>OX451735.1:979564679-980257959 GCA_948472305.1 Vicia faba
TACCCTATTCTCCTTTCCTTTTTTCCTCATATCCAAGAATTCAAGAGTGCTACAAGAATTGACAAACTTCTCCCACATGTCCTTATCAATAAACTGGTACATCACACATGGAGGCTGTAATTGAAGCTTTGGATTTTTAATATAACCATTTATGAGTTGTGTCTTAAAGCCCCTCCAACAGTCAACAACATATGCAATCCATTTCTTTTTCAGCTTATCATCGCATGGAAAAATAAACACTTCCTACGTTTACATAAAAGAGTTTATATTAGTATTAAACCAAAAACATAAATGGTCTTTAAAACAAATCATAAAATTTTAAATAAATACTGTAATATCGATTCTGTTGTGAATTCAATGCCAATAACTAAGTATAGAATATAGGGAGGAATAGTTAACAAGGAAGAAGAAGAACACAAGAATTGGTTATAACTACTATTCTTTACTTTCTCTTAGAAAACAAGATTACAAGTTTACAAGAATAACAAATAACCCTCTCACCCTAAATTAGGATTTGCTGTGTTGCAATGATGAGAGACTAGTATGCTATTTATAATAAAACCTAACATACTAACTAATGGGCTTTTTCCACAAGGCCCATTATACAAGCTAACTTAGTAAACAAGCTAACTTAACAAATTAGGGTTTAAACACTAAAACCTAATTTAATAAGCATCTTCGACAAATACATGCTAGACCCTTTCTTCGACTACAGCATGTACTTCGATCATACTAGAGTTCGATCCAATATCCCACAAATCTCCACCTTGGACCTAACTCTACAGCATCAAGAGACATTAACTAGCTTTCTTCATGCAGCTTTATCAACTGCATACAGTGGAAAAACTTGCAAACTTGGCAATGTTTTGGTGATCATATCAGCGGCATTGTGTTCTGTCGAGACCTTCAGCACTTGGACTTCTCCATGCTCGATTACCCCTCTGACGAAATGCAGCCTCACATCTATGTGCTTGGTTTCGCTCATGATAGGCTGAGTTCTTCGACAGGTGTATTGCACTTTGACTATCACATTTAACAGTGATACCTTGACCTTGAAGTTTCAGTTCCTTTGCAAAGCCTTCAAGCCACAATGCTTCTTTCACAGCTTCAGTTAGGGCAATATATTCTGCTTCAGTAGTTGATAAGGCAACAACTTTCTGAAGAGTTGCTTTCCAACTAATTGCTGTACCAAACATAGTGAAAACATATCCAGAAATAGATTTTCTGGAATCCATACAACCTGCATAATCAGAGTCAACATAGCCTTCAACAGCTGCTTTACTATCTTCACCCAAGGCTCCACCATAAATTAAGACTCTGTTCAGAGACCCATTTATGTACCTTAGAATCCACTTTAACGCTTGCCAGTGAGCCTTTCCAGGATTCGCCATGTACCTGCTTACAAGACTTACTGCATATGCTATGTCGGGTCTAGTACAGACCATAGCATACATCAAAGAACCAACTATATTAGCATATGGGATGCTGTTCATATAGGTTCTTTCGACATCAGTACTGGGACATTGATCAATGCTCAGCTTGAATTGAGGGTTTGTTGGAGTCACAACAGGCTTTGAATTCGACATACCAACTTGTCAAGAATCTTTCGTAGGTATGCCTCTTGAGATAAGCATAATTTCGACTGCTTTCTATCTCTTCGAATGTCAATTCCAAGAATCCTAGATGCAGCTCCCAGATCCTTCATGTCGAACTCCTTATTGAGTTCAGCCTTCACCCTCATTACATCTTCGACATTGTTGCTTGCTATCAGAATATCATCAACATAGAGCAACAAAATAACAAATGAATTTTCAGGTCGAAATCTGGAGTAAACACAATGGTCGAACTGACTTCTAATGAAACCTATGTGTTCATGAACTTGTCGAATCTCTTATTCCACTGTCGAGGAGATTGTTTAAGTCCATATAAAGATTTCTTCAGTTTGCACACATAATCTTCTTTCCCCTTTTCGACATACCCTTCAGGTTGCCTCATCAGGATTGTTTCGTCTAAGTCACCATACAAGAACGCAGTCTTCACATCCATTTGTTCCAGTTCAAGGTCGAACTGAGCCACCATGGCAAGCAACATTCGAATGGATCTGTGCTTCACAACAGGGGAAAATACATCATTGAAGTCGACACCTTCTTTCTGAGTGAAACCCCTTGCGACTAATCTTGCCTTGTACCTCTTCGACATTACTCCTTCAATTCCTTCCTTAACTTTGAAAATCCACTTACAGCTGACTAACCTTGCCCCAACAGGTTTCTTGATCAGTTCCCAAGTGTGATTATCATGAAGAGATTTCATCTCATCATGCATGGCCTTTAGCCATTCAGTCTTCATTCGACTCCTTATAGCTTCCTTATAATCTCTAGGTTCTTCGTCTAGAACTTCACTTGCAGAGATTAAGGCATAAGCTACAAGATCTGCATATCCAAGTCTCTGAGGTGGTTTTATGACTCTTCTTTGCCTATCTCTCGACAATAGGTAGTCATCAACAGTTTCCTCAACATCATCAGAATCTTCTGTTTCTTCTTCGACTTCATCTGGGATACGCATTTCAGCATCAACATGCTCCACCTCAACAGGAATCTCTACCTGTTCCAGCTCTTCGTCAACATCATCAGTTTTCTTGAAAGCCATTTCAGTTTCATTGAAAACTACATCTCGACTGGTGATACACCTCCTGTGACCTGGCTCTAGGCACCATAGCCTATAAGCTTTCACTCCTTCAGGGTATCCCATAAACATGCATTTCAGAGCTCTAGGTTCGACCTTGTCTTGCCTAATGTGAGCATAGGCTACACAGCCAAATACTCTTAGTTTGTCGAGATCTGGTGGATGTCCCGACCAAACTTCTTCGGGTGTCTTCATATCTAACGCTGTCGAAGGACATCTGTTTATCAGATATGCTGCTGTCGAAACAGCCTCAGCCCAAAACACCTTCTTTAATCCAGCACTAGTCAACATGCATCTAACTCTCTCCAAAATAGTTCGATTAAACCTTTCAGCCAAACCATTTTGTTGTGGAGTACCTGCGGTCGTTCTGTGCCTTGCAATACCAGAGGCAACACAAAAACTGTCGAACGCCTCATTGCAAAACTCAAGGCCATTGTCGGTTCTCAACCTTTTTACCTTTCTGCCAATTTGATTTTCGACAAGAGTCTTCCAACTTTTGAAATTTTCAAAAGTTTCATCCTTAGTCTTCTGGATGAATACCCATAACTTTCTGGAATAGTCATCTACTATGGATAGAAAATACTTTGCTCCTGAATGTGATGGACACCTTGCAGGCCCCCAAAGATCAACATGGATGTAATCAAGGGATCCATGTGTTCTTTGTTTGCCTTTGTTGAACTTCATTCTACAGGACTTTCCAAGTACACAGGGTTCACAAAACTTCAGCTTTTCGACTTTATCTCCACCAAGCAGATTTTGTTTCCCTAATTCGACCAGACCCCTTTCACTGACATGGCCCAATCTCATGTGCCAAATTTCTGTCTTCGACAAAGGTTTCGTGGATGCAACATTTGTCGAACCACTTACAACTTCAGCCTCAAGGGTATACAAGCCTTGTTTCTTCACGCCTCTCAAGACTTCCTTCGACCCTTTCATGACTCTCAGGATACTTTTCTCTCCTTGAAACACATATCCTTTCTTGTCGAATTCACCAAGAGAAATCAAATTTCTCTTCAAATCAGGTACATACCTGACTTCAGTCAACAATCTTATTGACTCATCATGGAGCTTGAATCTCACAGATCCAACGCCTGCAATCTTGCAAGCTTTGTTGTTTCCCAGCAATACAGATCCACCATCTTGATCACATAATTCCTCGAACAAGTCTTTGTTTGGAGTCATGTGCCAAGTGCATCCAGAATCCATAATCCACTCCTTCGACGAGTTGTTGCTTGAAACCACAAGAACATCAGATGATTCGAAATCATCTTGGACAATAGCTGCATTGCCATTATCCTTACCTCCATGATCTTTCAGGCGTTCAGGGCACACCTTTCTTGTGTGACCTACTTTCTTACAGTGATAGCATCTAATACCAGATGTGTCACCACTATAAGACTTCAACTGATTTTTACCTTTCCTCTTGTCGAATTTTCCTTTAACAGCCAAACCTTCACCAACCGTCGAAGGTTTATGCTCCTTGCGTTCGTTCAAGTCCTTAGAGTACAAGGCTGATTGAACTTCTTCAAAGGTCAGGGACTCTCTTCCATACAAGAGGGTTTCTTTGAAGTGAGCATGTGATCTGGGCAAAGCGCACAACAATAACAGCGCTTGATCTTCATCATCAATCTTTACATCAATATTTTCAAGATCAAGAATCAGCTTGTTGAACATATCCAACTGCTCAGCCAACACTTTGTCTTCAATCATCTTGAATGAGTACAAAGCTTGCTTCAGGTAGAGTCGATTTACCAGAGATTTGGTCATATACAAACTTTCAAGTTTCACCCATAACCCTGATGCCGTCGTCTCCTTTGATACCTGTCGAAGAACCTTATCACCAAGGCTCAACAAAATTGCGCTGTGTGCTTTCTCGATCATGGCCGTCTTCTCTCTTTCTGTTAGCGCAGCGTCCATCGCCGTCGCTCCCTTCAACGCTTCCAAACAACCCTGCTGAACCAGTAGGGCTTTCATCTTCAAGCGCCATAGACCGAAATCATTCACTCCGGTGAACTTTTCAATCTCATACTTTGTTGAAGGCATCTTCTCCACGCTCACCGCACCAATTTGTTGTGAATTCAATGCCAATAACTAAGTATAGAATATAGGGAGGAATAGTTAACAAGGAAGAAGAAGAACCCAAGAATTGGTTATAACTGCTATTCTTTACTTTCTCTTAGAAAACAAGATTACAAGTTTACAAGAATAACAAATAACCCTCTCACCCTAAATTAGGATTTGTTGTGTTGCAATGATGAGAGACTAGTATGCTATTTATAATAAAACCTAACATACTAACTAATGGGCTTTTTCCACAAGGCCCATTATACAAGCTAACTTAGTAAACAAGCTAACTTAACAAATTAGGGTTTAAACACTAAAACCTAATTTAATAAGCATCTTCGACAAATACATGCTAGACCCTTTCTTCGACTACAGCATGTACTTCGATCATACTAGAGTTCGATCCAATATCCCACAGATTCATATTTGATCTTTCAATTCATCAGGTACTTCGTTCTAATTATCTATTAAAATGATAACTTTGCTTCTACCTTGTACCGACACATAACTTTTAAAAGCATCAACGTGTTCACCATAAGCCTTTTCAATTATTGGACACAAATCAACCGGGAAGCGAACACCACTTTCATGGGATTTTGATACCTTGGTCATCATTGTGTCACTTCTAGTTTTTCTTTTACTTTTAGTATTAATAGAGGTTGTATGAGAGACGTTGGTCGAATCCCTTATCGCTTTTTAAACAAGAACTATCCTACTCAACAACAACACTAATGAACAAATCTCTGCTAAGGCACCTAATGCATATGAACTATAATATACTCATGGTATATATGGTCCTTTGAACATCAATAACATCAATACTTCTTAAGAACATTTAACACAACATCAACACTTCCTAATAAGATTTAACTTAAAACAAAACCAACAACATCAACATTTTACAATACTAGTCAAGCTTATGGCAAAGATCGACAAAAATAACAACAAATAAAAAATATTTTATTGTTAGTACATCAAGTATTACAATTTCTTAAGAACATACATTCAACAATATCCATCATTAGATAAGTAAAGTTCCATATTCTCAAACTAACACTATTCAAGAAAAATAACATTTGACGATAAATGATAGGGCCGTAAATGCACGACTTTATCGGTTTTAGTATTAAAGATATTGAATCACATAGACCAATTGAAAAGTACCATTCTCTATTATTATAATGTTTATCTAAGATGATGCGAATGAGGTTGTTTATGTAATCAGAAAATAAGTTGTTTTTAAGATTAACTATAATGAAGAGATACCAGGATACAGTTCTCTTTGACCATTGATACTCACACAGTCGTATCTTATAATTTATAACGAAAAAAATATTTTCTTGCAGAGAAAGATTAAATTAAAGGCACCATCCGCTTTCGCGTGTACGACACTAGATTTTGACTATGTAATCTAATTGTCTGCTTTCGTGTGTACATGTTACAACTTCAAAATCCCATTTGAAAAATAATCACTTTTTTACTTAAAAATTTCTTTTAGTAGAAAATTAATTTAAAGGTTTCGTTCAATTTCGCGTAGCCGGTACCATTTTTTTAGAGTTATAAACACTCGCTTTCACATGTACGCTTATAAATAAAAACCAACTTTTTCAAAATTATAATTTTCCAAATTAATTAAACAACGTTTTCACTGTAATTTAAAATTAATTCTTGATTTTTCTATAGTCAGATATCATTTTCACTCTTTCGAATTGAAATCAGTATCGCTATGTCTTTGCTTTCGCAACAAACTTTAATTTATAAAACTACAAAAATATATAAAATCGACCCTAAAATATGTGCAAATCAAGCTAATAAGTAGTGAATTTTAAGTGTTATAATAATATTTCTATCAACATTTTAGTGGTCAATGACACCATTTTCTCAAAATAATACTATTCAAGATAAATAACATTTCTATCATAAATAATGAAACAAACAATTCATAAAAATAAAACTAACATTTCTAAGAGGATAAAGCGAGTTACATACCAAAAACGTGATGATGAAGCTCTATTCGAGTTTGGTTGGAAGAGTTGGTGTTTGAGTTGATGTTGGAAGAGATGATGAAATCTGAATTTAGGGTGTTTTGATGAAGATGAAAATCACCTAGTTTTTTTTTAAAATAATTGCGATGAAATGAGGAGTGTTGATAAGTAAATGAAAAATTAGAGTCTAGCTCTGTGAAGTATTCATGCAAAAGGACTTTCACGCTGAGTATAAAGGACAATCGAATGAACATATTGATTTAAAATTATTAAAAATTAAAAAAGCGCCATAAGAAATTCATGTAAATGATATTTCCCCTCCATTGAAAAAAGTTATCGAGGGAAAAGACAAATTTAAGAATAAAAAAATTAATAGAAAAATAAAGGTCATTTGAAACATCATTAGCTTGACATTTCACCTCCTAAGTTAGAGAGGATACTTCATGTTAGACATTCCATCAACCTTTTTTATTTTCAACATCTTAGTTTATTGCCTTGCTTCAATCTTTAGTGTGGGGTGGATAGATGACCTTTAGTAGTGTGTAAAGATTTGATTTGGCTACATTTTTGTTTCCTTGTTATTGAGAACTAAGTTTTTTCGACTCTAAGTCCATATGCCTATTCCCTAGCCTCTACACAACTTATGTTATCATCATTTTATTCAATCAAAACATATATATTTTCAACCTGTTTGTGTATCACCTTTTTCTTCGTTGGAGGATGAATCTCTTCTTTAGCTTTTATGGATCCATCAAAGCACTTTCGTCGAATGGAATGTCTCGCAAACCTGAAAGAATAAAAAAATTATTTCGAAAAAATATGGATTCATCGCTTCATAAGAGTACATAAAATTGATTCAAACATATTCTCCATTTGTTGCTTAGCTACATGAGTAGCTTATCAGACTACTCTGACAAATTTTTGATTTCTAGATCAAACTTTAAATTTTCTTATTCTACACTATGCATAAACTAAGAAAACAAATACTGTCAGTAGTATCAAGGAGATTACAATTAAAAACTAAATTAAATAGAAAGTAAAATTAAAACCTAATTAAAAAAATGCATTAATTTAAAATAAAGTTGCCTATAATTGCCTTTTTAAAGTGATCAACAATCCACGACAATGACACCATTTTGTTGGAAGGATAATAATGATTGTAGTAATTGTACAAACAAAATCCATAATGTGGACAAAGATTCTATTAACCACATCCAAAGACAAGTGATTTCACTTATAAATTCATCATAGTGAATGAGTAACGGTAACAGAGGACGGGTGGAGAACGTTTGGATTGTTTGTATGCATAACTATAAATAGAAAATGCTAACTATCGGTTTATGAAGATAATTATAAAAGCAATTAAGTTCACGTTTTGATTAATCTACTCCAAGATTTGGGGATATTCATGGTTAATCCTATCTCGCAACCCCTATCTATTAGGAGTCTTCAATTGCAACAAATTTCGCTTCATCAAAGCAATCCATAGTCACTAAGAGTCTTCAATTGCACTGACAAAGATTTTATGGCAAGACAATTTTATAAAACACAAAATTACAACAACGAAATCCCCAACTACATAGAGTCTTCAATTCAAACAAAAAATGTCTTATAGTGTATAAAAATAGACTAATGATCGAGACTATTTCAGTCGCAACATGAATTATCATATCAATCTCAGTGTTATTAATCAAATGAATA
Source organism: Vicia faba (assembly GCA_948472305.1). Taxonomy (NCBI): domain Eukaryota; kingdom Viridiplantae; phylum Streptophyta; class Magnoliopsida; order Fabales; family Fabaceae; genus Vicia; species Vicia faba. The sequence continues at coordinate 979,573,112 of OX451735.1, forward strand.
ATTCACAGCTAAGCCTAAATTTCCATCTAAATTAATTCTCATAATTTCGTAAACGAAAGAAAGCATTCAATACAAATAAAACTAAGGGTGATAAACAAAAATGCTCGTCTTGTAAAAGCTTGCAAAAAAAGCATGACAATGACATAGTAAAGGCACAAACCTAAAACCTTGATCCACTCTGCTAATAAATGAGGGTTGGGTAGAGCAGGCCTTACACCTATAATGAGGGCGTGAGCCTAAAATCTTAGCTTCGCGCAATAAAAAATACTGACAAAACTGATATGTCCGGCGATAGGGCCCATTTTTCCACCTCTAAATAAAAATGTATAATTATAAACAACGATTTGCTTGAGAACAACAATAAAGAATTACAAGAATCATATATTTAAGATAAAATCATAGATAGGAAACTTAATCTCAAGAGTCTAGTTCAGAAAATACATTATACTCTTTAAACTTTGACCCTTAACGACTGAGCATGTTATATATATATATATATATATATATATATATATATATATATATATATATATATATATATATATATATATATATATATATATATATATATATATATATATATATATATATATATATATATATATATATATATATATATATATATATATATATATATATATATATATATATATATATATATATAACTCAAATTATATTCCATTTAAATTTTATTCATTTCATTTATAAATTAAATTCAATGGATTAATTGTCGAGTCAAATTTCAAAAAATTACTTGAAATTGACTTAATTTATATATAAAAATAAGATAAATATTATTTTCTTTTATTTGTAAAAATGTTTTTTTATTTTATTTTTAATTTTTCACATTATTAATTATTCACATTTTAGTATTATTTTTACTTCACTCAATTTAATATCTCAAATTTTACATTTTAAATTAAAGGTTGGAGGACTCTTGTACACCCTTAATACATTATTTTTACTTATTAAAAAACTGTTTTTAAATAGGTAAGTTTTTGTAAGTTAGCAAATTTTTAGCTTGTCATTTATATATTTTTCTTAAAATAATTGTTGAATTAAAATACCATATATGTAAATCTTTTTGATATTCATCCATAATTTTAAAATCCAATAAAATTCACATGTAAAAAAAGATTTTAATCTTTTTTATTTGTGGATTTTAATTTTAAGGATGAATACTAAAAATAATTTAATAGAGATTATTATAAGAAAAAAAAAAGGATACAATGACAAAAATAAAAAAAAATAGCTAATTTACAAAAATGATTTACTTATTTAAGCTAAAAAAACATAATAACATTTTAATAATAATATTATATTTATTTATTGTTCTGGACTGGGCCCGACAGGCCCAAAAGCATTACTAAGGCCCAGTCCAAAGGGACTCACTAAGGACCACACTGGGCAAAGGGGGTCACGTCCATGCCCGACACCCTGATGTCCACCTCGACATCTCGGTGTCTAGCCCCACGATGAAGTCCTGCTCGACAGCATGCCGTCCAGCTCTATGCCCTGGCTTCCAGCTCGACACCCGCCGTCCAGCTCGAGGTCTTGGCGTCGAGCTCGGCACCGTGCTGCGTAGCTCGACATGGTCTCGAGCTAACTTGCTAGGGCAGACTTAGTCTTCCATTGCCCCAACGATACTCCAGAAAGACCGCGTCTCCTCCGCCCGCATTTCATGCAGCATATCCAGGAAGGGGACCACGTGCTGGTCCCCACTACCCACGTAGAACCTGGCAGTTCCTCCATTGGGCCAAATCCGCCCAGCCCAATGAAGGAACCTTGGCCCAGCGCTGGGGGCTATAAATACCCTCTGCTTCCAGAGGGTCAGGTATTGATCATTCTAACCTCAACTCTATTATCTGCTAGTACTCCCACTGACTTAAGCATCAGAGTGCCTTGCAGGTACCCCCCCCCCTCCTCGTTCAAAAAGCCTTCAGCTCGGAGTAAGCCGTGACGGTCCAAACCTTCTGATCAGGTCAGATCAGTGGCGCCGTCTGTGGGAAACAGCTTCCCCGTCTAACGAACAGTTTCAAAGACCAAAGCTCAATCCATTCACTGTCATGGCCTCTCCAACTCGTGAAGAACAACACACCCGCGTCCTCGACGCCAACAACGGTCCCGCGGACAAGAATGGGCAGCTGGACATTCCCAGTGGTGCCGGCCACAATACCGTCCCCGTGACAACCGCCCCTGGACCTTCCACCCGCAGGGACGGGAACACTGCGTCCTCCTCGACAACTCCTCTAAGACTCGAGGACGACCCGGAGGCTCTCGCCTATCGCCAAGCTGCCCGGTTCTATGAAGTCCAAGTCCCTACCGGGGCAGATGCCACGACTCAGGCACTGTTCGCGGCCATCAACCAGACGAACTATCTCCTGTTCGCCCAAGGAGAAAGACTAAGGGCACTTGAACATGATCGACGCCCCCCGAGGAGACATCAAAGGCCACCATCTCCACCTCCTCGGGTCGAAGAAGTTCGACACCCTACTCCCCCGCGGAGACATCACAGGGAGAACTCTAGGAGCCCCTCTCCCCCACCAAGGCAGAGGCGGCCCCAGTATGAAAGACAACCCGTCATCCCTGCCGAAGAGCCCAGTCGCGAACCATCAAGGCACGACAGGAGGCACAACAGAGACGGGCGTGTGACCTTCAACCACCGAGCATCACGCTCGAGGGAGTCTCAGCACGACCAGCGTGCCAGACATCACTACAGGACCCCTTCTCTTTCTCCAGAAAGGAGCGACGAGGACGACCCCCGCGGTCCCCTGTCGCAGGCAATCATGGACGCACCTATTCCCCCGGGCATGGAGAAGCCCCCACACCTAAAGGAGTATGATGGAGTGGCAGACCCAGTCGACCACATTGACGGGTTCGAAGCCATGCTCCACTATCACAATGTCGGGGGGTCCATCAAGTGCCGTCTCTTCCCAACAACTCTCAGGAAGGCGGCCATGGATTGGTACAAAGGACTTGCCCCGGGCTCCATCACCTCGTGGAGGAACTTGAAGAATCAGTTCATCAGTTCCTTCACGGCTTCTCGTCGCCACCCAAAGACTGAGGCAGCCCTCGAGGCCATCATTCAAAGACATGATGAGACCTTGAGGGAATTCATCAACCGCTTCAACCGGGAAGCAATACAGGTCCCCTGCGCGGACCATATGAAGAGGTATTTGCTGGAGAGGGGCCTCCTCCCCGGCACAGAATTCAGGAAAGCTGTGGGCATCGAGCCACCTGCAACTTTTGATGCTCTCCTCGACAAAGCTCGAGCATATATGGACTACGAGGAGAGAGAAGCTGCCAACAGGGCACGAGACTCCAGGGCCCGCAACCATGGAAGCAGCTCGAGACAAGACCCTCCTCCCCGACGCACCGGAGAGAAGAGGAAGGAAGACAGACCCCGGGAGGTCCGGGAACAAAGGGGCCCCTCGGGCCGGTTTACTGAGTACACTCCGCTCACGGCTTCCCGCGAGCGTATTCTGGCGGAGTGTGCAAGCACAGATTTTAAAGACGGAGGCGTCAAGCGTCCCCGACCAGCTCCTGCCAAGCCAGGAGTAGACAAAAACAAATACTGTCAGTACTATAGGAGTCATGGTCACTTGACAGAAGATTGCGTCCACCTGAAGGACGCCATTGAAACCCTCATCAAAGGGGGGAGACTGGCACAGTACAGGAGAAACGACGCTCCCCGTCGCGAAGCCCGCGAGGCAAAGGAGCCCGAAGAAGATGCCCGGCCATCCGACGAGTCGGTGCCAATCCAGACCGCCTTCTCGGTAACCAGGCCCGAGGATTTCGAACTGCCCGAGCTCCTGCAGGAGCCCCTGACTACACACAGCAGATGGGAATACTTCCCCTCCGCCATGGTCATCAACGGGGGCGGGTTCAACGACCTCACCATCAACTCAGCAAAGAGGAAGTTGGACGAACTGGTCGACAAAGCTCCTCCTCAAACTGTGACTTTCGAAATGGTGAAGGGCAGATCAGAGCCTATCACCTTCTACTTGGAAGAGCTCCCCGGCGGAGCACCGAACGCAGTCATCCCTTGCTGATAAGGGCAAAGATGGCCAATTTTGACGTGCATCGCATCCTGGTCGACGAAGGGAGTTCCGTCGACGTGATGTACACTCAGCTGTTCCGGACCTTACAACTGGACGACTCCCATCTGTCTCCATATATAGGTTCGGACCTTCAAGGCTTCAACGGTTCGACATCCAAACCTTGGGGATATGTCGAGCTCCTCGTGACATTCGGGGAAGGAACCGCTACAAGACAAGTGAAGGTCCGCTTCCTCGTCATTGACTGCCCATCCCTGTACAATTGCATCCTGGGGAGGCCGACATTGGCGGAACTGACAGCGGTCCCCTCAACTGTCCACCTAAAGATGAAGTTCTATACCAAGAGGGCGAGGGTGGCCACCATCCAGGGCGACCTCGCTGCTGCCCGCCGGTGCTTCAACGCCGCTTCAAGGGGTCGGGATACTGTCGACGTGGGTCCCAGCACTAGGCCCATCAAGAAGACAAAGCAAGAGCCCGACAGAGCATCTCCTGAGGCAGAAGTTCAGAAGGCTCCACCAAAGGTCGACTCCATTGCGCTCGACGCCCGTTTTGACCAAGACGAGCCGGCCAGCAGCGAGCAAATCCCCCTCCGACCTATTCCGGACGGCGATTTCGAACTTGTTCCCCTCGGAGCAGACCCGACCAAGGGAGTGAAGATTGGTAAAGACCTCCCCGACTTGGCCAGGAAGCAAATCAAGGCCTGTCTGCGCGAGAATGCTGATCTCTTCGCCTGGAGCGCTGCGGAGATGCCCGGACTCGACCCTGAGGTCGCCTGTCATCACCTCGCCATTGATCCAGCCGCCAAGGCAGTAGTACAACGTAGGCGTAGGCAGTCTCCAGAAAAAACGGAGGCTGCTGAAAAAGCTGTAAAAGACCTCTTAGAGGCAAATTTTATTTCTGAAGCCCGGTATTCCACCTGGCTGTCAAATGTTGTACTTGTCAAAAAGAATAATGGAAAATGGCGAATGTGTGTTGATTATACCGATCTCAATCGGGCTTGCCCGAAGGATGCTTTTCCTCTACCAAACATTGATATGCTGGTCGATAACTCGGCCGGCTACAAAACTTTGTCGTTCATGGACGCTTACTCGGGATAAAATCAAATCCCAATGGCTCCGGGCGACAAACGCTGCACGGCGTTCATGACCAGCTCGGGCAACTATTACTACAACGTAATGCCCTTCGGACTAAAGAACGCCGGCGCGACATACCAACGCATGATGAACAAAGTGTTCAACAAACAGATCGGCGACATGCTCGAAGTATACATGGACGACATGATCGTCAAATCTCGAGCAGACACCGATCACGCAGCTCATCTCAAGACTGTCTTCGCCCAAGCAAGACAATGCAAAATGAGGTTCAACCCCGAGAAGTGCACATTTGGGGTTAAGGCAGGAAAGTTCCTCGGATTCTATCTAACAGAACGAGGCATTGAAGCCAACCCCGACAAGTGCCGAGCATTCGCCGACCTCCCGACTCCAACGTCGAAGAAGTCGATACAGATAATGAACGGCATGTTGACATCACTTTCACGCTTCGTCGCGAAGTCCGCTCAGCACGCCCTTCCCTTTTTCAAACTCCTTCGAAAGGAAGCAGCCTTCGAATGGACCGAGGAATGCGAACACGCACTTCGCCATCTGAAGCAGAGCCTGTCTCAACCACCCGTGCTGTCTCGACCAGATGACAACGAGCCACTTTACCTATACTTGGCAGTTTCAAACGAAGCCATCAGTGCAGCTCTTGTCCGCGAGACTCCTGACGGGCAGAAACCTGTCTATTTCACGAGCAAAGCCTTACAAGGCCCCGAGAGCAGGTATCAACAGATAGAAAAGGTTGCACTGGCCCTCGTCAACGCTGCGAGGAGGCTCAGACACTACTTTCTAGCACACACCATTGTCGTGCGAACCGATCAACCGGTGAGACAACTCCTGGGCCGGCCAGATATGGCGGGCAGAATGCTTAAGTGGTCCCTGGAACTCTCTGAATTCGACATTCAGTACGAGAGCAGGAAAGCCCTGAAAGCACAAGCCTTAGCCGACTTCGTCGCCGAGATGACCTCTAACGACATTCCCCCGGGAAAGGAACACAAGTGGACCATCTTCGTCGACGGAGCCTCCAGCTCGTCCGGAAGCGGCGCAGGGATCCTCCTGGAAAACGAAGAAGGGGTGGTAATCGAACACTCCTTGGTTCTCTCCTTCCCGACATCAAATAACCAGGCAGAATACGAAGCCCTGCTCGCGGGACTGAGATTGGCCGAGGACCTAGGAGCCCGCGAAGTTCAAATTTACACCGACTCCCAGCTCGTCGCTTCCCAAGTACAAGGAAGCTACCAGGCCAAGAATGACAACCTCATTGAGTACTTGAACTTAGTCAAAAAACACATGGCAAAGTTCGTACGAGCAGAAATCTCTCATGTCCCCCGCGAGCAGAACACGAGGGCAGACATATTGTCCAAACTCGCGAGCACACGAAAGAAAGGCGGGAATAAATCCGTCATCCAGGAATCTCTGGCACGGCCGAGCATCGAACCACCCTCGACTACGGTCGAGGTTCATGCTATCGAGGACGCCACGTCTTGGATGACCCCGGTCTATAATTTCCTTACAAAGGGAGAACTCCCGACGAACCAGGCCGACGCAGCCACAATAAAGCGGCGAGCATGTTCTTACGTTGTTCTCGAGCAGAAACTGTACAGAAGGGGATTCTCCATTCCTCTCCTGAAATGCATTGACGAGTCCTCCATCCCCGACGTATTGCGGGAGATACACGAAGGTATCAACGCCCAGCACATGGGCGGTAAATCCTTGGCAAGGAAAGCCCTCCGAGCAGGATACTACTGGCCGACGATGCAACAGGACGCCAAGGAACACGTGAAAAAATGTGACAAGTGCCAGAAGCACGAGGATATGCACCTCGCTCCCCCACACGAGCTGAGCACATTATCATCCCCATGGCCGTTCGCCTGGTGGGGCATGGACATCCTCGGGCCCTTCGTGCAAGGGACCTATCAGAACAAGTTCCTAATCGTCGCCGTGGATTACTTCACAAAATGGATCGAGGCCGAGGCCCTCGCGAAAATCACCTCACATAACATCCTCCGTTTCTACAAAAGAAACGTGCTCGCCAGGTTCGGAATTCCGCAGGCACTGGTGACCGACAACGGCACCCAGTTCACCGACCACGGATTCCGAGACTTCGTCACCAAACTGGGGACCAAACATCACTTCACATCGGTCGAGCACCCTCAGACCAACGGGCAAGCCGAAGCCGCGAACAGAGTCATCCTCCGAGGGCTCAAACGTCGACTCGGCGAAGCCAAAAGAGGATGGGTCGAGGAGCTCCACAGCGTCCTGTGGGCATACCGCACCACACCCCATTCAACGACGGGTGAAACACCATTCCGACTAACGTACGGCACCGAAGCTGTCATTCCAGTCGAAATCATGGAACCATCCCGACGAACAGAGGAACCCCTCGACGAAGAAATGAATGACGAAGCACTAAGGGATGAGCTCGACCTAGTCGAGGAAATCCGATCGGGGGCTGCCCTGCGCGAAGCAACCCTAAAACAACGAGTGGCTCTACGCCACAACGACAAGGTCATCAAGCGCGAGTTCGAAATAGGCAGCCTGGTACTACGCAGAAACCAGAAAGACTCCCGCGAAGGGAAGTTGGCCGCGAACTGGGAAGGACCTTACCGCGTCCACGGCACCACGGGTACCGGGGCGTACTACCTCGAGCAGTTAGACGGAGAGCCATTACCAAGACCCTGGAATGCTGCTAAGTTGAAGCAGTACTACAGTTAGAAACTGTCAACACTTAGGACCCTCGACCAAAAGCAACCATGCTCGGGCAACGAGGAAAAACGTCCAACTTCGTTTAAGGCTAAGGTACAGGCCGACACACGACCAAAATGGCACGGCATCGCGCGGTAGACGTTGACGATCTATAGTGCCCGACGTGGACAGCTGTACCAAGCACCATCGTCGTCGTACCCCTAAGGCAGAACACCCAGCTCGCGATGGGCAGTTCACGCCAAGGGCGAATCGTCCCTGCGGGCTCCATGCCCGACTGAGCAACCTCGCTCCGAAATACCCGACATTCCATCAAGAATAACGGGACATCTACAAGGGTCAAAAGAAAATCTCTCCCCTCGAGCGCAACGCTTAAGTCACCCCGGCCAACCAAGATAGGGCCGGGATTGCACACAAATGGAGACGAGCATAGTCGCTCGCCAAATCGAAGCCACCTAAGGGCACTCCTCGGGCCCGGGACTTGAGCTAAATTCATACAAGCATGTGAGTTCATACAAGGGCAGAAAATCCAAAATAAATAACAAGGTATAAACGCCCGAAGGCAACAAAGCAATATTAAACCGACCAAGAAGGCCGGCGATGTTCAAAACATACAATGAACGGGCACGCAGGCCCAAAGAATACAAATTCAAATATCAAGGGCACGCAGGCCCGCTATCCAAAGAATACAAATATCAAACTTCCACATTATCGTCATTGTCGACGCCGGGAGAGTCGGGCGGGGGAATGATCGCGCCACCTACAACCCGATGGGTGTGCCCGATGCCCTCGGTTACCAGGCCGGGATTTAGCAATGAGAGCTAGTTGACTGCAGAATTGAACCCGTCTTCCAGAGCACCGACTGCGTCCTCCTCGAGGTTCCGGATATGGGCAATAAGCTCAGCCCGACTCTTCAAAACCATTAGGTCCTCGGGCTCATCTTCGGCGGGTTGCTGAACAGCATTCAGTTCCTCAACCTGCTTGCCCAGGCGTTCGACTTCAGCAGCCAAACGATCCCTGTCGGTCCGGAGCAACTCCCCTTCCTCAGTCAACCGCCCCGACTTCTCCTTTTCCAAGGTCAGCATCTCCCTCTCGGCATCAAGTATCGCGGTCTGCTCTTGGAACATCCCCTCGGAGCGTTCCAGAGCGACCTTCAACTTCCGCGAGCTCGCAGTCAAGGCCGCCTTCTCCCGCTCGAGCTCTTCAATACGAGCAGCATCCCCTGCATCCTCAGATAACACCAGCGCCATTTCGGCCATTTTAACCAGCCCGTCCACGCTGGCGACCAGCCGCGACTTCCTCTCCTCTTTAGTCATCCTCTTTATGGCCTCGGCTTCATGAGCGACCACGGTCGGAGGGAACCGCTCAAAAAAGCCCTCCTCCTCGAAGCAAGGGGGGAAGGCAAAGGATTGAACAGCACCGGCGTCCTCCCCGACAGTCGAACCGCCTTCCACGCGGGTCCTCTTCCTCTGGGTCAAAACGGCGCTGGCGTCAATCTCCTCGACCTCTGGATCCGATGCTGCTCCCGAGCTCGACGTCGAATCCACCCTCACCGGCTGAGGAACGTTCGTGCTTGGCGGTGGTCCCATTCTCGTCACTTGCGGGGCCGGCACGACCTTCTTGCCTCGCCTCTGGCCGGTTGACAATTTCAGGAGCCTCTCATGTCGGCTGGCCATCGTACCTGCACGAAGTAAAAGGAAAGTCAGTATCGAGCAAAACGCGTAAATAAATGACGAGTAAAGAATTTCAAACAGACAACCTAACAGGCGGGCTGCCTGCCTATATGTTGAACATTCCACCAACGCCTTGGTGTCGATCGGGCGAGCCTCGAATGTCGGGTAACCGTCCTTGTCGAGGATATCATTCCCTTCCCGCGTAACCCATTGGGCGGGATGAAAACTATCGACAAAGTTACAGAGAGCCTCATACGCCCGCTGATCCTCCGTGCACATGTCCCCGACTGCGGTATGGAAATAACCGGTTCCATGCTGGAAGTGTCGGGACATCCAGTACACCGGGAACTTAGCCCGACGTCCTAACACGGGGCTCCCGTCATCGGTCAACATTGCTTCCCCGTCATCATCGCTGACCGGCCCTTCCTCCTCGAAGAGGGAATCTACAGCAGAGTCGGTAGTAGGGCGTACCACATACCACTTATCCTTGAACTCCCTCACAGAGTCCATGTACATCCTAAACAGTCTCCTCGACTGCTTCAGGGACACCCAGCTGTGCTTCCCTCCTCGGGACTGACGCTGTAGGTGGAATACCCTAAAGAAGAGAGGGATGGTCGCCCCTATCCTTAAGTAGCGACACGTCAGCTCAAACGCCCGGATGAAGGCGAGAGAGTTTGGGTGTAGCTGGGACGGGGCCAGCTCCAAATGCGTAAAAACCCCGGTCTCAAAGTCTGTGAACGGCAGCCGCAGTCCCAGGTCTTTAAACGCGATCTCGTACATCGCAAAGCTGTAGTCCGGGTACATCGAACAAATTCTGGCGTTGGTCGACGGCAGCATGACCTCGAAATTCTGCTGAAAGTCGGGCTGGTCCCGCCCCTCTTCGATAGCGGTGAATGGATGTCGGTCATCCCGACTGTATATCGACGCCGTCCCCCGAGGCTCGGCGCCCACCCATTCCAGCGATGGGTCGGTCACGGTGTCTATAAGGTTGGCCGACTCGTCGGCACTCTGTTCTTCGCTGTCACGACGATCGGAGGTGCTCGGCTCATCCGCCATGGTTACCTGCAGAGCACGGGAAACCAATCAGATTGAGCATGAAGTCCTATGCTCGACATAATCATGTCGTCCATACACTACCACACAAGTCCATTTTCACAAGTGGATGCCTCCCCGACTCTCCTGAATCCAGTGTTCTTCCACAAACCAACTGCGCGGCCACTCTCCAAGCATGTCGATCCGAGGTATGAACATGGCGAGCCGCATTATGAAGCCCACGGTCACGACCATAAACATACCGGGCACCGTCATGAATCAGGCGCCCAGGATCATGAAGACCCCGGGCAGCTCTGAAGTTTTTCACCTAAAACTATGAATGTGTCGGCCACAAGTACGCGTTTGCCGGCCCTAGACATGAATCTGTCGGGCAAAACACGAGTTTACCGGGCTAACCTAACATTAACGGTCCTAAAACATCTACAATTTCCAAGAATCATGCATTCTAAAACAGGAAAATAAAGAAAATGGATCACTTACTTGGATCAAAGTTGGGATTTGGCTAAGAAATGAAGAATCTGAGACGGGAAGTCACGATTGGAGAGAGTGTTGAGAGTTGCAACGAAGAGAGCACGGAGAACGAAAAACGTATTATGGGGCCCAAGGATCCTATTTATAGTGATGACGTGGAATACCAAACGTCACCTCGTTCAGCCACGGACTCCGTCTCCTCGACGCACTGCACCCAACGCAATGATGGCCCTACCCCCCTAGGGTGGCGGCACAACTCCCGAAAGATGCCTCGTGTGCTCGACTGACGCGCCCGGTACGGATCCTCCACGCATCCACCACCGACGACGTCTCCGAGCACGTCACGAGGAGACCCCTCGAGGGTCCACGCCTCCATCCCGGGCACGATACCTCAGCGACGGAACAACTGTTTCAAGTCATGGCTCCTCGCAAAGGAACCACGACTTGGGGGGCTCCTGTTCTGGACTGGGCCCGACAGGCCCAAAAGCATTACTAAGGCCCAGTCCAAAGGGACTCACTAAGGACCACACTGGGCAAAGGGGGTCACGTCCATGCCCGACACCCTGATGTCCACCTCGACATCTCGGTGTCTAGCCCCACGATGAAGTCCTGCTCGACAGCATGCCGTCCAGCTCTATGCCCTGGCTTCCAGCTCGACACCCGCCGTCCAGCTCGAGGTCTTGGCGTCGAGCTCGGCACCGTGCTGCGCAGCTCGACATGGTCTCGAGCTAACTTGCTAGGGCAGACTTAGTCTTCCATTGCCCCAACGATACTCCGGAAAGACCGCGTCTCCTCCGCCCGCATTTCATGCAGCATATCCAGGAAGGGGACCACGTGCTGGTCCCCACTACCCACGTAGAACCTGGCAGTTCCTCCATTGGGCCAAATCCGCCCAGCCCAATGAAGGAACCTTGGCCCAGCGCTGGGGGCTATAAATACCCTCTGCTTCCAGAGGGTCAGGTATTGATCATTCTAACCTCAACTCTATTATCTGCTAGTACTCTCACTGACTTAAGCATCGGAGTGCCTTGCAGGTACCCCCCCCCCCCCCCTCCTCGTTCAAAAAGCCTTCAGCTCGGAGTAAGCCGTGACGGTCCAAACCTTCTGATCAGGTCAGATCATTTATGAATATAATTTTGTTTTTATATATATATTTATATATATATATATATATATATATATATATATATATATATATATATATATATATATATATATATATATATATATACCAATTATTTGATAAATAAGTAAAATATCTTTTATAATAAGGAATCAAAGGAAAAACGTATTTTGAAACAATGAAATATAAATAAATAAATAGATTTAATGAATTTTTTAATAAACATAATTTTAAAAGATATGAAAGGGCAAAGTTTTTAATAAACGTAATCTAGATTCAATCGTAAATGGATAACAACAACTTTATTATATTTCCAAATTAAATAAATAAATAAATAAATAATCAGATTTTAACATTAAATTGATCTCTGATTTTCTTCTACTATCTCTATCATTTTTTTCTCTTTCTCTCTATCACTCTTTTTCTCTTTCTCTGCAGTTTTTGAAATAATGGTGCAACAATCATTAGCTCGTAACGTAGTTGGAATCATAGGTTGGTGTTTCATTTTCACCACAATTTTTCTAATTTTTAGTCTCAATTCTGTTATATTAATTTATGCATGAAAATTTTATATTAATTAAAAATAATATTTATATAGTTTGGTTACATTTATCTTATCGAGTTTTTATCATGTTTTTTATTTTGTGTATGCAGGCAATGTGATCTCTTTTGGTTTGTTTTTCTCACCAGCGTAATTCCTTTTTCTGTTTACTCTATTATTATTGTTCTTTTTTTTTTGGTTATATGATTTTGCATTATTTGATAATATTTACTATATATTCATGTTTAACATAATCATCCAAACCCATTTTATTTATTAAAAATTGGAGAATGCAGTTTTGTTATTATTTTACAACTATTTTATAATTAAATTGTATATTTTGCAGTCCAACTTTCTATGGAATTATAAAGAAAAAATCTGTGGAAGAGTTCAAGCCAGATCCATACCTAGCAACATTGTTGAATTGTGCATTTTGGGTATTTTATGGAATGCCTTTTGTGCATCCAAATAGTACTTTAGTCTATACCATCAATGGTATTGGAATTGTATTTGAGGTTGTCTATCTCACCATATTTTACATATATTCCGCTAAGAAAGAAAGAGTAAGTATTTCTTTTTTATCCTTTGATTATATCATTGTTTTGTAATATCTATTATCTAACTCATCATTTTTTCTTTTGATAATTTCAGAAAAAACTCGTGCTTTATCTTTTCATTGAGGCTATTTTCTTTGTCGCTATTGTTCTTATTACAATGTTGGCAGTTCATGGCACTACAAAAAGGTCTTTAATTGTTGGTGTTATATGTGATATCTTCAACATAATGATGTATGTTTCTCCTCTTACAATCATGGTGAGTCTCATTTAATAAATATTGTAAAATTTAACTTTAATTAATTATACTTTAATTAATATTAATTATCTATTGGTTTTGTAATAAACAGGCTAAGGTTATAAAAACTAAGAGTGTGAAATATATGCCATTTTGGCTCTCTGTGGCTAACTTCCTCAATGGTTTGTGTTGGACAACATATGCTCTTCTTCACCCCTTTGATATTTATGTCTTGGTAATTAATCTATTAACTACTTTCTTATTATTTCTCTTTGTTTTTTTTTTTTGTATAAATATTATTTTAGCTTAAAATATATTAAAGAAAATGTTTTTACATATTTGTGCATTGTTGTTGTAGATAAGCAATAGTGTTGGAGCAGTTTCTGGACTTGTTCAACTCATTCTATATGCTTGTTATTGTTCTTGCAAAGGTGAAAACATTGAACAAGATGATCGTGAGATGAAACCAACTAGTATTCATGAAATTTCCCCTAGTGAAAGCTTTAGAGCATGATGAATGCTAATTAACATCATAGCTTTCTTAATTCCTTGTCTTTATGTATTTTAATATTTTGTCATGTACTTTATTAGTTTTAAACATGTGGGAAGGACGAGAAATATATCTATATAATATTAATTAATAGTTGGAAAGTATTGATTAATTTTTATTTTAATGGCTTGAGCATAATGACCTTCCTGATGTGGTTATCAATAAATGGGCTAGCTCTATCATAGTCAGTTGAAAGATCTTTTAAAGGTTATCTAAAGCGTTAGGGTAGAGAAGTGTTTGGATTTGTTGATGCAATGTTATTTTAGTTTTTGGAGAAAATTAGGGGCATTGAACTAAAAGCATATGAATATACCCTTTTGGTCGATGAAGCTATCATTAGGTTTAGATTATCCCTGTTATGGACCTTAATTCAATTAATTCACCCTTTTCCCTTTTGGAGACAACCTTGTGGTGGCTCAAATTGAGGGCAATAAAATCCAAGACATGATAGTTTCTATTTTATGTTTATTAAGAGGTTCTAGCATCTTCTTGGGAGGACGGGGATGTGATGTTTGATCATTTTTTCCTCTACCTTATTACCTTGCTCTTTTTATTATTTTTTTGTCACTTTGATCTCAAAGGCGAAGTCCTCTTCTATTTTAGGTGATTTTAGACCAATCTCTACAATTAGATGTCTTTATAAGATGGGAGAAAAAGTTTTGACCTCTAAACTGATTAGTTGATGGATAAGGTTATATATCCTAATTATTAAACCTTTATTAAAGGGCGTCCTCTAGTTGATGGGGTGGTGGTTGTGAATGAAATTGTTGATTAAGATAAAATATCTAATAAAGATTTCCTGATCTTCAAAGTCAATTTCAAGAAAGCTCGCAATTCTTTGATTTGGAATTTCCTTGATAATATGATGGAAATTTTTGGTTTTTTGCTAGGTGATGTTCATGGATGATGGATTTTGTATTTAGTGGGAACCTAGTCATCCCGGTTAATAGGTGCCACACACAAGATATCAATATCCAGAGAGGTCTCAAGCAAGGTGAACCCTTGATTATGTTCCTTTTCCTCTTAATTACAACATTTTTTTTGTAGAGGTCTGAGTTGTGGATCTATGTGCTTACAAGTATAATGTCTCCAGCAATCAATTGACTTATATGATTTTGATGATGACAACACTATGAAGTGAAGTGTTCATTTGAAGTGATGATCAAGTTGTTATGCTTGGAAGATTAAGATGTCAAAGCCAATCTCTTTAGGACAACACCTAATGTCAAACGAAGTTTGGTGGAATCCTTGATGATATATAGTCAAGCAATGTCTCTAATGTTGGTATCTATCAAGAAGCCTTATCAAACCTCATCAAATAAAACTGAAGTCAAATTCTAGATGAAGTGTTAAAGCATTAATGTGTCAAGCAAGGGATCTTTAAACTCCAGAGTTTATGAAAGAAATAAAGTATGAAAATCCATAAGCTTTGTGCCTTAGTGATTAGAGTATTTTTAAAAGATATTAGATTAGTTCCTAAATTACTAAGATAATGCACACACTCACTTAAAAGCGTGTTTAGCCTCTCTATTTGATAAAACTTCTTAAAACTCTTAGAGGAACCATCAAGTTGTTTGTGGAGATGATAAATGGTGTTTTTAAATATTTGGGAGGCTTATATACACTTTCTAATCAATTAAGGCCTTGAGTCAATCGATTAAAGCAAGTTTTAAAGTTTCCTAATCGATTAAGGACACTTCTAATCAATTAGAACACTAGTTTTTGTAGGGTTTCCTTTTTGGGAATCAAGGTTGTTTTTTTCTTTTTCATGAAGCACATAATCAATTAGGTGTTAGGCATAACCAATAATGATCATTAAAAAACCATGAATAATTTCCTTATTTGAGCCATTATTCTCTCCTATAAATAGAGGGATCTCCTCACTTTCAAAAAACACCAGAAAACTCGTTTTAACACTCTTTCTCACTTTCTACTCCTTTTCTTATTATTTCACTAAAATTCCTTGGTGTTTTAGGAGTGTAAAATACTAGTGAGGAATTTTATTGTGTATTTTAGTGCAGGGGAAATATTGTAATTTGCGCAAGAGGATTTTATCTCTTATAGAAATCTCTTTGTAAGAAGCTGTTATTTAGTCTGTGATATTGTTTGTAAAAATATTTGTTTGGTTCGTGAGTTTTTTCTTGATGTAAAACCTCTCATCTGGTTTATAAGAGTTTCAGTGAAAATTTTCGATTGGTTTGTGAGTTGCACATGGTGTAAAATCTTAGATATTTTCAAGCCTATAAATAGAGTTCTCATTTCTCGTTTCATTTCATCCAGAAATGTTTTTGTGTATTTACACTCAATCTCTCTCTCTCTCTCTCTCTAAGTTTTCATTTTTACTTTCTCTCACTAGTTCTTATAGCCAAATGCTTTTGTATGGAATGATATTTTGTGAGTGAGTTATTCTAGTAATTCTGGATGGGTATCATTGTATAAGTTCTCTAAGAATGTTGTTTATCCATCTTGGATGAACATAGTTCATTTAGGGATAAAAATATGTGATTAGAAGCTAAACCCGTTAAAAGCTTTGGTTAGGGATTGTTTGATCAGTTCCTATGTTTATTTAGGTTGAAGATCGTTAATATTGATGAACTTACCTTAAGGATCTTAGTAAGTCTTGTTCATGGTTAGCCTGTTTAAAACTATAGGTTAGAAGATCAACTTGGTAAAATATAAGTAGGTCATTGGTTATCCTGTTAAACCAAATTGAGATCAATTACCATATGCCTCCATCTTGTTGGAAGACTTCTGTCAATCTTCTTCACATGATATGAAGTAGAGTAACCTTTGTTCAGAATCTTAAGCCTTGAAACCAGAATTTGAAACCTTGGGAACATTGTCTCAATCGTTTCATCTTCTTCCATCTTGAAGGCTTCATATTTTTGAATCAAAACCAAATCTTTGGTCTCCTTAACTTGAGAGTTGCAATTGTGAGTCATCTTTAAAGAATCAAATATAGACTTAGCTGAGTCTCTTCTCATACTCAGTATAAGAAATCGCATTCATCAAGATAGTTCTTGCTTTATGATGATTCTTATAATCTTCCGTTTGTTGTTTATTCATAGCCATTCTTTGAAGCTTATTTCCACTAGCATCTGTGGGATGTTCATAACCATCAACTACCAAATCTCAAATATCAACATCATGACCTAGAAAGAATCTTTCTAGTCTATCTTTCAAATAATCAAATCTTTTACCATCAAAGGTGGCAGGTTTATCATTGTAGTTGTCTTTATCATATAGAACTTGAAATATCAGTGGTAGAATGGTCGTAGTGTTTCTAAAACATCTGGATCTTTATCAGACACAGTTAAGTGTTTAATAGCAATCAATACTAGAACCGGAGCTCTGATGCCAATTGAAGGTGCAAGAAACACAAGAAATGGGAGGGGGTTAAATTGAGTTTCTCAAAATAAAATTTCTCCAAACACAGACACCAAATCTTAACAGACAAATAAAAATAAATGAACACAATCATTTTTATCCTAGTTCACTATTAATTAACTTAATCCAGTCCACCTGCCAATGTAATTTTGCCTTCTTAATAAGGACTTAATCCAGTATAACCAAACAAATTACAAAATCACAACAAGACTACTTGTCACTGTTGCAAACCATAAAGACCAACTTCCTCTGTCTTCTTAAGTCTACAGACTAACACATTAGTCACTTAAGGAACCAACCACAAATACCAACAGTCTTTTTCTTCTTGAGTCTACAGACCTTCACTCAGTCACTAAAGGAACAATCAACTTATAGTTGAATACATATTTTATGTTTACATAATTGCTTCTTACAAGAGGATTACACAATGTTGAAGTACAAATAATAACACAACAGTGTTAAGCAAGTTAACAAACAAAAGTTCCTTGCTAGCAAGTTAATGAGCAACAACTCCTTGCTTTACAAAAATTACACGGTTATTTTGGCAGCATTTTAGCAACTTGAATAAGCTTTAGTTTCTTCAAAGTTCTTCAACATTCCCAATTATTACAAATCTTTGTTTTATAGTTGAAAATAAATTCGTTGGAGGGTAGAATATGAATACTGTTATACCCTAATTTTTATCCCTAAGATCTTCCATCATTTTTGCATCATGCATCACATCAAGGTCACAACCTTAGGTTGCCTCTCACTTTTTCTCTCTCTTCTTTAGGTTTTCCTTTGAGAGATCACCAAGCACCCCATTATTTGTTGCTTTATGTTTACTAATCTCTAACCAAAATCCAAACTATTTTTTTCTCTTCTTGTGTTAAGCCAAGTGCATCTATCTCACCTCCTAAGCTAGGGTTTTGAGAATTGATCCTCAATCAATTGATCATTCCTTGCACACCAATGGTTTGAACTTCAAAGCTATGCCTCTATCATCAAAGTTCTATGTCTTGAGCATCTCTCAACCTTATGTGGTCAAGTTAATCTCAAGGTTTTGTGGTTTGATTCATCAAGAAACTTCATAAGTTCATGTGTTTATGTTATACATTGGCCCAATGACTAGAATTGGCCCAATCTGCTTCTATTTTTGGCGCGACCCAATAACACCGACCCAACATCCCTGGTCAACCACGCCCCAAGAGGCACGACCAATGATTCTGGATACGCACATATATCCAAGCCAATATCTATATCTCCATCTGCCAGACACGAGTCAAGCAGACAACCGGGAAACATCCAGAACGCCCCTCTTCCCGTAATCTACCTCCTCCTCGGAACAAACGGCTAGATACAGGCACATCTGCTCGTTTTAACCAAGTCCTGGTAGTTACCTATTTTTGCGGACCCGTATATCTAGGTCCAAAAATAGGGACCAATGGCCATGCGTCGAGGGCATTATAGAAACCCTCACATATGTGAGGGCCATGTATCCAATATTCAAACCTTAAACACTAATATTCTGCTTGTATCTCTTTGCATCCATTCTTACTTAATCTTCGGAGTGCCTTGCAGGTATAACCTCCCCTTTCTCCTCAACTTTTCAGTGAACCAGACGTCATCCTTCGACCCATTTGCAGGTTCTGACCAACCGATAAGATCAGTGGCGCCTTCTATGGGAAACCATCTTCCCCGTCTTCTTTTCATGTAAACTGAAGACCAAAGATACCTTCAATTCTTCAACCATGGGCGACCATGATGATCATCACCTCTCTAGAAAGACTATACTCTCCCTGGTCCACGAGAATGACAGAATCTAGGAGCATCCTTACCTCGAGGATGACTTCGACGTCATAGACGAATAGACTGCGCCCCAGATTCAGTCGATGCCCAGCGCGATGACCAATTGTTCTTGGACGAGCAGAGTGCCAATAACCTAACCAAGGAACTGTCATAGATTCTACAACCATTTCCCATTCCTCATAATCCTGACCCAACCTTCACAACATTACTCTCTACCCTCAACCAGACCAACGCCCTTATCCTGCAGCAGAGAAAGATGATATTGGTTTGGGAGAAGAAGCAATCAAAGTCTCCTCCTCAGAGGCACCAACAATACGACTCCCCCACCCTATCCCCACCTAGGTGTGGTCATCCAACCAGAAGGAAGAAGCGTGACATTTCTTTCCTCAAGAAACGCGACTATGCACCTCCCAAGAAAGATCAAGGCTCCCCTTCTTCCAAGAAGACGAAGAGTGACCGCCGACTTGACCACGACCGATCATCGTCTCCCAATCCTAGGAAGAAATGAAGAAGCCCTTCTCCTCGACGGGACAATAATGCCTGAAGGGGAAGAAACCATTATTCCCCGCCTCTATCTCCCGAAGGAAGTGACGACGGCGAGCCCACTGGCCCGCTATCAAGTGAGATTACAAAGACCCAGCTTCCAATCGGCCTGGAGAAGCCACCCCCTGGGAACATATGATGGTAAAAATGATCTCGATAAACATATAGAAAATATTGATGCCCTGCTCGACTATCGACGAGTCATAGGCGCCATCAAGTGTAGGTTGTTCCCGACTACCTTGAGGAAAGGTGCCATGTCTTGGTACAAAAGTCTTCTAGACGATTCTATCACCTCTTGGAAGCAGTTGGGGAAGATGTTCTCGAGGAATTCTACAACATCTTGCAGAAATCCTAAGTCAGAAGCATCATTAGAAGAAATAATTCAAGGGAGGGAAGAGTCTCTTCGGTCTTACATCGAGCGCTTGAACAAGGAAGACATGCTCATTGAGGTCTTCAATTACTCAAGGTTGACCAAAGAATTGATCAGACAAATTCTCCTCTTAGGCAATGAACCTCCAACTAGGGTTTCACTTTTCACAAAGAATTTTGGGTTGCAAAGACCTCAATTTATTTCCATGGTCCTAATATGTCTTCAATATTGTCCATGTCAAATTTCATGCCTTACACTACAAGTTTGCTCAATCAATTGCTCAAATGTTTGAAAATCAACTATACTAGGTCAAAAGTCAAATGTGGCCCATATACAGTGAAACTTCAAAATTTTTGGTCAACATCAACATTTTCAAGTGATATCCATCATTTTATCAAGGGTTGATCATGATTCCTCAAGGAATGTCCTTAATTTATCAAAAGTCAAGAATTGCAAAATTAAGGTTTCTATAGGAAAAGTCAACTGAACTTTGACAAGACATAACTTTCACATACTTCATTCATTTTTTCCCCAACCAAATCTCATTTTGAAGAGAATCCAATTCCCTACAACTTGTCTTTTTCCCTCAAGTTCAAGAAATGCACCATTTGAAAGATACAAGCTCCTAGATTACAGGTCATTTTCAAAAAGTCAACAAAAGACACTTTTTTTCCAAGACCATTTAAATCAAGATAATTTATTCAAATGCAAAATTGTTAAAAAGATGGATTGAAGTAGACATATTGGGCTTTCCAAAAAGTCAAAGATCATCATCGTTGGTTATAAATTGAGCAAGTTATGGCTTACACAATTTGGGAAATTTTCAAGAAAATACATAAAGTCAACTTTGGGCAAATTCATTTTTTAAGTTAGTAGGTCTAACTTTTAGGACATAAACATGTTCAAGACATGACTAAGGACCCCTAAGCACATTCATGCAAAGGCTTGATTTTGTGTTTTATTTATTTGGATTTTATTCATTTAAACTCAAGAATAAATCAACTAAATTGTAAAAATACTTGGGCTAGCGCATGGATTGGTTTATTTGAAGCCCAATATAGCTGTTAACAACAAACAAACTTCCCATTTTCGTGCAAGGATCAAAATTGGCATGAAATCTCATTTTTGGCAATTTTTCAAATATGTGATCATGGCCTTAAAACATAGCCTTAATGCCATGATTCTTTCCTTATTGCCTTGCCTCCTCAATATCCTATAAATATGTAACACTCTTGCAAGTATTGGACACGCATACATTGCCCCACAAGAGCTCCACAAAATTCCAAAATTTCACAAAGTTGTCAAAAGTTGCATCCAGGGTTCTAGCCCTTTTCAATCCAAACCAAGGGTCAAGCCTTCCTCCCGAAGCTCCCAAGAGGCCAAATCATCTCTCATATATGCCTGAAGCTACTTGGAACCGACAAATCAAGTCATCACCCTTTTGGTATAATCACAAACTCAAATCTTTATTTTTACCAATTGTTGAATGTTTTGATATGTGTGTATAAGTTTCTGGGCGTCATTAGAACATATTAAGAGCATTAAATGGAATGTGTGATGTCTAGATCTTGAGATTCCATGTTCAAACCGTGCTAGGGTTTTTTGTTCGTAACTCAGGATACAGGAGTTTTCTGGCCAATCTAAGGCCAGATTCGTGATTAGGGCGGAATTTTAAGTGGAATTGGATCTTTGTTTGGTCTTGAAACTAACGATTTTGCAGGATACAGGTTTTGGCGCATCGGAGAAGACGACCGGAGTTTGAATCCAGCGTCCCTCCGGTCGTTTGACTCAAGCGTGTGCTGCATGGCAAGGAAGTGTGCCCTGATTGGTCCATTTGAATATAGAGGGGCCATCAGCGTGCATTTTATTTTTTTAAATATTGAATTGTTTCATTTTCTAATATAATATAATCATTTCATTGATATTAACGAATGGATAAGCATCTCAGATGGCAAAAGGGAAGGCGTGTATTGGAAAGGACTTGGGTTCGATTCCTAGGTCATACATTTTTCTTTTTTTCTAACGAAACTGCTACAGATCCAATGCACTGCGTTACCAAGTACCTACCATGTTCCTTCACATATGGGCCATCAAATGTCAATAGATAGAGATCCAGTACCTCAAGCACCTTTTACATGATGAACCCTCGAGGGGCCAGCCACATGGAATCAGGCACAAAGTCTGGGTTGATTTAGTTTGGGCCCAGCGAATTTCAAATCCTATACCCCCCTTATTTCTTTTGCTACCAGGCCCATTTTCATTTTTCTTTCTTTTATTTATTTGTTTATTTCTTTTAATCCTTTTGTTAATAACAATATAAAATAGATAAAATCACAAAAATATAGTTTTAGGTTTTTTTTATTTAACTAATTTTGTAAATTAATTGATAATTATTTTAACCATTTTCTTTAACTTAAAATTAATAGAACTTAGGATTTTCATTTTATTTTCTTTTCATATTAAAACTCTATTTAGAATTAGGTTAAATTTCCATATTTCTCAAATAAAAATGCCAAAAATATTAGGTTGTATTAGAATTAATTTTTAATTAATAATTTTTTTTTAGTTTTATTTTAATCTAATTATTAGACTTAATTTAGTTTAATGAACAAAAAACAACAAAAAAATTTCTCTTTTAACTTAGAATTAGTTTAGGATTAGAGGTTATTTCAATTCACGCGCATTATTACCTTTCACATTTTATTTTCATATTTTCTGTAACTGCCTACTGGGATGTAATAGAATTAATTAGGACACTTCTCTGCTTTCTTTATCCCCCCCCCCCAAGTTTTGGACTTGTAATAATCCCCCTCCGCGAAGCCTTGTAATAGCTAGATTTACATTTCCGCACTTTTAATTACTGCAAACTATTAACTGTTTAGATGCATGCTAATAGGATTGTATGGCAAGAATAAAAACAAAACTCTAGCAAACCTAATGCAAAAGACAAAAATAAGTGAATACAAACACAATTGCACATGCACACCTCTAGGATATCTCACTTTGGTTGCCTTCAGAAAAACAGTCACATCTCTTGAAACATGAGAGATTTTAATGGCTACCCTCTGGTTTAAAGATCATAAGTCCCTCGGTGACCCCCTCTACGTTGCCTCGGTATGGTCTTAAAACCCTAGGGTAGTTACTAAATTTTCTTTCCCAATTGCCTTCGTGACTGTATAAACGTCCCTTCGAATGTCCCTTAAACATCCAACGATTAGGGCTACCTACTCACTAATAGTAGGATAGCACTGTCTAAAGGAAAAGAGGAAAAGAACAACCTTTCGAGTAAAAGTAGATAGTTCCTAGATGCTATGCTCAAACAATTTTTACACTTACATAAAAATTCTTTCAAAACATTTTTTAAGCACTTTGTATACGTTCTCTACCATTCCGAGAAATATTAAAAAGTTCTCCACACTAAGGTGCTTTCAAAAATACTTTACAAAACACACAAAGCACAAGGTATTTCAAAATGGACTAAGCATCTAAGAGCCCGTAGATAACTACGGATGGAAAGGGTGGTAACACCTTCCCTTTCCATAATCTACCCCCTTACTCAGAAAACTCTCAAAAGTTGTTTTTCTATTCTTTTCACCCTTTCCTTTGTTGGATAAAAGAAAAGCCGGTGGAGACTCTTGCTTACCGCAACATTTGCGAACACAAATGCTAAACCAGTATAACAGTCAGTTCTGCCACCCTATCACACTATCTACCTACTCAAACAGTCTTTCGTGTTATTTTCCTTTTCCTTTAGATAGTGCTATCCTACCATTAGTTAGTAGGAGGCCCTATCATTGGATATTTGAGGGACAGGCGTGGGTCATCATACAGTCATAGAAGGCAACTTTTTGTAAGGGACTAAGATCTTTTACCGAAGGCAACATGGAAGGGTCATCGAGGGACTACGATCTTTTAACCGAGGGTCTTTGCTAAAGCATCCCACGTTCGAGGGACATGACTGTTTTTTATCTGAGGCAACAAGTGAGGTTACCCTAGAGGTGCGTGTGTGAATAATGATTGGTTTCAGTTATTTTTATCTTGAAATTAGGTTTTCTAACGTTTGTTTTTATGTCTTGCCATGCAATCTTTGTTAGAACAAAGTTTGAATCTACTACCCTAAGTTAAAGTTTTGATGATAACAAAATGCAAGAACATATAAATTGTATGAGTCATGTAAGACATATATGCTACCTAAAAATTATGTTTTGTTTTACAGAAACTCTGATCATCATCAGCATCAGAAGATGAATTATCAACATCAACATAAGAGGATGTTATATCAGATGCCAAAATCAGAAGATCAACATGTGCTTACGCTGAAGCTTGATGAACAGATCTATGCGTAACAATCTAAACTCTGATCAAGACAACAACAATTCATCAGCACCTAGCAGCGTCAGAATAAGCCAAAACCAGAACACGCTTAATTGCCAACGGTACTGTGAATTCAAGATTCTTTATTATCAACGACATTATTCCAGACAAAGATCTTCTCAATATAAAAAGAATGTAATGGACATTGAAATGGTAGAATGTAATGGACATTGAAATGGCATAATTGGCTCCAACGTACCATTTTCCAATGCTATATAAACAAGTCAGTGAAGAATGAAACGGCTAATGCTCTACAACTCTCTACACGCCTAAAGCTATTCATATTCATCCTCATTCCCAGTTTTGCAAAAAGCTCTCAAATTACCTATTCTATTGTTTTAGCATTCTAGTTCTCATAAGCTTAATTTGTGTAGTATCACAATTGTGATAAACAGTTTTGTAGAAAACATTCAACACACTTAGATTTCATTTATCTGTAAAGAAGTATTTCCTTGAGAAACCGGTTTATGGTTTTGACTCAAGAAGGCTTTAGCAGTTGTTAAAGCAGTTGTAATATTCAGTTGAATATAGTGGATTAAGACCTCGTTGGAGAGAGGCGAAATCACCTTGACGGGTGGACTGGAGTAGTTTGAGATCAAACGAACCAGGATAAAAACAATGTGTTGTTTGCATTTACTCTCAAGTTTTACAATTCAACCCCCCTTCTTGTGTTTTTCACTTCATTAATTGGCATCAGAGCGCTTGGTTCTGAGATAAAACACTTAACCGTGTCAGTACAAGATCCAGCGTCAGAAAAACACAATGGCAGGAACATATCAACACAGCAGCAATGACAACAATGAAGATATAGACAGATTCAGCGGCAAACCTCCAGTCTTTGATGGAGAGAATTTTGATTACTGGAAAGACAGAATCGAAAGCTTCTTTCTGGCACATGATGTTGATCTGTGGGACATGGTGACAGATGGATACACGCACCCAGTGAATGCAAACGGTCAGAAGATTGACAGGAAAGCAATGTCTGATCAACAAAAGTGTGACTTCAAAAATCACCACAAGGCCAGAACCATTCTTCTCAGCGCCATCTCTTACGCTGAATATGAAAAGATATCTAACAAAGACACAACAAAGAACATGTTTGACTCACTCAGAATGACGCATGAAGGCAACATTCAGGTCAAAGAAACTAAAGCTCTTGCGCTCATTCATAAGTATGAGGCATTCAAAATGGAAGAAAGTGAATCCATTGAAACAATGTTCTCAAGATTCCAAATTCTGGTGGCTGGTCTCAAAGTTCTGGACAAAGGATACTCTACTGCTGATCATGTCAAGAAGATCATCAGAAGCTTGCCAAAACAATGGAGGCCAATGGTTACAGCGCTGAAGCTAGCTAAAGATCTAAACAAAATTTCTCTGGAGGAACTTATCAGCTCCCTCAGAAGTCATGAGATAAAGTTAGAAGCTGATGAACCTCAGAAGCAAGGTAAGCCTCTAGCATTAAAATCTAACAGAAAATCTGACTATAAAGTTTTGCAGGCAGTTGAAGAAACATCTGATGGGTCCTCATCAGAAGAAGACGAACTTTCCCTCCTCTCTAGAAGAGTGAACCAACTATGGAAGCTGAGGCAAAGGAAGTTCAGGAATCCCAGAAGATCTGATCAGAATGAGTCCTCTTCCAGATACAGAAAGTCAGACTCTTCCTCTGGATACAGAAGATCTGAAGGCTCTTCAAGAAGCAGAAAGTCAAACACCAAGGACATCACTTGCTATGAATGTAACGAGCAAGGACACTATAAGAGTGACTGCCCAAAGCTTCAGAGGGAAAAGCCCAAAAAGAAGTTTGGAAGAGAAAAGAAGAAAAGTCTCATGGCTACATGGGATGACTCTGACTCGTCTGAAGCTGATTCAGAATCAGATGATGAGAGAGCAAACATAGCTCTCATGGCCAACATATCAGAAGACAGTGAAGCTTCTGAATCAGACTCAGAATCAGACACCGAAGAGATATCTTTAGCAGCAAATCAGAAACACCAGTCGTGGTACCTGGACTCTGGCTGCTCACGACACATGACGGGAAGAAGGCATATGTTCCAAAGCCTGGAACTTAAGCCTGGAGGCCACGTAGGCTTTGGAGGCAATCAGAGGGGAAAGATCACTGGCTCTGGAACTGTAGGTAATGGAAATCTTCCCTATATAAACAATGTTCTGTTAGTAGATGGATTAATGCATAATCTGTTATCCATAAGTCAATTAAGTGATAACGATTATGATATAATCTTTAATCAAAAATCATGTAAAGCTGTTAGTCAGAAAGATGGGACTATCCTATTTAATGGAAAGAGGAAAAACAACATTTATAAAATCAAACTTTCTGAACTGAAAAGTCAGAATGTAAAGTGTCTTCTGTCTGTTAACAACGAGCAATGGATCTGGCACAGAAGATTGGGGCATGTTAGTATGAGAAGAATATCTCAGATTAACAAACTCAATCTGGTCAGAGGACTTCCTAATCTGAAGTTCAATTCAGATGCTCTGTGTGAAGCATGTCAGAAAGGTAAGTTTGCAAAACCTTCTTTCAAATCTAAAAATGTTGTTTCTACCTCTAAGCCATTAGAACTTCTGCACATTGACTTATTTGGACCAGTTAAAACTGCTTCAGTCAGTGGCAAGAAGTATGGGTTAGTAATCGTAGATGACTATAGCAGATGGACATGGGTAAAGTTCTTAAGACACAAGGACGAGTCACACTCTGTGTTTGTCACCTTCTGTAACCAAGTTCAGAATGAAAAGGATCTTAGAATCGTTAAAGTCAGAAGTGATCATGGTAGAGAGTTTGAAAACAAAGATTTTGAGTCATTCTTTAATGACAAAGGCATTCTGCATGATTTCTCTTATCCTAGAACTCCCCAGCAAAATGGAGTTGTAGAACGAAAGAACAGAACATTGCAAGAAATGGCCAGAACCATGATCAATGAGACAAACGTTGCTAAGATCTTCTGGGCAGAGGCAATAAACACAGTGTGCTACATTCAGAATAGAATCTCCCTAAGACCTATTCTGGAAAAGACTCCATATGAATTGTGGAAGAACAGAAAGCCCAACATTTCATATTTTCATCCTTTTGGATGTACTTGCTTTATGTTAAATACAAAAAATTATTTGAACAAGTTTGACTCTAAAACACAGAAGTGTATTATGTTAGGATACTCTGAACGCTCAAGAGGGTACAGAGTATACGATACAACAACACAGATTGTGGAAGAATCAATCAGTGTTCGTTTTGATGATAAGCTTGACTCTGAAAAGTCAAAGCAGAATGAAGTATTTGCAGGTATGGAAGTAGAATTCATAGGTTCTGAAGACAAGTCATCAGAAGCTCTAAATAAAGACACTCCTTCAACATTAGAAAGAGGCACTGCAAGCAATCCAGCAACAGCTGCTGAACAACCTCAGAAAAGACTACCCAGAAGCAGCTTGGATCACCCAGAAGAAACTATCTTAGGAAGAAAGGAAGATACAATCAAAACAAGAGCCAGCTTCAGAAACTCTGAAGAATCCCTCATGGGACTTGTGTCTCTGATTGAACCTTCTTCAATTGATGAAGCACTTCTGGACAACGACTGGATTCTAGCAATGCAAGAAGAGCTGAATCAATTCACCAGAAATGACGTGTGGGATCTAGTTCCCAGACCAAAAGGATTCAACGTCATTGGAACAAAATGGGTGTTCAGAAATAAACTGAACGAACAAGGTGAAGTCATCAGAAACAAGGCACGACTGGTAGCACAAGGTTATAGTCAGCAAGAGGGGATAGACTATACAGAAACCTTTTCCCCAGTCGCCAGGTTAGAATCTATCAGACTTTTAATTTCGTTTGCTGTTAATAAAGGCATCACTCTGTATCAGATGGATGTCAAGAGTGCATTCTTAAATGGATATATAGAAGAAGTTTATGTGCACCAACCCCCTGGTTTTGAAAGTACAAAAAATCCAGAATATGTTTTCAAACTAAAGAAGTCACTATATGGTCTGAAACAAGCTCCCAGAGCTTGGTATGAAAGACTAAGTAACTTTCTGTTAGAAAAAGAATTCACCAGAGGGAAGGTGGACACTACCTTATTCTGTAAGTCAGTTAAGAATGACATCTTAGTCTGTCAAATTTATGTTGACGATATTATTTTTGGATCTACTAATCCTTCTCTTGGAAGAAAATTTGCTAAGTGTATGCAGGCAGAATTTGAGATGAGCCTCATGGGAGAACTGAAATTCTTTCTGGGAATTCACATCAATCAAAATCCAGAGGGAACTTACATTCATCAGAGCAAATATGTCAGAGAACTTCTGAAGAAATTTGATCTCTCAGAATGTAAGTCATCAAATATTCCAATGCATCCCACGTGCATTCTGGAAAGAGAAGAGGTAAGCAAAAAGGTAGAACAGAAGGTCTACAGAGGTATGATTGGTTCTCTTCTTTATCTGACGGCTTCAAGGCCTGATATTTTATTCAGCGTATGCATTTATGCAAGATTCCAATCAGATCCTAGAGAATCTCACTTAACAGTTGTTAAGCGAATTTTCAAGTATCTGAAAGGTACTACTAATCTGGGTTTATTTTATAGAAAATCTAGTGATTACAGCTTAGTAGGTTACTGCGATGCTGACTTTGCTAGAGACAGAGTAGAGCGTAAAAGTACTTCTGGAAGCTGCCAGTTTCTGGGAGAAAATATGATCTCTTGGTCCAGCAAAAGGCAATCCACAATTGCGCTATCAACAGCAGAAGCTGAGTACATAGCAGCAGCTGGATGCAGCACACAAATGCTCTGGATGAAAAGTCAGCTTGAAGACTTTCAGATTTTTGAGAGTAACATCCCTATACTCTGTGACAATACTTCTGCCATTTGCTTAAGTAAAAATCCTATTTTGCATTCTAGGGCTAAGCATATAGAAATAAAACATCACTTCATTAGGGACTATATTCAGAAAGGAATTTTGAACTTAAAATTTATTGATACAGACCATCAATGGGCTGATATCTTCACTAAACCACTTTCTGAAGATAGGTTCAACTTCATTCTGAAACATCTCAGCATGAAGCTCTGCCCAGAGTGAAAATGTTTTAATTCTATATTTTAACCTTCAGAATGTGTTTTCTTTTTACTGTGAACTTCTGATCAATCTTCTTTCAGAAAGTTAGACATGCAGATCGTATCAGATTCTATTCTTAAAGATCTGAGCGTTACAGTTCAAGTATAGATGTGTTGTTCACCAAATCAAACAAGTGTCATCCAGTCATCAGCCAATCTCTGAAGCAGAACACGCGTGCACGCTTCTGAGAAGGCAAAACGCTGATTGGATGCATTGAGACACATGTCTGGTAACCGTTCCAAATATCTTTCTCAAATCCCCCAAAATCAGCAAGCATTAAATGCACGTAATCATGAGTTAAATTGTAATCATGAGTTAATTCTCTCTCTTAAAACCGTTTACGTTTTCAAAACATCATTTGAAATCTATTTAAACACCTTAACATCATTCATTAAACTTTTATCGTTTCTTACAATCATCCAAATATTTTCTCTGCATTCTTACTTGTGTGTTCATCTTTTTCCAAAGAAAACCCTTTTTCAAGCTTTTCTCAAAGAAACCCTAAGTGTGAACATGGCAACCTCTAGCAATGCTTCTGCAGGTTCCCAGCAAGAGGCTTCATCTGAACAATACCAGATTCCCTTCAGAACTCTACTTACTCCGGTGAAGAACTTGGAAGTTCTGTCTGAACTGATCGTTGATTTCACCAGTTTGAAAGATAATGGCTTCGATTTGACTGAAGAAATTAGGGCACAAGGATGGGAGAAGTATTTTGATAGGTTGGTGGGGCCAACATTCCCCATTCTGGTTAAGGAGTTCTGGATTCATGCATCTGCTTCAACTCATCAGGTTACATCATACATCATGGGGAAGAAGATAGTGATCACTGAGGATCACATTGCTAGACTGATTGGATACAACGGTGGTGGCATCCGCTGTATTGACATGGCAGAAAGATATGGAAACACTGGCTTAGTGGATAGACAAATTTTCACTCATGGGGTTCCCAGCAGCAAAATCAGAGACTTGAAGGATCAGCACAGAATCTGGGCAAAGATCATCTTGGGCTGCTTCAACCACAGGAAGCCCACAAGCTCTCCTAACTACATCAACATAGATCAGCAATATCTGCTCTATTTTATTGCTAAGAAGACCAGGATCAACCTTGCTCATCTTCTGTTCAATCATCTGAAGACCAACGTCAAGGAGACGAGAAAAGAAGAGAAGACTAAAAGGGATTGGATACCCTTCGGAAGATTAATATCAGATATTCTAACTGAGAATAGGCTGATAGAACACCTTACAGAAGCTCAGGAAATAAGTTCTCTGGAACCAGCTGTTGGCAAGCAACTGAACGCCAAGAATCTGAAAAAGATGAAACTGATAGAGAATATCAGAAAGGAGCCCAGCGTCACTCCTCTTGCTGACATCACCAGCAGAAGAGTCCCTCTGAGCGACTTTCCCATATTCTCTGAGATTGACTCTAAACCAGTCATCATTCTCAGATACTTGGATGCATGTAAAGCTGATGGCACAGATCCTGATCTGAACATCAAAGATCTGCACCAGCAAACTCCAGAGGTTACTTTGAAGAAGACGAAGAAGAGGAAGGCTGCTTCAGAAGGACCATCCCAGCAGACACCAAAGAAGAGAGGTAATCTATCTGCTGTTAATGTTTTAAATTCATCTGTTATTCCAACATTGATCCCAACCCCAGCTTCATATGAACTCCCAATCCCCATACCAACTATTGATGACACCGAACCAGAGTTTGACCCTTCTGAGTCACTAACTCCTAGGAGATCCCGCACAAAAAATCCAAAACCCACAACATCAACAGAATCAGAACTTGATAAAGTTATTTCTGAAATTGATCAACGTTCTTCCGCTCCCCTCTCAGAAAATCCAAACACTCAACCAGAAACTGCCCACTCACCTCAACCAGAACATACACTCTCACCCATACCAGAAATTCCACAACCTCCCTCTCCACAACTAGAAACTCCACCTCCCTCTCCATAACCAGAACTTAATCCACCTTCACCTCAACCATCATCTCCACAACCTGAGTCTCAACACTCTGAGTCTCACCACTCTGAGGCTCAAACCCCTGAACCTCATTCACCTCAAACCCCTGAACCTCATTCTCCTTAATCCTCTGAACCACAACCCTTGTCAATTCAACTGCCTTGTGGTACAACTGTAAACATTCCCCAACTGCCATCCTCACCAGAAACTACCCCTCCTAATACTCCAAACAGTCCAATAATCATTTCTGATTCCCCCACTCCATCTCCCAAACAAAATACAGAAGACCACAACAAAACCTTCATCGATCTCACAGTCCTTGACCGTTTTGCTGCCATTATCAATAAAACTGCCATTCCAAAACCCAAACAACCAGATGTTGGTTCTGGTATTTTGAATTTTGAAACAAGCATGCAGAATTGGATTGCTTCTCTAAAGCAGGCGTGTCCTGGAATGATTGATCCTGCTGCTTCAGACCAACTCTGAACACAATTCAGAATGTGGGTACGCGCTGAAGCCCTCAAGCTGCAAGACATAAACTATGAACAGGCTCAATAGAACTTCAGCAAACTGCTGAAAGAAGTTGAAGGTCCAGTCATGAGTCAGCTGCTGAAGGAGGAAGTGCTCTTTCTGGATAGTGAGCCATGGTCTGAAAAGCGTCCAGCTTCAAAAGTTCATCCAGCAGAAGATCAGACAATTCAAGCTGAAGATGTTAGTCAAGCTGAAGATGTTGCAGAAAGCTCTCAGAAGCATCCTGTTTCTGACGTCTCTCAAGCTGCTTTGGACAGGCAGACTCTTGAAGAGCTGAAGCAGAATGATATTTGTCTGCAGCAAGGAATGGATGAGAATGATCAAAAAATGAAGGAAAGGATGGATGTGCAAGATGGCAAGATTGATACAGTAGTCAGCATGGTGCATCAGCAGAAGGAAACTGCTGATCAGATCAAGAACATGCTAGAAGCTCTGTTCACACGCTTTCCACCCCAACCTTAGATTTTCATTCATGATGTTTTCATTGTTTTCTTTCCATGTTTTCTGTACTATCCTCTGAGCTTTGAATTAAATATAACAGTTTTTCTGCTCTGATCGTTTTAGCTTATATTACTTGCACTTTTTGATTGCTGACAAAAAGGGGGAGAAAAAGAATGATATTTTTTAATAACGGATTACTGAGACAAAAAGTCTCAAACATTCTAACACTCTGATATTCTTGAATGTTTCCTTGTTTTGCATAAGCTTACAGGTACAAGAAGTTAATTATCTCTGATACACTGAAGCTCTGCTCGAGTAAAAGAAAGATCTGATACTCAAAGAAAGTTCAAGAAAGATCTGATGCTAAAGGATTCAAGGAATTAAAAAGGGAAGTAATAAACTCAGGGGGAGCTCTTCTGATCATAACTCTGATAGTTGTTTTCTTATCCCCTTAAGCTCTGATACCTTTTATTCCTCCTTATCTTTGATACTATTTAATTCTGATACAATTTATTATTTGGTTATCTCTGCTACTTTTCTCGCTAATTTTCAATTGAAAAATTCTAGTTTTTGTCATCATCAAAAAGGGGGAGATTGTTAGAACAAAGTTTGAATCTACTACCCTAAGTTAAAGTTTTGATGATAACAAAATGCAAGAACATATAAATTGTATGAGTCATGTAAGACATATATGCTACCTAAAAATTATGTTTTGTTTTACAGAAACTCTGATCATCATCAGCATCAGAAGATGAATTATCAACATCAACATCAGAGGATGTTATATCAGATGCCAAAATCAGAAGATCAACATGTGCTTACGCTGAAGCTTGATGAACAGATCTGCGCGTAACAATCTAAACTCTGATCAAGACAACAACAATTCATCAGCACCTAGCAGCGTCAGAATAAGCCAAAACCAGAACACGCTTAATTGCCAACGGTACTGTGCATTCAAGATTCTTTATTATCAACGACATTATTCTAGACAAAGATCTTCTCAATATGGAAAGAATGTAATGGACATTGAAATGGCATAATTGGCTCCAACGTACCATTTTCCAATGCTATATAAACAAGTCAGTGAAGAATGAAACGGCTAATGCTCTACAACTCTCTACACACCTAAAGCTATTCATATTCATCCTCATTCCCAGTTTTGCAAAAAGCTCTCAAATTACCTATTCTATTATTTTAGCATTCTAGTTCTCATAAGCTTAATTTGTGTAGTATCACAGTTGTGATAAACAGTTTTGTAGAAAACATTCAACACACTTAGATTTCATTTATCTGTAAAGAAGTATTTCCTTGAGAAACCGGTTTGTGGTTTTGACTCAAGAAGGCTTTAGCAGTTGTTAAAGCAGTTGTAATATTCAGTTGAATATAATGGATTAAGACCTCGTTGGAGAGAGGCGAAATCACCTTGACGGGTGGACTGGAGTAGTTTGAGATCAAACGAACCAGGATAAAAACAACGTGTTATTTGCATTTACTCTCAAGTTTTACAATTCAACCCCCCTTCTTGTGTTTTTCACTTCTTCAATCTTATTAAACTAACAGTAATAAGGAAAATAGTAAATTGCAAAATGTTCTATGCTATTACAAGGCTTTGGGAATGGGGATATAAATTCATGAATGGGGATGAAAAATAAAGTAAGCATAATTATCTATTATAGACAGTTAGCAGTTACAATATTGGAAAATACTAATGCGAAAGTAAAGTACGCGAAGGTGGTGAAAAGGGAAAGATATCTAAAACCTAAATTTTTTTTAGAAAATATTTTTGATGTTTTATTTATAAAAATATTTTATAGTATAAAACATAATTATAATTAATTAAATAAAATCAAAGTGAGTAAATTAAATTAATTTTTATTTATAAAAAATTAAATTAATTAATAAAAAACCTAAATCTAATTTTTTTAATGATTTTATGATTTAAATAAAATTAATAAAAGAAAGCAAACAATTAATTGAAAAACAAAAAAAAATTTAATGGGTCTGAGTTATGAAAGAAATTTGGGGGTGTGAAAAGAAGAAAATATTAGGCCTAAGATAGAGAGCCCGGGTGCTTGTGGTGATCCTGTGAGAACCATTCCTTGGAGTGCATCATAGGGTAACCTGTCCACAGCGTTGAATCTAGATTGGATGATGATGATTGAGGAGGCGCATGGTATGAATGTTGGGTTGCTCATACTGGATCTGCAAAGAAATATGTGGGAAAAAATGAAAGGGTACCACTGGGGCTCGAACCCAGGTCCCTAAGATTAACGCGTGTTTGTTTTACCACTGGGGTGGCTGTTTCATCCGGTTATGAAACGCCTCCCATTAAATATAATATGAATTCAGTTTTGAAAATTTGAAATGCTATCTTCTTCTTCCTCGCGCGCACAGCATAACAACCACACCATTGATGATTTCTAAAAGCTTCATTTCTCAACCTTTTTGAAAATTGTAAACACCAAACTTGCTTAAAATTTAATAAGGAATTCAACCATGTAACTTGTTTTAACCAACACTCAAAGATAAGCAAGAATTTATGTTGGTACCAAAAACAAATCTAACTGTTCAGAAGCAAAATTCTCATCACACAATCCATTTAAATGAAAACTAAGCATATGGTTAGCTTACTAGACATCAAATCTATATTTTTCCTTTTGAATGTATGTATAAATAATGTGTATATCAAGATTTCACAGTTCAAGGAAATTTACCTCTTGAAGAAAAATCTAATGCCCTCTACACGACTTCCAAAAGTGAAATGATGATCATAACACCTTCCTGGGACCTTATTGATGCTTAGTGAATGCTCAACTTTCTTGGAAACTCTCTGGTCCTCCCTACCCGAATCAAACTGCACATGGCCAAAGTAAAAATAGTGAACGATGATAGAGGTGTTACATAAGCTAAATGATGGCTTGGATAACTTCTATAGGATGTAAATGAAGTGTTTGGATGGTTGGTTTGTAAAGGACTTGAGAGCTTTTGCAAATTCACAAGTTTGTGACTTTGTGCAAAAATCAAGCTTTGTGTGAAGTAGTGACTTTGAGCATTAATGTCCCCTTGAACTTGAAAGCAAAGCCCTTTATTTATAGGCAACATTTCTGGTTTGTGAGAAAAGGAATTGGTTCAATTGGAGTTGTAGAAAAAAAGTTGGCTTAGTTGGATTGTAACTGAATGTACACGTCCATTCCATAATTCCAATGTGAAGTACAAGATAGTCTAAAGTGGTTAGATGCTTTAGACATGTTGCTTCGGGCTTTTATGTTGAGTGTGTGCAGAAGAAACAAGTTAGAGGCTCAAGGAGAGTGGACTTTGTGATTAAAGTCACTTTACAAGAATAGAAGTGTTAACTTTGTGCAAAAAATGGAATGATGCATTGGACAAAAATTCTAATCCTTGTGTAATGGCTCAAGATTTCGTGTAATCTTCTGATTATGGAGAGATTTAGAAGCTTAGAGGCCTGCAAAGTGAGATTGTATTGCATGGTTATGAGATTTGGTTATGAGTTTATCACAAAAATAACATATAATTCAAGAATGGAATACCAACTTCATCTCTTCGAATCTCTCAACTCAAGTATGATCTTTTTATGCTCTTGGACATTTTGGAAAGCTTGAAACATGATCTTCAACTTTCATGTTGACTACTTTGGCTAAATCAACAGGGAAAATGATAAAACTTGGCCAAGAAGTTGAGATGAAAAATTGATCAGAACTTGTTGAAATTTTTTCTAAGTGTTAGATAAAAAGTATCAGAACTTCATGGGCTCATATCTGTTAATCCAAGCACTTTTTGAGGATCATCTCACATTAACAAAGTTGTAGAATTCATCAATCCCTAT
This sequence comes from Vicia faba, assembly GCA_948472305.1. Taxonomy (NCBI): domain Eukaryota; kingdom Viridiplantae; phylum Streptophyta; class Magnoliopsida; order Fabales; family Fabaceae; genus Vicia; species Vicia faba. The sequence continues at coordinate 979,609,522 of OX451735.1, forward strand.
AACTTTCATGTTGAAATTTTCCCTTGAATCAACTTGTATCTTGAGGAAACTTGCGTGTGAAGTTAAAGTTTTTTAGGCATAAAACACTTGAATTTTTTCTAAGTATTTGAAAATCTTTAATTTTGACTTATGTTGACTTTCTTGATTCTCTTGATTCTTGATGACAAAGTTTGGTAGTTTTTAATATTTTGATGATTCTTGATTTTTGAATTCCAATGTTGACCAAAAAAGTCAAAGTTTGACCTTTGTGTGACTGTTGACTTTTCATCAATTAATTCAATTCTTCAACTATCAATCACTTGTATCTTTGGAAATGTCTTGAGTCATGTAATTATGTCAAGATATTGTATTTTATCCCTTTAGATCATGCTTTAAACTATTAGGTCATGCACTAGGCCAAAAGTCAATGATCAATCATCTTCAATCAAAACCCTAATTTGACAAAAAAATTTACCTTTGATGATTTGAGGGCTTTCCTTGAGGAATCATGATCAACCCTTTATCAAATGATGAATGTTACCTCAAAATGTTTACGTTGACAAAAAATCTTGAAGTTTGACTATATATTGACCATAGTTGACTTTTTACCCAATATAGTTAACTTTCAATCTTCTAAGTCATTGACTGAGCAAACAGGTGATGTAAGACTTGAAACTTGACACAAGCATTATTGAGGATCTATGTTGAACCATTAAAGTCATTTGAGACCCTTGAAACCCAATCTTCTTTGAGAAGCACCAAACCCTAGTTGAAGACTCTTGCTTAGGAAGAGGTTTGACCAGTCAACTCTTAAGTGACTTTGAGCATTTGAGACCTTTTGTGAGCATGTTTTGAAGAAAATGGGCGGGAAAATTTTGGGGTACAACAATAAACATGACACAAAAGCTTTGAGAGGTGGAAGTCAGTTAAGGTTGAAATTTATAAAGTACTGCATGTTCAGTTTCTTTTGTTAGTTTGCTTGATTTACATATATCTAATTTAAGTGAAGATACTTGATTTACAGTTTCTCTTGCCTTCTATATTGGAATGATACATTGAAATTAATTTGTACCCATTCGGGTACTCTAACCCCTAATGTTTATGTTTTGTTTGGCTATGGTTTATTTCTCTGTGACGTTGTTATTGATTCTATTTCGTCACTAATTGTTTTTTATTTTCAGTATTATTTCTGATTCTTCTTTGAAAGGCGTTCTCTGCATTGTTCTATATTCTTTTTTCTCTGTGTGGATGTTGTTTATGTTTGTTTTTCTCCTTCTGTTGTTTGAAGTGTTCAGGCGAGTGTTTGAAGTGGTTTCTGACGGTTTGTGATTGTGGATCAGAAAAAAGCTGTGGAAGAGTGTGGTTTGTGTTCATTTGGATGAAGAAGGAGAAATGAAGGAGAAATTTGTCAACTCTAATTCTGTCATGAATAAGAGTTCTTCTTATTCAGATTTAATTTTTTCGATTCTGCATTTCAAATTAAAGAAACATGTGATTTCATTGAGAATAGTAGTTGCAATGGTTTTATTTCATCGTTTGGATTTTTTATTTCTTATGAATCTTATTAGTCAAATTGGTTTTCAAAAATCATTTAGAAAGGGGAGATTACTAGATGACAAGTGCGGGTCAGGGAATCTCAAACTGCTGAGCATGTTGCCAAAAAGCATGCTGCATAAACTAAGATGTCGAAGCTGGAAGCAAAAATGACAGTTATAGGTAAAGAAGCTTCAGCTGTATTAGTAAGATAATACTTGATTATTATTATATCAACCCATGTCAACCATGTAGTTAGTTCGGACTGATTTTAAAGATTGTGCTTATGAGTGTTTCTTAAGTTGAATCAGAGAAGACTTTTGTGCTTTTGTGTCATGTCGTGTCCAGATGTATGTTAGAGTTTGTGCTTCATAGACAGTTAGTTATGATTAGCTTGAAGTTGATTATATTAATTACATACCGTATTAATCTTTCTCTCTGTTAGAATCCATCATGTTTCTCAATAGCTCCTTGCTATTCTTATAGGAGATTGTGTTATATCATGATTGTTTTACATCATGACATTTTTTACTCTTGATCATCAGAGTTTCGTTACTATATTAAATTTGGGTCCATGGTGAACTGTATACCAGATTACACATCTGTCATTTAATTTTATAATATTCACATATTTATAAGCTTGAGTTATTATGTTTTTGTTGTGCAATCAAAAGCCTCCTCGTGATTATTCTCAACATCTGTATGATAAGTGTAAGGAGGCATTTGAAGAGTACATCGTGTCCACTGTGAGTAACACTGTCATTTGGATATCATGTTCTTATAAGTGGATTATTCAACTTGAAATTATTTATGATGTATTATATGGTCTTGCACTTTCAGTATTATAATGGTATTATTAGCTTAGCTTGCATTACCTTGCATCTATTCAATTCCATTTTATCAAATTACTATTGGTGTCTGCGTCAAATTGTCAATACTATGTTAGGCTTCATTGGTAGGTCGTGGGGACAGTGTTGTAATAGACATATGCAAAATATAAGATGATTTAAACTAGACCTAAATGAATTAAAACATCATGAAGAAAGCACTTGATGAAATGAAACCAGAATTAAAGGGAAATGATATTACTTCCTATTTTTTGAGTTTTTACAATATTCACAAATTACTTGTTTAAATTATCAGGTGAAGTGAATGGATTTGTATTTTGAGTTTTCAAAATAAAATATTCACAATTTCCTTTTATTGAGTTTTCATCTTTATGCATTTACTTTATATTATGTTTCATATTTTTTATTAGACACAGTGTATCTTTATTTCATCGAAAATATAATATTTATAATTAAAAAATTATTATTTTATTCATTATTCTTTTTTAATTTTTATATAAAATAAAACATCTAAAATAAATGAGCGTACCACACTAATATCTTTTTCGTATAAAATTAAATATTTATTTATTTAAACTCTTTAAATATAATTTTAATAAGGTTTAATTACAGTTTTGGGTCTCCTATTTTACTTAAGCGTGTGTACGACACATAATTAACTGAAATTGATTAAAATATTGAATTCTAATAGGAGCATGAAATTACTGATAAAAATATTAAATATTATTGAGAACATCAAGTTACTTATAAAAATATTAAATATTAACGGAAACAAAAAGTTACTGATCAAAACACTTAATATTAACAGGAATATGAAGTTACAAATGAAAATATTTTTCCATTAATTATACATTCAATTAATTTTTTTCCAATAACTATTAAAAATGTATGTACATGCGCGAAACACGCTAATACTCATGCGAACGCACGGGTAACACACAAATACCGTGTGAACACACTGATAACCATATAAAAATAATGTATTAATCCAAAATAAGAAAAATGTATTTTTTTAATTATTTATTTCATTTTTTAATTATATATTTGAAAATAAATGCGCGTAACACACCAATACATATGTGAACGCACGAGTAACCATACCAAATTATTGTTCCAATATTCCTATTGTTGGCTGAAAATTTTGATAATATTATTAAAAGCCAAGTAAGTTGAACGTTTCGATCGAAATGGAATAAAGCGTCATGTTTCGAAGTAGCAGAAGCAGTGTTTCGAATAAGCATATCAAAGCTTGGATCTTCGAGTGGCAATTATGGGAACATATCTAAAGAAGTCTCGAAATGACAACAAGGCTGTGTCTGAGAAGTGCGTTCGAAGCGGAGAAATACCAAAACATTTGAAATTCAAATGGAAGCGGGACATTCGAAGTTTGAAATTTATGTGCTGGAGCATTTGGAGACACGTGGAAACAAGAGAGAGGCATTGTTCTGCATGTTCTGAACGTGGCATGATATTATAGCAAGACCGTTATGGTCGAAGTAGTATAAATAGAAGTCTTAGTATTAGGATTTCGTGTGTCATATCTATTGTACTAAATACTCAGTAACATTCAAATTACCACATGGCAAGGGAAACGAATGCAAGAGCAATGTACGTATGATAGCACCACATGTTTATGATTTAATGAAAACCTTTTATCATTTCCAGTACTTTCCTTTATCTTTCTGCCAAATACCATTTACAAGTTTTCTCATTTAAAGTCTTTCTATTCGAAATCTTTTCATTAAAGTCTTACATTTTAATGCTTTCTTTATATTTCAAACACTTTACATTTCAGAAAACTGTCATACTTTTTATGCCTTTATCTTCAAGTTTTATCCTTCGAACGCCTATTTTTACTTAAAGTCATTTTATAGATTTCTTGCATTAAACGCTTTCTTCATATTTCGAATCTTTACGTTCCAGAGCATCTTTTACATTAACTGTTTTTATAATTCGAAGCCATTTACTTGCTTTTATGCAATTTTACATGTCTTTACAATTAACATTTATTCATGCAATTTAGTTTCGTGCACATGTATTTTGATTACACCTTTAGATCTTTAAGAGAGAAATCGAAATAAGTCAAACACCTACACAACACTCAAATACCAACCATGAATATCTGTTCGATCATGAGAGTTACCCTAATGACCAAGGAATCCTAGGATCAATCTAGTTGATCCTGTGAGTTACCAGAGAAATTGAATAAAAGTCAGTAAGTTTATTCGATAGTTTGGAAGACTAGCGGTTGTTTACCAGAAATCACTGGAAACAAATTGGCACACCCGGTGGGACCAATAATTGGAAATTAGAAACAAAGATTGTTGAGACATAACCATTATAAAAACGTTGGAACCTAAGAAGTTTGTTGTTTTATGAACCTAAGAAGTGGTAAAATAACCAACAGCAACCAACCCTTATCCAGAAGAAAACGTTTGGCCAAGATGTCTAATTCTGACAATCAACAAGGGGAACAAAATGCCCCACATACAACAGGCACTAATGTGTCCACTTCGATGGGAACATCTAATGTGATCCCTTCGAATGCACAGTCTGTTGCATCTTCAACCAGTAATATAGCCACCAATGGAGTAAGTGGCATATCAACTAATAGTTCGATCTTAGGAAATACTGGAACCATTGGTTATCCTAGGGGATTCGTTCCGCCATCAGGGACACAATCCCATTTCGCCACTCCACTAACTAGACCACCCGGTTTCGATGGTAATAGAACCAGAAATTCCTCTTATGGAATGCCAACTTCCTTTATGGCAGGTTTACACAATTCCACATCGAATTCATCACCACAATTAGGGTCTGGGTCTGGGGCGAATCAATTTATGACAAATAACCAATGGTCAGTGGGTTATAGCACAATGCCTATTTTAACCACAGAAAACCAGTTGGCTTTTAGGCAATTGATGGATGACAGTAACCATAATATGATAGGGGTGTTAGCACAAACTATGCAGGAAATATTTGCCCCAATAGTACAAAATGTGACTGTGACAAACAGGGAAAATGCTGATAACATGAGTCGAATAGCAGATTTCTTTGCTCCCCCAGAAAGGTGTAGGCAGAATCAGGCGGGATTTCAAGTAAACATGCCTGTTATGGAACAAGTCGCTAACGACCCAATTTATAGACCACCTAGAGAAGAAGTTAACTTGGGGGCAAGGGCACCAAGGTTAGAAGCCCCAATAATCCCAGGCCCACAAAGAGAAATTATGGAACCAGAGGCAAGGGTCGAAAGGCTAGAAGCCCCAGAGTTTCGAGAAGAACAACCTAGGGGGATTGTCATGGTTGGGCGAAATCAAGATGCTGATGTTGTCGTTCATAGAATTCGAAACGATAACATCTTGGCAGAAAACAATCTAACCACCATGATAGAGAGAGTCATGGCCCAGAATGACCTCAACACAGGAATGAGAAGGCCAAATTATGCTTCTCCTATATTAGATTGCATAATGCATACTGACTTACCAAGGGGATATAAAGTCCCTAAATTTACAAAGTTCGCTGGGGATACCAATGAGTCAACAGTCGAACACATAGCCAGATATCTAACTGAAGCGGGAGATATAGCCAATAATGAAGATCTCAGGATCAAATATTTCCCAAGTTCCTTGACTAAAAACGCCTTCACATGGTTTACCACTTTGCCTCCTGGGTCCATCGACACTTGGACTCTTTTGGAGAGATTATTCCATGAACAATTTTACATGGGACAGTCGAAAATAAGCTTGAAGGAATTAGCCAGTGTCAAGAGAAAGTTCACCGAACCCATAGATGATTATCTGAATAGATTTAGGCTGTTGAAATCCAGATGTTACACAGTAGTGCCTGAACATGAGTTAGTCGAAATGGCCGCTGGTGGCTTGGATTACTCTATTCGAAAGAAACTAGACACTCAATATTTGAGGGACATGGCTCAGTTAGCCGATAGGGTTCGACAGGTCGAAAGGCTAAAGGCCGAAAAGGCCAGAGTCTTTAAGAATAGCAAGAAAGAGAGGATCTCCTATGTTGGAACTGAGGAAGCAGAAGAATATCCTGAATTCGAATTCGAAGAGGTCGAAATCGACCTTGCTGAATTAAAACAGGTTCCACCTTACTCCTGCAAATTATTGGTTCCCACAAAAGGGAAAGAGATTGTTGAAAATGAGAAAAGTGACAAATTCCCAAAGAAGGTTTATACCTTCGATGTCACTAAATGTGACGAGATTTTTGATTTACTTGTCAAAGATGGCCAACTCATTGTGCCATCAAATGTCAAAATACCTCCTTTGGATCAGAGAAAGAAGAGAGGGTTTTGCAAATATCATAGTTTCCTAGGCCACAAAACCTCACAATGTTTTCTTTTCAGGGACCTAATTCAAAATGCAATCAAAGATGGCAGACTAAAGTTTGCTGATAAGGCAAAGATGAAAGTGGACGAAGATCCCTTGGACGTTGCAGACACCAACTACTCCGAGCCTGCGTGCATTGGAGAGATTAACATGGTGGAAGCTGACCAAAGCGATGCCCCAACAGGAGAGAAAGGTACTGAAACTGAAAACTGGGTGATGGTCGAAGTTGATAAGGAGGTCACTGAAGACATCCAGAAGATACCAGAGACTTCGATTGAAGCAGCACCTGTAGCTGTTGCAAAAGAAACCCAGGCTACTGAAGGCCAGGGAAATCAAAACCAAGAACTAACACAGGTCATTGAAGGCTTGAGGCTGGAATTGGAGAAAGTCCAAATCACGAAACCAACTTTCCCTCAGAAGGAAATATGGGACACTCTAGGGGAACCCAGTGGAAAATTTGACTATTTGGTCAAATATTCTGCCCCAGAGAGTTCGAAGGTTCACATTGAGGATATAAAGCCCACAGGATGGGGAGATGATGAAGCTAAGGGGGAAGATGTTGAGATAAATATGGTGGATATGGAGAGGCCTCGCTCTGAGATGGAGGAGGTAGAAAAATACTTAGAAAAAGAGAAGTATAAAATGGAGGATAATCACGCTGGAGATGCTAGTCTTAAGGATTACCTCATGACATGCCACAAAGGAGATACAGGCATGATATTGTGCCCTAGGTGCAGCATCCTCTGCAATCAGAGAATCGCTGCGAATTTCGAGAGGGTACAGAGGACTCGAACTGGCAACAATTGGCGCCAGGATAACCAGCTGTTCAGGTGTTATCCTAAGGCTGGAGAAAGTTTGCTGGAATTTGTGTTTCGCTGCTACAAAGGGGCAACCAAGTGCTTGATTTGCCCAAGGTGTTCTGCTGTGTATGACCAAAGCATGGCCAGAGCCTTCGAAACGATTCCCTTCGCCCCTTGCTGGAATCATCAAGAAACTGTCCAGATGGGCCCACGTTTCGACAACAGACACAAACAACGAAGGCCTGATAGCCCTCACCCCAAGGCTGCTCGAAGAGTGACTTTCAAACTCCCTGCTGAAGTGCCAACCGACAGATGGTTGCAAGTCAGAAATGACAAAGGCAAAGACAGATGGAGAAACACCGAACGAAATGCACGCCATGCTATGACATACAGAAGGCAATTCAACATAGCAAAAAGGGAGGAGGTAAGATTAGAAAACTACAAAGGAAGGAACCCCAGGTCGAGATCCCAGTGGCGCAGGCAACAAAGGATTCGAAAAGTTGAGAGGGAAGCTGTGGCAAACAAAGGGGTCACTTCAACAAAGAACCAAGGTGAATCTAGCACCAACAAACCAAAAAATCAAACTGAAGACAAACCTCCAGTTAATAGGAGGCTTTTCTCTGAAGTACAACGGGATGAACCAAAGGAATACACTCCAGGCCCAGAAGAGGACGAAGATATGATAACAGATAACTTCGAATCGGAGGGGGAGTCTTCATTCAACCTAAACTGTAACGTGGTATCTGTGCTTCCCTGTGAATTTGGGCAGGAAACTGAAATTGATGAATATGAGGAAGAAGATACCACAGATTTGATGAAACATAGGCCTGTGTGCTACTATGTGATGGACAATGGGGCTATCGAGGAGCAAAATGCGTTCTTCGAACGTCCAGAACCTGCTATGAAGAACCATCTTAAGCCACTATTTATCCGGGCAAAAGTTGGTGCCCATGGTGTGAACAAGGTTCTAGTGGATGGGGGTGTTGCAGTCAATTTGATACCCCATTTCATGCTGAAAAGACTAGAGATCCGCGAAGGAGACATCAAGCCCCATAATATGGTTCTGTCCAATTATGAGGGAAAAGTGGGCAAAACACTGGGAGTGGTCCAGTTGGAATTGACAATAGGCTCAAGCTGTAGGCCCACCATGTTTATGGTGATCGAAGCCAAGGCCAACTATAACTTATTGCTGGGAAGGGAGTGGATCCATGGCGTGGGGGCAGTTCCTTCGTCAATGCATCAACGACTAGTTCTGTGGAGAGATGATGGAATCGTGGAAAACATCGAAGCAGACCAGATTTACTTTATGTCAACAGTCAATTTAGTTGACAAGAGGGATTATGATAAAAATCTGGCAAAGATTGCTCCGTGTGTTCCAAATGACGAGATTAACGAAACCAGAAACGCCCACTACTACATGACCCTTCGCCATGATGGCCTTTACTGGGATAGAAAAATAATAAGTGAAGAAGAGGGATTCGAAAGAACTATACAAAAACTGCCAGCAGGCTGGGACTTCGACAACCTTATCCATGACTGAGTCCACCTTTTTCGAAAGGATTTCGGCCTATATGGCTGAGAACGAATCAAAAGCGGCCTTAGAGGCTGAAATAAATAAATTAACTGTAACGATGAACGAAGTAAGTGGGGATGGCTCGAAATGCTCACCCTTCAAAGAATATGAGATGGATCAAAGGTTGGATGCCATCTACGATAAAGAACCCTTAGGCTTCGAAAGGGACCCCATAAATTCAGGTGCCAAAATGTTGGCACAAGACCCACTCGAAGAAGTCAACTTAGGGGATGAAAAAACGAAAAGAATAACCTACATAAGTGCAAAACTTAGTCCAGGCCTCAAGAAGGAAGTAATCGAAGTCCTCAAGAAAAACAAAGATTGCTTCGCATGGGATTATGACGAAATGCCTGGTTTAAAGAGGGAGTTGGTCGAACACAGACTGCCAATCAAAGATGGCAAGAAGCCCATCAAACAAACTCCCAGAAGATTCGCACCAGCGGTTCTCACAAAGATTAAAGCTGAGATCGAAAGGTTGTTGCGTTGCAAATTCATCAGAACAACAAGGTACGTCGAATGGTTAGCAAATATAGTACCTGTTATTAAGAAAAATGGTTCTTTAAGAATTTGCATAGATTTTAGGGATTTAAACACTACAACCCCTAAAGATGAATACTCCATGCCTGTGGCAGAAATGCTAGTAGACTCTGCTGCAGGGTTCGAATACTTGAGTATGTTAGATGGATACTCTGGGTATAATCAGATTTTCATTGCTGAGGAAGATGTTGCAAAGACAGCATTTCGTTGCCCAGGAGCCTTAGGCACCTACGAATGGGTGGTGATGCCTTTTGGTTTAAAGAACGCTGGGGCAACTTATCAAAGGGCAATGAATTCAATTTTTCATGATTTCATTGAAACCTTCATGCAGGTTTACATTGATGACATAGTCATCAAATCTATATCTGCAGAAACACATTTGCATCATTTGAGCCAATCATTCGAGCGAATGAGAAAACATGGCTTAAAGATGAATCCCCTTAAATGTGCATTTTTTGTGCAGGCTGGAGATTTTCTTGGCTTTGTGGTTCACAAGAAAGGGATTGAAATCAACCAGAACAAAACCAAAGCCATAATGGAGACGAAAGCACCTACGTCAAAAAGGGAGTTGCAATCTCTGCTAGGGAAAATTAACTTCCTCAGAAGATTCATTTCGAACCTGAGTGGAAGAACCCAAGCTTTCTCTCCGTTACTTCGTCTAAAGCAAGGCCAAGCCTTCGAATGGAACGAAGCCCACCAGGAGGCATTTGACAGGATAAAAAGATACCTCTCTCAGCCTCCTATTTTGTCTCCACCTTGATGGGGGAAGCCCATGAGATTGTACATATCTGCCTCTGAAGTTAGTATAGGTAGTATGTTAGCACAAGAAGATAGCAATGGTATCGAAAGAGCCATATACTATTTAAGTAGAGTACTAAATGATGCAGAGACCGGATATAGCAATTTAGAAAATCTATGTCTCTGTTTGTATTTCTCTTGTATGAAACTCAAGTATTATATAAAGCCTGTTGATGTTTATGTTTCATCTCATTTCGATGTCATTAAACATATGCTTTCAAAACCAATAATGCATAGCAGAGTTGGTAAATGGGCTTTAGCCTTAACAGAATATTCTTTGACTTTCATGCCTTTAAAAGCTGTGAAAGGTCAAGTGATTTCTGACTTCATTGTGGACCATTCTTTGGTTGAGCAGACTGTCATGAGTTACGTCGAAATACAACCATGGAAATTGTACTTTGATGGTTCAACCCACAGGAATGGAAGTGGCGTTGGAGTCCTTCTAATTTCTCCTGAAGGAATTCCAACAAAATTCAAGTATAAATTAGATGGTCCTCATTGCTCGAACAACGAAGCTGTGTATGAAGTGCTCATTGTTGGACTTGAAGCTTTGTTGGAATTGGGGGCAACTAGAGTCGAAATTAAAGGAGACTCAGAATTAGTGGTCAAACAAATTACAAAGGAATATAAGTGCATAAAGGAAAACTTGATGATATACTTCGTCATAGTCAATAGGCTACTAAGGAAATTTGAATGCATGGATATTCAACACATACCAAGAATAGAGAACCAAGAAGCAAATGACTTAGCACAGTTGGCTTCGGGTTATAAAGTTTCTACCAGGAACTTTAAGGATTTAGTTGAGTTAAGGGGTAGAGTTATGGCTACTAGATTCACACCATCGGATCTGGAAAGTATGAAATGGGGATATGCTGAGAAACAGGGATTCGAAATATTAGCCATAAACACTTTGTCAGATGCAGATTAGCGAAGTCCACTGATGAATTATTTAGCAGACCCAACTCTGAACGTGGATAGAAAGACAAAATACAGAGCATTGTCATATCTCCTCATGGGGAACGAATTGTTTAAAAAGACCTAAGAGGGCGTATTATTGAAATGCCTAGGAGAAAGTGAGGCATACTTAGCATTGTCAGAAGTCCACAATGGGGCATGTGGGGCACATCAAGCAGGCCATAAAATGAAATGGCTGTTACTTCGATACGGCTTGTATTGGCCTAGCATGCTCAAAGATTGCATAGACTTTGCTAAAGGATGTGAGGAATGTCAGAAACATGCAGGGATTCAACATGCCCCTGCAAGTGAGTTGCATTCGATCATCAAACCATGGCCATTTAGAGGATGGGCATTGGATTTGATAGGAGAAATAAATCCTGCTTCGTCCAAAGGACAGAAATATATCTTGGTAGGAATAGATTATTTTACCAAGTGGATCGAAGTTATACCACTAATAGTTGCTGATCAAGAGGCTATTATTGAGTTTATACAGAAGCACATTATCTATAGGTTCGGATTGCCAGAGAGCATAACCACAGACCAAGGCTCTGTGTTTACTGGTAGAAAGATGCAAGAATTTGCCCAAGAAATGGGGTTTAGATTGCTAACGTCAACGTCATATTATGCTCAAGCAAATGGTCAAGTCGAAGCAGCCAATAAAGTGATAATAGGATTAATCAAGAAACATATTGGTAAAAAGCCAAGAAACTGGCACAAAACTTTGGACCAAATATTATGGGCCTGTAGAACATCTCCTAAGGAAGCCACTAACACTACGCCTTTCCAACTCACATTTGGTCATGATGCAGTGCTGCCAGTAGAAATTCATCTACAATCAGTTCGAATTCAGAGACAAAACGAAATCCCAGCTGCATTATATTGGGAAATGATGATGAATGAATTAGTTGAGTTGGACGAAATTAGATTACATGCATTGGAAATTTTGATGAGACAAAAAGAAAGAGTGGCCAGAACATACAACAAAAGGGTGAAGAAAAAAGTATTCATTATTGATGACTTAGTTTGGAAAGTCATATTGCCCATGGACAAGAAAAATAAAGCATTAGGTAAATGGTCACCTCATTGGGAAGGACCTTTTCGAATATTAAAAGTATTCTCAAACAATGCATATGAGATCGAAGAACTGGTGGATGATAAGCGTATCCTAAAGGTTAATGGGAAATATTTAAAGAAATATAAACCACGCCTGCAGGAGATTCGAATAGTAACAACGTAACCAAGATATTATAAAAAGGCCAAAATGGCAAGATGATATGCCAAAATGGCGTTGTTCGAATATTACATATAAGAAACCAAATCGTAGTCAAATAAACACTGAAATTTTGAAATAAGAGTTATTTTTCAATCGGTTGAAAATGCTTCGAAAAGATTCAAGTCTCTGCTGAGCGAAACGCCTGGCTCCTTCCAAGGTTGCCACTTCTCCTTTAAGTTGTTCTGCAGTTTCCATTTCTGCAAGCCCCTGGTTGAGAAGCTCTTCGAATTGGTTACCAGAAGTATTGGTTTCGAAGGCTATTTGTTGTTCTTTAGCCTCCTTAACTTTCTGTTGAAGTTCCAGAATCTGCCTTTCCCAAAGAAGTATGGACTCAGCTCGAGCCTCATAATCAGTTTTCGCCTGCTTTAGATGCATAGCTTGATCCTCAGCTTCTTGAGAGAGTTTCGAAGCTTGTTCATAAGCAGCATCCATTGCAATGCGTTTTTCCTGAACCTTCTTGGCAGCAGATTCATCTTGGAGAAGGTAACCAGTTACGTTTTCCAGCAAAGACTGAAGATCGAACAAGAGAGTACTGACTGGCAAGGAGCAGGTAGCAAGATTGACCTTTGTAAGCAGCTCATTCATAGTATAGCAAGCAGTGCTATCTTGTTTGAGCACTTCGAATATATCCACATTGAGAATTGTTTTCCTGATCTTATTAAGAAGTACAATTCTTTCATCTGTGGGAAGAGGATAGCTGGTCGAACTGGTGCCAGCCCTAGCAAGTGGGATGTCCCTTTGAGCCAGCTTTGCCTTCATATACCCAATAGGGTCATTTCGTCTCAGAAGTGCAAGCTCCTCGTCAGTCATTCGAGACAAAGAGGATTGAGGGAGTTCCACACGTAGGGGAGTCACGTCCATTTCAACCTCCATGGGTTTGTTGGTTGCATCACCATCCCCTTCATTCGTTTCGTGCTCGTGATCTTCTTCATCATCATCCAAGTCCACCACTTCGATGTCTTCCTTTTCACTGCTATTTGCATTGGACTCCGTCCCAGAAGTCGAACCATCATTAGCATCCTCCTCCTCAGACTCTTCGTCTGCAGATTCTTCGTCTCTTTGGCCAGAATCAGCTTTCTCTCCTTCAGTTTGAGCGTCCTTTGGATCCTCTTGAAGGGTTTCAAGAGGGGACTTTTGAAGAGAAGCTCTTTGCAAATCTTCTGCAGATGTTTGAAGTGGTGTTTCGTTTGTCTCTTTCAGAGGAATAGAGGTTCCTTGATCATCCTGCTGTTCAGAAGTTCCAGCCAGAACCGCCATATTGGAGGAACCTTTATTCTGTACAAGGTTGCTGGAATCTCCTTGAGGAGAGGAGTTGAGTGGAGCAACAACTTTGGATGGTGAGTTCGAAGTAGTGGAAGCTGGATTCAAGATGTTCTGCAAGGAGCAAAAGAATGTTAAAAACATGCACCAAGGTAATAAGCAATTGTTATTCTCAAAAGAGATTTAAAGTTCAATTTACCTGTGGACTCTCGGAGGAGAGGTTACTAGCTATGCGTTCCAACATTACGTTGGAGGTCGAAGGTGGAATTTTGGATTTGGGTGAGGGAGCAGCATCCCTGGAATCAAGTCCAGAGACACTAGTTGGAATGGTACTTTTCGAAATGTCCTTCTTCTGCTTCTTCTTCGAAGCAGTTGGTAAGTTTCCTCCAGCCTTGGGGTCTTCCCCAGTGGTGTTTGATTTCCGCTTCTTGGGAGTAGTAGGAGGAAGTTTGTTGGTCTGAAAAGATTTAAACAAAGAGTTAGATGCAAACCATAAAACATGAGTGAATTCGAAACATCAAGGCTAAGTGACTACCGTTGGAGTTGGAACACTGGTTGTTGTTGGTATTGTTGTTGTTGTTGTGGTTGCAGCAATGGTTGTTGTTTCGGGTGGAGTCACTGTGTCAGTAGTTTCGCTAGAGGCTTGAGAGGCGCTCCCTTCTTTCGACTTCGAGGCGGCTGTCTTTATCCTGATGGCTGAAAATCGAAACAATTAAAGCAAAGGTTAAAGATATGGAAAATGAAAAACGTTTGGGATTTTCCCAAGCATTCGCACCTGTGCCTTGATCAGATTTAATTGACATGGCAGAAAGGTCGTATCGAAGGTGTCCTGGGAAATCGTGGAGCCAGTGTCGAGCCCATGTCACAGTCTCAGATGGCTTTGGTTTCCTTTGAAGATGTTTGAACATCTCTTTGCAAGTGAACCACCAAGGATATGGGGGAAACCAAGCCAGAGCCAGTTCTGAGGTAGGTAGTCTAGGAAATTTAGGTGGATGCATTTTGAATGCCAACCTATACCTATCCTCAGGTGACAACCCTGAAGGAAGTTTTAACTTAGAAACTTTTTGTTTGAATTTTTCCTTCAAGGTCTCAGCTGCTTGATGCACAGTGGATTCCAAGCGCGTGGGGTCATAAGTGGTTTCAAAATAATTTTGAAAAGCTTTAATCTCTTTGGCATGAGTAAACATACCTTTCTTGGCCGGTACCTGCACATCGAAGGCATCAATTAGTTTCTGTTGAATTGTAAGTGTATCGAACATATAAGTTTGATAAAACTTGGTCCACCATTCCAGAAACCCTTTAGCTGTGAGATGGGTAGGTTCGAAGGTTATTAGCTCAAACTGGGCAAAGCCTTGGTATTGTTCTTGCTGTATTTTGGCTTCCCGTTCCTTGAAAGTTCGCCCAGAGGTAATGGCACTCTCAGTTTGAAATAAGGGTTCAGGAATTAGTTGGCATAAGCCAAACTGTCTTGAAACAAAATTTGGCTGGTAAGCGAAAAGAAAAATCTGATTCTTGGCAGGAGTTATTCTTGAAGAAATGAGTCTAGGCATCAAAAAGGCTCTCCATACATCCTGAATCTCCTTGCTCTTAACAGCTTCTGAGAGAGCCATGGTGAACCAGGAAGGTCCATGAGCCCTCGAAGCAAAAGGCGCCATGGTCTCTTCGAACTTATGCCTTTTGGAGAATATCATGATGTACTTCGAGAATAGGACTTTGAAGTCGTCTTTGTCGTCATTTGGAGTTAATCTTCGAAGCCTAGTGCCTTCGACTATCCTATCAGTTATCTCAGGGTCTTGTTCATCAATGGTGTTGGCAGTTGACAAGGAGGGTTCGAACATGGCATTTAGCCATAGTTGAAGTAACCAAAAAGGGCCAGCCAACAGGATATTTTTGGAGGTATGAGACTTTAGGCTCGAAACAGCTGACCTTAGGCTTTCATAAAGGTCAACTAAGAGCAGTTCACTTAAGCACACTCTTTGATTTTCATGCAAATCCCTAGCTAGAGGAATAAACCTACTGGCTACCTGTAGGGATCTACTGCAGAAGACGTATCTTGACAGCCATAGGGTTAGGAAAGCAATGTGTTCTACATCAGACACATTGTCTCCCTCAGCATGGTAGTGACTGATAAACTTGGAAAAACTTGCTAGTTTGACTTCGAAGTCGATTATACTTGAATGTTCTTCGTTGTCAGGGATATATGTTTCTCCTACTGGTGATAGCCCAGTGATGGCCGCTATGTCGAAGAAAGTAGGGGTGATCATTCCACCAGGGAGATGGAAAGTGTTATAGGTACTGTCCCAGAAATAGAGGGACGCGAATAGCAGAGGGTGGCTGTAAGTGAAACCAGGCTTCGACAACTTAATCAAGTTGTAGATACCTAATTCTTCCCATTGCTGGGATTTCTTAGCTTCTACCTTCTTGAACCAGTTTTGATAAGCAGTATCGGAGGTGGGGCAAGATCGAAACGGTTTAAAATTACTTTTTACATAGTCTAATACAAAAGGGTCCTTAGGAGGAACAGTTGGATTTTCTATGGTGTTTGAGCTAGAAGATTCTATTGCCTTAGGGGCGTCCATTTTGTTAAACAAGGGTTTGAAACTATAGCAAACTGGGAAAATTGTCCTGGTATCTTTTAATATTTCAAAAACCGTAAGAGGGCCCATTAAAGCTAACCTCTTACCAGCAACGGTGGTAGGAATGAGTACCTGTGATGCATAAAGAATTTCTTTTTCCTTTGAGATCATCTGAGGAGCAAGAACGGATTGACCTTGGTGAGTAATAACCTTACTTTCCATTGAAGTTCCTGCAGTTTTTCCTTTCTTCTTGGAAACCTTTTTGAGGTGGGATGAAGTAGAAGAAGACATTTTTGAAGGATGTTGAAAGCTTAGGGTTTTTGGCAAGAGAAGAAGGATAAAAGATTCAGAATGTAGAAAGAAAAGAAAAATATTAAGTTGATGATGTTTTATAATGTGGAAGTTTAAGCATCCACTGAATGAGGGTATGATACGTGGAAATCATGGGTTGGTTTGATGAAGAGGTGGCGTAAAGTTAACATGGGTAATATGCGTGATTTAAAGATAATCATTGTTTGTAACTGCACCATACTGTGGAGTGGCTCCAGGAGGTTAAGGAATCCAAAAAGTGCTATGATTGACGTGACTGGAGTCAAATGCATTAAATGTTACGATGATTCGAAGGTCGCATCAAAATCTTGTGTAGATGTTTAAAATAGGTATTTCTCAGAGAGATCGAAATAAATATTTTAAAGGGGAATTTTGTTGGCTGAAGATTTTGATAATATTATTAAAAGCCAAGTAAGTTGAACGTTTCGATCGAAATGGAACAAAGCTTCATGTTTCGAAGTAGCAGAAGCAGTGTTTCGAATAAGCATATCAAAGCTTGGAGCTTCGAGTGGCAATTATGGGAACATATTTAAAGAAGTCTCGAAATGACAACAAGGCTGTGTCTGAGAAGTGCGTTCGAAGCGGAGAAATACCAAAACATTTGAAATTCAAATGGAAGCGGGACATTCGAAGTTTGAAATTTATGAGCTGGAGCATTTGGAGACACGTGGAAACAAGAGAGAGGCATTGTTCTGCATGTTCTGAACGTGGCATGATATTATAGCAAGACCGTTTTGGTCGAAGTAGTATAAATAGAAGTCTTAGTATTAGGATTTCGTGTGTCATATCTATTGTACTAAATACTCAGTAACATTCAAATTACCACATGGCAAGGGAAACGAATGCAAGAGCAATGTACGTATGATAGCACCACATGTTTATGATTTAATGAAAACCTTTTATCATTTCCAGTACTTTCCTTTATCTTTCTGCCAAATACCATTTACAAGTTTTCTCATTTAAAGTCTTTCTATTCGAAATCTTTTCATTAAAGTCTTACATTTTAATGCTTTCTTTATATTTCAAACACTTTACATTTCAGAAAACTGTCATACTTTTTATGCCTTTATCTTCAAGTTTTATCCTTCGAACGCCTATTTTTACTTAAAGTCATTTTATAGATTTCTTGCATTAAACGCTTTCTTCATATTTTGAATCTTTACGTTCCAGAGCATCTTTTACATTAACTGTTTTTATAATTCGAAGCCATTTACTTGCTTTTATGCAATTTTACATGTCTTTACAATTAACATTTATTCATGCAATTTAGTTTCGTGCACATGTATTTTGATTACACCTTTAGATCTTTAAGAGAGAAATCGAAATAAGTCAAACACCTACACAACACTCAAATACCAACAATGAATATCTGTTCGATCATGAGAGTTGCCCTAATGACCAAGGAATCCTAGGATCAATCTAGTCGATCCTGTGAGTTACCAGAGAAATTGAATAACAGTCAGTAAGTTTATTCGATAGTTTGGAAGACTAGCGGTTGTTTACCAGAAATCACTGGATTCACCTATGTCATGAAGTTATTGATAAAACTATTGAATATTAACGGGAACATGAAGTTACTAATTAAATATTGAATATTAACGGAAACGTGAAGTTGTTGATCAAAATATTGAATATTAACATAAATATTAATTTACTGATCAAAATATTGAATACTAGCAGAAATATTAATTTACTGATCAACATATTTAATAATAACGAGAGCATATTAAAATATTGAATATTAATGGGAACATGAATTTACTTATCAAAATATTGAATAATAATAGAACTTTTTTTTGGAGAAAAAACATGACTTTATTAACCAAAAACAGTTAAGTACAGCTAATCCGGAGATCTAAGGGTCCACAAATGACTAAGTTAAGTAAGACCATTAATATGGTTACTTAGAATCCTATGTTTGCTACATCTAGTCTTTATAGTATGTTGTATTCTATCTACAATGTTGCCCTCCATATGATTACCTTTGAAAATAAACCAATTCATATCCTGCCAAATTTCGTATATAGTCTATGTAAGGGAAATCTTCAGCAGCATCCCACGAGGGCTTTTCCTTCTAGTCCGGCCTATTAACCACAATAATTATTGATCCCAACCAAGGGGAGTATGGTTACTATTCTTCTAATTCAAAATTTGCAGCCAGATATTCTGTGTATCGACACTCAAAGAATAAGTGATGCACAGTTTTCTCATTAGCGCAGTAAATGAAGCAGCTATCATCAATAAACCCAAACTTCTTTAATCTACCTTTAGTAGGGATCCTCTTTCATAAAGTCATCCATAAAGTGAAACATGATTTAGGCCTGACATAGTTGTCAAGGAGCATTATTTTCCAATTTACATGAGTGATTACCACATAATGCCTTGTACATACTTCCTGTATTATACTTCCCAGTCACGACAGCATCGTCCCAATACGTAGTGCTACTAATTAAGTCTTTATATTTGAAGATTCTCTTCAAAATCCAGGAACTCAAATTGGAACCCTTACAAGATAACACGTTACAACCTTTGAAATAGAAATTATTCAGCCACCTAATCCATAATCTATCAGCTTTCATGTGAATATTCCAAAGAAGCTTGCCAAGCGAAGCTTGATTCCAAGTATGGAGTTTGATAATGTTCAAACCACCAGCCACTTTGGATTGACAAACATAATCCCAAGCTATCGGGGCTTTTCTACCGATTTCATCTGAGCTGCTCCACAAATAACTTTTATAAATGGCTTCAACATTCTGTAGAACCTGGTTAGGCAGGGGAAGAACTTACAGCCAGTAAGCAGAAATAGTGAAAATGATGCTTTTTATCAGTTTTCATCTACCTGCTTAACTCAAGAGACGAGAAGTCCAATGTTTAATTCTCGAGGTAATGGGAGATAGAAGAACACCATGAATTATACAAGCTCATTCAAAAATGACTTAGTCATGTCCCCAACATTTGATGTTGAGAGTATCCAATAAACTTAAGAGTTTTTATTAGGTTAAACTCATGGACCCCCTTTTATAATAAAAGTGAAGTTTAAGGGTAACTTCCAACCAAATAACAAAACAAGGAGTGAAGCAGCAAGTCTTCCTACCAAATGATGGATCGAAGTTATTAGTCTCCTTTCCACAAGAATCTTAGAGAGTATAGTTTTCAAGCTTCAAAACAAAATTTTTATCACATGTTAATCTTGAACCTTGTAGAGCTTTAAATATCCGGAAAAGCTCACGAACCTAACATTGGTTTTATACCGGACTAACAAAGAACCTATGA
This sequence comes from Vicia faba, assembly GCA_948472305.1. Classification (NCBI taxonomy): domain Eukaryota; kingdom Viridiplantae; phylum Streptophyta; class Magnoliopsida; order Fabales; family Fabaceae; genus Vicia; species Vicia faba. Next base: position 979,629,605 of record OX451735.1, read on the forward strand.
GATTTTAGAACAAGATAATCTTGAAGTTAAACAAGCTTTTATCATGGGCTTAACTTTAACCAAAAGTTGGTTTTATCGTAGACTAACCAAGAACCTATCATATTTTAGCATTGGTTAATCATGAACCTTTGAAAGCTTTTTACATGTTTAGTTTCGAACCCAAACAAATAAATCTTAAATAGATAAAATTTTCAACCAACGTAAAAATCAAAACACCCTCGGTGGACTTACAAAATTACCCTTCCATAGTTACTGTTTTCTCACTCGCAAAATGAATTTATCAAAAAGAACTACAACTAAACTTTTAGTGAGAGAAACTAAACAAAAAGACTTTTTAGAGAGAGAGAGTGAGAAATGAAATCCCACTTTCGGATGTGAAAAAGAGTGGGAATGGACCTTTATTTATAGGCTAAAGGTTAACATAAAAAAGGGAAAAAAATTTAGGGCCATTTATGACTTTCCAATCAATTAGCAACATGTATCAATCGATTGATTGGCCTAAATTAATCGATTAACAAGCTAAATAAGGAAATAAAATATATTTAGTTATTCTCCATCATTAACGCTCTTTTTTAATCTCTTGGAGCACATTTTTGAATTGTTTCAATCGTTTGGATGAAGTGTCAATTTGTTTGTAAGAGCAAAAACTTGCCCATGGCATTTCTGACAACTCACAACTCATCTAGCACGACTTCAAGCAATTTTTAAAAATGTTTTCTTTTAGAAAAATAAGTTTAAAATATGTTTTAGTGTGTGTGATTTAGCCATGTATTTTTACGAGAAAACCCTTATAGTTTTACAATATGTTCACTCAGACGTTCGGGACGTTCTTTCACATGCTTCAAGTTTTTTTAGATGTTTCTATCTTGTTGACAATGCTTGATTTAACTTAAGATGAGGCTTGAGTTAGGTTCCATTTGGTTTCCATCATCAGAGAGTCATGTCCAACAAACCCTAATAATTTTCTTTTCATATTGAACCTTTGTAACCGCTTTATGCTTAACGTTAGCTATTGTCATTAAGAACTAGTTGTTATCATTAGACATTAGTTGTCATCATCAAAATTTGTTGTCTTCGCTAAAGGCATATCATTAAGAATTAACATGCAAAACAATGTTCCATAAATACAACCTCGAGAAACTTCTGTAGAGATGTCTTTAAGAATATCTCTGATAATAAGTTAGAAGACTCTCATGAATTATCGTCTAAAAAAGAGGAACCTAGAAAATAAGATAATATGTGCTTCAAAGTTTCGAGAGAAGATAAGACTTTGAGGTAACATTTTTAACATATGATCAAATGTTTAAGCTAGGTGTTAAGATCATTAGCGATAATGATAAATTAGAAAATAAGATTGTCGATTTTAAGGACTATATTGAATTATTACAAAATAGAAATAAAAATTTTGGTGAAGATATTGCTAGCATTTAAAAATAATCCTTAAAATCTAGAAAAAAAAGTGAAACATGTGAATCTCTGAAAATTAAAGTAACCAACTTGCATGAAAACTTAGAAAATCTTACTAAGAGAAAATATAGTCTTAACTTAATTATGTCTAGTCAAAAACTTTCGTATGATAAACATGAATTAGGTTATGAACCTAATAGATAATTTTTAACGTTTTCCATACTACGAAGAAATTCAATTGTACTTTTTTCAAGTGCAACTTTTGTAATAAGCTCGACCATTTGAAGTTATATTGTTATGCTAAGTTAAATGATTTCAGATGTTCTAAAAGAAATAACCCTAAAACTCTTAAAGCCGCTAATGACTAGGACCCAAATGATTTGAGTGGCAAAGAGCAAAAATTAATTTGTTTTGCAAGTATGCTTTGCAACTTTGAAAAAGTTGTGTAAAGAATGTGTATAAGTATACAAAGAGATAGATGATGTTTGATGATCATGTTAGCTTTTGCTCAAATGGTTTCTTGTTGACATTTATGGTAATGTTTAACCGCGATGATGGTTTTGATGTTGTGTGGATTTTGAGGATATATGATGATTGTATCACTCCTGAGGATTTTTAAGTCAACTCTCTTATTAAGAGATCTATAGAGATGGAAAATGGAATGTGGTTTGCTGTGCTCTCTTGAGGGGGAGTTTTCTCAAGATATCTTGAGATTTTAGAAGTAAAATACTTGATTGAAATTGGATCAGAAAAATCCAATGAAATTTTCTAGAAATTGGTCTTTTCTTGCTAAGTGAATAATATTTTATCACTAACATATTTTTGGTTTGAGTTAAATTTGCTTTTACTAAGATTTCCATGCAAAACTTGAAATATATAAGCAAGGGGTGCAATATTGAAAGAAAAAATGGGTGCCAAAGCAAAATACCAAGACCAAATGCATGCCAAGACCCAAAAAGTGTAAGGAGGAAGTAAAGGTTTCTAAGTGATTAAACCTAAGGAGCTAATCGATTAGGCGCAACTAAAATTTAGGTTGGGCGCCTCTTAATCGTTTAATCCAAAGATTATAATCGATTACCTCCTCTTTTTTCTCTCACATCATGAGTATTCTAAAGGAGATAAATCAAGGCAAAGCTTATTTTTGCTCTGAATCCCAATCAAATCAAATCTCAAGCATATGAGTGTTGAATAATCATATTTTCGTTAAGCATAATCGACTATGCCTTGGGATAATCGATTATTGAGCTCAATTTGAAAAGATTTGCAAATCAATCTATTCTAAGTAGAATCAACATGATTTTACGTGCCAAAAATAAATCATAAGAACAATATTTAAAGTTACACATGCCTAATCATTTTTGTGGATCTACGTGCTTGTAAATAAGAAGAATGCAACGTGTTGACTTGATTTTGATGTTGACAACACTCTTAAGAGGAGTCTTCATCAATCTTGTTGTTCAAGGATATGTTTACTCAAGTGATATTTATGTGTTTTTTGAAGTGATGGTGCTTGACAAGTTATTTATCAAGTGATTGTGCTTGGTATGTTACTTAAGTGATGGTGCTTAATGGTGTTTGTTAAAGTGATGGTGCTTGATCAATATGAAGTTATCTCAAATATAATTTATTTAATGGATATATATTTGTGTGTGTGCGCGGGCGTGTGTTTGTCTGGATATGTGTGCGCGCATGTGCAAGCACCTGCGTGTGTATGTGCTTGTGCGTGTGCGTGCATGTGCCAAAAGTCCATAATATTACTATGTTGATAGTTTAAATTAATGGTAGAACTAAGACATATCCAAATTATGGAGGCCATAGGACATGAACAAAATAAATGATCGGGGGTTTTCGGGTTGGATTCATAAAGACCGTAGATATAAGGGATTTGGCATTGCTTAAAATCAAATAATCATTAGTTGGGAGTTTGTTATGAACCAATCTCCAATCTATCAGAGATATGGATGAAGGAATGTAAGAGTTCCAAATCAATTTACCCCAATTATAGCCTTGAGAAGGAATGTTATGAAACTAAAAAGCATCCTTAAAAAATATGGATATTTAATTGATGTAGAATTTAATCCTTCATGATTTTCCATTTATTAAATAGATATTTAACTAGATGAAGAACGGCGTCAATCCATTTTCAAAAGACAGGACTAAAACCAAAAGCTTTAAAGGTATTTAATAAGAAACTCCAACCTAGAGTATCAAATGTCTTAGCTATGTCAACTTTGATGGTGATTCTTATCCATAATGATCCCTTATGCAAAAGCTTAATGGTTTCATATGTCATATACATGCAGTCTTTTATGTGTCTTTCTTGAATAAATCCCCTTTATTCCTATGAAATGAGACTAGGCATTACCTTGGCTAACCTGGTAGTAATGACTCTGTAGAGGATCTTGAACTTGAAGTTTGCAATTGCAATAGGCTGGAATTTGGGCTACGTTGGTCCATTTCTCCTTTCTTTTTCCATATTCCACTTAGGGCTTCCACGTTTCTTCCTTGTAACTTCTCTCCCCTTTGAATTCTCCTCGTTCTCTCTCCCCATATTCCAGTATACTTTGATGTAATTAACTTTTTGATAGAAAAAATGTAGTTAAATATAACTTCTATTAAAAATAACTTTTTTTCAAAATAATTTTTTAAATGTCCTAGTTTTTATCCCATCATATCTGATCAAATTGACTACTGATCCACACCAAAACAAATGGATAGGCCATGTAGCCATGCCACAACAAATGGAGTTGACTTTGTTAGTATTGATATATTAATAAAATTTGATTTTATTATAGTTTTGATCCTCACTACGATAATAATACTTTTATTACTACGCTTTCATCTCACTTAACAAAAAAATTGAAGAATAATTCTTGGATGCATCATATTTTATTTAATTAAAAAAAAATCATATATTTCCTCTATTTTAGTATATAACCGAGTGGAGAACTATTTCAGAAGACATGCTTCGAATTCCATCAACTACAGTTTATGTTTTTAATTCTTTAAAAATGACATTTTCTTTTTAACTATAAAAGCAATTGTTCATTAAGTTGTACCCTAAATCTAATTAATCTTCGGCCACTTCATATTCGTAAACATCGTTCTTTAGAGTAGAATATAAGACAAGTTTTTTTCAAGTTTTCTTAATAAGTTAAGAAATAATTCAAAGTTTTGTGTTGTTGTTCTTCTAACATCAACCTTGAACAAAACATTTTTATAATCTTGCAATCTATCTTATATAATGGTGGTGTTGTTTTCACCTCTTACAATGCCATTATTATATTTTTAAATAAATTTCAAATATTACCAGTTAAAGAAAACATACTATAATTTATTGGTTTCCTCAGCTCACAACATTGAGAAATTTAATCATAATCGTACTAATAATATATTGCAAACAACATCTTGAAAATTTTATTTTGAATATAGTCATTTGTATGAATAATGCAACACACAAAGAAATTGGTGCACTACGCCGAAAATAAGATTAGACAGCACACCTAAGGCAGCGCTTCATTTCAAAAGTGCTGCTAAAAGTGCATTTAAAAAACACGAAAATTTTACCGTATACCTTAGACAGCGCTTTCTACTACAAGCGCTGGTTAAGGGTGGGATTAAGCAACGCTACCTAAAGTCATGTTATAAAAAAAAATAAAACACGCGCCCAACATTTCTATTACAGAACGTTATTATTTTGCCAAAACTCATTTTCACACAACAACAAAGTTACGAACAAAACCCTTTTTCAAGAGCTATTTTCATTTGATTCTTGACAAAATCATTGAATCCTTTCTTCAAGGTTCTCATCCTTCTTCCATTCAAGACCGTTTCATTCTTTCTTCCATTCACAACCAATGTTCTCTTCTCCTCTAGGTATGATTTTTTATATATTTGATATATTTGATAATATTGATATATAATGTTGCATTTGGTTTAGTTGATAGTGTTGACTTAGTGTTAATAATGTTGCATTATGTTGTGTTTTGTGTGGCATGTGGTTTTTGCATGTAAGGTGTTTGGGAAAATGTCACAATGAATTTTGTATGTAAGGTGTTTGTGTAAATGTCACAATGAATATTACATGTATTGATTAAGAGAAAATATGTTCCTATACAATTAATCGAGCTATATATTTTGGTTTGAGAGGTTGTCGTAATAACACTTATAGTGTTGAAATTGAAAGCACTTCACATATAGTTAAAAATGAAATTGAAAGAACTCATATAGTTGATGGTGTAAAGTTGATAATATAAGTGATTATTTGATGATAATGTAAAGTTGAAACGATAATATAAATATTAGTGATAATATAGAATAGAAACGATAATATATATGTTAAAAATATTGTTTAATATATGTTAAATATATATATGTTTAATATTGTTTTATTAGTAAAATATATGTTAAAAAGAATAACAGTGATTATTTAATGTTGTAGACATATATGTTTAATGTTGTATAAATATTCTAATGTAATTCTTGATCTATAGATTTTTTTATTATAATAAAATTAATTGATCATTTATATAGGTTCCTGAGTATACCTGTCGTGTGAGGGGTAAGGGATTCAGAGTGGCCAAAAAAGCGATGCAATTATGGAACATTTAATACCCGACTAAGTATGCTCCTGCAATCATGGTCTTCAACTTGAGTTACAGATTGAGATAGACTCTCCTGAAATTCATATGCATAGCGAAATAAACTAGTGGTGATTAAACTCATAATTTCTTTATTTTAATAAGCTCGATATTTAATTAAAGGAATATTGATATACTTACACATTGCTCATAAATTTGATGCACATCTTTCCTTAACAACTCCATCCTTACCCACCTGGGCAGCCTTCCACAAAACATGTTTCGGAAGAGATGTTTCTTGACTTTTCTCCTCTTCTAACTCCACATTAAGAAATATAATAAAATCAATAATAACACATGATGAACAATCATATCATAGCATTTATTTATACTTACCAATCTTTGTTGTAAGCGTGCATATCCCATACACCCTTTTTTATGTGGATACGGGGGACTTGATGCTCGTTGGTGATTCACGCCACTCACATCCTGAAAATATGAGGTTCTTCTTTTTTTCTTTGAAGGTTTCTCATTCTTCAAGCGAAATCGAGCCTGCATACGCTTGTGGACGCTCCACATCGATAAAATTATTATCGACATCCCTAAGAAACTTGTTTGTCAAAAAAGATTGAAACCCTCTTAGTCTTTTTCCGTCCAATTGAAGACAATATGATTTTCGATCATCATCAATATTAAAAGACCTCTAAAAAAACACAATATAAAAAGCGTTAGTAATTTAAAGACATAAGCGGCAAAAAAAATGAAAGAAATCACATATGGCACCTGTGTTTCAGTCCATAGTTTCTCTTTAACTGGTTTCAACTCACGCCTTCTCCAATCATCACAAGTGATTGAAACTTCTCTCCTCACAATGGAACCAATGTAACTTATTAACATTGAACCGATAGGCTCAATTAGTTGTTTGTCTTCATTCCAATATACGTCAAATTTGATACCTTTATCTCTTGCACGAAAGATTGACTTCATAATTGTTATTCCTCGTCTAATATCATTCTCCACATCACGAGCTGATTCTTTTCCATCATTATTAGAATCCATTTGACCTGTAATATTAAAGAACATAAACACCATATAAAATTCAAGTAACATAAACACAATATAAAAACATAAACACAATATGAATTACTAGTACCTATTTCACTAACATCTCTTTCCTTTCCATCATTATTAGAAGCGGGGTGTAATTTTTCCTCATTGGTAGCCATTTGACCTGTAATATTAAATAAAAACATAAACACCATATAAAATTCAAGTAGCATTGAATTAATAAACACAATATAAAAACATAAACACCATATAAAATTCAAGTAGCATTGAATTAATAAACACAATATAAAAACATAAACACAATATGAATTACTAGTACCTTTTTCACTAACATCTCTTTCGTTTCTTGGTTGGAATATGAATTACTTGGCTCTTAATAAGTCGGACGGATGAATTGATCCAAATTCCCTCATTATGATCATTTCTAATATATGTTTCATCCGCTATAATATTTTCATCTTGATAATTTCGTACATACGACTCATTCCCTCTAACATATGACTCATTCTCAACAACAACATCACTTTTATTTACACTTTTATCATCAATCACTTTGTTAGATAAATGTATTATAGACCATTTCGTACTTGTCGGATCAGTGTCATAGAACACTTGTTTAGCTTGAGAGGCTAGAATAAAAGGCTCATCTTTGTACCCCACCCTATTAAGATCCACTTGTAAAAATCCCGACTTATCCATTCGTATGCCACTATTATGTACCCACTTACAACCAAAGATAGGAATCTGAAACTTCTCATAATCAAACACTCAAATATGCTCGATAACCCAAAAATATGACAGATTTGCATATTTGGGGTTTAAGTCATTCGTACTTGAAATGTGCATTACTTCAGCTACAACAGTGACACCACTATTCTGCATAGTTCTTTTATCATCTTGTTCTTTGGTATAAAAAGTGTATCCATTAATTGCGTATGCGCTATAAGAAAACAGGAGCAATCTCAGACCATATGCTAAACATCTCAACCTTTCTGTTATTGAAGCAGGATCTAAATCAAACTTTGAATAAATATGATCTTTGAACCATTGTATAAAACTTTGATTGTGCTCTCATACAATCCAATTTTCATTTGTATTCGGATTTAAACCCCGGAGTATATCCTTGTGCATTTCAACATACGGCTCAACCTCATTGTCATTGTGCAGAACATATAAATGCACTTGATCCCGTTCAAACCTTGATACTATCGCAATTTTATTTCCAATTAAATTTATTCCTTCCTTCCTCTCTAAAAAATGAGATTTAGGTAGTCCAATGGATTGAACATTATTCAAATATTTAGTACAAAACTCAACCGCTTCTTCAACAATGTATCGTTCAACCATACAACCTTCTGGCCGACTTTGATTTTTCACATACCCTTTTAATATTTTTATATAACGCTCAACAGGGTACATCCATCTCATATAAATTGACCGGAAGAAAAAACACAATTTAGTTATGGCGCTTCTTACTTTTTCTGGAAAAATAGAACGTATACCTATTGGTAGAAAATTCTCCATTATAACATGGAAATCATGTGTCTTTAAACTCATTGACTTGAGGTATTTCATAGACACAAGTCTTCTAATATCTAAAGAGTAACCTTCTGGAACTTTAACTTCACTTAGAAACTTACACAATATTTTTTCTCCTTTCTAGATAAAGTATAAGCAACAGGCGGCAGATATGTTCGTGTTCCTTTCTTCATGGGTCCTAATTCAGTTCTTATTCCCATCTCTATCAATTCTTTTCTTGCTTTAAGGTCGTCCTTAGACTTTCCTTGTATATTGAGTAACGTACCAATAAAACTTTCAAATACATTTTTTTCAATATGAATAACATCAAGAAAATGTCTTACATACAACGACTTCCAATATGGCAATTCAAAAAAAATTGACCTCTTCTTCCACCCACCTTTGACAAGAATATTTGCAAAAGGCTTACCAAACTGAGTACTCATATCTTTCACCTTCTCAAAAACTTGGTCACCTGTCAACATAGGTGGAGCTCTATCATGTTCTAGATTTCCATTGAATGCCTTTCTCCAACCACTATAGTGATGATTAGAATTTAAGAATATACGATGACCGAGAAATACATTTTTTTGACAAAATTTCAATCGCTTCCAATTTGTGTGTTCTTCATAAATAGGACACGCTTTTTGACCTTTAATGTTATACCCTGATAGATTTCTGTATGCTGGAAAATCATTAATTATTCCAAACAACATGGCCCTCAAACTGGAACTTTCTTTCCTATATCCATCATAAACCTCCACACCGTTCTCTCACAAAATCTTTAAATCTTCGATTAACGGTGTCAAGTATATGTCTATGTTATTCCCTGGTTATTTAGGTCCAGAAATTAACATAGATAACATCATGTACTTGTGCTTCATACATAGCCATGAAGGTAGGTTATAAATCATCATAATCTCTAGCCATGTGGAATATGAGATGCTTTGAAGACCATGCGGGTTCATTCCATCTGTAGATAATGCCAAGCGAAGGTTTCTTGCTTCTCCTCCAAAATCAGGATAATAATTATCAATTCTCGACCACTGTAGTGAATCTACCGGATGTTGAAACTTTCCATCAATAATTCTTTCATCTGCATGCCAAGTCAAGTGTCTTGCATCGGTTTCACTACAAAACATGCGTCTAAATCTCAGAATTATAGGAAAATACCATAAGACTTTTGCTGGTGACAATTTCTTCTTATATCGAGATAAACCGCATTTAGGACACTCATTTAACAACACATGTTTGTTTTGAAACAAAATGCAATCATTTGGACAAACATGTATCTTATCATAGCTCATTCCAATAGACCACAACATTTTTTGGCCGCATATGTTCGATCAGGAAGAACATTATCCTCCGGAAGCATATCATTCATAAGGACTAATAACTCTGAAACTTTTATCCGACCATCCGTTGCTCGCCTTTAAGTTGTACAACTTTAATATTGCAGACAATTTTGTGAATTTAGTGCAACCTTTATAAAATGGTTTCTATGCATCACTTACCAACCTCTCAAACATTTTGGGACAATCCTGAAGATCTTCTTCAAGTGCTTCTGCAATCTCTTCGACACGATCACAATCGTATGTATCTCTGTCATTGTCGTCTGAAGCATATGTCGTACTATCCCCCGGTTCAACATTCCCGCTACTTTTCTCATCATGAAATATCCAACATGTATAACTTCGATCAATTCCATTCCTCAGTAAATGTGATTCCAATCCAATTGCATTAATCTGACCCCCATAACAACAACCCAAGCAAGGACATTTCATTTGACTAGAGTTTTCGACATGTTCAACAACAAACTTAATGAATTCTAATACCTCATTCTCGTAGTCTTTTGACAATCGATTGGAAGACATCCATTTTGTATCCATGGTTTTACTACTAAGTAGCCTAAACAAAAATAATACTTAAAAAAATGACAGAGACTAAAAAGCTTAATACCAATTAGGCATATTCATTGAAAATCAAAATACTATAATTATTCAAGAAACTATAGGAAATTAAAAGAACAACTAAATATCTGTAGAGAAGTCAACAACTTCTGAAACCACACAGTGTAATATTCTTGGAAAGGCTCAGAAACTCCACTCTTCACAAGTAACCTATATAAATGATCAATTAATTTCATTATAATAAAACAAATATATAGATTAAGAATTACATTAGAATATTTATATAATATTAAACATATATGTATACAGTATTAAATAATCACTATTATTTTTTTTAACATATATTTTACTAATAAAACAATATTAAACATATATATTTAACATATATTAAACAATATTTTTAACATATAAATTATCGTTTCTATTCTATATTATCACTAATATTTATATTATCGTTTCAACTTTACATTATCATCAAATAATCACTTATATTATCAACTTTACACCATCAACTATATGAGTTCTTTCAATTTCATTTTCAACTATATGTGTAGTGCTTTCAATTTCAACACTATAAGTGTTATTACAACAACCTATCAAATCAAAATGTATAGCTCGATTAATTATATAGGATCATATTTTCTCTCAATCAATACATGCAATATTCATTGACATTTACACAAACACCTTACATGCAAAATTCGTTGTGACATTTTCACAAACACCTTACATGCAAAAACCACATGCCACACAAAACACAACATAATGCAACGTTATCACCAATAAATCAACACTAAATCAACACTATCAACTAAACCAAATGCAACATTATATATCAATATTATCAAATATATCAAATATATAAAAAATCATACCTAGAGGAGAAGAGAACCTTGGTTGTGAATGGAAGGAAGAATGAAACGGTGTTGAATGGGAGAAGGATGAGAACCTTGAAAAAAGGATGCAATGATTTTGTCAAGAATCAAACAAAAATAGCTCTTGAAAAAAGGTTTTGTTCGTAACTGTGTTGTTGTGTGAAAATTGGTTTTGGTAAAATAATAACGTTATTGTAATAGAAATGCTGGCCGCGTGTTTTAATTTTTTTTATAACATGACTTTAAGCAGAGGTGCTTAATCCCTCCCTTAACCAGCACTTGTAGTAGAAAGCGTTGCTTAATCCCCCCTTTAGGCAGCGTTTTAACAAAGCACTGCTTAATCTCCCCCTTTAGACAGCGCTTCTCCAAAACGCTACAATACCTACCTACCCCATTTAGCAACGCTTTATAAATTCACATTAACCCCGTTTAGGCAGCGCTTTCACAAAGCGCTGCTTAAGCCCACCCTTTAGGCAGAGCTTCTAAAAAGATCTTTGTAAGCCCACCCTTTAGGCAGCACTTCAGTACCTACCCCCCTTTAGCAACGCTTTCTCAAATCATATTCACCCCCTTAAGCAACACTTTTTAAGAAAGCATTGTCTAAGGTATACGAAAAAATTTCCGTGTTTTTTAAATGCACTTTTAGCAGCGCTTTTGAAAAGAAGTGATACCTTAGGTGTGTTGTCTAATATTATTTTTGGCGTTGTGATTATATAAGAGAAGTTATCTCATTTTATTATATAACATCAGTATCTCTCAAGACAAAACTCTAACATATCTCTCATGTGTTCCTCTCATATATCATAATATCCATTAAAGTTTCAACAACCTTTCTTTACAAATATGTAAAATGGAAACACCAAATTCATGCAACGAACTCGTCTTTTTTGAATGGTTACGTTTGTTGCATCAAAGTTCGAAATGGTTAAATTATAATTTAGTCTTCATAATATATAATATAGCTTCTTTCATGGTTCAATAGTTTATGCTTCTAAAATATGTTTAACTTAAATGAGTGAATGTATAACCTAAGAAGTTAATTTTTATTGACTTGTATAATATAACTTTTTTCATGTTGTTTTTAGGATAATATGACCTAAGAATTGGTTCATAGATTTGTGTGGTTTGTAAATGTTTTTTGTTGCTAAGAAGGAAAAATATAAGGAGGACGAAGCTAAAGTGAAAGCTACAAACTTGTGTGAAAGACATCCATTTAAATTTAATACAAGTTTTCCGCTCTTACTTCAGCCTGATCCTCCTTTTATTTTTAATGTCATTCTGATACATGTACGTCCGTGAAATATTTTATGAGTTGATATGTTGGTGTTGATAATAGTTGTTTATGTTTTTTAAGGTGTGTTGTCATTGATAAAAGTTAGATGTTATTGATGATTTAGTTTTTGTTGTTAATATTGTTGTTAATAAAATTTGTATGTTGTTGATAAAAGTTGTATGTTGTTGATTTTGTTTTTATAGCTATATTTTGCATTTTATTTAAGGTGTGTTGTTGTTGATAAAAGTTAGATGTTTATGATGATTTTGTTTTTGTTGACATATATTGTTGTTGATAAAAGTTGTATGTTATTGATAAAAAGTAATATGCGGGTTAATAAAAGTTGATGTTGTTGATGATAATTTATGGTATATGTTGTTGGTTTTTAATGATATACCTTGTATATTGAAACATTAACTATTATATAAATTTATTATATCATATATGGATTGAGTGTTTAACCAACCCGTCACTAACTACATAACCTTTTTATTTGAACTAGAAATTTATAATATAAAAAATTAAGTTATTTTTTAGAAAATAACTTACTTTGACCAAGGTTTTTCAAGATCTATTATAAATAATACATTTCATGAAGAAAATTTTACCTAGCCAAAAAAAACAAGTTATAATGCCAATGTGCACAATCTTTTATTGTTTATAAAATTTAAAAACCACATATTTCCTCAGTTTTTAATATAACCGAGGGAAAAAAAACTCAGAAAATGTTTCGAATCTCAGCTATTGCATTTTATATTTTTTTATTTATAAGTGTAAACTAAATGATCTAATCCTTCAGTTTTTTATGTAACTGAGGGATAAAATAATCATATTTTACTATAAAAGCACTCGTTAAACATAACTTACCCTAATCCTTACTTTTCACGCATCATTCTTTGGGTTGGATTGCAAGAAAGAAAAAATCTTCAATGTTCTTGAATAAAACATTTATTTGCCTTTGCAATTATCTCGTATAATCGTGTTGATGTTGTTGTTGTTATATTTTTGGAACAAACCTCAGTTAAAAAAGGGAGCTCAACCTTTGAAAAGTACTCAGTTGATGGATTGTAACTACATAAAATTATTTTTGCTTCAAGTTAAATAAAGAAGTGAGCTTAACCTTTGAAAAGAAAAATTTTCATTGTTGGAACAAATAACTTATCAGAAGTTGGATAAGTTATGGAGTTTTTAGGGGGAACAAAGGGAATGCAACTAAATTTGAATATCAGCAAATATATTCAATAACAAGAGTAAATATTTGTTGTAAACATTTTATTTTAATATTCTAAGAATTTCAACAAAAAAAAAGTATTCACATCGATTTTTACATAATCAATGTGATAGTTAAAATAAGAAGATAATTTACCTCAATTTTCTTATAAAACTGAGGGGTATAACAATATGATTTTACTATAAAAACTCTTATTAAACAAATTTTACCCTAATACTAACTTATATGTAGTCACTCCAAAGAGAGAAAATATTTACCACCGTCAATTTCATGGTTTGCTACTACTGATCTCTAGGATGAATAACAAGTGCATAAAATAAAAATTCTCATGGTGGGAACATATAACTTATCAGAAGTTGGATATATTATGGAGTTTTTTTGGGAGAATAAAGGGTATGCAACAAAATTTGGATATCACCAAAGATTTGTTATAAACAATGTATTTTAATATTTTGTGTAAATAATGTAATACAAAAAAAGCTTATTCACCTCGGTTTTTTATTTGAACCGAGGGATGTGTTAAGCGTTTTTTTTAGGATTTTCACCGATCTTAAATAAATCTTTGTCATCCATTTAATGATTATCATTGCTTAAGACTCTACCATTAGTGATCCGCTTGAAACCTAAGAGACATCTGTTATAAAAGCATTCTAAATATTAATGTTTCTAACCTAAATGAAACATGAAGTGCTTGAAACCTAAAGACACTTGAAAAAGTTCTTTATAATGTATTGCAAGAGTAAAAAATTATCTGAGTTAAAGGTTTATTTTCTTAAATATTTATTTGAGCCGAAAATAATTTATTCGAATATTGATTTTAACTATCTTGTCTTTTTTTCATCAGAAAAAATACATGCAAGATTCGTAGAGAATAATCTTGCATCCAACATTTGATCTTCCCCGAGATTCAATAACTCGAAGATCTAAAATCTAAATCTTCAGGGAATTTGTTTTTTTATCTAGATCTTTACGAAATTTGATTTTTATTTTAATATTTTGAATAAACAATGTAATATTTTAGGTAAACAATGTAACGATTTTAAAAATAAATAAATAAATAATCTTACCCCTCTATTTCTAGATAAATCGAGAGATGAGATACACTAGTTTTTAAAATAATAAAAGTATTGTTGTTGAATTTGAACCCATGTGCATGTAACTTTACTCCTCAATTTTTAAATCATCGGGGTGTTAAGTGGAAACTTTTTATGATGCCATTCGTTACCTTTCTTCTTTAGTCGATGTTAAATGCATTTTACATTCAAAGTTAAATGTGTTTTTTTTGTAGTAGTGATGTTTTCTTCCTTCCATTCTACGTAACTTTCCCTCTTTTAGAGTTAGAATTTGGTGTAATATTTGTAGCTCTTCAATCAACTATTCATTCTTTACTAGTTCAATGAACTAGTAGAGAATAAAGTGTTGGTTGAAGAGTCACGAGCATTGAACTTAATTCTAACATTTAAAAAAGCGAGCGAGATCCAGAGAATGAAATGGAAAAATCTAGAAAAACATTGATCATTGTAACTTGTTATTCTAATATAATTTAATTTGTCTAATTATTAATTTCTATATCATATTAAAATATTATATGTTTGGTAAGTAATTGGTGAAATAAACTTTTCACATATGTTATAATAAACTCAAAAAATATATCACCCCAATTGAAAAATAAACTTGTAGTGAAAGGATGTTTAAACAAACAAACAAAAAATGATGTTACTTTTCACTATGGTTATTTAAAACAATTGTGATTATAGGTAGCGCGTTTTCTAATTTTCTCCCACGGACATTAGACCATCATAGTTGTAAATAACCCACATAAAATCACATCCTACCTAATCACAATTGTTCAACTATTATTATACGTCTTTCGCAACCGTAGTTATAGTTGTTTTTTGTAATAGTGTTTCTCCGTATTCTTGTTTTCTTATATCTGTAAATGAATTTGTGTTCTCTCTGTAAATGAATGAGCCACTTTTTTTCCTTCATGTTTTAACATTAGGCCAATATTTTTTTATGTATCATTAATATTATTATAATAATAATTTTTAATTAAAAAATGACGAAACTGATTCACCTGATTGTCCAATCCATTAATTTAACTTTAACATTTTATTTATTTTAATCAATAACAATTGTGTTTTATTTTTTTAAAATAAAAATCAAATCTAAAATCTTAATAATGGATCATCTCTTGATTTTAATAATTATAATATTTATGGTAATTAATAAAATAAAAGTAGTGAAAGTGTCTAATCTAATTTTTATTATCATTACATTAATATTCAATTGGCTATTTTTTTGTCATTAGCAATAGTTTTAAATTTGTTATAGATAAATTATTATTATTATTTTTTTATTTTTTAAAATGAAAGTTTCCCAACTTGTTCATCTCAAAACTTGTTTTTTAATAAGAAAATCAGACTAAAAAATATTAGTTAGATGTATATCCCATCCTCGAGTGTTCATATACAATCCGTATAACTTGCTTGTTTGAATGCTTTTTTTCCTTTCGAAAAAATATAATTTCTCATTTTGACTTCATTCTCTTATCCTATTAAAAGGGATTAATTGGATGTATATCTATTTTATCTTGAACGTACTGACACAAGTTGTATAACTTGCTTTATTTTGACATTTATTTTCCTTTAAGAACATGCAACTCAATTCGTGTCGAATACTTTCTTTTATAAAAAAAATGGAATAAAAAATTATTAATTGGATGTATATACCCCTTTTATTCTCGAGTGTTCGGACGCAAGTGGTTTAACATGTTATTCTAACACTAGTCTTCCACCTAAAAACAATCACAACCAATCAACGAACAATGTTTTATACGCTATAACATGATCTACAATAAACACTTTCATCCACACTAATATGAACTAAAAACAATGTTTTCATATGCACTATTGCGACCAAGAAGAAAGGTTTTTACGCTCTAGCACGATCAAATTTTTTTTATCAAAAATCAATCAACACATAAGATTTTTCTACCCAAGAACTACGTAGTTTTAAATTCTCTATTGCACCGGGTTATACGTAGGAGCAAGAGTAAAATCTTGTCAAACACATTAATAAAAAAGCTTTTTCACTTTCCTTGTAAAATTGCTTTATTTTGTGTTTGAATATTAGGAGAAAGTCGACCTTATAAAGCTAACACTTTTGAAAAATTAATTAAAGGAAACTATTTTATTAAAATGATGTTGTAGAGTGCTAATACCTTTCATACGGATAATCGACTCCCGAACTTAAATTTGATTGTGAAGACCATGTTTTTGTTCTTTAAGGTTATTACCAACATTTTTATCGATAAAAATAAACTTTGATGGTGACCTCATTGTCTTTCGAGAAACCCTCGAATTTTTAGGCTGCAACAAAGACTAATCGTCTCAGGAGGAAGATGACTTCCAACACTATTTTAAACAAAAGGACTTTACTAAACATACCTCCACCTTTTAATGGTGATAGGTTTGAAATATAGAAAGCTAGATTTATAATATTCATTCAAAATTTTAATCTTCAAATGTGGGGAAAAATAATCAATGGTCTATTTATCCATTCTCATTACATTGATGGTGAGGTAGTAAATATATATGATCTTCTTTGGATTGTAGAAGAAAAGAGAAAATTTTATGTCGATTTCAAAACTAAAAACATTTTATTTATGTCTTTAAATAAAAATCAATTTCTTTACATTCTAAATTGTAATTCCGCCAAGGAAATATGAGACACTCTTGAAATGATATATGGTGCTTCTTCGAGCATCAGAAATGAGGGAATGAAAACATGAGGCAAAGAAGATGAATCTAAATATTTATTTCACAAATGTTTTTCAATCTTTAGAAATTTTGAAAGCCACTTTATAACCTTTTTCGCTAACAAATATCTAAGAATTAAGAATTAGAACCAGAAACATGATCCAATCCTTAAATTGATAGATGGGAACGTTTACGAGTTTTAGAAAAAATTCAATAAGGAAGAAATTGTCAAGAAATTATTCAATTGTTAAAGGATGAAGTCACGGTGATTGAATGATCCGCGAAAAATTCAATGTCCAATGGGAAAGCTTCATCAAGAAGAGAACATGAAGAAAAAGAAGTTATATCTAGTCGAATCTTCAAAATAAGAAAGGAGAAAGAAGTCTCAACGAGAAATATATTCAGTGAATCCACATCAAGGAGAAATCTCGAAGAATGAATCTCTAGTAGTCTTCAAAGATTCTTCTTCCAAAGAAGAAGATGAACATGTTTGTTGAAAGTTTCTCACGAGGAAGATACATGTGATTGAAATGTGTAACTTAGATCTTATAAATTACATCGAGTTTCTAGAAAATATTAATGAAACGCTAAGGTATGAAATGTATAGCATTTGAAACCAAGCTGGAAAATGTGAGACTTATGTCTCGATGATAAAGGAAGTGAAAAATATGAGTGAAACCCTGAGTAAATTTACTAATGAGAAAGAACACTTAGATTTAAGTCTATCAAATCAGATGCCTTCCTTAAATAAAACTTGATTAGGGTTTAAATCTAGTAGATCACATGGTAAAGGATCAAATAGAAGAAAAAAAAGTATATTGTCCTCTTTATGAATGTTCTTATTGTGATAGATTTGGAAACTTAGATCCATTTTTCTTTGATAAATTAAGAAGGTCTGAAGGTATTAATGCTAGACCTCTTAAAACTATTAACCTACAAGGACCCAAGAAGATTTGGGTATCAAAGGTGAAAACTTAGTATGTTTTGCAAGGTTTCTCTATAGCTTTAAAGAATTTGTAGTCACTACTACGGAAAACACATTTAACAACGGTTGGAAAACACATATAATCACGCGGGTCCAGACGTTGTTGTGTACAATGTTGTTGTAAATGTGTTACTTACAATCACGATCCTGGAATTGTTGTAGTATACTAGAAATCTAGAAGTATAACTTTGAGTATACATTGTGTGCCTATTAGTTCTTGAATGTACCAATACATGTGATCTAAGAATGTTTGCTGATGGTTTATATCAACGATTTGATCAAAGAAATTTTTTGTTGAGAATGATCTCAAAACTTATGATCTGTGATGATAGGTTAACTTCTTGGTAGGTTAAGAAGATAAGTTTGTAGTATATCTATCTATTTATCTCGTGGTTTTAACCAGCTCCAGTATCCAAAGACTCGCAGAGAAGGATTTACGACATTGTTTTATCGTTCCCTCGAAAGGGGGAGTTTTCCTTAAAAAGTCTTGATATTTTGAGGTAGTATGCTTAATAGAGGCTGAAGAGTCGGAAAATCTGATTAACCCTCTAGAAAGTGGTTTATTAAATGTTATGTCATTTAAAATTATCTTCTACTAACCTTTCTATTAAGTTTAAGTGTTTTCTAAGCAAAGGAGGTGCCAAAAATATATGCTTAGAGCTCAAAGTCAATACAAAACTAAAAGATCAAATATGCTAAAAAGCGGTTGTTCAAAGAATTCTTAAGGGGAAATGATTATCTCCTGAAAGGAATCTCAATAAGAAATAAATAGATTCCAGAAGTTCCTGTGGATCTAGAAAGCTTCAAAAATAATTGAATTTGTTAGAGAAAAGAATCAAGGGATTAGATCTTCTATAACTTACTCATCATCTGATCTAAAAGACAAATTCTTCCATCTGTAGGATGGAGTCTGGTCTTATGTCATGCTCATGTTTTCCTCACCCTAAATTATGTTCTTGTTTATCTCTTTATAAGGTAACTCGTTCCTTTAAATTATGAAATCATGTTGAATATGCGCTTGTTTGTTCATCATTCCTCCGTAGCAACTTTTTCCCACCTTTATTATTATTCTAAAGGAAACTACTACAAATAATACATTTCATGGTAAATATTTCACCTCATCCATTGAATAATCGAGGTCAAATAACCTGGAACACGTCATTTATTTATTTTAAAAAATAAATAAATTTTATACCTCGATTTTACACAAAATCGACATAAAATGTTGTTCAAGGTTTGAGCTTTGATTCCCTGCTCCAGCAATTTTATGTTTTATTTAGAACCAAAAGATGCCATTATTTTATAAATCATGTTATCCCTCGATTTTATATAAAGCTGACATGAAATGTTGATTAATATTTTATTTAATTAAATTGAAGCTCCCACTCTTTTTCTTCCTTCCCCTTTGGCTTATCCTTTTGGGAGATTGGATCATGCAAATATTTGTAATATAGGCGGTCTTTCATCATCGGATTCTAATAGGTATAATTATCAATTGTCAGCTTAAACATATCTCCATCATGACTAGTAGAACCTTACATCTTGAGTACATGGAAAAGTAGTTCCTTGAACTAGGAGATTTTATAAATAGTGTCGTACACTATAAAAGTCATTGTAGTTTATTAATAGTTCAGTTAGGAAGTTCTTAGGAAAGAGAGGTGGGTCAATATTGACACACTTAAATACCAAGTCTTTCCTTAGCCAAAACTTACAGAGACACACTTTGATAATTGTAGGATTTAATTTCAATAATAATAGTTATTTTCAGATGTGGAAGATAAAACAATGTTGCAACCATATATGATACTAATAACTATGTTATAAGTACAACAATTTAGGATCCCAGAGCTCAGACAATGCTCTGATACGATTGTTGGGATATGACCTCCATAATTCCCTCCTCAGTGAACTCAAAATATGCACTAGCGGAAACATGAAATATAAGCTCAATGACACCAAAAAATTGACGTGGAAAATCTTCTCAATGTGAGCAAGGAAAAACCACGGGACCCTTATGCCTATTAAACTTCCACTATAATGATAATAGAAATACAAAAACTTCACCCTTAGGTGAATCTCACTAAAATGTATCTCTCAATTTGCAAGGACCACTATCACAAATTGGCTCACTATTTCTATTACAAGAAAACTCCCTATGAGAATCACTTTTCTTTCTTGAGAAATACTCTCTTTCTCTCTTTCTTTTTGTTGCTCTTCTCTTGTGGTTGTTGTAACACCCCTCTCAACCCACATATATTTCCCATGTATTTTTACGAAAATAAAACAATTTAAAACCCAAAAAGAGCGTCACATCTTCATGTAAACGTCATACCAAACATTATTTAAGACAAATCCTTCATGGATAGCAATTAATGGACATATTAATACTTCCCGTAGTTGAATTCATATTTCAAAACATCTTATTATAAATACTTCATAAAATCTCACCATACTTCATAATTCATAATCAAAATTCAAAATAACTCGGGGTACCATGAAAGGTATTCCAATATCTTAGAAACAAAACAACAAACATAAAGTTCAAAATTCAAACGACCTCAACCTCAATGTTATATATCAGAGTAAGACCCACTTTATTTAATAGAAAGTAAATAAACATACGCCGAAGCTATCCTCTAAGCTTCGATAAACTATTCCTGATCAGCTGCAAGTTACCCACGGATAGACGCAACATTTCCAAATAGAAAGGGTGTGTAAATCATAATCATTATAAAATATATAAGGAATAAATATAATAAACATGCACATAGGCAAGGCGTCACACATCAACAAACCTCATGTCAAAACCCACACCTTCACAACATCATCAATACATAACAACATCTTCATCATAACACTATTTATCAACTAGCATCATTTAATCACATCATTATGCAATGTCACTTATAAATTAATGCAATATCATAGACTCATACATGTGGTACCAAAGCTTCACTGGTGACTCACTCATCGTTTTCTCCAAAGATCCCCACCAATAGGATCGATTCCCACTTGGAACCAGAGCATTTCACAATTTTACACTCAATCCACACCATGGGATTGATGTCTTCACTGGAAGATTGTCCTATCATCTTCACTGTACCGAAGTCCTAACAACATCACTAGACCGAGGTCCAAAACTATGCGATGAATGCATGATGCGCAACAACATAATAAATACGACCACAGTTAGTCAAAACGCATTATCATTCACGAATTCATCACAACATCATCATATTATCGTAATAAACAAATTATCATCACAACATCATCATATCATCATAATAAATAAAGCATCATCATAACACCATCATATCATCGTAATTAACAAAGCATCATCACAACATCATCATATCATCATATTAAACAAAGCATCATCATAATCCAACATAGGAAACCTATCTTCATCCTAGCTTATGTATTGGGAATATAATTCTTATTTCTCATTTTATTCCACCTAACTAAAGTTCATTGTGTTAGTTATCTAACACTTCAAACGACACCTTAAATTGAGTTCTAAGACTCGAGTTACAACATTTTGAATAATCCTACTGCTGTCTATCGCCTATAACTCACCTGGCGATGTGGGAGTGACAGCCCACCTATTCCATTATGGACACCATCGTGCGACAAAGCCCCCTGCTCGCCTGGCGACACACCCTTCGCATATGCTTTACTGATGGTGCGAGCGAAGCACTCCAGTAACATCTTTCTTTTTTGCCATTCATCGCCTCCTTTTTCGTATGGAGACAGCTAAGAGAAGCCATCATCGTTCGACGACCATCCTCATTGCCCAACAACTCTATACGAACAAGGTTTTCTTGCTGCGATTTCCTGATTAAAAATTAGTCCTAATTCTTGCAATTTTACACCAAAACAGCCCCAATCCTCATAGATTTCAACACAAAATCATCATATAATATCTATACAACATTATAGGAATTATATACACAAACTCATGGCAATTCTACAAGGTATTTTCACCAATTTCAACACAAATTCATCAATTGCAACACAATCAGTAAATCACCAAAACCCAACACAACCTACATTTATCTAGACCTTAGATCGATTTTAATAATAATGATAAACATCCCTTACCTTAGATTATAAAAACAAACTAATCTCTTGGTATTCTATCACAAAATCCTCTTGCCTCTTTGTGCCCTAGCTCTGCCTCTTCACAATGTTCTTTCAAATGTTACGATTGCATAGAATGAGCGTTCCAACTCCCAAACCTTCCTTATACCAAACTTACCCCTTGGACCCCTAATATGGTCTTCTAATATTGTCCTCACTTACACTTCACTAATTACCACCTTGCCTTTATTTTCTCTATACCATTATTTATTCTATTTATTTAATTAATAATAGTTCTAAACAAATACTATTAAATCTAAATAATTCTAGACTAATTATTTAAATTCTAAACGCCTCATATTATCCTGTAACACACCAATTCTTTATCATATACCACGTCAAACATCGGATTAACCATCATATTCATCTCACCATCATAAATCATCACAAGGACTCACATTAAAACACTCAAAACATCACATATATCAAATACTTCACAATGACTCATATATTCACGCTAAATCAATTAAATAATTAATTAATCTAGAAATTCGGGGTGTAACAACTCTCCTCCGCTTGAAAGAATTTTTACCCTCGAAAATCACTTGACGAAAACAAGACCAGATAAGACTCTTTCATATGATCCTCCCGTTTCCATGTTCAACTTTCACCAGCTGGCCCACCCCACAATACCTTCACTAAGGAGATTTCCTTGCCTTGTCATTTCTTCACTTCTCGACCTTCTATTTGCAATGGTAATGCCTCCATAGTAAGGTTATCTCTCACTTATACACCATCCATTTGAATCACATGCGATAGATCCAAAACATAGTTCCTCAACCGAGATACATGAAACACGTCATATAGATTCACGTGTGATGGCGACAAATTAACCTGATAAGCCACCTCACCTATCTTCTCTGATATCTGACACAGACCAACAAAACGCGATGTAAGTTTTCTTGACTTTAAAGCTCTACAAACACCGGTTACTGGGGTAACTTTCAAAAACACATGATCATCTTTTTGAAACCCGAGATCCTTCCTCCTCTTATCATGATAACTCTTCTAACGACTCTAAGAAGCTTTCATCTTCTCTTGGATCATCTGGAACACACACTCTATCGCCAAACCTCATTACACCATTCTCGTCAATTCTGAACTTATCTCTTTTACCTCGGTTAATTAAAGTCAATTGGTCGACTATCCTCAAATCAAACTTATGACCTTCACGGATTTATTCTATAATACCACGAGTTAGCTTCAACATACCTAAACTTACACTATTAGGAGTCTTTTCATACACCAAGCTCATATCTCTGAATTGTTCAATCATTTCTAACTCTCGAACCATAAGCATTGACATATGCAAGGACTTCCTACTCATTGCGTCAACAACCACATTTGCTTTACCACTATGGTAATTCAAATCAAAATCAAAATCTTTTAACAATTCAAGCCACCTTCTTTGTCTCATATTTAACTCCTTCTGATTAAACAAGTACTTCAGACTCTTGTGGTTACTCAACACTTCGAATATAGAGCCAACAAGGTAATGTCTCTAAATCTTCAATACAAACACTACAATTGCTAATTATATGTCATGTGTAGGATAATTCCTTTCATAAACCTTCGATTTCCTAGAATAATAAGCAACAAATTGCCCATTATGCATCAGCACACTACTAAGACCCATCTTAAATGCATCACAGTACACTACAAAAGATTCATTCACATTCAGTAAAATCAATATTGGAGCAGTCATCAACTTCTTCTTCAACTCTATAAAGCTTTATTCACAAGCAACATCCCACACATAAGCTTGACCTTTTCAAGTCAACTGAGTTAATGGCAACAGTAACTTAGAAAATCCTTCAATGAATCTTCGATAATTAACCAGCCAACCTAAGAAAACTTTGAACTTCAGTCGCAGACTTCAGAATCTCCCTTTGCAATAATGCATAAACTTTAGAAGGATCCACATCTATCCCTCCATTATAAATCACATGGCCTAAGAAACTAATCTCTTTCAACCAAAACTCACACTTTAAGAGCTTATCATATAACTTCTTTTCTTTCAACGCTTGCATCACAATTCACAAATACTCTGTATGTTCTTCTTCTGATTTATAATAGATTAGAATATCATCGATGAACACCACGACAAACTTATCCAAATATGAACAAAAAGTTCGATTCATATACTCCATGAAAACACCTGGCGCATTAGATACACCAAACAACATCACAATGTACTCGTAATGACCATACCTCATTCTGAAACCCGTCTTCGGAATATCATCTGGTTTAACTCGAATCTAATGATAACCCAACCTCAAACCAGTCTTGCTAAAAACACACGCGTCCACTAATTGATCCATCAAATCGTCAATTCTCGATAGTGGATACTTACTTTTAATTGTCACTTTATTCAACTGTCTGTAATCTACACACATCCTCATACTTTTATCTTTCTTATTGACTAGAAACTTAGGAGCACCCTACGGTGAAACACTCGGTTGAACAAACTTCTTCTCGAGCATCTCTTCCAATTGTTTCTTCAACTCGCTCAGCTCGGAAGCCGGTATCTTGTAAGGAGCCATTGGTACTAGACTCGTACCTGGAATCAAATCTATAGAAAACTCCACTTCACGCTCAAGAGATAAATTCCTGATGTCATCTGCAAGCACCTCTGGGAATTCACAGACAACCGTTCATTCCATATTCACATCTTTACCATCAACTTGCAATGACACAAACATTTCAAACATCAAGGTTTCATCTCCTAAAAGTGTATTCACTTGCTTAGCCGATAACAACATGAATTCTCCATTATCACCAAACTTATGGAACCTCAAAGTCTTTTATAACAACTGATGTGAACATAGTTGAACTCCAACCACTTGATTTTAAGAATAACGTCAATTTGGTGTAGGGGAAGACACACTAAATCCATCACAAAATTCTTACCATAAATGGTCAAAGCAAATATCAAACAAAAATAAGTAGTAATAACAGAACCACTAGAAGGAATATCTATTACCATACTACCATTCATACTAGACAACTTTAATCCCAACATGTTAGCACATTCACGTGAAATAAACGAATGAGTAACACCGGTATCAATAATAGCAACCAGTTCTACATCGATAATAAAGCAAGTACCTCGAATAAAGTTATCCTTCTTATATTCCTCTTATCCACTCAGAGATGAAAATCTACCATTGGTCTGGGAATTATCATCCTTCGTTGGTTTCTAACACAGGGTACTGATATGACCCTGCTTTCCATAATTGAAACATGTCAGACTATCGTTCTTGAACTCATGAGCATGATGACCTGACTTACCATACTTGTAGCACCTCAGCACCTTATTCTCACACTCATTAGATCGGTAACCTTGTTCACCACACCTATAACATTTAATAGAAGCGAAAGCTCCTCCCTCACTTGTCTTCTTCCCATCATAAGCCATATGTTTCCTTTTATCATCTGGGGCATCATAAAGATTCTTACGATCTTGATACTGCTTTCCTCTTTTCTCATTCAAACTCTTGTAGTGAGCTGAATGAGATTTGATGTCTTCTTCATAGATCCTACAACTGTTTACCAACTCTGAAAACACACAGATCTGTTGATATCCAATTGCCCGCTTGATCTCCAGACGCAAACCATTCTCAAACTTGATACAATTTGAGAACTCAGCATCCACTTCACTATAATGTGGATAATACTTTTTCAGTTCCACGAACTTCAAAGAATATTAAGTCACAGTCAAATTCCCTTGTTTTAACTCGAGAAACTCAATATATTTCTTCCAGCGCACATGCTTTGGAATGTACTTCCTCAGGAACTCCCTACTGAACACAACCCAAGTAATAGCTTCACCTATTGATGTCAGTCTTTGACGGGTAACAACCCACCAGTCAACAACTTCCTCTTCCAGTTGATGTATACTAAACTGCACCTTTTGCGCCTCAGAGAAATCTATGACTCGAAAGATTCTTTCAATCTCCTTGAGCCAAACTTGTGCTCCATCAGGATCGAACCTACCCTTGAAAACAAGCGGATGATTCCTATGAAACGTCTCTAAAACACGCGATCCATCATTAGGATGATGTCGCACAACCTGAGAAACAGCCTGCAAAGCAGCAGCAAGTGCAACATCTTTCCTTCCAGCCATTCTACACACAAAAAACTAATGTTATAAACAACACATCAATAGTATATTCACATTAATCCACATATATTTCGCATGTATTTTACGAAAATAAAACAATTTAAAACCCAAAAAGGGCGTCACATATTCATGTAAACGTCATACCAAACATAGTCCTGCTCCATAACACGTATTTTAAAATTATTTAAGACATATCCTTCATGGATAGCAATTAATAGACATATTCATACTTTTTGCAGTGGAATTCATAGTTCAAAACTTTTTATTATAAATACTTCATAAAATCTCATCATACTTCATGACAATCAATATTCAAAATAACTCGGGTACCACGAAAGGTATCCCAACATCTTAGAAACAAAACAATAAACATAAAGTTCATAGTTCAAACGATCTCAACCCCGATGTTACGTATCAGAGCAAGATCCACTTTATTCAATGGAAAATAAATAAACACACTATGGATCTATCCTCAAAGCTTCTACAAATTATTCCTGATCACTGATAAGTGCAAATTGTAGCTATTTTTGTATATACTTTTTGTTGCACTTATCGACTTTTTGTTGTTAATATCATTGAATAAACTCGACTTTTGTGTAAATACGTTTAGTTTGTATTTATTTGTGTTTTTGTGTAGTGTTTGATAGTTTTCCATTCATTTTATAGGTATTGATGAGTATTTAGAGCATGAGAAATAAAGTGTCGAAGACACAACTTCAAACCCGCAATTTTGAGTAACTCGTCAACGAATAAGGCTCAAAATCAAAGAATAAGAAACTATCAATTTGGTTGATATTTAGGAATTTTTATATATATATAATTGAATAAGCTTTCCAACATACAAATCAGGCGTAAATGAGAGTTACGATTCTCAAGTTATGGATAAAACAAAAAGCTGATTTTTTTCTCATGACAATAGAGTGCGCGTAGCGGAATTTTTCCGCTTAGCGCAGTCTCCTAGACAAAATTGCATTAAAAGGGCCAAAATACATGTTTTTTAGGTTATGTTTTGGGTTATTTGTTCCCAACTCATCAAATCTTCATTTTTTGATAGATAAGCTTAGAAAACAACATTAGGGCCTTGCTTATGAATGATTGGAGGTGAATTTCTCTTCGACTGGTGCTGACAAACCAAAAGATTTGTAGTTTAACTCTTCTTCCCTCTTTGTATTTCTATTTTGTTGGGTATTTTTTGTATATTTACTTTGAACATATGTATATTTGTTGATCATGGTGTTGTATAAAGCTTGCTTTACAAATTAATCTTGACGTCTTCTTTGATCTTTTTGCTTTCTGTTCGGATTTGGGTTGTTATAGACATATACCTCACAAATCTTGATTAGAGTTAGATATCTATTAGTCTCTAGATTCTAGAGATATATTTAGAGTTAATATTCACTTTGCGTGCTAAAGCTTGATTCCTCCGTGTTGTTGTAGTGCCGCAATACATTGTCGACGGAGTAATACGGTTGGTCTCGTGACTTGGCGTTAGACATAACCTTCATTGTGGGTACATCTCGTGGTGTCCGTGATGATTTTGACGAGTGAATTAGGTTCAGTAAAACTGATCGATAGATTTAAGTTTGTGACGAGTAGTATACATTCATACCAGATAAGTTGTCTATCCTTTACAACTTTTATGTACATTTATTTTTGTTGATACCTTTTCCATACAACATATTCAACCCCCAAAATCATTAACGATAGATTTGTAGAATGGCGATTCAATAATCAATCTCTATGGATACGATACGGTATAAACTATATCACCTGGTAAATTAAATACTTTACTTTTTGCTTGCCGCTTTACCACAACAACAAAATGGCACAGTTCTCAGGGATTGGTTCTATTTTTTTTGCATTGTGATAATTCTTTTATTTTTGAGTTTTGTAATTAATGTATATGTTGTATAGAAATTGTACATTAACTTGTATATGATATTTGTGTATATATATGTGTTTTTCTATGTTTTTACGTATTGTTGTGAATTGTCTCGTTTTCGTAACATTTGTTGTGTGAATGTTAGGACACTTTCTTTAGGTTTGCACGGTGTGACAATACCATGGCATAACGAGAGGAGGGTACTAGCTCGCACAATAAAGGCATCGAGATTACAACGTAAAAAAAGGATGTTTTGTTTGTATTCATTTTTGTTATGTGTTGACTTGTGTTTTAAACAAGTTGAAATTGGAATTGTTTTAAATTTTCAAATTTTCACATTTTAACTTGTTTAATTTACTTTCTCGGGTTTGTTTTGTTATGTCAATTTGTGTTTTTCCGCAAGCTTGTCGTGTTTAGATTATGGAAGTGTGTTTGTTAATATTGTAAATATTGTAATTGTTGTAAATTGAGTGTGCATGGTGATTGTGGAGCTTGCATAGCAGCTGCACCAGTTGTTATCCTATTTTTCTGCAACTGGTGTAGCACGCTCTGTACCGCTTAGCGTGCTCTACTGTGCAGAGCCAGCGAACTATTTTTAATTTTTCGCTTGGCTTTACTTTTTACCACTTCCACATAGGCTTTAAATAGTAAATAATATTAATATCATTAATTATTTTGTTGTTGTTTGGACTCAAATTTTTATTAGATAGCTTGAAGTTGCTTTTGGTGATTTTCCAAGTTTGAGTGTTTCAACTTGCGAATGAGTGGTAATGATTTTGTTAAATGTTTTATACACGTTTGAGGTATGTGTTTATTGCTTTCTGTACTTTAGCATATTCATGATACTTATACTTTTTACAATTTTTATGTCATTCATTCTTTTGTATACTTGTTCATTTGTGAATCACTTTAGTTCCTACCCTTTTTGTGAGGTAGATTTCCATTGTTCACATATGCTGGAGACCACAACTCTTGTTTTAACTGGATTTTATTATGCTTAATCTTTTGTTTGTGTTGGTCGTATGAAAGCATGAAAATGATCAAGACATTTTTTGTTCTATTTTGAGTACAGCTACCTTGGCCAAATAGTCAATTCAGCTTGTGAGGGTGTGATCATTAGTAACCCTTTTTGACCCCCTTTTTGTCGATATCCATGTTATTTTTGCAAAATGTTTGTCTATGAGTGCTTAGTTCATATTTTTGTATGGATGTTGATTCTTTTGTTTTCTTGAATTCTCAACTATGATTTTTAGTTGAATTTTTACCTTACCTTAGAAAGTGGGGAGTATTCACATTATGATGATGGTTGAATTCAAGTTGGGAAGAGGAATGTTTATTTGCTTGTGTGTATTACTATGAGGTTGAGAAAAACAAAGAAAAAAAAGGAAAGAAAGAAAAAAATGAAAAAGAAGTGATAGAAAAATATAAAAAAAATAGAAAAGCTTTAAAAAATAAAAGAAAAAAGAGTTTGAATAATTGTGTTAATAAGTGATGTGTGTTGGTTTGAAACTTGTGGTAAAGAAGAAGTTTGATTGAAATTCTATTGTTTGAAAATTTGTGAAAGTAATTACTTCCTTAGGTTTAAGCATGTTTTTATTTCGATTAGCTTTAGGAATTATCACTTAATTGTTAACCAAGCCATATTACAACCTTTAAAATCCCTTTATATTCTTGCCTTTGTGTTTTCAATATGAGTTTTTGGATGAATGCATAAATTGGTCTTTTGTTTGCAAGATTGTGGATGAGTGAAAATACCTTATTTTGTGTGTTTTTCATCTACCGGTGATTGATTTTTATAGGTGTGATTCATTTGTGAACTAGTGTTGTTTTAGAATGTTTGACATGTTCTTTGTATTTAGCATTCGTTTCGTGTTTATGTTATCGTCATAGTTTAGTGGTAAGTATGTTTCTTCGTGTGTACCATTTTTTATTTGAACCATTTCATTTGTTTTCCATTTTCAAAACTTGTTGATTCATGATATTTTGGTCGATTATTTTTGGTTCTTTGAGTTGTTTGGCTTTATTTGAGGACAAACAAGTTCAAGTTGGGGAGAGTTTGATAAGTGCAAATTATAGCTATTTTTGTATATACTTTTTGTTGTTAATATTATTGAATAAACCCAACTTTTATGTAAATACGTTTAGTTTGTGTTTATTTGTGTTTTTGTGTATTTGTGTACCATTTGATAGTTTTTCATTCATTTTATAGGTATTGATGCGTATTTAGAGCATGAGCAATAAAGTGTTGAAGACACGGCTTCAAACGCGCGATTTTGAGCAACTCGTCAACGAATAAGGCTCAAAATCAAAGCATAAGAAACCATAAATTTGGTTGATATTTAGGCATTTTTTGATAGATAATTGAATAAGCTTTCCAACATTTTGAACCGGGTGTAAATCGGAGTCACGGTTCTCAAGTTATGGCGAAAACAAAAAGCTGATTTTTTCTCATGACAGTAGGTTGATTAGCGAGATTTTGCCGCTTAGCGCGGTCCCCTGGACAGAATCACGTTAAAAGGGCTAAAATACACATTTTTTAGGTTATATTTTGGGGTATTTATTCCCAGCTCATCAAACCTTCATTTTTTGATAGATTAGCTTAGAAAACAACATTAGGGCCTTACTTATGGATGATTGGAGGTGGATTTCTCTTCGACCGGCGCTGACAAATTAGAAGATTTGTGGTTTATCTCTTATCCCCTCTTTGTATTTCTCTTTTGTTGGATATTATTTGTATATTTACTTTGAACACATATATATTTGTTGATCATGGTGTTGTATAAAGCTTGCTTTACAAATCAATCTTGATGTCTTCTTTGATCTTTTTGCTTTATGTTTGGATTTGAATTGTTATACACATATACCTCACAAATCTTGATTAGGGATGGATATCTATTAGTATCTAGATTCTAGAGATAGATTTAGAGCTAATATTCACTTTGGGTGCTAAAGTTTAATGCCTTTGTGCTGCTGTAGCGCGTAAGACATTGTCGATAAAGTAATACGATTGGTCTCGCGACTTGATGTTAGACATAATCTTCATTGTGGGTACATCTCGTGGTTTTTGTGATGATTTTGACGAGTACAATAGGTTGAGTGAAAATGATCGATAGATTTAAGTTTGTGATGAGTAGTATACATTCGTACCAGATAAGTTGTCTATGCTTTATAATTTTGTGTACATTTATATTTTGTTGATACATTTTCCATAAAACCCATTCAACCCCCAAACCCATTAATGATAGATTTGTCAAATGAAGATTCAATAACCAATCTCTATGGATATTATACAATATAACCTATATCACCCGGTAAATTAAATATTTGACTTTTTGCTTGTCGCTATACCGCTGCAACAATCACATGCGAGTTACCCAAGGATATAGGCAACATTTCTAAGTAGAAAGGGTGAGTAAATCATAATCATTATAAAAGACATAAGGAATACATATAGTATACATGCACATAGGAAAAGCATCATGCATCAACAAGCCTCGTGTCAAAACCCACACATTCACAACATCATCAATACATAACAACATATCATCATAATAATATTTATCAATTCGCATCATTTAATAACATCAATATGCAATATCACTTATAATGTAGTGCAACATCATAAACTCATGCATGTAGTACCAAAATTTAATTGATGACTCAATCATCGTTTTCTCCATAGATCCTCACCAATAAGATCGATTCCCACTTGGAACTAGAACAGTTCATAATTTTGCACTCAATCCACATTATGTGATTGATTCCTTCAATGAACAATTGTCCTATCATCTTCACTGGATCAAAGTCCTAACAACACCACTGGACCGAGGTCCTAAACTATGTCATGAATGCATGATACACAACAACATAATAAATACGACACTGTTAGTCGAAATGCATCATCAGTCATGAATTCATCACAAAATCATCATATCATTATAATAAACAAAGTATCATCACAACATCATCATATCATCATAATAAACAAAGCATCATCACAACATCATCATATTATCATAATAAACAAAGCATCGTCACAACATCATCATATCATCATAATAAACAAAGCATCATTATAATCCAACACAGGAAATCTAACTTCATTCTATCTTAGGTATTATGAATATACTTATTATTTCTCATTTTAGTCCATCTAATTAAAGTTCATTGCGTTAACTATCCAACACTTCAAACGACAGCTCAAACCGAGTTCTAAAACTCAAGTTATGATATTTTGAATAATCCTACTGTTGTCCGTCGCATAAATCTCGCCTGGAGGCGTGAGAGCGACAACCCACCTATTCCATTTTTGGACACCATCGCCCGACGAAGCCCCTCGCTCACCTGGCGACACACCCTTCGCGTCTACTTCGTCCGACGATGGTGCGAGCGATGCACTCCAGTAACATCTTTCTTTTCTTCCCCTTATCGCCTCCCTTTTCTCCTGGCGACAGCCAAGCGAAGCTATCATCTCCCAACGACCATTCTCATCGCCTAGTGGCTCTGCGCGAACAGGGTTTTCCTACTGCGATTTCCTGTATAAAAACCAGTCTTAGTTCTTGAAATTTTGCACCAAAACAGTTCCAATCCTCACAGATTTCAACACCTAATCATCATATTATATCTATACAACATTATAGGCATTATATGCACAAACTCATGATAATTCTACAAGGTATTTTCACCAATTCCAACACAAATTCATCAATTACAACAGAATCATCAAATCACCAAAATCCAACACAATTTACATTTATCTAGACCTTAGATCGATTATAATAAAAATGATATACACCCCTTACCTTAGATTATAGCATTAATCTAATCTCTTGGTGTTCTATCACAAAAATCCTCCTACTTTTGTGTGTCATAACTCTGCCTCTTCACAGTGTTATTCCAAATGTTACGATTTCACATAATGAACGTTCTAACTCACAAACTTTCCTTATACCAAACTTACCCCTTGAACCCCTAATATAGTCTTTCACTATTATCCCCACTTACACTTCACTAATTACCACATTTTCCTTATTTTTTAAACACCACTATTTGTTCTATTTACTTAATTAATAATAATTCTAAACAATTACTATTAAATCTAAATAGTTTCAGACTAATTATTTAAATTCTAAACGACTCATATTATCTCGTAACTCACCACTACTTCATCATATACCACATCAAACATCGTATTAACTATCATATTCATCTCATCATAAATCATCACAAGAATTCACATAAAAACACTCAAAACATCACATATATCAAATATTTCATAATGACTCATATATTCACGTAAATCAATTAAATAATTAATCAATTTAGAAATTCGAGGTGTTACAATTGTGATTTGAATGTTTGCTCATGGTCCTATTTATAGGAGAAGCAAATCAAAAGTGCCTTACATGCGTGAAGACACTTGTTCTTTGCCTTCCATGCAAAGCACAAACTGTCCATTGCAAAGTATGTCCCCATAACATGTGTTACTCAATGCACTACACCATACACCTTATTACTTGTCATCACATATAACCTTCTATTTTATCAAATATATATTAGTCATGTGGAAATGACTGGATCCTACACCTCTTACATTGATTTTCTATTATTTGGGCGATTACATGTAACTAAAATTTCTTTAACATATTTGTTTATTTTTTAAAGATCATCTTTTATAAAATATTATTCAGTATACAAATGTTTGTAACTTTTAATTTAACTAATAAAAATTGATATCATTATATTTGACACTATCACAAAAATTCAAATCTTGAATTTGATAATTGTATGAGTGTGATTTTTTAATATATCATTTTCTTCAAATATATATAGAAAAGAATAATTATACAAATGTTTGATATTTGTCTACATATGTTTAGTTTCTCACACATTTTTATGGTTCAAACTTTGCAATTTCTCTAAATCTTGACAAAGTTAAAATGTACAATATCATTCGTATCAATAGTAGTATAGGAATCTCGAACATAATTATTATTTAGAACTTCATCACTCAAATAACACAAAAACAAAAAATATATGTAAAAGAGTTCAGGATCATAAATAGAGTATTTGATGAATTATTCTAGAAAGTAGTCAGAGTGAAAACCAATTTAAACTAGAGTATTTAAGGAATTTTTGTAGAAAGTAGTCAGAGTGAGAATTAATTATGAAAAAGTGTTTATAAAAAATGTCAATATATTATATTTCAAAAAGAAATAAATAATCAAACCTCAACAATAAATAGGTCTGTGTTCTCTTTTATTTCACTCTATCAGCTTTTTCTCTTTCTCTTTCTCTCTCATTCTTTTGCACTTTCTCTATAGAAACAAGAGCTTCAAAAATAATGGGAAACGATTCAATAGCTCGTACAGCAGTTGGAATTCTAGGTTTGTCTTTCATTTTTGCAATGAAAAATATATATATTAAATTAAAATAATAACATGCAAATATATATATATTGATCAATTAAAAAATATAGTTTGACTCATAAATGAAAAAATATGGTTTTTATTATATTGTTTTTTGTGTGTTCAGGCAATGTAATCTCCTTCGGCTTGTTTTTGTCACCAGCGTAATTCCTTTTTCTGATTACTCTGTTCTTCTTTGTCATTTTCTTGTCATTTTTTGCATTCTTTGTTGATGTTTACTCTATTCTCATTTAAAATATTTTATTTTTTAATAATTAGAGAATAAATAATTTATTAATAATTTTATAACCCTTTATATTAGATTTAAGATTTATTTATTTTGGTTTTTTAAAAACAATTTTACTATTATATATATTTTTTAAGTAAACTTTATATAAAAATTGATTTAATCAGTTAAAAAAAATAAGTATTCTATCATTTTGTTAAATAATTTCATAAAATTATCAAAATTTGATCATATTTTAAAATAAAAATTATTTTTCGATTTCGTTTAAAAAACATTTATGGAACGTTAAAAAAAGTAATATATAATTTTTGGAGGGATGGATTATATTATTGTATGAACCTCATTTTAAAATACAAAGTTTATAGTTCCTTCTTAGCATTTTAATACATATTTTATTTTCTATTAATTTTCTGATTCATTATTGATTTTTATGGATCTATTGAAACTCTTCTGTATTAACCATATTATCTCTTTTTTATTATATTTAATAATTTATTTACTTATAATATGTTTATTAAATTTATAAATTAATATCTCTATATAACAATAACAATAAATTTAAATATTTTTAGTAATTTTTTTAACAATATTATTACTGGTATACTTATGAAGTCAGAATTTCAACACAATGAACTTTAAAATTATAAATATGCACAATTTCAAATAAAAGTGTTTCTTTAACTCACACCATGTATGGTAATATTTTTTTCACAGTTTCAGAAGTTTTATCATCACCATTCAATGAGTTAAAAATAAAACTTTATTTTATGAATTATGTAATAAATTTTATAAATATGTGAAGAATGAATATAATAGCCACTCTTATAATTGAATGAATGGATTAATATGAATGAATTGCAGTCCAACATTCTATGGAATTATTAAGAAGAAAGCTGTTGAAGAATTCAAACCAGATCCATACTTAGCTACAATAATGAATTGTGCATTTTGGGTATTGTATGGAATGCCTTTTGTGCACCCAAATAGCACTTTAGTCTATACCATCAATGGTACAGGAGTTGTGATTCAAATTGTCTATCTCACCATATTCTACATCTATTCTACCAACAAAGGAAGGGTAAATATATCTTTTTATTTCTTAAAAAAAAAAAAAAAAAACTTATTGAGTGTCATATAATTTCTGTTATGTGACTCATCTTCTTAATAATTTCAGAAAAAACTATGTCTTATTTTTGCTATCGAGACTATTTTCTTTGTGACCATTGTTCTTATAACTATGTTGGCACTTCATGGCACTACAAAAAGGTCCCTAGTAGTTGGTATTATATCTGCTGTTTTCAATGTCATGATGTATTTCGCTCCTCTAACTGTCATGGTAACTTTCATTTCATTTATATCATTTAAATTTATGTTATAAAATTTAATTTATCATCGTATATATTATACTTTAATTATATTAATTATCTCTTGGTCTTGTAATGAACAGGCAAAGGTTATAAAAACTAAAAGTGTGAAATATATGCCATTTTCACTCTCTCTAGCTAACTTATTAAATGGTTTGGCTTGGACAACTTATGCTTTCCTTCACCCATTCGATATTTATATCTTGGTAATTAATTTATTAATTATTTATTTATTTATTTATTTATTTTTGTTTTTGTTTTTCCTTCATTATACAGTGTATACTAAAAAAAAAATTAAATTATAAATGTAAACTGAAGATTAAAAAATATTTTTAGTTGTATAGTGAAGTTTTAAAGATAATAATATTTGAAATTGATTTAATTTTTCTGTCTCTAATTTAAATCAATAATTCAACTTATTTTTTAATAAAAAAATTTTGCTTTTATTTTTCTTAAAATATATTGAATAAAATGTTTTAACAATTTTGTGTATTGTTCTTGTAGATATGCAACAGTATAGGAGTAGTTTCTGGAATTGTTCAGCTTATTTTATATGCTTGCTATTGTTTTAACAAAGGTGAAAACAATGAAGAGGGTGATGTTGAGATGAAGCCAACTAGTATTCATTAAATCAGCTTTAATGATAGAGCTACAGTAACATGATGATGAATTCTAATTAATTCACATCATAGTTTACTTAATTACTCACTTAATTCCTTATGTCTCTACATATTTTTTTGCTTTGTCATGTATTGAATATGTACGAAGATCAAGAAATATTTGATAATGGAAGAAATTGATTAATTTTGATTTTGATCTTTAATAATATGTGAGAACGATGTCATTGCTCTTTTTTTTTTTTTATAAGCAAAATATATTGAATAGGGTGCTAACCCAATACAAGAGCGAACAAGAGGGAAACAAACCAACCCCAACAAAAACAATAAAACAAACCAACACCTAGCCAACATAAATCCTAAAATTTGATAACCAAACATTCTTGTCAAAATCACTAGAACCTCTAGAAAGAATGGAAAAATTAATCCCAACCCAAGAGTTTAATAAACAACAAAAAGAATTATTATATCTCCAAAGTTTGTTGTTAAAAGACAATATTATTTCTATCCAACCAAGACACAAGAAACAAAAAGAAATTAAAAAATAAGGATTAATAAACTTACATAACCTTAACTTTATTCTTGATAACAAAAAAGGAATTGACCCTCCCAACGTTATCATTTCTGCTAAAATCTCAACTCCTCACCCCCGATTAACCACTTCAAAACCTCCCTCCAAATCACTGACTTGCAACGCCGAAAGAAAAGATGATCAATCGACTCCTCCTTCAATTCACACAACAAACATAAATTATTATTCTTTTTTTATAAGCAAAGCAATATATTAAATACAAGCAGAAAAATAAGAAGAAAAAGTCTTAAATAAAAGCGAAAAAAGAACCTTAAAAAGGCTCTGACCTCAACCAACTATACTCCCAAAATTCAATGGTCTCGTCATTTCCCAATTTAATCGAAAGACTATTAAGAAAGCACAAATGTGTTGAGAATCAAGTGTGAAGAAGAAGTCCCACATTGATTATAAAAGGGAAGATTGAGCACTTATAAGTGAGAGAACACACTCATCTATCACCTTAAGGTTTTAGATGGACAAGTGGTGTGTCTCTCACAAAGGTGTGTCCCAAGTAAAAATGCTCTCTCCTCAGAATTGCCCCTACAAAATAATCATCAATTTTTGAATTACAAACATCCCTCACCACCAAAGCAAATAGGACTCCAAAATCCGAGGAGGCACAACACCAACCATACCGAAAGAGCAAAATATTTGACCAAATAGCTTTTTTCTATGTTAAATGTCTCCACCCCCACTTACTCATCAAAGTAAGGTTAAAAAACTCTAAATTCTTCGACCCTAACTAACCATCATTCTCCAATTGTTTTCTTTAATTTTTGTAACACTGTCCTTGATTTACCCAATTCACATATCTCTTTCGATTTACAGTTGAATTTTTTTTACTTTAGTTACTCTATATGCATTTAGTGTTAGGAAAAAAAACATCTAAATGTCGCTTCTTCCTTTGTTTTTCAATTTGTTTAAGAAAAATACATGTAAAATCATCTTTGAGTTTAGTGATAATATAAAAGAAATCTAGAAAAATTTCATTATTCTTGGTTTTCACACTTTTTAAAGTCGGGTGATAAATTTCACCTTTCTTATGTCTAATATTTTTCTAAACATACTCTATTAGATCAATTCGAAGTTGTCGATAAAGTTGTTTTTCATGAAGACTTACTTTATAATCTTGTAACGAGATCAAATGACGAGTGTGAAATGTTTCAATTGTTAAGACGTGTTTATCCATATTATATCATAAGAGTAGTCAAATCCCTTTTATATGAATGTCATCCATATATTATCATAAGAGTAGTGAAATCACTTCTTTGAGATTAAGGGCTCTTCTTCCTTTGCATTATCACTTTTAGGGTTGTAATTACATGTTTCAAACAAATTTCAGCATTGTTGCAACACTGCAAACTGCTGCAATGATGTAATACTGCAACAAAGTCAAACAGTTGTGAATCTTCTGCATTTGAGATAAGTCATTGTCTGTTAAAATTTGCAATTTTAAAAACAACAATTGAACCGGAGAATGTGATTACATTATAAGGCCGCAATTGGATAGATTGAGCAAGATCAAATTAACGTAACTTAAAACATATTAACTTGAAAGCACCTTGAAAAGCAGCAAAAGTTCACATACCACCTAATTGACACCAACAGGTAAAATCCCCATGTGCTTCAGGATCCCATAAAAACAACAAATAGTGTTCTAAACTATTAGTAGGAGTAAAGATTATTGCAGTTAAGAAGTTATAACCTTTTAAATAAGAACCTGTCAATCCATTAGTATACTATGAAGTTATAAAGGTGTTACATGTGAACCAATCCCCTATAGAAAAATAGATGCAAGGAAAGAGTAAAAGACTGGACCAATCCACAAAGACAAAACGCTTCCTCCGTAACTAGTCATTAATAATATCAAATAAATCATTTTGGTCTTTGGTAAATTTACCAAGAGCTATAGTCATAGTAATCCTTCTATTCATCTACCTCAAACCATTTCCGAACACTTCCTATCATTTTATATATGATATGATTTCTCATAGATTGTCCCTTCTTTTCTATTGGATTTCGAATAGAAAAATTCTTTTTTTTGTCAATTGATATCTAGGTCAAATCCATTAACTTAATAGGGTTATTCGTTAAATATTATAAAAAAGTTCCTATGCCATTGCTCGAAAATTGTCTTATGACTCATAAATCCTATAAATAAATTTTTTTAAGACATATTCCATAAATAAACGATTGATCACTTTTTTTACTCTCGTTACCAGCAGATCCTCATACATACTACCACTAGTAAAAAAGATTAATTTACACACGTTTTTTTATTATATTTACACACATTAAATTTAATAAATATCGTGTGTTTATTCATCAGATGAGAAATGTCTAACACATTTACACCCGTTTAAAAATCGGGTGTAAATATGTTCTATGTTATACCATTTTTTAATAAAAATCGAGTATAAATAGGTTCTACGTTACATCTTTTTTTATTAAAAATTGGGTGTAAATACGTTCTTATATACACCTTATTTTAATAAAAAATTGGGTGTACATATGTTCTTATGTACACCCTATTTTAATAAAAATTGGGTGTAAATATATGCTAATTTACACTATTTTTTAATAAAAATTAGGTGTAATTACACTCTTTTTAATATAATTTTATACTATTTTTTAATAAAAATCGGGTGTAATTACACCCAGTTTTAATATAATTTTACACTCTTTTTTAATAAAAAACAGGTGTAATTACACCATGTTTTAATATAATTTTACACCCATTTTTAATATAACTTACACCCTTTATGAATCAAAATATCATATTATATTTAATTCCATTTACACCCTATTTCATATGCTACATTACACCCTATTTTAGTTATCACATTTCTTCATATTTCATGTACTAAGAAGTTATAATATTTTAAATACTATAAGTCATGCACATAAAAAACATGTTTCAAGTACTAAGTCATAATATTTTTCATATTTACAAAAAGTATACAAAAATCATATTTTTGTACTAAGAAGTCATAATATTAACAAAATATTCAACCAACTCATAATATTTCATGTCACTTTCTTCGTATATAAGTTTTCTTCTTCTTCTTCTTCTTTTGCTTTTGTTTAGGAAAATTTTCTATATCCTTATGCTCTTCATCCATTTGCGTTTGGTCTTCTTCTATGTCCTTATCCACTTCAACCATTTGCATTTGGTCTTGTAGATTTTTCTCCTCATCCTTTTGATTTTCAATCATGTGCAAAAAACTTTGACCCTAAAATTGCCGAATATGGTCAATTGTCTCTTTTTCATAGGGTGATGTGTATGTAAATATTTACAAGTTCAACATACAATAAATTAAACATCTACATATTAAAACAACAATTTACTTGTTTTTCAATAAATATACGTAATAAAGTTTTATTTTAAATTATACTACCTCATCGAATCTTTCAACAATAGAAGTATCAATAATATCAAGCATGTTCTTGGTTACAAAATATCAACAAGCCCATCCATTGTCTTGCTTATGTGCCTACATATAAAGTACAAATCTATTACATAAATGCAAAACCATATAGGTTCAATTAATGTATTAAATTGAAAGCATCATAGACTTGGTTATATTCCGCAACAAAATGGGATAGCAGAACAGATGAACACGATGATAGTGAAAAAACATATATGCATGATTTCATATACTAGTTTGGGGAAATCATTTTGGGCTGAAGCAGCCACAAGTTCAACAACTTGTTTTCTCAGCTACCCTCAACTTTTTAGTCCCTTTAGGACACCATATAAACACAGGAAACACAGAACCATCCCTAGCAGCAGCCGATAGTGCTGGATTATCCTCAATTCTAAGATTCCTCCTAAACCAAATAATAGTTCTATTACTATCCATGTTCTACCAAACACTGATTTGAATTAAATACGAAATTGTTAGGTCACACTCGTTCAACAAAATTAAATTTGTCACAGATGAAATTGAAGAAAGGGATATCGAAATCATAAGAGAAGAAGAAAATCAGTCAGATCTTATCCTTAGGGGTTAGGGCCCTTGAGAATCATGCATTGAGTTTGATTGCATCACAAACATTCAAGAAGTAGCAATTTACTTCCATATCACATAAGCTGATATTTTGATGACCAAATTTGTCAATGAAATAGGAGTATAATTACACTATGATTTTTAACATGTAGTCCTAAACTGTAGGTCCAATAAATCTTAGTCGGGGTAAATCTGTGGGAAATGTTGCATAATCAGATCAAAGATTTAAAAATTAGAGAGTACGATTCAGACACATATTATAGTGATAATGAATGGGAGCTTGAAGTATGGGAAAATATTGAGAGGTATGAGGATGAAGATGATGGTGATGACTCTTATGCTTATTTTTAAAGTCTTGGCAAAGTCTTGAAGGAATGACGAATTGTTATTATGGCATACAACATTAACCAATGACATATGAGAGTATAAATTTCGAGGAACCTTATAGACATGTTATTTTTGAAATTTTATT
This sequence comes from Vicia faba, assembly GCA_948472305.1. Taxonomy (NCBI): domain Eukaryota; kingdom Viridiplantae; phylum Streptophyta; class Magnoliopsida; order Fabales; family Fabaceae; genus Vicia; species Vicia faba. The sequence goes on from OX451735.1 coordinate 979,672,046, forward strand.
TTCAATCGTTTATAGGCATGCTTTATCATCTTGTAGTTTATCTTTTGTTGGTGTTTTATTTCACTTCCCATTGAAGAGACAAACTTTTAGTGCTATAAAAAATTCCAAATAAAATTAGTAAAGCATGTTTTGCTTACTAGTGTGGTTAGTCTATATTTTCCTCAACAAATTCAAAGCAACTTAGTTCTTTGAGACAGTTTGCAGGAAGTAAGAGTCATTTCTAGAGATTTAAGTTAATCCATGAGCAATTAGCCTTGTTCACTAAAGAGAGGTTCACATTAATGATTTCAGCTACTTGCAACTAAGCGACCTCATTCTAGGAGAAATATGGAGAAATATATATATATTTCAGTCTAGGGAGGAGAGTTGTCCTGCACAATTCTATTTTTAATGTTAATCTTTTCGACACACTCACAATTTAATATGTCTCACATTGAATCCATTACTTAGGGGCATAGTTTGAAAAACTAGCAATATAGTAAAACAAATTAATTACAGTGACAATCTTTCAATTAGGCTTCTTATTCTCAACACCTCTTAATGAGTGATATCCTCTGTTAGAGCTCTGATAAAAGAAATTGTAGCATAAATAAGTTATAAATATAAAATTTAAAAGGTACATAAATGAAGTATAAATTATGTCTCTTGAATTAGGTTTCTTACCTCTCAAGTATGACCTTAATACGTTTTTTGGGTGTTGTGTTTAATGAACAAAACCAAAAGACATCATTATCTTGAGGACAAATAACAAATAGCTGCCCGTGATTGTTGTAGTTTCAAAACAATAGTGTTAGAATCATTAAAATTTAAATATTACAAAATAAAATTAAAAAACTATAAAACCTTGAAGGAAACGTGTACTTATCGATCTAACAATGGTCCTAAGTAACATTTTTTTGACCCGCCATCCTGATAAGTGCAAAAATATCGTTATTTTGTGTATATAATTTGTCATACTTATCGGTTCTTTTGTTAATATTCGTTGAATAATTCCCCATTTTGTGTGTAAATATGTATACTTTGCGTATTATTACGTTTTTTATTTATTTATGTGCCGTTTGATAGATTTAAAGTCTTTTTGCAGGTATTATTGCATATTTGGAGCATCGAGAAATAAGGTGTCGAAGGCACGATTCCGGATATGCATTTTTGGTTAAAATTAAGAAATAAAGTTGTTTCAGGTCACGCTTAGCATGCTCCCAACGAGGATTCTGGAGCATAGGTAGTGAGAGAGGGCTAAGGCCGATATTGGGGCTAAGGGCTCTGTGTTTTTTAGTTTTGTATAAATAGCTTAGAACATATTTTTTTAGGGTTTTTATCATCTCTTTCCCTCATGCATGAGCTCTGATCCAATTCTTTATAGTTTAGAGGTTTAGACAACATCATTGAGTGCTACATCTTGTCTCAGATCATGTTGACACCGCGAGAAGTTTTCCATTTGTCTCCTTCTTCCCTATGTATCATTCCAATGATGGGTTTTATATGTATATCTTTACTCTTTTTGTATGAATATTTATTGATCATGGGATTGTATGAAATCTATTTTACGAATTAATACCGGTGTTTGTTCTTGATTTTTGCTTTATCGCGGAGTTTTCGTTTGTCGTAACATATGCTTTTCGAATCTATTTCTTGAATGAATATCTATTAGGTTCTAGTTCTAGAAATAGATGTAGGCTTAATATTCATGTGGGTATCGGTTATGAAATGCATCCGGGTTGTTTGAGTTGCGCACAAAATCGCCTCTGAGAGTAAAACGGATGATGTCTCACTTTGCATTAAAAAATAGCCTTAGTGTGAGTGATACATGATGGTATTGACAAGTTATTTAGGTTTAGTGCAATTGATCGACGAGTTTAATTATTTGATGGGTAGATTGAAATACAATTCCAGAATAAATTATCTTGGCTATGAATGACTGTTTATTGACTTTATTTACTTTTCCCGTATTTTAACTTCTTAAACCCCTAACCAAACTTATTGAGATTGAAAATATCGAATGGTAGTTATTCCCTCTCACTAATCTCTGTGGAGACGATAAAAGATACTTACTAAATTTTTTTCTTCAGAGCCTCTAACTGAAGTTGTCAACAAAATGATGATGTTATCGGGGATTGGTGTTCATATTAACTACATCGCGATAGTTTTGCTTTCTAAGTTTCGTAAATATGTTTTATTGTATATTTGTACATTTTCTCCATACTTGTCTATTTTGTACATTTACTTGATTTGTACATTTGTATATAGTATACTTGTTTTGTTTCATGTTTGTCAAAAGTGTGATTAGGTGTATAGTTCTGGTTAGAGCTTGAAGAGATTTAAGCCAAGGTGGGAGTGCAAGCATTTGGCTCATCCAAAGAAATGTGAAATGATTGTAAATAACAGGCGTCGAGCTTATGATGTAAAACAAGCATGTTTTTATTGTTTTTCATTTTGTTAGTTAGGTAATGTGTTGATTGTTAGTTAAATAAGTTTAAATTGGACCTATTTTTAAATTCTCAAATCTTCACTTTTAATTTTGTTTAAACTTCTGAAAGCTTGATTTTATTATCTTGAGGAAGTGTGTATGTGTTTAAATTTTGTTTAGTTGTGTAATTGAGATAGTGTAGGTGATTGTGGATGTTGTTTTTAGAACTGCATGTTGTTGTCCTATTTTTTTCTCCTACTGGTGTAGCGTGCTTAGCACGTGTTTTGGCGCTTAGCACACTTTATTGTGATGCGCCAATGAAATTTTTTTATTTCACTTGGCCTTCCTTTTTCCCACTTTCACCAAAGCTTTGTAGTAATAAATAACATTATTACTATTATTCTAATAATTTTTGTTTGTTGGTTGTCGTCTAATTTTGGTCTGGTAACTTAAAGAATTTCGATGTGATTTTCTGATTTTGATTGATTTAACTTGCAGATGTATGGTAATGATAGTTTTTGAAGTTGGTACACTCCAGATACTCGTTTATCTCTTTCTATAGTATATCATGTTTAGGAAATTTATCATGTGTATAATTACCATGTCATTCATTCTTTTTGCATTACTTGCTTTTGATTGAATCACTTTAGTTCCTTTTTATTCCCAAATGTGAGGAAGCTTTCCATTATTCATATATGCTGGAGGCTGTTATTCTTCTTTTAACTAGACTTTACTATGTTTAATATTTTATTTTGTATTGGTTGTATGAATGCATGAAAAGAATCAAGGCATTTTATTTCATTTTGAGCACAACTACCTAGCCAAATAGTCAAATTTACCTTGTGAGTGTGTGAACTTTTGTTAACCCCTTTTGAACCTTTTTTTCAATGTCCATGTTGTTTTTGAACTTAATGCTTGTCTATGAGTGTTTAGTTTTCCTTTTTGAATGGATGTTGATTCTTTGTTTTCTTGAATCCTAAACTATTGTGATTGGTTTGTGAAAATTGGGATTATGAAGAAGTTTGATCAGAATTTTGTGTGTGAATTTTGTGAGTTGATCACTACCTTAGGTTTAGGCAAGTTTTTATTTTGATTAGCTTTAGGAATTAGCCCTTATTTGTTAACCAACCCACATTACAATCGTGAAAAGCCCTTTTGATTCTTGCCTTTGTATGGTCAATGTGAATTTTTAGATGAATGGATAACTTAGTCTATTATTTGCAAGATTGTGGATGAGTTTCAATTGTTCCCCACTTTTGTGTGTTCTTCATCTACCAATAAATTTTTTCTAGGTGTGATTCATGATTGAGCTTGTTTTATTTTAGAATGTTTTGTATGAATTTTGTACTTAGGATTTGTTTCATTTACATGTTGTCCTTGTAGTATAGTGGTAAGTATTTACTTTGCTTGTACGTTTTTATTTGAACTATACAATTGTTTTCCATTTCCAAACTTGTTGATTCATGATTCTTTGGTTTGTTACTTTTGTTCTTTGAGTTGTTTGGCCTTGTTTGCAGACAAACAAGTTCAAGTTGGGGAGAGTTTGATAAGTGCAAAAATATAGTTTTTTGTGTATATAATTTGTGGCACTTATCGGTTCTTTTGTTAATATTCGTTTAATAATTCCCCGTTTTGTGTGTAAATATGTATACTTTGCGTTTTATTATGTTTTTTATTCATTTATGTACCGTTTGATAGATTTAATGTCCTTTTGTAGGTATTATTGTGTATTTGGAGCATCGAGGAATAAGGTGTCAAAGGCACGGCTCCGGATAGGCATTTTTGGTCAAAATCAAGAAATAAAGTTGCTTCAGATCGCACTTAGTGCGCTCCCAGTGCGGATTCTGGAGTAGAGGCAGTGAGAGAGGCTAAGCCCGGTATTTGGGGCTAAGCGCGCTCTGCATTTTTCAGTTTTGTATAAATAGCTTAGAACATATTTTTTTAGGGGTTTTATCATCTTCGTCCCTTATGGAGGAGCTTTGGTCAAATTCTTTATAGTTTAAAGATTTAGGCAAACACATTGGGTGCTACATCTTGTCGATTGGCTATGAGTTGTCTCAGATTATGTTGACACGTGAGAAGTTATTCATCTCCTTCTTCCCTATGTATCATTTCAATGGTGAGTTTTTTATGTATATATGTACTATTTTTGTATGTACATTTGTTGATCATGGGATTGTATGAAATCTATTTTAAGAATTAATACCGGTGTTTGTTCTTGATTTTTTCTTTATCGCGGAGTTTTGGTTTGTCGTAGACATATGCTTTATGAATATCTTTCTTGAATGAATATATATTAGGTTCTAGTTCCAGAAAGAGATTTAGGCTTGATATTCATGTGGGTATCGGTTATGAAATGCATTCGGGTTGTTTGAGTTGCGTGCGAAATCACCTGAGAGCAAAACAGGTGATGTCTCACTTTGCGTTAGAAATATCCTTAGTGTGAGAGATACATGATGGTATTGACAAGTGATTTAGGTTGAGTGCAATTGATTGGAGATTTTAAGTATTTGACGGGTACAATGAAATGCAATTCCAGAATAAATTCTCTTGGCTATGAATGATTGTTTATTCGCTTTAGTTACTTTTTCTGCATTTTACCTTCTCAAACCCCTAACCAAACTTAGAGATAATGAAAATGTTGAACGGTAGTTATTCCCTCTCACTTATACCTGTGAAGATGATAAATGATACTTACTCAAGTTTTTTTCTTGAGAGTCGCTAACCCCAACTGTCAACACATCCAACTTATTTTGTATGTAGGATGTAATAGCACCGGACTCTCTAGTTGCAAGTAGTGTCCTATTTGGATCAAAGAACCCAAATAATTCACTGGCATTCTTGGAGATACAAATTCCATGTAGGTATCTGAATTGTTGAAACTAATGTTAATTTGTAAATGATACATAGAAAAAATAATTTAAAATAGAATAAGATACTTACGAGCACCATAAAGAAACTATAGATGTGGAGATCCATTTAAGATCCCACCTATCAATATAAACTGATAATTTACTTGTTTCATGAATCATGTCTAATGAGAGGGAATCTTCCTTGAGATCTCCAATCTGTTTTAGATAATCTTCAGAAACACCAGTGTTTTTTATTACATCTTCAATAGAGCAAATTCCGTTAGAGCTCATACCAACATTTTTCACATTTTGTAAAAAGTATAAAGTAAATGTAAGTTATTATTTCTACAACACCAAACAAATCATTTATTTTGTTGGCCTATGTAATAATGTGTGAACTATATGCATATTCTTGAGATACCCTAAATCTTACACATTTGAAATGTAGCTAGTTTCTTTGAGACAATCCGGGCACCCAATAACACATGATCTGCTGAGTAGTGATGGTAAGTTGTGTGTGATTAGTTTCTTCTATTGTTTTATTTAAGTTGTAACAATAGAATAGCAGAAAGCAAGTCATTACACGAGGTACCTCTTTTGAGAACATCTCTTTAGTACTCTTAGGGCGGAGCTTCAATTGCATCTCTCGAAGTATTTTTATTTCTTTTTGGACCTTGGCTCTTTCATCTTCCATCTCTATTATCAGTTGTTGTTGTTGGAGCTCTATTCTTTATTGTTGGAGCTCTTTTTGTAATCTATCTTGGAAATCAACATTCAGTTTTTGAATGAATTCTTAAAGGTCATCCTGTGTGACACCTTGTAAGGTGGAGGTAGAGTGTGAACTTTTTCCAAAGACACTATGCCAGAAATAACCTACGAAAGCGCTTTTTTTGGGCTTTAAAAGCGCTTAAAAGCGCTCTCGTAGGTGGCGCTGCTAAAGGTTTTAGCAGTGCTTTTTGTTCAGAAAAAAGCGCTCTCGTAGGCCTACCTATGAAAGCGCTTTTTGGTAAAAAGCGCTTTCATAGGTAGGCCTACGAGAGCGCTTTTTTCTGAAAAAGCGCTTTCATAGGTGTATTCAGAATGCGTGTCAGGCAATCTAAAGTAGGCCTATAAGAGCGCTTTTTGTTCAGAAAAAAACGCTCTCGTAGGCCTACCTATGAAAGTGCTTTTAATCAAAAAGCGCTTTCATAGGTAGACCTACGAGAGCGCTTTTTTCTTAAAAGCGCTTTCATAGGTTTTCTACTGAAAAATCTAAAATTTAAAAAATTTCTAAACCTGCATTTTTTTGCAGCAAACCTGTAATTCTTAAACCAGTATTTTACAATCTAATCTAGAAATACCAATATATATTAGTTTTAATCCAAATACCAAATGTAATTCAAATACCAAATATTATATATATATATATATATATATATATATATATATATATATATATATATATATATATATATATATATACAAATACCATTATAATCAATTCATATCCAAAATATATATACACCATGGTAATTCAATATTAACATGTTTTTAAACGTAACAAAATACACCCTAAGAAATCAGCTATATAACACTAAGTAAATCAATCCTAATCTACATATATATCCAATGTCCTGATCCTGCAATATGAACATAATAACACGGTCAGTGTTGTATACACAAAACAATATATTCATAATTAACCAATTTTCACACAACAATGTATTCGTACCTTATTATAAGATTCTTAGCTCAATAAAATATTGGCACAACTCCTCTTTGAGTTCTTCCAATTGACGTGGCGAGTAATATGGACAATTGTATTGATCAAAATACTACATTACAAAACAAAATATATGCATGATTTAGTTTAATGTAATAAATTATATGCAAAATCCGATAAGTAATAAAACAAAGTATAAATCCATACCGTGATTGGAATCTCGATTTCATTCATTTGAATGATTTCTTTGATAAACATCAAAACGAAGTATCCGCAATCTATGCCGTTTTGTTGTTGAGGGCACTACATAGAAAAACAAATAAGATTATACACATCTATTGATTTATCAAGTAGCATAAATATTATAAGCAAAATTGTTGAAATTTATATACCTGTACTTTGATCCAATTAATGTTGTTTGATTTAGACCGTGGTACTCGTCCTCCCCTTTGACATCAGAATACTTGTATTGAACTGATGACAAAATTAAAATATTTATTTTGAACAATGACATTGAAATAATTAAATATATAAACACAAACGAATATTTAGAATAATGTCACTTACGTATCAATCACTAGCTTCATTTCCGGATAATTTGCCCAATCACCGTCAACCGAATTCAGGTAATAGACCACTTCTTTTATGGGATTGATTGCAAGCAACAATCAGTGACATCTATAAATTAAAGCAACAATTTAGAAGCGAATTTTAATGTAAAAAATACAAATATTAAAAGGAGCTTAGAATGAAAATCTAACCCTATATTATAAGGCAAAAGATACAAGCTCTCTGTACTGGCAGTTGTCATGAATCTTTCGACCAAGTGTTCTCTTACTGAATCAGGTTCCCTAGAAATTGTTGCTCCGCTGACACGGGAGGAAGACACGAAACGGAATCTATTTGACAATTGATTCCCGCGCATCAATTTGTCAAATAACATCCTTAAATAAAAACATAATTAATATTAGACTATTTCAATTAAATGTTTAAAAAAAATGTTCAACCAATTAAATAATATATTGATCGGGTTATCGGATGTATGAGTGCATCACACTGATGCCTAACTCTCGATGATGAAATATTTGTTCCATGTCCTCTAATCCAATTGTTTCGGTACATGGAAAACCAAAGACAATTTCATCCACATCGATTTGACGAATTCCATCATTCATCAAATCTGATGTGCCAACTAGTGTCTCCAGACACTGTCGATACCTAGGCACAAATTTACGGACAGGAACCTTCTTCTTAGGTGGAACCCTACTAACTTTCTGGCTCACCTGCTGTGACTGATCTTGAGAAGGTACCTTAAAAATCATATAGAATTATGTAAGATACAAAGTTATGCAGTTTTTTATTCCGATCATAAATGAAACACTTTAAAAGTACCTGTCTTTGCGATGCAATAGACTCGCCGCGCTGCAAAATCCCTTTATCCTTAGATGCGGGTTTTGTAGGAGTCTAAAATTACCATGTATAAAATTCAAGTCAGAACTGTCAGTTGAATACTTAAAGATTCATAATGGTTTTCAACATACCTGATCATCTATGCAGATGAGGTCTGATGGCCATGCCACAAAAGATCCTACTGCATCTCGCAGCAATGTGGTCTCTGCAACAATGTCAGGTACCGGTAGCAATGCATTCATATCTAAAACAACATCAACCGATACCTTCATGTGGCCATCCGGGAGCGGTCTATGGTGAATTAAATCTCCCGAGGTGTTGTGCACTTTTCCCTTGCCAACTACCCGATAAGTCGGAGACGCTAGATACAGCTGACAACATGAAATGCCCTAAACCAATAATAACCGTTAGACTTCCTTTAATGTTGACAATAATAACCGTTATAATTATACTTTCTCTAAATATAATGGATTATCATCTTAATTACCTCGGGAAAATTTTGTTGACGGTTGATACTAGCCTTGTCACTAGTTTCTTTCAACTGTGAACTGCTCCTTTCTGCCATATATCTCTCTTTGTCCCTCTGCAGTTCACGGACTTGTGCTTGTAAATCCTGCAATGTTTGCATCACTTCTGCATTGCTAGGATTTCTTTTTCTTGGATTGTTATACAGAGAGGTAGGAGTCACACCATGGCCTTTACCCCTCACTCGTCCCGGATACTCAGCAACACATAGTGCTCGACTGAGTACGCTCCTGATATTCGAGTCATCACCTGTGGATACGGATTGCGATATAGTCTCCTGTAATTCATTTAAATATCGATAATTAAAGACACAACATTAATTATATATTAATTAAAGACATAATGGTATACTTACACACTCATCGTAAATATGTTGCAGATCGGGGTTAACAACTTGATCTCTGCCAACACGAGCTTCCTTCCATAGCACATGTGCAGGTAGTGATGTTTCGTCACTCTGCGTCTCCTCCAACTACGCATTGTTACAAATAATAAAATCATCAATACACATTGTTACAAATTAATAATACACATTGAGATAATTAATAAGATCGTAGAATTGAGATCTACTTACAATTTTTTCCTGTAAGCGTGCATATCCCAAACGACCTTTTTTATATGGATATGCGGGTTTTGACGCTCTATCCCGATTTACAGCACTCACTTTCTTGAAATTCTCGTCTCTTCTTTGGCCCACAAAAGCAACCCATTCTTCGGGTGTAATGAAGCTCTCATATTTATTTGGTCGTTCAGGATCCTCTTCAACAAAATTTCCTTCATCGTCTTTAAGAAACTTATTTGTCAAAAAATTTCTCCACCCTCTATGTCTTTTTCCGGCCAAGCCCATTATATACTTTTTGCGGGCATCTTCAATGTTAAAAGACCTCTACAAAAAAACATACGCATAGAGGGTGTTAGTATATGTAATTTAAAAACAATATTTTCGTCAAAATAAAGCAAATAACAACAACCATATATGATACCTTTATCTCGGTCCAAATTCTTTCTTTAGCATCCAACTCTCCTTTTTTCCAGCTAAGAGTGGTGATCGGAATATGCATACGAACAAGCGTACCGATGTAGCTTGTCAGCTTTGCAGAATTAGGCCCAATTAGTTGGTCATCATTATTCCAATCTACATTATACTTAATACCTCTATCTCTATCACGGATGATTCCCCGCATGATAGTTATGCCTCGTGTGATGTCCTTATCTGAAGTGTCTTGTGGAACATTATCTTGTGGAACATTATCTTGTGGAACATTATCTTGTGGAACATCTCCTTGTAGAACATTTTCTGAATTATCTTGGTTACTAGCCATTTGACCTGTAATAAAGAAAAATTAGATTAAATTAAATGACATGTATAAAATTCCATAAAGCAAAAAAATGAAATGACGTATATTTAAATTTTACTGGATGATATAGGCTATATATATTATACTATAATGAAAAAAATGAAATGATATAGGCTATATATATTATACTATAATGAAAAAAATGAAATGATATAGGCTATATATATTATACTATAATGAAAAAAATGAAATGGCATATATATACATTTTATTGAATGACATTGTCTATAATTATATATACTATTACCTTTTTCACTAACATCTCTTTCTTTTCTTGGTAGGAATATGTTCTACTCGTCTCTTAACAACGCGGACGGTTGGATTGATCCAAATACCCTCATTATGATCATTTCTAATGCATGATTCATTCTTATTTTGATCATTTCTGGTAAAAGATTCAATGTCAACACCAGTATCGCCTTGGTCTCCAATCTTTTCATCAATTACTTTGTTAGAGAAAAGCACTATAGACCATTTCGTACTTGTCGGATCAGTGACATAGAACACTTGTTTAGCTTGAGAGGCTAGAATGAAAGGCTCATCTTTGTACCCCGCCCTGTTAAGATCCACTTGCAAAAATCCTGACTTATTCATCCGTATACCATTATTATTTTCAACCCACTTGCAACCGAATATAGGAATCTGAAATTTCTCGTAATCAAAGACCCAAATGTGCTCGATAACCCCAAAATATGACAGATTTGCAAATTTTGGGTTTAAGTCCTTCACACTAGATATGTGCATTGCTTCAGCTACCAAGGTGACACTTTTATCATCTTGTTCTTTGGTATAAAATGTGTATCCATTAATTGCGTATGCGCTATAAGAAAACGCAACCAAACTTGGACCATATGCTAAACATCTCAACCTTTCTGTCACTGAGGCGGGATCTGAACGATACTTTGAATAAATATGTTCCTTAAACCATGGTATGAAACTTCGATTGTGCTCTCGTACAATCCAATTCTCATTTCTATTCGAATTTAAACCTCGAAGAACACCCTTGTGTATTTCAACATACGGCTCAACCTCAATCTCATTATGCAGAACATACAAATGCACTTGATCCCGTTCGACCCTTGATACTGTCACAACTTTATTTCCAATTAGCTTCTTACCTTCTTTTTTTTCAACAACATGAGATTTGGGGAGTCCAATTGATTGAACATTTGACAAATATTCAGTACAAAACTCAACCGCTTCTTCAACAATGTATCTTTCGGCAATACAACCCTCTGGTCGACTCCGATTTTTCACATACCCTTTTAATATTTTCATATAACGTTCAGCAGGGTACATCCATCTCATATAAGCTGGTCCGCACAATTGTGTCTCTTTCACAAGATGAACCATTATGTCAAAAAACGAGGGAGGAAAATACATTTCAAGCTCACACAAAGTAACAACTATTTCTTTTTGCAATGTTGGCAAGATCTCAGGATCGATCACCTTACTGCAAATTGACTTGAAGAAAAAACACAATTTAGTTATTGCGCTTCTTACCTTTTCTGGCAGAATAGAACGTATACCTATCGGTAGAAAATGTTCCATTATAACATGGCAATCATGCGTCTTTAAACTCTTTAACTTGAGGTCTTTCATAGACACAAGTCTTCTAATATCTGATGAGTAGCCTTCTGGAACTTTAACTTCACTCAGAAACTTACACAATATTTTTTTCTCCTTTCTAGATAGAGTGTAAACAGCAGGTGGTAGGTATGTCCGTCTTCCTTTCTTCACGGGTCCCAGTTCAGTTCTTATTCCCATGTCTACCATGTCCTCCCTTGATTTAAGGCCATCCTTAGACTTCCCTTTTATATTGAGTAACGTACCAATAACACTGTCAAATACATTTTTTTCAATATGCATCACATCAAGAAAATGTCTTACGTACAAAGATTTCCAATATGGCAATTAAAAAAAAATCGACCTCTTCTTCCACCCACCTGTGACAACTTTATGTGCAAAAGGCTTGCCAAACTGAATATTCACATCTTTCACCTTTTCAAAAATTTGATCACCTGTCAAACCAGGCGGAGCTCTACGTTGTTCGGTATCTCCGTTGAACGCTTTTCTCCATCCACGATACTGATGTTTAGAAGTTAAGAATCTACGATGACCGAGAAAGACATTCTTCTGACAAAGTTTCAATCGCATGGTATTGGTTCCGTCTTCACAAACAGGACACGCTTTTTCACCTTTAATGCTATACCCGGATAGATTGCCGTATGCTGGAAAATCGTTAATTGTTCCAAACAACATCGCCCTCAAGTTGAAACTTTCTTTCTTATAACCATCATAAACCTCCACACCGTTCTCCCACAAAATCTTCAAATCTTCGATTAATGGTTCCAAGTATACGTCTATGTCATTTCCTGGTTGTTTAGGCCCAGAAATTAACATAGACAGCATCATGTACTTACGCTTCATACATAGCCATGGAGGTAGGTTATAAATCATAAGAATCACAGGCCATGTGCTATGCGAGATACTTTGAATACCGTGTGGGTTCATTCCATCAGTAGACAATGCCAAGCGAAGGTTTCTTGCTTCTTTTCCAAATTCAGGATAATCATTATCAATTTTCATCCACTGTGGAGAATCTGCCGGATGTCGAAATTTTCCATCAATAATTCTTTCATCTGAATGCCAAGTCAAGTGTCTTGAATCGGTTTCACTACGATACATCCGTCTAAATCTCGGGATTATAGGAAAATACCATAAGACTTTTGCCGGAGACAACTTTTTCTTATATCGAGGGGCACCGCATTTAGGACACTCATTTAACGATGCATACTCGTTTCGAAACAAAACACAATCTTTTGGACACACATGTATCTTATCATAGCTCATGCCAATGGAGTACAACATCTTTTTGGCCTCATACGTTCGATTGGGAAGAACATTATCCTCTGGTAGCATATCTTTCATAAGGGCTAATAACTCTGTGAAACTTTTATCCGACCATCCATTGCCGGCTTTTAAGTTGTACAACTTTAACACCGCAGACAATCTTGTGAATTTTGTACAACCATTATACAACGGTTTCTCTGCATCGCTTACCAACCTCTCGAACATTTTGGGACAATCGTTAAGATCTTCTTCAAGCGCTTCTGCAATTTCTTCGACTCGATCATAATCGTATGTATCTGTGCAATCATCATTTGAAACATAGGTCCTTGCATACCCCGATTCAACATTCCCGTTACTTTTCTCACCATGCATATTCCAACATGTATAACTCCTATCAATTCCATACCGAATTAAATGTGATGCCAACTGAACTGCGTCAACCCGGTTCCCATAACAGCAATACAAACAGGGACATGTCATACGACTGGGGTCTTTGGCGTGCGTAATAACAAACTTAACAAACTCGGAAACACCATTCTCGTAGTCTTTCGACAATCGATTGGAATACATCCATGTCTTATCCATATCAACTAATTAGTGCACAAAACAGTAGTATACTGCGTTTCTGTCAAAACGCAAAGTATACACGGAATGAATCCGTATCAAGAAAATGCAACATACGAAAGACAATTTAAGACAAATTCATCACAATATATACCAGTAATTTGAGGAAGAAAGTTACCTCTCAGATGTTTCGAACTCTAAGAAACGCGGAGAATGAGCATCGTACGTCGAACTAGGCCGGGAAACGCTGCAAATTCATAGAATGTTATTCAATATTTCGGACAATGGATTAAATATAATGAAAATATGGATACTATTAAATTTATGATTAAATAGTTACGAACTGATAAAGAATGAAAAAGAAATATACCTACATCAAAACATAAATAAAACAATCCTAAATATTTCAAAAAACTAAGATGTCAGATAACAAATTTTCAGCACCTGCACTGCAGTATCAGACAGGGATAACTGTTAATTTATACTCTCATCATACATGTAGTTATTTTTCAAACAATTTACAATGCAATAAAGTTATTTTCATTTGAATGAATTTTGATAGCCTCAGACCGTCCTAGTACATGATTTTCATCAAATGCAAGACATGCATTTCTGAACCATAATTAAGTATGCATCATAGGCTACATTTAAACTTTATCAATTACTTAAGTAAGTCAAAATTCACTGTAAAGAAAAAGAAATAATAAGTTAAATATTGGCATCAGATCTTCCTATTCAAAATAAAATATTCATGCGCTCAAAACAATGTTGAGTTATCAATATTTTGAAGATTCATCATTTGGCCAATTGAATTGAAAATCTGAAAACAAGCGAACTAACAAGATAAATGTAAACATAGAAACTGTACACTACTCAGAAATTAGCAAATAATCAATATAAGATATTCATATGTCCAGACATATTGATGCAAAATCATCACGGCATATTCAATACATAAAAATACAATTGAAAAAATTCACAATTCTGCAATTGATATGAATCTCAGTGGCATTCCATTGCTGGAAGTGGCAGACAATCAACAAGGCATCAGTTCAGTCCGCCCGTCTGATTTTCATCATCATAGATTCATCAATCACAATTAACTGAACAGAAAATTGAAGTAAACTGAAGAAAAAAAGCTAACATAGGGTTGCATCAGATAATAAGCGGAGTTTTAACTTTCTTTGAGCCAACACAAATACCTCAAGGGTTCTTCTCATTAGGACACTATAGTCAACCTAACAACAAACCTCTCTTTGGTTGGGTTTTAGTTGCAAAAGATGAGTCCACAAACATATACTCACAAACATATTCCACTCACAAACATATACTCACAAACAGCTAGTGCAAGAAGCATATTCCACTCACTAAACGGTCAAATAACGGAACAGATAATGGAAGAAGAAGAAACTTACCAAGATGGACAAGAACGCAGTGAACGGCGGCGACGACTGAAGAAGACGGAAGAACGACGGCGACGAAGGAACGAACGATAACAGGAAGAAGAAATGAAGAAGACGAAGAAATGAACAAGTGAGGGCAAATTTCGTATTTAGGGATTTTTAATTTAATTATAAAACAACCTACGAAAGCGCTTTTAAAAGCGCTTTCTAAGACCCATATATGAGAGCGTTTCTGAGGTAAAAAGCGCTTTCGTATGTCCCCCATATAAGAGCGCTTTAGAAAGCGCTTTTGTAGGTCCCCCTTTCAGAGCGCTTTTCAAAAGCGCTTTTATAGGGCCACCTATAAGAGCGCTTTTCAAAAGCGCTTTCGTAGGTTAGATATTTCAAATACCTATGAAAGCACTTTCTGAAAAGCGCTTTCGTAGGAAACCCTATAAAAGCGCTTTTTTTAAGCGAATTTTTTTTAAAGGCTACGAAAGCGCTTTCTCTTAAAAGCGCTTTCGTAGATGCGCTGCCAAAAATTGTTTTTTTCGTAGTGAGAACTTATTAAAGCCCACACCCCTAGGAGCAGTGCAGATCTGACAGGGCGTTCATTTGTTCCAAGCGCAACAATCAATATATCCTCACGTTCTTCAAAAATAGTATCACCTTGTGTACTCTTTTCCACTAAGTCACTCTAAAATGTTAAAATACATATACACATTATATAAATGAATACTAAGCTATAAATTAAATTCAAATTTATAAAGAATTTTTTATTACTTACAACCATAGCAGCTACTGAATATGTTGCCTCAGATGTAAAATTTTTGGATGGCCTCTACCAACCCATCAACCATGCCTCATATCGTTCTAGTTTTGGAGGATCAACTATTAAACTTTAATCACCATTGGCCTCTTCAATTATTTTTTTCATCCTCTCTTCCCTTATCTTTTCCCTAAGCTTTCCATAACCACCCCGAGACAAAATATGAGAATGGAGATTCTTTGATGCATGCATCTTTCATTTTTGCCTTTTCTCCTATTACAAATAAAGTACATTAAATTATATGTCAACAAACAAATCAGTTTAGATAACATAAATAAATCTAAAAATTTAACTAACTTGAAAATCTTCAGTTTTTCAAGTCTGGACAAACAAATTCCAATCTTCTCGTTCGATAAATTTATACTTTTCAAATGCCGTTGTATTTATATCCTTATCGCCTTCCCCAAATATATAGACATTTGAGAGCAATGTCTTAAATTTCTTCATGTGTTCCCCCATATATATATATATATATATATATATATATATATATATATATATATATATATATATATATATAAACCAATGCTTCTTAAATTTCTTATTATCATCATCATCAGGGGGCAAGTGAACTTACCCTATAAAACATAAGAAGTGTTAGTAATTGAAACAATTATAGATAATAAATCATAAAGAATTAATTACAATTATATGCCGTGATATCATCCCATATCACTTTCTTCAAGTTATCAGGTAGCTTTTTCCATTTCTCTTTATTTATACTAACCTTGCTACGTGCAACGTACGAAGAATAACTCTTAAACTTCGCAGCATACTGACTAATAGGTTGGAAAGTATCCGGATCAAAATCAATCTTGTATTTCTCACCATCACAAAGTTTGGCAATGAAACGTAGAAATGATGTCACACCTTTCGTCTTGTTTTTTTTAGAAGAGCTAGATGGTTTAGTGATGCCTTTTTAGAGAGAAAACAGAAAAACGTTTAAACTAAGATAAGGAAGTATAATAATATAAGTCAATTTTTAAAACCGATTACAATGGCTACTGTGACATTTCTAATAAATGAACAATAAAAATTGGTGATAACAGACAGAAAAAGGTAGTGTGCTTGAAGTTGCTATTAATACCAAGGTATCTTTTATATATATATATATATATATATATATATATATATATATATATATATATATATATATATATATATATATATATATATATATATATATATATATATATATATATATATATATATATATATATGTTAAATTAGAATTTATAGTGTCAAAACTATGGTGTGTCAAGAGCATACTGATTAGATTTGTTTTAGATTTAAATAGATTTGATTTAGATTTAAAATAGATAGATTTGATTTAGTAACAAAATAAGTATTTTGGGCTTTTATAATTTTGGGCTTTGAGCTAACCAAAATCTATAAATAGGGAGTAACCCATGTGTTTGTAATCAAGTCAATTCATTGTAATCACAGAATTTACAGTTGCAAGTGATTAATAAAGTTTTTCATAGTTTGTGGGCAGAAAGAAACTCTGTAAAAAATAATTGTCTTCTTTCTTTTCTTTTCTCATAATTCAGTGTCATTATGTGGTGATATCAATCTTGTTCATCAAGATTGATAGAAATTAATCATATATATTTTGGTGGATTTCCAACATCTGGTATCAAGAGCTCGGTTTCGATTCAAGGGAAGTATCAATCAAGAACGATTGAAGAATTCGCGATGGCGAATTATGGGAATGCAAATTATCCAGCAACTCTACCAATTCTGAAAGTAGACAACTATGAGAATTAGTGCAAACAGATGAAAGTTTTGTTCAAGTGTCAAGGTGTTGGCTGAAGATTTTGATAGTGTTATTTGGAATTCAAAAAAGAGCTAGAAGTTATGATCGAAATGGAATTAAAACACCACGTTCGAAATTGCAGAACCAGTGTTTCGAATGAGTGTGTCAAAGTTTGAAGCTTCGAACGGTAATCTTGGGAGCGTATTCAAAGGGGTCTCGAAACAGCAGTGAAGCTAAATCTGAGAAGAGCGTTCGAAGCAGAAGAACACCAAAGCATTTGAAATTTAAGTGAAAGCGGGACTTTCAAAGTTTGAAAGTTATGCGTTGGAGCATTTGAGGACACGTGGAAAGAAGAAGGGAACATTATCTTGCATGTTCGAAACGTGGCATGATCTTGTAGCGAGACCGTTAGGGTCGAATTAGTATAAATAGAAGTCTTAGTGTTAGGATTTCAGTGTGTCATATCTGTTATACAAAATACTCAATAACATTCAAACTACCACATGGCAAGGGAAACGAATGCAAGAGAGATGTATGTATGATAGCACCATGTATTTTTAATTTAATGAAAGCCTTTTTACTATTTCCAGCACTTTCCTTCTTTTTCTTTTTGTCGAGCAACATTTACAAGTTTCTTTATCTATTGTCTTTTCATTCCAAAGTCCTTTCTTCAAAGTCTTACATTTTACTGCTTTCTTTACATTTCGAAGCACTTTATGTTTCAGAGAACTTTTACGCTTTCAATATCTTTACTTTCATAGCATTATTCTTCAAACCTGTACTTTCACTTAAACTCCTTTCTAGATTTCTTGCATTAAACGCTTTCTTCATATTTTAAACTTCTACATTCCAGAAACCTTTTGTGTTAAATGTTTTATGGATCGAAATCAGTTACTTCATTTTTCATACAGTTTTCTATGTCTTTTCAATTAGCATTACAATTAGCAATCATTCGTGTAACTTAGTTTTCACATACATTTTGACCACATTCTTAAACTCTTAGAGAGAGGGATCGAAACAAACCAAACATATATACAATAGCACCCATGAATAATTGTTCGATTGTGAGAGTAACCTTGATATCCAAGGAGTCCTAGGATCAATCTAGTCGATCCTGTGAGTTACCAAAGAGATTGAGTAGCGTTAATAAAGACTATTCGATAGTTTGGAAGACTAGCGGTTGTTTTCCAGAAATCACTGGAAACAAATTGGCACACCTGGTGGGACCAATAGTTGGATATCAGAATTAAGGATTGTCAAGACATAGCCATCCAAGAAACGCAGGAACATAAGAAGTTTGCTGTTTTATGAACCTGAGAAGTGGTAAGATAATCAACAGCAACCAACCTTTATCCAGAAGAAAACGTTTGGACAAAATGTCTAACTCAGACAATCAACAAGGAGACCAAGGCGGCCCACAGGCAACAGGCACTAACGCGTCCATTTCGAGCGGAGCATCTAATGTAATGCCTTCGAATGCACAGGCTGTTGCATCTTCAACCAGTAACATGGCCACCAACGGAGTAAGTGGCGTATCAACCAACAGTTCGATCTTAGGAAATACTGGAACTATGGGCTATCCTGGGGGATTCGTTCCGCCACCTGGGACACAATCCCATTTCGCATCTCCATCAACTAGACCACCCGACTTCGATGGGAATAGAATTAGAAGTTCTTCTTACGGAATGCCAACATCTTTTATGGCAGGTTTGCACAATTCCACATCGAATTCATCCCCACAACTAGGATCTGGGTCTGGGGCAAACCAATTTATGTCAAATAACCAAGGGTCAGTGGGTTATAGCACGTTGCCTACCCTAACCACGGATAACCAGTTGGCTTTTAGGCAATTGATGGATGAAAGCAACCACAATATGATAGGGGTGTTAGCGCAAACCATGCAGGAAATATTCGCCCCAATAGTTCAGAATGTAACTGTGACGAACAGGGAAAACGCTGACAATATGAGTCGAATAGCAGATTTCTTTGCTCCCACAGAAAGGCGTAGGCAAAACCAGGCGGGATTTCGAACAAACGTGCCTGTTATAGAACAAATTGCCAACGACCCAATTCATAGACCACCCAGAGAAGAGGTTAACTTAGGGGCCAGAGCACCAAGGTTAGAAGCCCCAATAATTCCAGGCCCACAAAGGGAAGTTATGGAACCAGGGGCAAGGATCGAAAGACCAGAAGCCCCAGAATTTCGAGGAGAACAACCTAGGGGAGTTGTTTTGGTTGGTCGAAACCAAGATGCCGATGCTGTCGTTCATAGGGTTCGAAACGATAACATCTTGGCAGAAAATAATCTGACCACCATGATAGAAAGGATCATGACCCAAAACGGCCTCAATATGGGAATGAGGAGGCCAAATTACGCTTCTCCTATATTAGATTGTATAATGCATACTGATTTACCAAGGGGATACAAAGTCCCTAAATTTACAAAGTTCGCTGGGGATACCAACGAATCAACAGTCGAACACATAGCGAGATACTTAACCGAAGCGGGGGATATAGCCAATAATGAAGATCTTAGAATCAAATATTTCCCAAGTTCTTTGACGAAAAATGCTTTCACTTGGTTTACCACGTTGCCTCCTGGGTCTGTTGATACTTGGACCCTTTTAGAGAGATTATTCCATGAACAATTTTACATGGGACAATCGAAGATAAGTCTGAAGGAATTGGCCAGTGTTAAGAGAAAGTTCACTGAACCCATTGATGACTATTTGAATAGATTTAGGCTGTTGAAATCCAGATGTTACACAGTAGTGCCTGAGCATGAGTTAGTCGAAATGGCCGCTGGGGGATTGGATTACTCTATTTGAAAGAAATTAGATACTCAGCATTTGAGGGATATGGCTCAGTTAGCCGATAGGGTTCGACAGGTCGAAAGACTAAAAGCCGAAAAAGCCCGAGTCTTTAAGAATAGTAAGAAAGAAAGGATTTCCTATGTTGGAACTGAGGAAGCAGAAGAATATCCTGAATTCGAATTCGAAGAGGTCGAAATCGACCTCGCTGAATTAAAACAGGCCCCGCCTTACTCCTGCAAAATGTTAGTTCCTACGAAAGGGAAAGATATTGTTGAAAATGAGAAAAGTGATAAGTTTCCAAAGAAGGTTTACACCTTCGATGTCACTAAATGTGACGAAATCTTTGACTTGCTTGTCAAAGATGGCCAACTAATTGTGCCATCAAATGTCAAAATACCCCCTCTGGACCAGAGGAAGAAAAGGGGATTTTGCAAATATCATAGTTTCTTAGGCCACAAGACCTCACAATGTTTTCTTTTCAGGGATTTGATTCAAAACGCAATCAAAGATGGCAGATTAAAGTTTGCTGATAAGATGAAGATGAAAGTGGACGAAGATCCTTTGGACGTCGCAGACACCAACTACTCTGAGCCTGCATGCATTGGAGAAGTCAACATGGTGGAAATTGATCGAAGCGACACCCTAACTGGAGAGAAGGACATTGAAGTTGAAAACTGGGTGATGGTCGAAGTAAGCGAGGAAGTCACTGAAGGCATCCAGAATACACCAGACACTTCGATTGTTGGACCTGTGACTGTTGCAGGAGAAACCCAGGCTACTGAAGGCCAAGGGGATCACAATGAAGGATTTACACAAGTCACTGAGGGCTTGAGTTTGGAACTAGAGAAAGTCCAAATTACGCAGCCAGTCCCCTCTCAGAAGGAAATATGGGACACTCTAGGGGAACCCAGTGGAAAATATGACTATCTGGTCAAATATTCTGCCCCAGAGAGTTCGAAGGTCCAGATCGAAGACATAAAGCCCACAGGATGGGGCGATGACGAAACAAAAGAGGGGGATTTGGAAATAAATATGGTGGACATGGAAAGACCCCGTTCTGAGATGAAGGAAGTGGAAAAATACTTAGAAAAAGAAAAGCATAGAATGGGGGACAGTCACACTGGAGATGATACTCTCAAGGACTATCTCATGTCATGCCACAAAGGAGATCCAGGCATGATACTGTGCCCTAGGTGCAGCATCCTCTGCAACCAAAGAATTGCTGCAAATTTCGAAAGGGTACAGAAGGCTCGAACTGGCAACAATTGGCGCCAGGATAACCAACTTTTCAGATGCTACCCCAAGGCTGGAGAGAGTCTATTGGAGTTTGTTTTTCGCTGCTACAAGGGGGCAACTAAGTGCTTGGTGTGCCCAAGATGTTCTGCTGTGTACAACCAAAGCATGGCTAGGGCCTTCGAAACGATCCCCTTTGCCCCTTGCTGGAGCCATCAAGAAACTACTCAGATGGGTCCACGTTTCGACAGCAGATACAAACAGCGAAGACCAGATAGCCCTCACCCCAAAGTTGCTCGAAGAGTGACTTTCAAACTCCCTGCTGAAGTGCCAACCGATAGATGGCTGCAAGCCAGAAATGACAAAGGCAAAGACAAATGGAGGAATGCTGAACGAAATGCACGCCATGCCGTGACATACAGGAGGCAATTCAACACACAAAAAAGGGAGGAAGTCAGATTAGAAAATTACAAAGGAAGGAACCCCATGTCAAGATCCCAGTGGCGCAGACAGCAAAGGATTCGAAAGGCTGAAAGAGAAGCTGTGGCAAACAAAGGGGATACTTCAACAAAGATACAAGGTGAATCAAGCACCAATAAACCAAAAGGTCAGACGGAAGAGAAACCTCCAGTCAACAGAAGGCTCTTTTCTGAAGACCAACAAGACGGACCAAAGGAATACACCCCAGGCCCGGAAGAGGACGAAGATATGATAACAGATAACTTCGAATCGGAGGGGGAGTCCTCATTTAACCTGAACTGTAACGTAGTGTCTGTGCTTCCCTGCGAATTCGGGCAAGAAACCGAAATCAATGAATATGAGGAAGAAGACACCACAGACTTAATGAAACATAGGCCCGTATGCTACTACGTGATGGACAATGGGGCTGTTGAAGAACAAAATGCGTTCTTCGAACGTCCAGAGCCTACAATGAAGAATCATCTCAAACCACTTTTCATTCGGGCGAAAGTGGGTGTCCACGGTGTAAACAAAGTTCTAGTGGATGGGGGTGCTGCAGTCAATCTGATTCCCCATTTCATGCTAAAAAGGTTGGAAATCCGTGAAGGGGATATCAAGCCCCATAATATGGTTCTATCCAATTATGAAGGAAAAGTGGGTAAGACACTGGGGGTGGTCCAGTTGGAATTAACAATAGGCTCAAGTTGCAGGCCCACCATGTTTATGGTTGTCGAAGCCAAGGCCAACTATAACCTACTGCTAGGGAGAGAGTGGATCCATGGCGTGGGAGCAGTTCCTTCGTCAATGCATCAACGACTGGTCCTGTGGAGAGATGACGGAATCGTGGAAAATATCGAAGCAGATCAGAGTTACTTTATGTCAACTGTCAATCTAGTTGACAAAAGGGATTATGATAAAAACCTGGCGAAGATTGCTCCATGTGTTCCAAATGATGAGATAAATGAAACTAGAAATGCCCACTATTACATGACACTTCGTCATGATGGACTTTACTGGGATAGAACAATAATTAGTGAAGAAGAGGAAGTTGAAGGTGCTATACCAAAACGGCCAGCAGGCTGGGACTTCGACAACCTTAACCATGACTGAATCTACCTTTTTCGAAAGGATTTCGGCCTATATGGCTGAGAATGAATCAAAAGCGGCCTTAGAGGCTGAAATAAATGAATCATTTGAAAAAACGAATGAAGTTAATGGGGGGAGTTCGAAATGCTCACCCAGCGAAGAGTTGGAGATGGATCAAAGGTTGGATGCCATCTATGACAAAGAACCCTTAGGCTTCGAAAGGGATCCCATAAACTCAGGTGTCAAAATGTTGGCACAGGACCCACTCGAAGAAATCAACTTAGGGGATGACAAAACAAAAAGAGTAACTTACGTAAGTGCCAAACTTAGCCCAAGCCTCAAGGAAAAAGTGATCGAAATCCTTAAGGAGAACAAAGATTGTTTCGCATGGGACTATGATGAGATGCCTGGTTTAAAGAGGGAGTTGGTCGAACATAGGCTGCCAATCAAAGATGGCAAGAGGCCCATCAAACAAACTCCCAGAAGATTCGCGCCAGCGGTTCTCACAAAAATTAAAGCTGAGATCGAAAGGTTGCTGCGTTGCAAATTCATCAGAACAACAAGGTACGTCGAATGGTTAGCAAACATAGTACCTGTTATCAAAAAAAATGGTTCTTTAAGGATTTGCATAGATTTCAGGGATTTAAATACTGCAACCCCTAAAGATCAATATTCCATGCCCGTGGCAGAAATGCTAGTAGATTCTGCTGCAGGATTCGAATACTTGAGCATGTTAGATGGATACTCTGGATATAACCAGATTTTCATTGCTGAAGAAGATGTTGCAAAGACAGCATTTCGTTGCCCAGGAGCCTTAGGCACCTACGAATGGGTGGTGATGCCTTTTGGTTTAAAAAATGCTGGGGCAACTTATCAAAGGGCGATGAATTCAATCTTTCATGACTTTATCGAAACCTTCATGCAGGTGTATATTGATGATATAGTCATCAAATCTATATCTGCAGAAGCACATTTGCATCATTTAAGCCAATCATTCGAGCGAATGAGAAAACATGGCTTAAAAATGAACCCCCTTAAATGTGCATTTTTTGTGCAGGCAGGAGATTTTCTTGGTTTTGTGGTCCACAAGAAAGGAATTGAAATCAACCAGAACAAAACCAAAGCCATAATGGAGACGAAAGCACCTGCGTCAAAAAGGGAGTTGCAATCTCTGCTAGGGAAAGTTAACTTCCTCAGAAGATTCATCTCGAACCTGAGTGGAAGGACTCAAGCTTTCTCTCCGTTACTTCGTCTAAAGCAAGGTCAAGCCTTCGAATGGAACGAAGCTCACCAGGAGGCGTTTGACAAAATAAAAGAATATCTTTCTCAGCCTCCTATCTTGTCTCCACCATCATGGGGAAAGCCCATGAGATTGTACATATCTGCCTCCGAAGTTAGCATAGGTAGTATGTTAGCACAAGAAGATAACAATGGCGTCGAAAGAGCCATATACTATCTAAGTAGAGTGCTGAATGATGCAGAGACCAGATATAGCAACTTAGAAAAGCTATGTCTCTGTTTGTATTTCTCGTGTATGAAACTCAAGTATTATATAAAACCTGTTGATGTTTATGTTTCGTCTCACTTCGATGTCATTAAACATATGCTTTCAAAGCCAATAATGCATAGTAGAGTTGGAAAGTGGGCTCTGGCCTTAACAGAATATTCATTGACGTTCATGCCCTTAAAAGCTATGAAAGGTCAAGTGATTTCTGATTTCATTGTGGATCATTCGTTGGTTGAGCAGACAAGCATGAGTTACGTCGAAATGCAACCATGGAAATTGTACTTTGATGGTTCAACCCACAAGAATGGAAGTGGTGTTGGAGTCCTTCTAATTTCTCCCGAAGGAATTCCAACAAAATTCAAGTATAAATTGGATGGTCCTCGTTGTTCGAACAACGAAGCTGAGTATGAAGCGCTCATTGTTGGACTTGAAGCTTTGTTGGAATTGGGGGCAACCAGAGTCGAAATTAAAGGAGATTCTGAGTTGGTGGTCAAACAGATCACAAAAGAATATAAGTGCATAAAGGAAAATCTAATGATATACTTCGTCATAGTCAATAGGCTATTGAGAAAGTTTGAATACATGGATATTCAACACATACCAAGACTAGAAAACCAAGAAGCAAATGACTTAGCGCAGTTGGCTTCAGGTTATAGAGTATCCACCAAGAATTTTAAGGATTTGGTCGAAATAAGGGGGAGAGTTATGGCTACTAAATTCACACCATCGGATCTGGAAAATATGAGATTGGGATACGCCGAGAAACAGGGATTCGAAATCCTAGCCATAAATACTTTGTCAGATACAGATTGGCGAAGTCCATTAAAGAATTATTTAGCAGACCCAACGCTAAAAGTAGATAGAAAAACAAAATATAGAGCATTGTCATATCTCCTCATGGGGAACGAATTGTTCAAAAAGACCCAAGAAGGTGTTTTATTGAAATGCCTAGGAGAAAGTGAGGCATATTTAGCATTGTCTGAAGTCCATAATGGGGCATGTGGGGCACACCAAGCAGGCCATAAAATGAAATGGTTGCTATTTCGATACGGTTTGTATTGGCCTAGCATGCTCAAAGATTGCATAGACTTTGCGAAAGGATGTGAGGAATGTCAGAAACACGCAGGAATTCAACACGCCCCTGCAAGTGAGCTGCATTCGATCATCAAACCATGGCCATTCAGAGGATGGGCATTAGATCTGATAGGCGAAATAAATCCTGCTTCGTCCAAAGGTCAGAAATATATCTTGGTAGGAGTAGATTATTTTACCAAATGGATCGAAGCTATACCTTTGGTAGTTGCTGATCAAGAGGCAATTATCGAATTTATACAAAAGCACATTATCTATAGATTTGGATTACCAGAAAGTATAACTACAGACCAAGGTTCTGTATTCACTGGTAGAAAGATGCAAGGGTTTGCCCAAGAAATGGGGTTTAGATTGCTAACATCAACCCCATATTATGCTCAAGCAAACGGACAGGTCGAAGCGGCAAACAAAGTAATAATAGGATTAATCAAGAAGCATATTGGCAAGAAGCCAAGAAATTGGCACAAAACTCTGGACCAAGTGTTATGGGCTTGTAGAACATCTCCAAAGGAAGCCACTAACACTACTCCTTTCCAACTGACATTCGGCCATGATGCAGTGTTACCAGTAGAAATTCACCTGCAATCAGTTCGAATACAGAAACAAAACGAAATTCCAGCCGCGTTATATTGGGAAATGATGATGAATGAATTAGTTGAATTGGACGAAATTAGATTACATGCGTTGGATATTTTGATGAGGCAAAAAGAAAGAGTGGCCAGAACATACAATAAGAGGGTGAAGAAAAAAGCATTCGTTATTAATGACTTGGTTTGGAGAGTCATATTGCCTATGGATAAGAAGAACAAAGCATTAGGTAAATGGTCACCTCATTGGGAAGGACCTTTTCGAGTACTAAAAGTTTTCTCTAACAATGCCTACGAAGTCGAAGAACTCTTAGATGATAAACGTGTCCTAAAGGTTAATGGGAAATATTTAAAGAAATATAAACCAAGCCTGCGGGAAATTCGAATAATAACAACGTAAACAAAGTATTATAAAAAGCCAAGATGGCAAGATAAGAATGCCAAAATGGCGTTGTTCGAATATTACATTAAAAGAACCAAAGTTATGGTCAGATAGACAAAAATCTAGAAATAAACATTATTTTTCAATCGAGTAAAGGTACTTCGAAATGTTTCAAGTCTTTGCTGAGCAAACCGCCTGGCACCTTCCAAGGTTGCCACTTCTCCTTTAAGCTGTTCTGCAGTCTCCATTTCTGCAAGCCCCCGGTTGAGAAGCTCTTCGAATTGGTTACCTGCAGGATTAGTTTCGAAGGCTAGTTGTTGTTCCTTAGCCTCCTTGACTTTCTGTTGAAGTTCCAGAATCTGCCTTTCCCAAGCAAGAATGGACTCAGCTCGAGCTTCATATTCAGTTTTTGCTCGCTTCAGATGCATAGCCTGATCTTCAGCTTCTTGAGAAAGCTTCGAAGCTTGTTCATAGGCGGCATCCATAGCAATACGTTTCTCGTGAACCTTCTTGGCAGCAGATTCATCTTGGAGAAGATAGCCAGTTACGTTGTCCAGCAAATTTTGAAGATCAAACAAGAGAGTACTAACTGGCAAAGAGCAGCTGGAAAGATTGACCTTTGTAAGCAGCTCCTTCATAGTGTAGCAAGCAGTACTATCTTGCTTAAGCACTTCGAAGATATCCACATTGAGAATAGTTCTCCTAATTTTGTTGAGAAGAACAACTCTTTCATCTGTGGGAAGAGGATAGCTGGTTGAACTTGTGCCAGCCCTAGCGAGTGGAATGTCCCTCTGGGCCAACTTTGCCTTCATGTACCCAATAGGGTCATTTCGCCTCAGAAGTGCCAGTTCCTCATCAGTCATTCGAGACGGAGAGGATTGGGGGAATTCCACGCGTAGGGGAACCTCGTTTGTTTCAACCTTTGGGTTTTCGTTGATCGTATCACCATCCCCTTCATTTGCTTCGTACTCTTGATCTTCTTCATCCTCGACCAAGTCTACCACTTCGATACCATCCTTTTCACCGCTATGTGCATTAGACTCCGTCCCAGCAGTCGAACCATCATTGTCATTTTCCCCATCATTGGCGTTTTCCTCCTCAGATTCTTCGTCTGCAGATTCTTCGAATCCTTGCCCAGAATCAGCTTTTTCTTCTTCAGTCTGAGCATCCTTTGGATCCTCTTGAAGAGTTTCAAGGGGGGACTTTTGAAGAACCCTTTGTGAATCCTCTGCAGACGTTTGAGGTATGGTTTCGCTCACCTCTTTCAGAGGAATGGAGGTACCTTGGTCATCTGGCTGCTCAGAAGTTCCAGCCAAAACCGCCACGTTTGAAGAACCTTTGTTTTGGACCAAATTGCTGGAATCCCCTTGAGGAGAGGAGTTAAGCGGAACAGCAGCCCTGGACGGTGAGATCGAAATAGTAGAAGTGGGATTCAGGATGTTCTGCAAGGGGCAGCAAAGTGTTAAAGAATGACACTCACCAAGGTAATAAGAAGTTAAATGTTTTTTAGAAGAAGTTCGATTTACCTGTGGCCCCTCAGAAGAGAGGTTACTAGCTATGCGTTCCAACTGTGGGTTGGAGGTCGAAGGTGGATTTTTGGATTGTGGTAAGGGAGCAGCATCCCTGGAGTCGAGTCCAGAGACACTAGTAGGAGCAGTACTTTTGGGCGTAGTTTTCTTCAGCTTCTTCTTCGAAGCAATGTTTGAGTTTCCTCCAGCAGTCAGTTCTTCCCCAGTGGTGTTTGGTTTCCGCTTCTTGGGAGTAGTGGGGGGAAGCTTGTTGGTCTGCACGAAGTTTAACGAAGTTAGAGATAAAAGGATCGAGTGAATTCGAAGCATGAAAAGAAAAAACTAAGTGATTACCGTTGGAATTGGGGCACTTGTTGTTGTTGGCGTTGTTGTTGTTGGTGTAGTTGCAGCAGCAGTAGTCGTTTCGGGTGGATTAGTCTTTTCGGTAGTTTCGATGGAGGCTTGAGAGGCACTCCCTTCCTTCGATTTCGAGGCAGTGGTCTTTATCCTGATAGCTGAAAATCAAAACATTTAAAGCAAAGGTTAAAGATTTGGAAAATAAAAGATATTTGGGAGTTTTTCCCAAGCATTCGCACCTGTGCCTTGATCAGATTTAATTGACATGGCAGAAAGGTCATATCGAAGATGTCCTGGGAAATCATGAAGCCAGTGTCGAGCCCATGTCACAGTCTCAGATGGCTTTGGTTTCCTTTGAAGATATTTGAACATCTCTTTGCAAGTAAACCACCATGGATATGGGGGAAACCAAGCCAGAGCCAATTCTGAGGTAGGTAATCTGGGAAATTTAGGTGGATGCATTTCGAATGCCAACCTATACCTATCCTCAGGTGACAGCCCTGAAGGAAGTTTTAACTTGGTAACTTTTTGTTTAAATTTTTCCTTCAAGGTCTCAGCCGCTTGATGCACAGTGGAGTCCAAGCGTGTGGGATCGTAAGTAGTTTCGAAGTAATTTTGAAAAGCTTTTATTTCTTTGGCATGAGTAAACATACCTTTCTTTGCTGGTACCTGCACATCGAAGGCATCAATTAGTTTCTGTCGAATAGTAAGCGTATCGAACATACAAGTTTGATAAAACTTAATCCACCACTCCAGAAATCCTTTGGCCGCGAGATGAGTAGGTTCGAAGGCTATCAGTTCAAATTGGGCAAAGCCCTGGTATTGTTCTTGTTGGATCTTAGCTTCCCTTGCTTTGAAAGTTCGACCAGAGGTGATGGCGCTCTCAGTCTGGAACAAAGGTTCAGGAATCAGTTGGCATAGGCCAAACTGCCTTGAAACGAAGTTTGGCTGGTAGGCAAAAAGAAGAATTTGGTTTTTAGCTGGGGTTATCCTTGAAGAGATAAGTCTAGGAAGCAAGAAAGCTCTCCACACATCTTGGATTTCCTTACTCTTGATAGCTTCTGAGAGAGCCATGGTGAACCAAGAAGGTCCATGAGCCCTCGAAGCAAAGGGCGCCATGCTCTCTTCGAATTTATGTCTTTTTGAGAGTATCAAGATGTACTTTGAAAATTGAACCTTGAAGTCGTCCTTGTCATCGTTAGGGGTTAGTCTTCGAAGCCTAGTGCCTTCGACTATCCTATCACTTATTTCTGCATCTTGTTCGTCTATGGTGTTGGCGGTTGCTAAAGAAGGTTCGAACATGGCATTGAGCCATAATTGAAGTAACCAAAATGGGCCAGCTAAAAGAATGTTTTTGGAATTGTGGGATTTAAGGCTCGAAACAGCCGACCTCAGGCTCTCATAGAGGTCAACTAAGAGTAATTCGCTTAGGCACACTTTGCGGTTTTCATGTAAATCCCTAGCTAAAGGAATGAACCTACTAGCTACCTGCAGGGATCTACTGCAGAAAACGTACCTAGACAGCCACAGAGTTAAGAAAGCAATGTGCTCTGTGTCAGACACATTATCCCCTTCAGCATGATAATGGCTGATAAATTTGGAGAAGCTGGCTAACTTGACTTCGAAGTCAATTATGCTTGAATGCTCTTCATTATCAGGAACATAAGTTTCCCCCACTGGCGTCAGCCCAGTAATGGCTGCTATATCGAAGAAAGTTGGGGTAATCATTCCACCTGGAAGATGGAAAGTGTTGTAGGTACTATCCCAGAAGTAGAGGGACGCAAATAGCAGAGGATGACTATAGGTGAATCCAGGTTTCGACAGCTTAATAAGGTTATAAATGCCTAGTTCTTCCCATTGCTGGGATTTTTTGGCTTCTACTTTCGTAAACCAGTTTTGATAAGCAACATCAGCAGTAGGGCAAGATCGGAATGGTTTAAAATTGCTTTTTACATAATCCAAGATGAATGGGTCCTTAGGATGAACAGTTGAGGTTTCTGTGGTTTTTGGGTTAAGAAACTCTGTTGCCCTAGGGGCATCCATTTTGTTGAATAAAGGTTTAAAGTTGTAACACACGGGAAAAATGGTCCTGGTGTCCTTTAGTATTTCAAAAACTGTAAGAGGGCCATTTAGGGCTAACCTCTTACCAGCAACATGGGTAGGGATGAGTACCTGTGATGCGTACAGCATTTCCTTCTCTTTGGAGATCATTTGAGGAGCAAGAGCAGATTGGCCTTGAATGGTGACGATTTTACTCTCCATAGTTGCTCCTGTAGTTTTTCCCTTCTTCTTGGAAGTTTTCTTGAGTTGAGATGATGTGGAGGAAGACATTTTTGTTGTTTGAGAACTTAGAGTGTTTAGGAGAGAAGAAGGGTAAAATTCTAGAGTTTGAAAGGTTTAGAGTGTAAAGAAGAAAAAAGGAAGGTTAAATTGACGTTTTATAATAAGAAGATGAAACATCCACCGAGTGAAAGTATGATACGTGGAGATCATGGATTGGTGTGATGAAGAGGTGGCGAGAAGTTGATATAGGTAATAGGCGTGATTTTAAAAACAATCATTACTTATAACTGCACCATGCTGTGAAGTGACTTTGGGGGGTTAAGGTACCCAAAGGGTGCTATGATTGATGTGACTAGGGTCAAACGCATTAAATGCTATGATGATTCGAAGATCCTATCAAAATCTTGTATAAATGTTTAAAATAGGTATTTCTCAGAGAGATCGAAATACATATTTTAAAGGGGCAATTTGTTGGCTGAAGATTTTGATAGTGTTATTTGGAATTCAAAAAAGAGCTAGAAGTTATGATCGAAATGGAATTAAAACACCACGTTCGAAATTGCAGAACCAGTGTTTCGAATGAGTGTGTCAAAGTTTGAAGCTTCGAACGGTAATCTTGGGAGCGTATTCAAAGGGGTCTCGAAACAGCAGTGAAGCTAAATCTGAGAAGAGCGTTCGAAGCAGAAGAACACCAAAGCATTTGAAATTTAAGTGAAAGCGGGACTTTCAAAGTTTGAAAGTTATGCGTTGGAGCATTTGAGGACACGTGGAAAGAAGAAGGGAACATTATCTTGCATGTTCGAAACGTGGCATGATCTTGTAGCGAGACCGTTAGGGTCGAATTAGTATAAATAGAAGTCTTAGTGTTAGGATTTCAGTGTGTCATATCTGTTATACAAAATACTCAATAACATTCAAACTACCACATGGCAAGGGAAACGAATGCAAGAGAGATGTATGTATGATAGCACCATGTATTTTTAATTTAATGAAAGCCTTTTTACTATTTCCAGCACTTTCCTTCTTTTTCTTTTTGTCGAGCAACATTTACAAGTTTCTTTATCTATTGTCTTTTCATTCCAAAGTCCTTTCTTCAAAGTCTTACATTTTACTGCTTTCTTTACATTTCGAAGCACTTTATGTTTCAGAGAACTTTTACGCTTTCAATATCTTTACTTTCATAGCATTATTCTTCAAACCTGTACTTTCACTTAAACTCCTTTCTAGATTTCTTGCATTAAACGCTTTCTTCATATTTTAAACTTCTACATTCCAGAAACCTTTTGTGTTAAATGTTTTATGGATCGAAATCAGTTACTTCATTTTTCATACAGTTTTCTATGTCTTTTCAATTAGCATTACAATTAGCAATCATTCGTGTAACTTAGTTTTCACATACATTTTGACCACATTCTTAAACTCTTAGAGAGAGGGATCGAAACAAACCAAACATATATACAATAGCACCCATGAATAATTGTTCGATTGTGAGAGTAACCTTGATATCCAAGGAGTCCTAGGATCAATCTAGTCGATCCTGTGAGTTACCAAAGAGATTGAGTAGCGTTAATAAAGACTATTCGATAGTTTGGAAGACTAGCGGTTGTTTTCCAGAAATCACTGGAAACACAAGGTCTTTGGGATCTTGTAAAATATGGGTTCGAAGCGCTTGGAGAAAATGCTTCAGAAAAAGAAAAGAAGAAACACACAGAAATTGAGAAAATGAGTTATAAAGTACTCTTTATAATTCACCAATGTGTGAGTCTAGAAAATTTTGAAAAAGTAAGTGATTTAGAATCTGCAAAAAAAGCTTGGGATGTACTTGAGAAGTCTTTTGGTGGTTTAGAAAAGGTGAAAGAAGTGAGGTTACAAACTCACAAGAGAACGTATGAATTGCTTCAGATAGAAGATAATGAGAGCATATCTGATTTCTTCACTAGGGTTACAAAACTAGTGAATCAAATCAAGGTATATGGAGAAACATTAACAACAAGAGTTGTTGTTTTGAAGATCTTGAGATCTTTGGATCCTAAGTTCGACCACGTGGTGGTGTCTATAGAAGAGGGGAAAGACTTGTCAAAATTGACAAAGGAAGAGCTTCAAGAGACGCTTGAATCTCATGAACAAAGAATGAATGAAAGAGTTGCAGACAAGTCGAAGAGTGATGTGGCTTTGCAGGAACATTCATAAAAAAAAACCAAAGGCAAAGGAAAATGGTTCAGTAGAGGTAGAGGAAGCTACAACAAATCAACTGGTAGAGGAAACTAGAACGAAGGAAACATGTCGAATCAGAGAAGACCATACCAAGGCAACCAAAGAGGTGGTGTTGCAAATAGAGGAAGAGTTGGTGGTCGAAAACCTGATAAGAGTCACTTTCAATTTTACAATTGTCAGAAGTATGGTCATTATTCGAGTGATTGTCCAGAAAAGTGAAAGAATCAAGAAAGTGATACAAAGTTTACAAAACATGAAGAAGAAGAGATGATGCTGATGGTCACAACAAGAGATGAAGATAAATTCAAGGACCAATGATACTTGGATTTAGGATGCTCATCACATATGTTTGGAAGGAAAGACTGATTTGTCAACATAAAGCCCTCAATAAAAAATATGGTAAAATTCAGAAATGACAATACCCTAGCAGCTGAATGTATTGGTGATGTTATGATTATGAGGAAAGATGGCAAGCGGTCAGTAATTTCCAATGTGTTGTACATACCAGGCATGAAGAGCAATTTGCTCAGTATAGGACAGTTGTTCGAAAAGAATTATAAAGTGTCAATTGAAGATAAGATAATGAGAGTCGTCAATGCAAATGGAAGGTTAATCTTGAAGGCTCCTATATCTCAGAATCAAACCTTCAAGATCGAACTAAATGTGATGGAGCACAAGTGCCTTTTGACTGCAGCTAGCAGAGGTGAATGGATATGGCATTATCGACTAGGCTATCTCAACTTCAAAGACATCAAAGATTTGAAGAGAAGAAATATGATTTCAAGATTGCCTGAAATCGACATTCCAAACGAGGTATGTGAGGAATGTGTGCAGGCGAAGCAGCACAAGAATAGCTTCAACAAGGATGCAGGAAACATGTCGAAGGCTATTCTTGAAGTCATATACTCTTATGTATGTGGACCAATCCAGGTGGATTTGATGGAAGGTAACAAATACTTTGTTACATTCATAGATGATTTAAGTCGAAAGTTATGGACTTACCTGATCAAGAAGAAAAGTGAAGTGATCGAGGTATTTGCCAAGTTTAAGTCTATGGTTAAAAGACAAAGTGGTTGAAAACTCAGTTTTGAGAATTGATGGTGGTGGAGAGTATGTGTCGAAATACTTCGACAGGTTATATGAAAAGGAATGGATTATGCATGAGGTGGTGCCACCCTATACTCCAAAACATAATGGAATTGCAGAAAGGAAGAATCGAACCATCATGAATATGGTGAGAAGTATGTTGAAAGGCAATAATTTACCTAAAGAGTTCTGGGGTGAAGCTGTTTCAACTACAACATACATTTTTGAACAGATGTCCTACAAAGAAGCTAGAAGGAATTACTCCAGAAGAATGTTGGTCTGGTGTGAAGCCTAGCTTGAGTTATCTGAAGGTATTTGGATCTATTGCATATAGACATGTGCCAAATCAGTTGAGAAGAAAACTTGATAACAAGTCAAGTCAAATGATTCTAGTTGGATATCATTCGACAAGAGGCTACAAGTTGTTTGACCCAGTGAAGAAGCAGATTATGATCAACAGGGACGTGATCATAGATGAGTTTAAAGAATGGGATTGGAATGAAAATGTCAAGAAAGATCCAGTGGTAATCCTACTTGAAGAACCAGAAACTCAAGTCAAAAGAGAAGTTCGACAAGAGGAACCAACAATTATAGATCAACCAAGTACAAGCAGACCTCAAAGAACAAGACGCATGCCTGCAAGATTGAAAAATTGTGTGATTACATCAGAGGATGTGATAGATGGTGAAGGTGAGTTGGTACATTATGCTTTCTATGCAGATGTCAAACCTGTCAATGCAGATGAAGCATTAAAATATTCGAAGTGGGTAAAAGCAATAAATGAAGAAGTAAAGTCTATCGAAGACAACAACAGTTGGTCACTTTCGAATTGCCTCAAGGCAAGAAGGAAATTAATGTCAAGTGGGTATACAAAGTGAAAACAAATTCAAAGGGGAAGTAACTTGACACAAAGCAAGGCTTGTGGCAAAATGATTTCTACAGAAAGAATGAATTGACTTTGATGAAGTTTTTGCACCTGTTGCTAGGATCGAAACAATCAGGTTGGTTGTTGGTCTAGTGGAAATAAACAGATGGCACATATGTCAGATGGACGTAAAGTGTGCATTCCTGAATGGACCCTTAGACGCAGAAGTTTATAATAAACAACCAGTTGGGTTTGTGAAACATGAAGAAGAGAGAAAGGTGTACAAGCTGCATAAAGCCTTGTATGGATTGAAACAAGCTCCAAGAGCTTGGAATAAGAAAATTAATAGTTTCCTAAGGGAGAAGGAATTTATGAAGTGCACAACTGAACATGGAGTATATGTAAGAAGAAGAAATAGTGAATTGATTATACTATGTCTCTATGTCGATGATTTATTGATAACAGGAAGCTGCAAAAGTGAGATCGAAGACTTCAAATGTGATTTCAACAAGGAATTCGAAATGTCTGATTTGTGTGAGATTTCATATTTCATTGGCATCAAATTCTACAGGAGCAATAGAGGTTTGATGATGCATCAAAGAAGATATGCAGGAGAAATTCTCAAGAGATTTGAGATGGAAGAATGAAACTCAACTTCGACACTTGCAGAACTAAGACTGCAACTGTCGAAAGATGCAGATGAAGATGATGTCGACTCAACCTAATATAGAAGACTTATTAGATCATTGAGATATTTTTGTCATACAAGGTCTGACTTAGCATATAGTGTAGGTATGGTAAGTAAGTTCATGCAGAATCCAAAGGTATTACATCTAACAGCGGTGAAGAGGATACTAAGGTATCTCAAAGGAACTCTTGACTATGGAATTTTGTTTCCTACAACTGATAAAGGAAAAGAATGCAAGTTAGTGGGATACACTGATTCGAGTTGGTGTAGTGATGCTGAAGATCGAAAATCAACAGCAGGATATGTGTTTATGTTAGGTGGTGCACCGGTTACTTGGAGTTCAAGAAAGGAACCAGTAGTGGCATTATCATCATGGGAAGCAGAATATGTAGTTGCTTCTCTTTGTGTGTGTCAAGCAACTTAGATGGTGAACTTGTTCAAAGAGATAACAGGGAAAGATCATGGAGCGATTACCATGAAGATCGACAGCATGTCAGCCATCAATCTGGCGAAGAACCCGATAGCACATGGTCGAAGAAAGCACATCAAAATGAGTTTCCATTATCTTCAAGAGCAGGTAGCAGATGAGAAGTTGAATTTGGAACACTGCAGAACTGAGAATCAGATTGCAGACATCATGACGAATGAAGTGCAGGTAGAAGTATTCAGAAGACTAAGAGCCATGATGAATATAGATAGTTTAGACACAATGAATTAGGTGGTATGTTAAATTGTAATTCATAGTGTCAAAAATATGGTATGTCGAAGAGCACACATATTAGATTTTTTTTAGATTTAAATAGATTTGATTTAGATCTAAAATAGATAGATTTCATTTAGTACAAAAAATTAGGTATTTTGAGCTTTTACAGTTTTGGGCTTTGAGCTAAACAAAATCTATAAATAGGGAGTAATCCCTAAGTTTGTAATCAAGTCAATTCATTATAATCATAGAATTTGCAGCTGCAAGTGATTAATAAAGTTTTCCATAATTTGTGGGCAGAGAGAAACTCTGTAGAAAAGAATTGTCTTCTTTCTTTTCTTTTCTCATAATTCAGTGTCATTGTGTGGTGATATCAACATTATTCATCAAGATTGGTAGAAATTCATCATAGATATTTTATTGGATTTCCAACAATATAGTTTTAAAATTAATGCACCAGTAGCAAAAAAATAAATATAAACAAAAAAAATGACAAAAAGAAGAGATTAATCAGAGACATAAATAAGGTTTTTTTATGGTCTCATGGGTTTAGTCTCTTATAAGCTGCTATGATCAACTCAGGTTCTACTACTACACAGTTGGAAGTCAGAGTATCCCTACTAACCATGATTCAAAAACAAACTAATAGTAGTAAGGGCATGCATGATTATAGTATTCAAAATTGTTTTTTCTTATAAAAAGGCAATGGGATTTAACAAATTACCCAATGGGTTCATGAGTTTATTTTCATGCCCTAGTCAATAAAGGTTGAGAAGTTCAAGCCTCACCATTGGATTGGTTTTGGAAGAATTGGCATGGAAAGGTTGTTTTGGTTCATCACATTTCAAGATTATAAAATTTGGTTGAAAAGCACAAGGGATTGATTGGAGAAGTTGTCATGGTTGGACAAGGTTTTATTCCATTTGGTTACAAGTGCATATTCATCTCAATATTCAAGATATGGAAGTGGTTTTGGTGGCTATGAGTTCTCATTATCATCCTCAACAACTTCTATTTACAAATCATGTGTGTTGGTACGAGAAGTTTGTTCAAAATTGTCAAAGTTCCTCAAAGCATTCTCTTGATCTAAGGAGCTAGGGTTTTGAACTTCAAAGAAATATATCTTGCTCATCTCTTGGTATTTTTGAGTTATTCCAAAGACATATTTCTATTAAAAGGGTTATCAACAAATCACATCAAAATTTTCAAGGAGTTGTCATGAGGAAGAGACTTAATAAGGAAGAAAGATTACAAGTCCTTCAGATAAATCCCCAATTTTCCATGTGTGACTTCAAATGATCATAACTTGGTTAATTTTTATCACCTTGAGCCCATTATTTTTCCATAATGATCTTGAAGGTGTGAACTTTATGCCTTCTTTCATGTGCAAATTAAGAAAATGGATGGAAGTTGCCTTAAGGATGCAAGACATTATAGGTCATTTCATGATTTTTTCCTACTTCAACAATTCATAACTCTCTCAATTTTTGGAGATTTTGAATGGTTCAAGTTTCAAAATGTCATTCAAGAGATCTACTTCATGCCATCTTCTTTGGTCAAGAGAAAATTCCAAGTGGAATGCCATGTTTGGATGCAAGACATTATAGGTCATTTTTGAAGAAGAACTTGAAATATTTCCTAGAATGGAAAGTCAACTCTTTTTCTCCAACTTTGACTCAACACAACTTTAAGCTCAAGCATCCACTTGATTCCATTCCTTTTCCATTGCAACGCTTTTAACCTCATCTTTCTAAAGCATCAAGAATCATGCCCTAAGACCCCTTGAGCTGAGAATTCCATGATTTTGAAATTGGTAACTTGGAACTGAAGTTTCCTCACAAGTCAGATTTTGAAATCTTTGTTTTGGCTTCTAATCACAACTTTTCCACGCGTTTTTGCCTATAAACATGTTTAGTGAACTTCCAAAATGGATTAGCACAACAAAACGCGCGTTTTGGATGAGTTTTGATCAAGTTTGAAGTCACACTTTTCTTGTTTGCAACTTCACACGATTTCCCTCCAAACTTCATCATTTCACACGCTTGAACATTCCATTTGATTCCCTATAAATAGAGGGTCATTCCC
Organism: Vicia faba; assembly: GCA_948472305.1. Lineage (NCBI taxonomy): Eukaryota > Viridiplantae > Streptophyta > Magnoliopsida > Fabales > Fabaceae > Vicia > Vicia faba. Next base: position 979,710,632 of record OX451735.1, read on the forward strand.
CATTCATTTTCTCAAGCTTGGATAGCCAGAATCATCCTGCCGAACTTGTTCCACAACTCAGAATTCAGTAACTTCAAAATCCATTCTCAAGCCTTTTTAAATCCAATTTTTCCATCAATTCACCTCCCTTGATCTTCCCTGAAGCTAACCACATAATTACATTCAAGAATCGTACCATATACTGCTCCATAGAAGTCCAGTTTCAGAGCTCTGCAACTCAACTTCAATAGGTAGATTCCTTCATCAATTCTTCAAAACTCTGATATCATTGTGTTGCTCTCATTGCCTTGGTTCTACTCGTAACACTTACCTTTTACTGGAAACACGTTTCGACCATGAAATTTCAAATCCCTTTTCAAAACTTTCCTTCCAAATTGCTTGAGCTACAGTTTATATAAATTTGGCGCGAGGGTGTGGTTGTCTTTGTCTTGAAGAGACGAAGCGAACGACATAGGTCTGAGTTTCTGATTTTACAGTTTGAGAGACCTGCAAATCACGTTGGCTGGAGGTTGAAGATGACCTACGTGTCATCTTCCAACAAATGATGGCACGCCACTTGTTATTTTTGAAAATTTGATTTATATTTGATTATGTACTTTATTCACTAATGACCATGATATGCACAATGCGCCAGATCCCTTGGATTTGATTACTAACGCGTTTTGACTCTCATCCAATAGTCCACATATTTTTACTTTTATTTTCTTTTCTGTTTTTTATATTTTAATTGTTTTAAATTTCAAAAAATCATAGAAAATTCATTTTAAGTCCAAAAAATCTGAAAAAATTATGAAAAAATATTTTGATTATTCTCTTTCTGATTTTTATTTTTTCACAATTTAATTTTGTGTTTTGGTATTTTTTTATAAATTTACACTTTATTTAAATTGTATTAAATGTTTAAAAATACTTTTATACATTTATAAATTCTGAAAAAATTATGGAGTGATCCAATAATATTGTGACAAATATTGGTGACCTTATTTTCTTTTTGTTTCAGAATTTACTATTTTTTTTAATCATTTTTGGTTTATTTTACCCATTTCTTTTAATTTTAAAAATAGTTTTTGACTTTAAAAAATTACCAAAAAATTTGTAAAATTATTTGAGCCTTTTACTGATTTTTCTATGGTCTTACTTTTTATTTCTTGATTATTTTCGGGAATTGATCTATGATCAGTTTGTTGGTAAACCCGTCCTGTTTCAGGAGTTCATATCATTGATGATAAAGATAGTCTCCCCGTCCTGTTTCAGGAATTGATCTTTATCTGACCATAAAGAAAGAAAGATAGTTTTTCCGTCCTGTTTCGGGAGTTAATCTTCGATCTGTCTGAAAATTGTTGATGATGTTCGTCTGTTGGTAGACATTAACTAAAAGGATAAAGAGTTAGTTGTATGCAATATCATGATGTATGGAATGCATTGTGTAATTATGTTCTCAAAGTAAATGAGATTGTGCCATATGCGTTTCGTATGCATATGCTATGATGTTTGTAAAAGATTGATGAATGTGGAATATCGTTGAAGTGTAGCTCCGTATAACATCTCGCTGGGGAAAACAAATTCCTGAATGGTGCTGGGGATGAAGAATATGTGTAATCTTCAATCTCGTATGGAATGTTGCCGCTAGGGATTCCTGCTTTCTGTTTAATGATATTCCGTCGGGGAACATTGATTTCTTCTTGGGGAGAAGAGTTCAAAGTCACTGGTCCTTCATCGCTCTACTAGAGAATTTAATTATTATATACCCTGACTAGAGATAAAAGAGATGGATAACCTTTCGAGGCGTTGTCTAACTGAGTTTCTGATATGGATGCCTACTCATCTAGAGAGAATAAGTTTGAACGATATCTGGTCTAATTTCAGATTATGTAGCAACTCTCTGGGGATAATGGTTTGGACTACCCTTTTACTGGAGAGAGAAGTTTTGTCGGTGATCTGTAGTAATTGGAAAGACGGACTCAAGTTGGGGAGAGTGTTTTCCATTTGGGAAATAAACCCTGTTAAACCCTCTTGGGGAAATAAACCCTAAACTTACTGGAGAAACACTTTATTGGGGAATACTTCTGCTGAGGAAATGAGCTATGCTGGAGAATTTAACTCTGCAAGAGATTTTACCGTTTCAGAGGAATAGTCTTGGCCGGGGAAGAAAATTCTTATGAACTATGATGATGCCATAATTTCTGACAAGGATTGGGACTCCGTTGGTTATTGATGTTGCCGAGGAAAAGATCATAGTCCTTCATCCGCTAGGGAAATCTGCTGGCGAATTAAGTTATTTCAGCCTTGTGGGGAGTGTATCTTTATTGGAAATGAGCTTGCGAATATGACTCTATGGGGATAATCCTGTGAGGATTTGTGGATGACTTGAACATTATCTCAACTTCTAGAGCCCTCGATAAATGCTTATCAAGGTGATGAGTCTTCTACTGATAGAGAAGAGATAATGAGACATAATTGTACACTTAATCTCTAACTTTTGCCTGGACTGTCTTTTCAGATATTCAGTCCATCGGGATACCCTTTTTTGTCCAAGTCGCCTTTTCAGGTTTTTGACTTGCCGGGTGTACAATTTTATTTATATATCCCTAATTTTTGCCCAAACTCTTTGGTTCACCGTGATGCCCTTATTTTGACTAGGCGGGTCAACCTAGCGGGTCTTTTTTCATGCGTAGCATTTTTCGACTATGTCCACGTTCACAGGGTGCGAAGAATTGTCATTGTCCATAATAGTAAGTGTTGTAGCACTTCCAGAAAATGTTTTCTTGATCGTACGTGACCCTTTGCTGGAATCCATGTTTAATGCCCCAAGTGATTCAAATAGAGATATGCCCCTGGCTATTCAGCACTTTTGAGAGATTCTTTGAATCTTGACTTGACTGCCACAAATGAGTTGGATAATAACATGTCATGCCCCTTGATTATGGAAGGCTTATTATTGGAAATGTCTTTCTATTTGAAGTGATTCTGCTTATTAAGAGGATTTCCATTCATTGAATATTCTCCGTGTGAATTTCTCTGATGTCAAACAATTAGTTATATGCAAACCGTGGTATTAAAAATGCAAAGCTTATGTCTGTCTTGAAGTTTTGAAAATGCATTTTTAGTAAACAAATAGAACTTTGTAAGAATATGAACTCAACTCAGGATTTATAGCAAGCCTTACAGGAGTCAGGATACTTTTTGTAACAGTATGCTTTTGAACTAACTTATGCTTCAGTTAGGACTTTTAAGGTTTGTAATGTGACCTGGTTCACAGTTTAAGAAACATAGGATAAATGCTCAAGCTTTATTTGTACCCAACCCATTCTCTGTGATGTTCTTCAGCCCTATACTCAGTTAATTGTGCATTTAGATTCCAATTGAGTCTGGAATGATATTTTGGTGATGGTTCAGATAATAGAAGTTTATTTGAGAAGACAATCATTTTTTTGTAACATTTTTTTGTTGTCGAGGATTTGTAACGACCTGTTTTTTTATTATCATCCCTACCTTTTTCCTGGACTATTTCTTCTGTGGTTACAGTCAGCGGGATACCCCAGTTTTTTCTTAAGCCTCCTTCATAGGTTTTGACTTAGCGGGCTTTTCTTTTGAGAGATAACGACTGCCTGTATTATGGGGAACCATCACTGTCTTTTGATTTAGAAGGACGTCTTTGATACTATTTGTTGTGTACAAAGTGAAAACTTGCGACTGAATGCGCATTTTAATTAATTGAGAAACTACCCTGCCCGAAGTTATGATTAAAGGTTTCCATTTGTGCGAAAAAAGAAAACTCATGCTTCTTAGGCTCAAAGGGGTTGACTAGGGATTATCTTCTTTATAACTCTACTGTTTAGGATTTGAAACAACGCTTGTACATCATCAGCAAGGTCTGTTCAAAAGCATATTGTAGAGATTATGGTATCATTTTTGTCATCCTCTATCTAAAGGCTTATAGCTTTTAATCGAGAGTTAAATATCACAAAAAGGAAGTAAAAGCATAGTTTAAGTATAGCGAAAACAAATGGATTAATTCAAAACAAACATATGCAATGAATTAACGGGGACAACCAAAGTCTAACATAAAGATAAATGTTTGAACAAACAAAGAAATTACAAATGAAAATTTGAATGAACAAAAAGCTTATCCCCCTGAATTTATCACTTCAGATGGTGTGCCTTTAAGGGATGATAGGAAAACTCAATCTGACCATCTTGTGTGAATTACAACACTCCTTCATCAATCAAGTATTGAATCTTATATTTGAACATCCAAAAACTATCAATATCATGCCCAGACTGTTGGAGTGATATGTACACCTTGCATCAGGATTGTAGCTAGGAGCAGAAGTATTGGGATTCCGAGGAGGATCCTTCAACATGACCAAATTCATCTTCAACATGTTTTGCAAGGCTTGTGACATTGACATGTTAAGTTTGGTATATTGCCTCTTGGATGTATCCTGCTTACGTCGACTACCCTATTGTTGTTGGTGAGGTCGTTGTTGGGCTTGCGATGTAGTAGTAATCCGGAAAGGCCTACTTTCAACCAAGCCAACTTCCTTTCTTATCGGAGGTTGATTGATGATTTGATCTCTCATTCTAACAGTTCGTCCTATATTGTTGTATTCGTCCTGGTGAAGTTTGTTGACGAGAATTCTCAACTCTTCTTGTCCCCGAGCTAAGTTTTTGATAAGAGCCATATGACCCATCATCTGGATTCTCATATTTGCCATCTTAGCTAACAATTGTTCCAATTGATCCTCCTTGTTGTCCTCAGGATTCTTCTTGGTCATGTTCTCAGTGAGGAGTGCTTTTAATTCCTCTTACCCCTTGGCTAAGCTTAGGAACATCTCTTGGAATTAAGCATTTTGAGTTTAGAGATCTCTAACGATCTGTTTGAGAGCCATTTTTCTGCTGAAATAAACGAGAAAATGAGAAACCTGTCTTGAGAACTACATGTTATGTAATGACATGCATGATATGTAAATGCAATGTTTTCAAGGATCTCACGGGATAAACAGAAGAAAATGTTAGAATTTAACTTCAGCTTTTATTGAAGAACTTCATATCGTTGAATGTCCTTCTACGAGAATCAAACTCACCATGTCGAGTGGGTCCTAGCCTTTGACTCAGAGTAAAGCACTTCAGTCTTTGACGACATCTAGTGAGAGGAAAATAAATCCCTTTGCTCTTTGCTAGACGTCGATTCATGATACTTTGGCGGCATTTGGTTAAAGGAAAATAAATCCTCCTGCCCCTTGCTAGGCGTCTAGTTCATGATAACCTACATCACAGGCCCTTGAGATTCTTGAAATTGTTAGTGAAAATGCTATGGCATGATGTCATGATGTGTATGCTATGCACTAAGAAAAAAATGTAAGGTGATGAAAACAAGTAAGTCTTGCAAGAAGTCCAAGTTATTGTATAATGGATACAAGCAAGTCCTGCAAGGAATTCACGTTGTTAGATAATGAATGCAAACAAGTCACACAAGTAGCCTTAGGTTTAAAGGCTTGCATGGAGTTTGTATATAAGTACCCTCTTGAGTTTTAGTTGGCTCAACCTGTCCTAAGAAAAGTAACCGCGTTCTATGATCCTCAATATCACTGATCTTTCTCCCAGGAATTGTTTCAGCACAAGCATCTGATTTGCAACCAAAATATCCCGAGAGTCTGATCTCAATGAGTGTAGCATCGAGTATCAACCAACTTTAGTCTGCACCAAAGTCGGCCATCTCACTACTTTCTAATGGCTAAGTTGTGTCAACTAAGGTTCTACAGTCAGTTAGTGCTTTATGACACCACGCGGTAGCCCAACATTCTCCTTGACTTAACTCAAGGGACACTAACACCAACCAATGTGTCACACTAACGTATCCATCGCTTCAACCGTATTGGTATACACCGTACAGTCTTCACGATCTATTGCTACTTACCTAAAATTCCCTAGATCCGGGTATAGGATCTTTACAAAAATAACCCGAGCAATACCTCGAAATGTAAAGCATACAAATCAAGCAAATAAAGCATTTTAAATGTGATCTAGCTCTTAAGGTAACCCCACTTTTAGTTTTCCCCAGCAGAGTCTCCAGTTATGTAATATGGTGGGAGAACTGACTTTTGGTTTTGCGTTTTATCGTAAATGTTATGGATAGCAAGAGTCACCACCGACTTTTCTTTTGTCCAATAAAGGAAAGGGTGAAAATAACAGGAAAAACCTTTGAGAAATTTTCTGAGTAAGGGGGTAGGTTATGAAAACGGAAGGTATTAACATCCTTTTCATCTGTAGTTATCTACGGGCTCTTAATCGCTAGCTCACTTTCGAAAGTTCTTTGTGAATGTGTAAGTTTGAAAATATTTTGAAAATGCCTAAGTTCGGAAAACTTTGTAATGATTCCCGTATCGTTGAGAACGCATACAAAGTGTTTATTTTGAAAATATTTCAGAAGAGAAGTGTCTTGTGTAGAAATTTTGTTTGTTTGTTTGTGAGCAAGGGATTAAGAACTATCTACCTACTCAAAAGTATTTTTTCTTTTCCTCCTCCTTTAAATAGTGCTATCCTACCATTAGTTAGTAGGAAGCCCTACCATTGGATGTTTGAGTGACAGACGCGGGTCGTCGTACAATCATAAAGGCAACTGGTAGGGTGCTTTAGCAATTTGTCGTAAGGAACTAATATCATTTATCGAAGGCAGCATCGAAGGGTGATCGAGGGACTACGATCTTTTAACTGAGGGTCTTTGCTAAAGCGTCCCACGTTCGAAGGACATGACTGTTTTATTTGAAGGCAACAAGTGGGGTCGCCCTAGAGGTGCGTTTGTGAAAAGTGTTTTTGATTTCAGTTAATGTTTAACTTTGATTAGGGTTAGCTAGCGTTTGTTTTTAGTCTTTTCATACAAGCCTATTAGCATACATCTAGCAGAGTTTATAAAGAACGCAGTAAAGGCAAAATTTAAATGTCCTACGCTATTATAATGTTTCGGGGAAGGGGATACAAAACCATAAAAGTGGGGAAAAAAAGAAAGCGAATAAAATCCTAATTAACTATTATAACCCTTTATCAATAACATAATAGGAAAAAAGTGCAAGGAAATATAAACTACGACTATTACAAAATCAACTGTGCGACCTATACGTTTATTTCTAGGAATTTAAATAACAAAATATAGGAAAAATTATGTTAGTAAAAATGTTTATTTCTAGGAATTTAAAAGCTTTTGGAATTTTTTTTTTGTGTAGAAAATAAACTAAGCGTTAAAAGATAATTAAAACCTAATTTTAAATTAACTAATTAGTCAACAATAAAAAAAATGCCAAAGAAAACCTAATTACTAGTTATTGATTTTAATTGAAAAAAAAGAATTAATGGAAATCAATAAAAAAAGGTTAGTAAAAATAAATTGCATGGGGGTGGGACTTGAATCCACCCCCTCTGTCTCATAGGTGTGCCATCCTCCACTGGGCCATTGTGTGGTTTATGTTGGTAGAATGTGAGCCAACATATTTTGTTTTATACCTGAAAAGAAAAACATGAAAAAAATATAAAACTCAAAGTACCAGGAGTGGGTGTTGAACCCACACCCTCAACCTCTCCCCATGCCAGCTTTATCGCTAGACCAACTGCTTGTTCATGCTGGTGAGGTAGACCCAAATGTTGGATAAGTGTTGGCAAATTGACAAGTGCCCCATAGTGGCGACACTTGTCACCACTATATTTGACCTGCAACAAATAATGTTTTGATCAGACAATAATGTTTTTTATGAATACATTTGCAATTCATAACAAAATACAGAGGAACATTTCTCCTCTCGTTATTCTTTCTTCCCTCTTTCGCAGGAAATTACCCAAGGCGGTGCTCGCGGCGGCTCGTGATGGCTATGTTCCGATATTCTATTTCTTTATGTCATCCACTTTGTCTCTTTATCCTCTGTCCTAATTTATGATTCAATTTTGCAAGGAATCAAAGAGCTGGCCTGGATCATGAAAGGAGTTTCTGAAAACCTAAGTTCGGAAACAACAATTTTTCAATGATTATGACGAGGAAAAAGTGAAAATAAAAGATGAAAATGAAAGGAAAAGGGATCGAGAAGTCTGGATCCATGAGCTTTTCAATCTTTTGAGACTTCCGGTAAGATCTTTCTGACTCTGGACTCGTGTATTGCTCCTTTATTTTTTGTGTTTGTGATTTATGAAGGGATGTTAGTAAAGGGAAAATGATGAGATGCTTAGGGTTAGTGTTTCACGCAGTTTTTGTGAACAATTGTTCTGTCTGTCCTGTGTACAACGGCCTCCTCCCCCTTTTAAAACGTGCAATGATTGGCCTTTTTTATATTGATACAATTTAGGGTTTATGCATTCTGGACTTTTGTGTCATTGGGCTTTTGATATCTCATATGTATTGCTTGCTGCTTGTACTTTGGCCCTTTTTTGATATGTTATGATTTCCTGACCTATCGCTGCGATTCTGGGCCTGAGATGGGCTTGTTGTTTTTTGATTTCACTGAGGTGCTTATAGGGAAATGCTTTCTGAACCTCTTTTGTGAACCAAAATAAAATTTGCGATTTGCAATTGAGGCTCCTTTGGGCCTATGATTATTCGTTTAATTTCTGACTTTGTTGTGAAAATGTATGAGGCCTTCGTGTTGCTTGTGAACATGATTGAAATGACCCGAATGTTTGAACTCAAAACCCTCTTATTCTGATTCCTATCGCAACACCCTAATGATGAAATTGAAAAGAAATTTGCTTAAGAACTTCTCGCTTATCTCTTACTCAAAGTTATTGATGATTATACTAACCATTTCCCTTTCTTTTGTTTCATGTATGGTTAATGAGAAGAAGAAAATGGCAAGATGAAATGGAATAAAAGTCGTGGCCTTCATAGAAGAATCTTGGAGGGAGATTTTAAGTGTGAAGCTTTTGAAGTCTCGCCATATAATATTTTTCTTCATTTGCCTTATAAGAATTAAGCTTGTCTTGTAATTTGAAGTGATTTAAGAACAAAAATCATTCAACCTCTCAATTTGCCTCTCTTGTAATTTTTTGAAATGGAATTTGTAATACAAACTTTTTTGCCAAAATGCTTGTGAAACAAGTTAAATATTGAATGAAATATTTGAATGATTTTGGCAATACTTTGAATAAAACTTGCCATGTTGAATGGTTTTTAGATAAACCTGAGTGAACTTTTCTAGAGATCTTTTGAATCATGAATGAATCTTGCAATATTGAAATATTGATCTGCTTGCCATGTTTGAGGCAAGATAATTACTTGAAGGAATTTTGAATGGGACTTTGAATAAGAGAATATGCCTTGCGATTTGAATTAGAGTCATGCTTTGTAAATCTTGTCACTTGTTTCCAAAGAGGTTAAACATGAACAATTCTTTCGATCTCGTATGCCTAAAAATGAATCTTAAACTCACTTAAATCCATAAATCTGAATTAAATTGCAATCAAGCGACCAATTCTACTTTGACCAATGAAAGACAAATGACTTCAGTCCTATAGGAAGAATGCCTTGCTCATCAAACATTTAAAACTCCATACCTTGTTTTCATAATTCACGCTTTGTGGTTAAATCTAGCAAGATATCTCAAATTGATAATGATCTTAAAACAAATGCCTTGAGAAAAACTTAGAAGATGATAAGGCTTTGAAACATGAAATGCACTAGACTTCAATTAATGAATGTTAACCAAGTCGAGAATCCAAATTAATCTTCACTTCTCAAAGAGAACATGTCTTCAAATAAATCAAAAGAAACCTCAAGCTCGTCTCCTAAGCCATGGTATTTGTATTTCAATCCAACTCAACAACAATGCCCTGGAGAGTCCTCAAGGGTGGAAATGATACTTAAAGCATAAGAGAACATCTCTAATGAACCTCAGGTGATGATCAAAGGTGTACAGAGACAAAATTCAGGATGATAATGTTTCCGAGATTTTGTCAAAGAAGACGTCACAGATTCAATAATTATCAATCCTAACACAAGAGCCAATAGATGAGAGAAACATGATTCAAAATCAAAATACCTATAGTTCTAGTTCTCTGATGAAACAAAGAATCAATACGATATCTTGAGGCCTAGAAAGCCTGGATATCCTAAAGCGATTGAAAACCCTAGTAGCATGAAGGGATATTTTTGAATGAAATGAGAGGGCAAATTTTGTTAATAATAATAATAATAATAATATTATTATTATTATTATTATTATTATTATTATTATTATTATCATTATTATTGGTATTATTATTATTATTATTATCATTATTATTGATATTATTATTATTATTATTATTATTATTATAATTATTACTATTATTATTATTATTATTATTATTATTGTCATTATTATTATTATTATTATTATTATTATTATTATTATTATTATTATTATTATTATTATTATTATTATTATTATTATTATTATTATTATTGGTATGTCTTTTATGATATATTTGTCATTGATATCTAAAATAATATTTTTATTCATAATATTTGTTGCATTAAAATTTGAAGTTAAAATTAAAATTCATAAATGTTTTTTAATTAACATATTTATTGTATTGTTAAAAACAAAGATGAGGTGTTTATCTTTATTTATTCCTTAAATTTATTCTTTAATTTCAAAACATAAGAATTAAAAAAATATAAAGTGAAATTTGTTATATTTATTTTAATTAAAAGTTAAATGACAAATATAAAGTAAAATTTTAAAAGTGTTTAAGATCAATTATATACTTAAAGTAAAACAAATTAGGAGTTCTTGTAAGAAGGGAGAGAGTGCTTATTTTAAAATTACATTATCTTTATTCTAAAACAATTAACTTAGTTTTTTTAATCAACCATTTGTATTCGAACGGGATTACTAAGGGTAACTCAACCCGATTAATTACAATAATAAGTCCGACAATAATAAGGTAAAAGAGAAGTCCGACGAGGATAAGTAAAAGCTTATACCAACAAGTGGAAATTAGAACATTTTAAGATAGTCAATGAGATTTTTACACCACTCTAGAAATTATAATTAAGCTTTCCTTCTGTATTATTAGCAAGCTACCACTAAATATACATTTTAACTTTGAATACTATGTTCTCCACATCTCCAACCGGACCTTGAAATAATATATCATTTCTTTCTTTCAAATGCACCAACAAGTTGTCAACCATATCACACCCACTCTTGTACTGCACACATGAGGCCTGAGTACATCCATCATGCAACTTTCCCCACACAATATTTATCCTTGAACAATTGGTCATCAAATGGTCAATGTCTTCCTCCTGTCTAAAGCAAAAAGCACAAACTTTATCATGCTCATCTTGAAGAATTCCTCGCTTAGCAAGTTGCAACCTTGTTGGAAGTCTGTCATGGAATAATCTCCACCCAAAAATCTTGATTTTAGAGGGAACCTTGGTTGGCCACATTACTGCCAAAGTTTGTTTCAATACAGTGTTGACCAACCCGAATTCATGCCCTTGTAACAACTTCTCATAACATGATTTTACAGAGTAAACTTTATCTTTCCCATATGACCACACCACTATATCCTGTCTTGTATCATCAGGAGCAACCCCTACCCAAATGTCAGCTAGCTCATGCTTCTCCAACAGACATTGATCCTCCAATATCGCTTCTGCAAAAAATTAATTATGGCAATTCCACACCCATTGTTGATCAATCCAAGCCCCCATATCCTTTACACTGACCCTTTATTATTGCATGAATCCAAGATATTCCCTTCTTCTCAGAGTTCCCAAGCAACAGGAAGTTCCTTTGTAAACTGACAATTTCTTGGAGAACCTTAACAGAAGCTTTAAAGAAAGACAATTGATAAAATATAAAACGATCCATCTAATAAAATATAAAACAAATATTTATAAACTAAACATGAAGTAAATATTTATAATTGTACATACAATAAAATTCTTTTTTTTAATTCAAAAGAAATTTTTTTAAAAAGAAATCTTTCATTAATCCAAATATGAGACAAAATTAAGTAATATATAGTAAAAAAATTAAAACTCAAACGGGTCAAATTTGTGAATTTTTTTTTGCAATAATCAGGTATTAAAAAAAAATTTCGCAAATAATCACGTTTCGGAAAAAATTACACAAATAATCATGTTTCAGATGACTCCCCAAAGGAGGAGCCATCTCACTTGGCGCCTCCACCAGTATTTTTGCCCTAGGTGCCATCTCACTTGGCGCCTCCTCTCTCTTTTAGCCAAGTGAGATGGCGCGTGCTCTTTAAAAGTGGGAGGAGGCGCCATCTCACTTGGCTCCTAGGGAAAAATGCTATTTTTATAAATAATCCGTCCGTTTCTCCGTCATTTCTCACATTTTCTCGCACTGTTTTCTTATTTTTTACTCTGTTATTTGCGTCATGACATTGCCCATGATTTTTACCAGAGATGGTTACGTTATCTTCTCCGCCACGAAACCTGCGATGAAAATGAAATTCTGGCACATTCACTCCATGGAGCGTCTGAAGTGGGAGTTGATGCGATGGCTAGATGGAGACATTGTGGAGGGGGAAATTCGAAGGATCCAGCGAAGACGAACAATAACCTCACATGCAACTGGAAGACCTAATGTATGGTTACAGGAAGTCAAAACAGACAGCGACGTAATGTTGATGATGCATGGGTCAGATGAAATTGTTTTAACAGTTGTAATTTCCTAGACGGAATATCGTGTTTTTTTCTTGTACGCGCAATATTTATTGTAGCAAATACTGTTAACGAAAAGCCCTAATGTTTACAACATAATTAAGGAAAGATTTTATGTATTACAATTTTTATGTGGTCGAGGCAGACGCCCGATTCGGAAATTTTTTGCGATTGTGTCTGACCTGACGGCATAAACCACACTTTCTTTCCAGCTTGTCAAGGTCTTCCATTTCGGTTGTGATGCGCTTACTTTTGGGACGATCCTTCTTGTTCCTTCGCATTTGGTCATTGTGCCACACTATTTCGCCGTCGTATGCAGGCCAATAATCTGGTTTTGCTACCAAAGGAAAGCTGTTGTTGTAAACATTGAGCAACGTTTTAGATTTGTAAATGTGTGACAGAAGTTGTAGCGCTTCTTGATGGGTATAAGAACAAGAGGCAATTACATGAGAGCAAGGCATATGAAAGGCTTGAAACTTGCAACAATCGCACCAACGAGAAGGTAGTATAACCCTATATTCTTGTCTTGGCAGGCCTTCGTTGTGGTCGATTGTCTCTTTCACAATGAAGTTGTGGCTGTGTTGGTCAAACCGTATAACCATATGATTGTTGGCATTGGCACTTTCTGCCTTAATGTACTTCATGCAGCTTTCTTTCCATAGTTGTCCAGATTGCAACACCGCATTCCATATTTCACCTCTTTTGGCAAACAACGAAGCCATCCTAAAATACATAGATTTTACCAAAGCAGTGATCGGGAGATTTCGTATGACTTTGAATACCCCATCCATCGATTCAATAAGATTTGTTGTCATGTGCCCCCATCTTTGGCCATTGTCGTATGACCTAGTCCATTTTTCCACCAGAATATTTTCGATTCACCTACCGGCTTCCGGATTTGACAAATGGATCTCATTGCGGTAATATTTGAACGTGGGTTGTGTCAATGCATATCCCACATTCATAACCACTTTTCTTAGTGTTTTGTCCTTGATCTCCCTCGTGAAATTTTGGACGATATGCCTAACGCAATAGACATGCGTAGAAGGAGGGTCATGCCAACCGTTTGCAGGATTATTGTAGGCACTTTCAATGGAGGCATGTCTGTCCGAGATCAAATAGAGATCTGGTTGAGGAGCCACATGTGTTCGCAGGTTTTTCAGAAAAAAGCTCCAAGCACCACCGGTCTCCCCCTCAACTAGGGCAAAGGTAGTTGGGAAAATGTTGTTGTTGCCATCTTGTGCAACTGCCATCAGTAGTGTGCCTTTGTATTTCCCATACAACCAAGTCCCATCAATTTATATAATTGGTTTGCATGATGCAAACCCTGTGATGCAAGGTTGAAATGCCCAAAACACTCGACTGAATATTCCGTTTCCGTTTAGTTGACTACCATCTTGGGCGTATGCTGGCACTGTTTCCAGAACGTAAATAGTACCCGGAGAATAAGTCTTGAGTGCATTCAGGTAGTGAGGAAGTTCTTGGTATGACTCCTCCTAGTTTCCGTACACCTTTTCAATCGCCTTGGTCTTTTCTAACCACGCCTTACGGTAAGATGGAGTATAGTTAAAAACTGTGGTGATGTGGGAGATGATGGTTTTCACCTTCAAAGATGGGTCATTGCTGACGAGTGGTAGGATTTCTTGACAAATGAGATCGTAATTAAGTTTTCGATGGTCCTGTGATTGGGTAGAACTGACACAAGTGTGGGTAGACATGGAACCTATAACCCAACAATCACCTCTTAATCTGTATGATGCAGTGAGCTTGAACATACAATCAAGGTGGACACACTTGATCTTGTACCTTTCTGGGTTGACACGGTCCACCTTAAAATCGACCGAGTTGAGCATGTGGAATTTTTTTATGGCTCTGATGCATTCCTCTCTGTTACAAAACTTGTTATTCTCTTTTAAGTTTTCATCCGACTGCATATACGGATTGAAAAATAAATCAGAAGACGATTCATCTCCGCCCATGTTGAAGTTTGTCATGTGCGGAGATGGTGTGTAGATCTCGTTTGCAGGAATACCAGGTATCCCATTGTCTTCAGAATCATCATTCACCATTTCATCAAACTCTAACTCGTCATCTTCTTCTTCTTCATCAACTGCATCTACCTCTGCTTGTTCGGTCTCCAAAGGATCAACCACTTGTGTCACCTAAGGCTCTCGCAGCATAATGTATAACTCAATAGAGTCGTACCCAGAATACACATGATTAGAAAACATATTCTGAAGATCCTCGTCATCTTGAACCTCAACCTTATAAAATATTATTTGGTTGTTACAAAAAAAAACTGGATTCTGATAAAATATTTGTGTCACCGGGCCTCGTCCAAGTTTGGCCTCCAATCGTGTTTTGAAGTACGAGAAATTGGCTTTCCCGTTTAAAAGAAATCGAATGTTGTCTGTGTCTCTAAACAAAAACCCAGAGGTGGGACTAATGTATGTCTCACCGTTGAAATGTGCATTGATGACATATTGGGGTGCAGAGGCCATTGCGTATGGTTGTTTGAAGGTTTGAAGATTTGAAGGTTGGAATGTTTTAAGTTTATGAGTTATTCGAAGGTTTGTATGTTTGATTGTTTGAAGGTTTGATTGTATGAAGGTTTGAAGGTTTGACAGATTAAGTGAATCAGTGTTTTGATAAATGTAAGACTAAATAGGTCATACTGGATTTGAATTAAGTAAGGCTGTAACCTCCAAGGCTGCCACCTAGCCTGCGCCTACTCTGCACTTACACTATAACATGTAAGTCTCCTCCCATCACCTCCAATAGTTACATGCATGCAGGCATGGCTTCTCCAAGACTGTCAACTAGCCTGCGCCTACTCTGCAACCCGTGCCACCTATTATTCGCCAATGGGGATGGCGACACCTTTCATTTTTGTACTCTTTCGCCAAGTCCAATGGCGCCTCCCTTAATGTCCAATCATGTTATATGCATGCAGACATGCCTTCTCCAAGGCTGCCACCTAGCCTGCGCCTACTCTGCACCTACAATGTAACATGTAAGTCTCCTCCCATCACCTCCAATAGTGTTACATGCATGCAGGCATGTCTTCTCCAAGGCTGTCAACTAGCCTGCGCCTACTCTGCAACCCGTGCCACCTATTATTCGCCAATGGGGATGGCGACACCTTTCATTTTTGTACTCTTTCTCCAAGTCCAATGGCGCCTCCCTTAATGTCCAATCGTGTTACATGCATGCAGACATGCCTTCTCCAAGGCTGCCACCTAGCTTGCGCCTACTCTGTACCTACACTGTAACATGTAAGTCTTCTCCCATCACCTCCAATAGTGTTACATGCATGCAGGCATGGCTTCTCCAAGGCTGCCACCTAGCATGCACCTTCATTGCAAGATTGATACTTATCGTGCATGCATGCACCAGCTACCACCTAACTTACTCTATGAAATATTTTTGCCTATAAATACAGAGCATAACATACTTCTCTTGCACCCACAATTGTCTCACTCTCTGCTACAAAGTCTTTCATAATCTCTTACAATTTCTAAGTCTTTCATAATCTCAGGCATTTTCAACAATGGCTCTTCTCATAATGGGGGATTCTCACAGAGGCACAAGGGACAACATTGCAGCATTTGTAAGTTTCTTTTATAGTTATACATTTTTTATACTTATGGTAATGCTTTGTTCATCTTACTTAATCTTACACCTTTACATTATTAACTCAGGATACCAAAAGATTAAGAATCCGGTCTCACAACTACCTGGCTCCCGACCCATTCATCGTACCATATCTGGAATACGCGGGTTTCGGACATGTTATAAAGATCTCCAACTGCACAATAGATTCAAAGTTCATACTTTCCATGTTGGAAAGGTGGAGACCAGAGACCCATACATTTCACCTACCAATAGGTGAATGTACCGTCACGCTAGAGGATGTGTACATGTTACTGGGTCTCCCTGTCGACGGTAAGTCCGTTAATGGGTCGGTTCAACAACCCAATTCTCTGTGTGAAGAATTGTTGGGCATGGATATGGTTGAAGGTGGTGGTGCGAGAGGTCAGGGTATACTACTAACTGAGCTTAAAAATCATTATGCAACTTTGGAATTAAACGAAAATTCCTCCGAGCAAGACAGGGTAATAAAAGCTAGAACTTATCTAATGATACTAATTGGAACCTTTTTATTTCTCGAAAGTACGGAAAATAGTGTAAATTTTATGTATTTAAATTTACTTAGAGATTTCGAAAAAACTAGAAAGTATAGTTGGGGTTCTGCTGTTTTAGTCCACCTATACAATTCCTTGTGCAAAAATGCAATCAAGGAAAAATGTACATTTTATGGCTGCGCTTTTTTACTTCAAGCCTGGGGTTGGTGAAGGATGGAGTCCCTAAACCCTGTCAACAACAACACATTCGTTTTCCCATACGCAATAAAGTAAGTCATCTAGTTATATCATTTATTACTATTCATCTCTTCACCAACTATATGTTAAAAATAAAATATTTTTCATTTCCTTTAGGTATTGCGTGAGGGGTATGGATTACGGCAAGAACCCAAGATTCATTGTCGCACTATACCGCAATCTATTGGATCACCTAGGCCCGGATGATGTACGTCGTACCTTTCAACTTTCCTACTTTTAAATTATTTATGTATTACGCTTTCATTAACCTGATTTAATTTTATGCGCAGTTTGTCTGGAGACCATATTTGGGTTTGGGCCATGAACCAAACCCCAAGGATGCAACAATTTGGAGCGCCAAGACTGCAATCATACGGTTCAATGTTGTGGAGATGCACCACAGCGACCGTGTGAAGATGCAGTTCGGAATGCATCAAGAGATACCCAGTGATCCGACTTGTTTGTCCCTGTGGCATCTGAAAAGGGTCGACACCCAGTGGGGTCTTACCAACTGGAAAGACTTTGCTCCATAATGGTGTAAGATGTGGCAGAGGCGTCACCGATATGTCTTGCAATTCCCGGTTTTCCTCAATCATGATAATATGCGACACACGGATCAGTATTTATCTTGGTACAGGTCGGTTAGTAACCCTGAAATACACGTGTCTCATCCAAGGTATTTGGTTGACCCGCGAACACAATGGGCACAATCCTCGTTTCCCCAACAACAAACCCAACACACATCAACCTCCCACCAACCTCCCAGACGAAACCGAACCACAAACACCCAACCATAGTCGCCACCACAACACAGTTACACCCAAATTCCCCACAACCAACCATAATCACCACCTCAGTACCAATACCCCCATATGCCTCACACCCAACCGCAATTCCAATCACACTACCAACACACCCGCATACCCCACACACAATTTCAGTCTTCTAGATATCCCAATATGGGCCCGTCAACATCTAGCCTTAGCCCTGATCTAGGAATGTCGGAAGATTATGAACCAACCGACCCAACTTACCATCAACTACAGTATCACCAAACCACCCAACATCCTCAATAGCAAACACCCCAGGATCCATTTCCTTTCTACCCCTCGTACTCAGACGATTAATGCTACAGACCCACCATAGAACCCCACCGACAGCCAACACGACCAAACTTTGAGGGTATGGGTAACCGACTGTACCAAAGCGGGTCTTCTAGATATGGAGATTTGACTGATTTCATGGATTCGGAACGCATTGACTTCACTGGGCCATCGACCCTGCCACAACAGGAAACGCGACGACACCTAGCACGGGAAAGGCGAGGACGGGGATCCGGAACCGGGGGTCATTACCGGGTTCCGGGAGACCACTGAATAATCTGTTTTTTTTAATCTATATATTTTTATGTAATTCTTATGGGTGTAATCATCTTTTGTAAATAAAAAGTCAATTTTGTTGATCCTATATCGAATACGCAACGCACCGGATTGGAAAAAAAACGCGAAAATTTCCCTAGAAATGCACTTAGGCGCCATCTCACTTGGCTTAGGGAAAGCCCTAAGCACCTAGGCGCCAAGTGAGATGGCGTCTCCCCTTAAATAATAGGTGTAGGCGTCAAGTGAGATGGCTCCTCCTTTGGAGAGTCATCTGAAATATGGTTATTTGCGTAATTTTTTCCGAAACATAGTTATTTGCGAAAAAAATTTTAATACCTGATTATTGCAAAAAAAAATTCCAAATTTATCATTGATTAATCTACATCTACATAAAATAATTATATAACAAATTATGATATTCTTAAAAAAAAAAACAAATTTAACTAAACAGGAAAAAAAATCATTTTTAGTTAATTAGACATGTATATACTATAATACCAATTAAATTTTATAGAATTAAAAAAAATGATTGCATAAATGTATGCAATTGATGTAAATAAAAGAAAAATATATATCTATGTAAAAAAAGTGTACTAAGGATTCAAATTTGAAGAAAAAAAATATGTCTATTATGAATTAATTTAAATAAATTTTACATCGTGAATCTTAATACTACCAAAATTAAATTATTATTTTTGTGTAATTAATACAGACACAAAAAATACATGATAAAAAGTGAGTTAATGATTCAAATACATGAAAAATGTGTCATTTTCAGTTAGCTCAACATTTTACAATAAAATTAATGTTACTAATTTAAATTTATAAAACTAAAATATCTATTGCATAAATGTGTATACAGGAAAAAAAAAATTGACTAATAAATAATTAAAAATATTTTTATAAAAATCTATGAAAATGGTTTTCTACTAATATTAATGAATAAAGGTTATGAAGTTTTAATAGTTTTTGTTGTCTCCTATGGTTGAAATTAAATTATAATTTTACATAAATGTGCACCATCAATCGCATCTGTGCGTACGCCATATTTTACTAGTTTTGCAAACAAAATTACGCCCTTAATCTTTGACATGAGTTCAAAAAGAAAAATATTTTCTCTCTCTATTTTTGTTGTGCCTTAAAATAATACATTGTGTTATGCAATATTGGAAGTATTATCACTAATTAGTTTTGGTAGTTAATATTGTTGAAAAGTTGTTGCAAAGTGTAACTAATATCAACTATATAATCTATTGTCTTGTATACCGTAGGTATCAATGTGAATGTTATTCATTTTCTTCTTCTTACTCTCTTCATCATCATCATTTTCTTCCTCTTCTTTCATTCACTTCAAGCCAAGCATAGTATTGATCAAGATTCTTATCTAACATGGTATTAAAGGGGTCAGATTTCCATTGCACTTTAACCATCCAACAAAGCTTCATGACAACCATGGTTGAACCTTTCGCAAGGTGCAAGATTATCTCTTCATAGAAGAACCAATGCTTCATCATTTTTAGAGAAACTCGTACTCCCTGTAACATCATCAACCGCTTCAGTTTTAAAGAAACGCGGTTAGTTCTTTACATTCTAGTTAGTTTCTACTACGCGAAGTTTCAAAGATTCAAGAAAGGCAAATCTTGAGCATTCCTCGAATAATGGTGTGCCAATAAACACACCTAGTGCACCACAACACCACTCTCAAAACTAGATGTTACATCTGAGCTTTACTATATCATCATTTTTGTTTGGTCCTAAACTCTCCATCAAATTACAGGACAACAACTTCTTGTTGTGGAATCAACAGGTAGAAGGGGTTATCCTCCCGCACAAGCTACACGGGTTTGTGGTAAATTCGTAAGTTACATCTATGTTCAAGAGTGATCTTGATCGTATATCCAATTTGGCATTTGAAGAATATGAAGCGTGAGTGGTTTGGGATCAAGATCTTTTCATGTAATTGCTCTTCATCATCTCCAAATTTATGTTGCCATGTGTTCTTGCATTCAAGCATGCACGTGAAGTGTGGGACAAATTCCACAAACAATTAAACTCTCAAATGAAAGCACATGTGCATCAATTACGATATGAGTTAAAGAATAGCGAGAAAGGTAATAGAACTATCTCTGAGTATGTTCTTCATATTAGAACAATTACAAACTCCCTCTTGGCTATAGGTGATCCAATCTCTAAGCGTGATCAGGTCGATGCAATTCTTCAGGGATTACGTGAAGAATACAATCCCTTCATTATATAGTGGTGTATAACAAGGGTGATCTCAATGATATGTATGAAGTATAAGCTTTGCTTTATGTGCAAGAGGGCAAGAGGACAAGTACAAGCAGAAGCTTTCTACTTCAAGTGCTTCTGCAAACATGACTCATGGTTCTTTTGTGCAAACTCCAACCAAAAATGGTTACTCACGAGGAAGAGGCATGTATACTCGAGGGAGTGGACATATATGATCTTCAAGCATCACTCAAACTAATTTGATCATGGTTAGCTCAAGGTTTAGTTACTTGTTTCTCAAATTTCTTCAAAGGCTCATGTGTTTATTTCCATGCCTTGTGCAATAAGTTTCCTCAAGCCATTAGAAGTTTAATCAAAGTACAATCAAGTATTCATCATGCTAAGTTCATATGTGCACCAAGGTGCCTTGAAATGCAAGAAAAAGGTCAAGGTTGCAAGCTTATTCAAACTGGTTTGACCTAAAAAGTCAACTTTTCAAGTCAAAGTTAAAAATATCAAAACTCCTTCATTATTCAACATTTTTAGTGATTCTTTGGGCATATGACTCTTATTGATATCTTCTATAACTTCTATTTACATATCAAGAGCCAGTTATGCTTGGAAGATCGTGAAAGAGTTGGAGACATTATAGGTCATTTTGGACTTAAATTTTTTTAAAGTTATAATTATAGGTCATGGTGCCAACTTTACCAGCTCATAACTTTTTGCTCATGTGTCCAAATCAAACCTTTATTTTCACATTGTGTTCTTTGTGATGAAGTGATGATTTAGCAAAAAAGAATGAGAATCAAAGGTCAAGTGTGCATAATTTCATATTGGTTTGAAATTATCTCCACAAAACTGAAATTGGCTCATGAATCAAATTTTGAAATCACTCAATTATCAATTTCAAGCCCAAATATGCACATGTTTAGTCCATGGTGATGTTAAGTGATGTATAAGGATAAAAAACGACCTAAAATTGTGAGGTTTGCACTGTGTTTTAGTGACTTTGCAAGCAAGAATTGCCACGCACTTGGTGCTCATGATTTCACATGATTTACAATGATTTCTCACGCGTATGAAACTCTCTCACTTTAGCTATAAATAGAGCATTCTAATCCTATCAATTCCAAGCTTCAATATCCCCTAGAAACCGGGCTACAACTTAGAGTTTTCACCAAAAAATTTTGAGATCGTGTTTTCATTTCAAGCATTCTCACCTTGATTTCTTGATCCCTTTATAATCCTTGCCACCTCCTGAAGCTATTGCAACAAGAATCAAAGCCTGAGACTCACTGAATCGTCTTGCCAAGTCTATCTTTTAGCCATTCTGAGCATACTTGGACAATGTAGTTCGAAGCACCATTTGCACTCTAATAAGTTCCTATAATGTTGTTTGATATTCACTGATGCTCATCCTTACCCCCATATTTCATTTATACTTCATTTTCACCATTTAATTTCGATTTTTCATTTTTGGTTTTATCATGATTTTCTGTAAAATTCTCTTAGCACACTTTGAATAAATGAAGGTAGAGCTAATGGTTGAATTCGTCTCAATGAAATAGTCACAATGATGTAGGTCTCAAGCCCTAACATCACAGTTTGTCAAACTTTGATGATCAACTCACCGTAGAAGACGACCGGAGAGACTTTCAGGTGGTTTGTATGAGTTTTGTGGTTTAACCAATCACGACACGCCTTTGTTTTATTTTGACCGACTGATTCAATTTGGATCTAGTGTGTTATTTCACTTAAAGTCCATGGTGCACTTTCAATGAGATCCCTTGAATATAATTACCTGGCAAAGCGACTTGAATCCTATGGTCCACATAATTTCTATTTTAATTTCTTTTTTCTCATTTTGTTTTTAATTTCTAAAATATATTTTTATTCAGATTTTTACTAAAAAAAATAACAAAAAGTTCACAAAAATATTTCTGGTTATTTTAAACCTTATGTAATTTTTATCTTTATTTTGATATTTTATTTTATTTTTCTCTTATTTCCTTTGTTTTAATTAGTTTAAAAATAGTTTTATGCATTTTTAATTTCTCCAAAAATTCTCAAAAATATTTTTAATCATTTCTGATTTTTCTATTGTTTTTGTTGCCATTTATTTAATGCTTTGATAATACTTTGGCATTTTCCCTTTTATTTTCAATTTAAAAATCATTTAAAAATTATCTAATAATTTATTTTTATTTCCTTTTTGCAATTTAAATATTGTTTGACTTCTATTGCCTTGAGTCATGACACACTTGACAAAACGTTTCATCAATATCAATGGACTTTGAGTGTTGATTTGGTTTGTATGAACCTTTACTAATTCAAATCTACCATTAAATGATTATTTGAAACATTTTTGGTACTTTAGATTGATGATATGTTTATCACCTTGATCCGCCAAGAGAAGTGATTAATCTTGATGATGACTTGAATCAATGTTATGATTAAATTTGTTTTATGATCTCTCTTCATCTCCTTCTCCTTCTTTTTTCTTTTTATCATTTGGATGATGATGAATTCGTCTTGTTCAATTAGGTTTGGATTGATGCTTGATGAACTTTCATCATTTTAAATCTACCTCTAAGTGATTATTTGGGCACTTTAGGTCTGTGAATTATTGATAAGTTTGTCTCAAGGTATCATGAAATATTTGATTGATGTAATGATCTCACCTCCTTGACATTGATCTTGATCACCTTGCTTTTGAACCATGGTGTTCATTTATGCAATACACCTACATTAGTTCACTTATGATTGCTTAACATAGCGTCAAATTGTGTTGGATCGTAATACTAATTACTAACATTAATAATATTAATTGTGCTAACTTTATATTTCCGCACTTTTACATTAATGTCATTTAAATTCTTACCTTTTACATTTATGTCATTTAAATTTTCGCAATTTACTTTTATGCCATTTACATTTTATCATTTACATTTCACTTTTTACTTTATGTCATTTATTTAATTGCCTTTTCCTTTTTCCCCTTGGGCATTTCTTTTTCTTTCATTAAAAGACATTAATAAAGGCTAAACCAAAAAAACATGACTCAATGATCATTTGGACTATTGGTTATTATCTCTTGCTTGAGGGGTTAGACTTTTGGACTTAGGATAGATCCTTGACTTGGACTTTCATATGACACCTTAAGATTCATCTGGACCATGTATCTGAGACTTTGAGATTTTCTCTATGACCTTTGGTTTTGTTTGTTTGTTTTATTTTTCATCGGATGCAGGTTTTGTCATCTGATACCTGGGAGTTTATCTGATGCTTTGAGCTTTATCTGCTACCTTGGAGTTTATATGATGCTTTGAGCTTGACCTGATACCTTGGGTTTATCTGATACTTTTATAATTCATCTGCTTGTGTGATATTCATCTGATGCTTGACTTGTGTCTTAATCCAAAGGAAAGAGATGCTTTGCTTGACTTATGTCAAATGCTTATTTCATTTTGGTTTGTTCAGATGCACACACAAAGGCTTTCTCTTGGGCTATATTAAAATGAGACCTTTTATTTCCTGTCTTTTAATTTTAGATTTTATGGTAGTCTCTTCATCTCCTACCCTTCTTTAATTTTCAAAGTCTTATGCCTATTTAAAAAACTTCTTATTTTCAAACTTGAAATCTCTTTCTCAATAAACCTTGACTTTGTCAAGTGATTTTCAAAACCTCTTTTCTTAGTAAATGCTAAGACATCTTAAGCATATCAAAACTTCTTCTCAAAAGACAAAAATATACAAAACTCATTCAAATATTTTATGCCCTTTGTGCATTTTCCTCTAAAATGTTTTCTCAAAAATTAGATATTAGTCTTGTTTTAAAAGTGATTGCAAACCATCCTACTTCTACAAACATGGAAAAGTGGTTGGCATTTTCCACTGATATGTTGAGATATGCCTTGTTGATTAAATCCAAGTTGTAAATTCTCCATATTAAAGATGATGCAAATGCTCACTTTCCCATAGTTGTTGATAGAATATTGAACTATTTTGCCTCTTGTAATAATAGGGAAAATTCCCTGAATGTCGATCTTAAGGACTGCACCGAAGTACTGAGTTCAATTTATGGTTCAATTAAACAAAAACTTAATTTGGGGGTTTGTTTGGTTATTGTTATTGTAAAATAAATAGAAATATAAATTGGATTCTTACTAGTATGAGGAGCATGCTAGGGTAAAGTGTATAATTTTCCCTATAACAACCTTGACTCCCGATTTCTTCAACAAGTTCATAATACTAATTACAAGTCTTTTAAGTTATTTTCCCATAAGTCCTTAGTGGAAAAATATTTGAACATTCATCTTAAATCCTAAGTTCTTCGAGAGTTATGATAAATTCAAGTCTTTGTTTTACCAAGAGTTAACCGGTAACTATAGGGTATCCCTAGTTTTAGGTGATATCTACTACAGTCTAATCGTACAAAAATCTTAACAATTGTGGTCCAACTAATTGTTAATCGTAGAACAATCCTTATTTGTCCGATAAAGAAAGCATGAAAAACCTTGTACAATTAAATTGACTAATAAAAACAATGGAATTGATGAAATCAGAAATTCAAAGTCACTTACAGAATCAAATCAGGGACACCCTCTAGAATTGGGGGGTTTAGCTACTCATATTGTTCAAAGTAATTTCAGAATAAAAAATAGACTTTACAAATTACTGGTGAATTTGGATCTTCAATTTCTTCCGCTCATAAAAAGTCTTCTTCTTCAATCGTATAAATTCACCGCTAGCAAAAGTCCTCTAATTCATCGTGGAAACTCATCTGAATAGCAAAAACTCACTTAGGTCGGTTGGAAGTACCCAAAACACCCGCACAACTTAACATATGGGAAAAATAGAAAAAAATCATGAAACCAGCGTCACAGGCCAACACGGCCCATGTCAGGTAACACAACCGCCCTTGTTGGCCTTTTGATGTTTTATTCGCCAATTCAAGTCCCAGGGGTTGCAACACGGCATGTGTTGGGCAATACGGCCGCCCGTGGTGCACCCCTGACTTCCCATATTTTCCAACGCGCCCAAGGTATCCCTCCTGACACAGCCCGTGTAAGGTGACACAGCCACCCGTGTCAGGCCTATTGCAACATGATTTCTGCATTTCTTCTGAAACTCCGAGTTTTGCACTGAATTGTTTTGATTTATTCCTCTGAACCTGAAAACAATAAAACACACAACCAACGCATAAAAGTGGTAAAATGAAATAAAACATACGACAATAAAAATAAAAGATAATTCAATTTAACAATAAATAAACGTGTAAAAACCACGGGTCAAACTCCTCCAAACTTAAACCTTTGCTTGACCTTAAGCGGCCATTACAAGAACTCATGAAAATCACAGTATCCCAGTAATCATACGTGAAACACCCGTTCAAATTGATTAGAAGGCAGTTCGTCCGATATTCACATGACGTGAGGAGTATGTGTAAGAACCTTTAAATATTGAGCTTCCTCTTCAGATACCTCTCTAACTATGCTTTGTACTTAAGTATTTTTCCTATTTTCCTCCTTTTTTTCATTTGGACAGACAAGTTAAGGCAATGAGAATTTTTTGATGATCATCACAAGCACAAGACTAATCAAGAATTTTTTTGTCCAGGCACCAAATAAGCAGTGTCTACTCCTTTTTAATTTCAAATGAAATATTCAAAACTTTCCAGTTTATATATTTTCCTTTTGGATGACGTTTGGGGTTCAACCCCCTTTGGGATGAATAACCGGGTGATGGAAACCCAACTTAGTGAGCCTGTTGCCTTTTAACGCATTTTTATAATTTAACTCCAGCTTTATTTATTTCTAAACCAATCATACATGCATGCGAATATAGATTATGCCAAACTATATTGATAAACTACTCAAGGAGTACTTCTTAGGATTCAAGCACTATGGTACAAATCTATACGTTAGATACATATCACTGTCACGTTATTCTGAACTTTCTACCCTCAAACAATCATCCCTTTGTCTGTATATACTATTCCTGATCTCTATGAAATACAATCTCTTTAGAAAAACAAAACAAAATATTTCGATCAAAACTTGGGAAGGACTTCAACTCGTGGATTTACACATGAATTATCATAAAACCAACAAATAACTCGAAAAGAAAAGTAGTAAACCCCAAACTTAAACTAAATATTGACCCCAATGTTTCAGAAAAATCTCGAGGAAGGTGACTCACAGAGGGTAATGCAACACTAGCTGCTGCCTCCTAGATTTCACCAGTAAGGCTCCCTTTTTATTACCTGAAGACAAAATGAAACAAACACAAAATGAAAAACTAAGTTATTAAAAACGTGGGTTGCCTCCCACGAAGCAATTCATTTAACATCGCATGGCTCGACGGTTCATCCCCTTATGGAGAGAACTTCCTCTTCCACACCTTGTTATTTGTCCTTTTTATAAGCCAAAACTCATTTAGATCAAAAGTATAACCCACTTTGTGATTTAGTTCACTTCTGTGATCAGTGGATCTGGAACTGATTGTTTAAAGCTGGTTTCACGAAATGTCGCGGAAGCAAGAGTCGCCACCGTCTTTTATTTTCTCCAACATGGACAGGACAAAAGCACAGCAAAATTCCTTATGAGATAGTTTCTCGGTTCGGGAGGTAGATTTATACAAAGGGAAGGTGTTAGCACCCTTTCTATCCATGGTTATCCATGGGCTCTTAGATACTTGCTCATTTGTGTTTTCAAAATGTTTGCTTTTCAAAGTGTGCGTGGGTTTGAAAAAAAGTTTCGTTTAAAGATTTCAGATCGACTCTTGTATCAGTCCTCAAGAGTGTTTCAAAAATTGTTTTGAAAGCTTTTTGAAAGTGTCGGTGTGAAAAGAGTTTTTTGTTTGTTTTTGAATAGAGCAAGTATCTATGAGTCATCTACCTACCCTAAGGAATTAGGCTGTGTAAACGTCCTTAAGGTAGTGCCATCCCACAATTGAGAGATAGGTAGCACCACCGTTGGAGGTGTTCGGGTCAATTCGTTTGTAGGGACAGTGTGGTCACCAGAACAACAGTAGGACACCTTAGAAGCTACCCTTATGCCATTGATCCTTTTTAATTCTGAGGCAACCGTTTCGAGGCAACTGGATCATGCCATAGACATAAGGACTTACTAAAACGTCATATACTCGACGACCACGTTTCGAGGGCAAGGCAATAGTGAGGCGTACCCTAAGAGTGGTGTGTGAATTTGTGTGTCATTTTCATGTTATGTTTTATCTTGTACATGTATCATGGTGATCTACGCTTGTTTTTAATTTAGGCCATACATTCTTTCATGCAATTATAATTTAAAAGTGCGGAAATTTAAATGCGGAAAGTAAAATCCTACGCTATTACAAGGCGCGGGTCTATACATCGCCAAATTACAAAGACCCGTTTTAATAAAAATGCGGAAAATAAAATAAATTCCTAATTACTATTACATGGCTTGAACAGTTACATAATATTCGAAAAGGAAATAACGTGCGAAAAGAAGGAAAATAGAACGTTCGAGGGTGTTGGACCCTTTTGAAATTAAATTGAATTAAAAGTTAATTAATTATTTAATAAAAGGAAAGAAATGTTTTTTAGGTTTTTGGTATTTAATGAAATAAGGAAAAGAATTAAAATTAGAAGGAAACCCTAGTTCTAAATTGTTTTTAATTATTCATGAAAAATATTAAAGTTTAACCTAATTTACTCTAATTAATTATTTTACATATTTATTTACAAAATAATTAATAATTAATAATAATAATAATGATGAGAAAATTATTTAAAAAGAAAAGGTGAAAAAATATCAAAACCCTAATTCTACCTATTTTAATTTATTAAGAAAAACATTAAAGTTTTAAAACCTAAATTAACTAGTTAATTATTAAAGTTTATTTACAAAATAAATAATGGTGAAATTAATATTAACAACAATAAACATTTTTGATTTTTTTGTATTTTATTTTTATTATGAATATTATTTTAGGAATTTAAAGAAAGCAATAAAAACAATTAATATAATTAAGAAAGAAAACAAATAAAAATTAAAAAATTGATGCAAACCATGGGGGGTGTCTGGCCCTTTTAGGAGGTTTCTTGGAAGCAATTTGGCCCACTGAATCAAAGCCCCTTTTGACTTTCCATGTTTGAGTGCGTGTGGTTGACTAGCGTGTACCATGGACTGCACGTTCTGGCCTTCAGATTGGTCTTGAAGCCACTTGTCAGGTCAGCGTATGAGTGTGCATGGTGGGCCTTGTGATGGACGCTGCATGGAAACATGTTATGGAAAAAATTATGAAATATGATAGGGGACCTGGGAATCGAACCCAGGTCCCAGTACCTGCAAGACAGCTCACCCACCAACTGGGCTAATGCGCGCATTTGTATATTGAATGGACAACAAATAATACGTATGAAGAAAAGGCCATTATGCTGGACGTTGAAAAAACCGCGCCAAGTTTGAATTATCCAACCACACGGAGACACGCATGCATCTTCTTCCTTTTGTACCTGTAATATAAGCAATTAGCGGGGGTTTTAAACCCCCACTAAACAAGACCTGTAAAAATAGCGAATAGGACATGGCCAAATATAAAAAGGGCGCGAGGTCATGGTTAGCTTCGTCTTCATGTCACGAATTCATTGGCATAGGTTTGGTGGCCTGATTTTTCCATATGAAGAAACCCCTAATTCGAAGCTTCTGAAACCCTAGAAAACGTTAATGGCATATTTTGATATAGGCATTATTAGTTCAATTAAATGGTACCATTAGCTTCAGAACATCATTATTAGTAAGAATTAACCATTAAAACTCATGAATAATGCATGAAAAGTAAAGCACGATTATGGAAAAGTTTGTGAAAAGTGTGATTCGGTTCTACCAATTCTTGAGGTCTGGAGATTGGTTCTTGATTGCAACACGTTCCTAGCAATGTCATGAATGTATTGGAAGGCTTGTTGTGCTTTGAAACGCCTTGTAACTATGTTTTCAGTTTTCAATTTTTTGATGAAATTTTGCAAATTGGTATGCAGCTTGTGTGCAGTTTTTCGTGTGTCATGGAATAGGGTTATGTTATGCCTTTGTAGGTGAAGCAAATTAGGTTAAAAAACCAAGCCAAAAGTCCATGAATTAAAGTTTTGAATATTTGATTTTGTTCATATCTTTTCCAATCTTTTTGCCATGAAAATCATGCCAATTATGGAAGATTTGGCCTTGTTGATTGATGCACGAAATCTCTTACATGTGTGGAAGATATTAGCTGCATAAAAAAGACTTAAAAACATGATTTGGTATTTTTCTTATATTTAAATTTAATTAAATGAATTAATGATAATAAAAATTCAAATAATTAATCAAAAATAAGAAAATAACTCCCTTTGAACTTAGTGGGTCGTGCATAGCCTTTGGGTAATGATTCATGGAAGAATTTGTGGCCCATTAGCATTTTTGAAGCAAAGTTGACTTTTCAAAATTCCCAAAAATTTCCAAACTTCTACAAGGCATATCTTGCTCAATTTTGAAGCTATGAACATGTTCTTGGACATTTTGGAAAGGTCTTGAAGTCCTCTAACCAATGCCTTTGGTCCTATGTCATTTTGATTTACCAACCTCAAGTTATGGTCTTTGACTTAAAGTGCCTTTTTGTTGACTTTTGAAAATGACCTATAATGTTGAAATTTATAACTTTTTGTGAGATCATTTCTTGGACTTGAAGTGTGAAGATGAGTTGTAGGAAATGTCATCCTATTCAAAATGAGCTTTGGATGGGATTTTTCTGATAAACCATGAGGAAGTTATGCCCTGGTCAATTTGCAGTTGACTTTTTCAACTGTCCAAAAATAGAAACTTTTGCATCTTGAGACTTTTTGAGCCATGCTTTGAGAATCATGATCAAGAATTGACCAAATGATGTTTGTGGCTTCAAAATAAGATGTTGACCAAAAATTTTGACTTTTGACTGTCAAATGACCATTTTGCCCCTGCAATTGACTGTGAAGCATTTAGGGTTTTTTACTGTGCAATTTGATGCTGTGAGTCTTGAACCTTGGCATATAGATGCTTGACAATGTATGTAGGCATGTGGGACTTGATTGGACCCTTGAAAAACCTCATTTTCTTTGCAAGAACCAAAACCCTAATTTTGACTGTGTTAGGAGGCAATGGAACTGTGCAACCCTTGGGAGATTTTGAATCATCTGGAGATTGATCTTTGGCAAATTTTGAAGAATATGGGAGGGAAAATTTTGGGGTACAACAGTTGCCCCTGTTCAATCTTCTTAGACCTGAGGATGTACATTGGTTGTCGTGCCTTTCGTAATCCGAGGGTGGAAGATGATTGAACACTAGAGTGCCCAGAAATTTGCACTCACATAGTAGAATATCAGCAGTATGATGTGGGAATGGGCTTACAGATGCCATTTGGAGAGGTGATGGATAGGAGGATGGGCTTATAGATGCCATCTGGAAGTGTGACAGTACCTTGTCGGGAATGGGCTTATTGATGCCATTTGGAGACTGTTGGTATATGGATGGGCTTATAGATGCCATCTAGGTGTTGATCGCGTAAGAGATTCCTTAGCGAGAACTTGTGTACCTGAGAAAGAAAAATAATTACCTGGCCTGTTACAGGAGTTGATCTTTAAACTCTTTATGTAGATGTGCCCTGGCTGGATACAGGAATCGAATCTTTAAACTCTTCAGACGTGCCCTGGCAAGATACAGGAATCGAGTCCAGAGAATAGTCGTCAACAGATACACCCTGGCAGGATACAGGAATCGGATCTTCGAACTCTTCAGACGTGCCCTGGCAGGATACAGGAATCGAGTCTGGAATTAGTCGTCAACAGATACACCCTGGCAAGATACAGGAATCGGATCTTCGAACTCTTCAGACGTGCCCTGGCAGGATACAGGAATCGAGTCTGGAATTAGTCGTCAACAGATACACCCTGGAAAGATACAGGAATCGGATCTGGAGTTGCGACAATTGATAGGTAATTTTTGTAAGTTGAAAGAGGGAACCTGTGTAGGGTTGCCTAATGATGAGCTCGTGTAAAACTGCATCTTGGAAAGAAGGAAACCTGTGTAGGGTTTACTGATAATGAGTATGTATAAGACTGCATCTGAAATGGAGAAAGAACCTGTGTAGGGTTACTTTGATGACGAGTCCGTGTAAAACCGCATCTAGAGCTGAGAAGGAAACCTATGTAGGGTTTACTGATGACGAGTCCGTGTAAAACTACGTCTGGAATTTGAGAAGGGAGCCTGTGTAGGGTTTCTCTGGAGGAATCGGGGTAAGGTTGCTTCAGGATAAGTTCGTGTAAAACTTCTTGATGAACCGGGGTAAGGTCATCTTGAGATAAGTCCGTGTAAGACTTCTGGAGGAACCGGGGTAAGGTTACTTCAGGATAAGTTCGTGTAAGACTTCTGAAGGATCCGGGGTAAGGTTACTGCGGGATAAGTCCGTGTAAGACTTCTGGAGGAACCGGGGTAAGGTTACTGCAGGGTAAGTTCGTGTAAAACTTCTGGATGAACCGGGGTAAGGTCATCTTGAGATAAGTCCGTGTAAGACTTCTGGATGAACCGGGGTAAGGTCATCTTGAGATAAGTCCGTGTAAGACTACTTCTGAAATAAAAGGAACCGGTGTAGGGTTACTTTGGTGATAAGTCCGTGTAAGACTTCTTCTTAAAGGAAAGGAACCGGTGTAGGGTTGCCTGAGGATGATCAAGTAGATAATTGTCCTGTTTGGTTTCGGATATTAACCCACGATCAGTCGTCCACTGATTTTTCCCGGCTTGTTACCGGTGTTGATCTGGAACTTGTAAAGGTAGATGGTAATCATCTTTGTACTGACCTTTGTCCTGGAAAGACAAAACGTTAGTTGTATGTGATGTCATGATGTATGACATGCGTGGCGTTCTCAGAATAAATGAGATTGTATGTTCATGATGCGTATATGCATGCTATGATGTATGAAGATGTGATGTTTATGAATGTATGTTTTTGTCTAGGAAAGTAAATCCTTGACGAATGCCGGGAAGTTGACTCCTGGGCTGATGTTGAAGAATAGAGTTTTTCATTTTCGTTGAAGGTGATGGTTGCAAGAATACCGGTAGGAGAAGATGACTCCGTTGGGGAATAAACTTGGCGAATAGAATACTCTGCGGGGAATGCTCTGTGGGGAAAGAGAGGTACTTTACTGAGGTTGATGATAACTCCGCTGGGGATACCATTGATGTGTTATGTTGAAGGAATTGATGAACTCCGCTGGGGGTAGGAAGACTTCGCCGGGGACGATCTTTCCGTGGCAATTGGCTGAGGATAACCCAGTTATATCCTGGTGGGGAAATAACTTTTGAATAAAGCCGGGAGACGTGTTCGTGCTCTGCAGGGGATAAGCTTTCCAGAGTCTACTAGGGATAAGCTTTAAGACCTGCTGGGGATATGGATCCACTCTCCCGGGGAATTAAGATATCTTGGTTACACTCTTCAACCGAACATACCTTGGTACCTTGGTGGACAGAGCAATTTGTATAGTTTAGACACTTCTTATTGCCCCAGCTTCAGCGGGAGAGGAAGACCTGTGAGGTGCTGATGGTTGTTGATGGACAAACCTTCTTCTGGTAGGCAGGTGACAAGATGACAGGACACAGTCATACGCTTTGATCCCTAGCTTTTTCTTGGACCGCCCTTTCGGGTTTTCAGTTCACCGGGATACCCATTTTTGCCCAAGCCGCCTTTCCAGGTTTTCGACTTGCAGGGTGTACAGATTTTTTTATTTCATCCCTTATTTTTGCCCGAACCCTTTTGGTTCGCCGGGAAGCCCTTATTTTTGCCTAGGTGTGTCAACCTAGCGGGTCTTTGATTATGCGTAGTATTTTTTCGACTATGTCCACGCTCTCAGAATGTAGGGAGTTGCCCCTGTCAGTAGTGCAGTGTTACCATGCCACCAGAAGATCTTCGTTTGATCGTCCAATGCCCCAAGTGATCCAGATGGAGATTTGCCCCAAGCTGGTTGGCCTTTTGAGAGATTCTCTGAATCTTGACTTAACTGCCCCAGATGATGGACAATGATCACGTCTTCCCCTTGATAGGAAGTGCTTTTGTTCATTAGGTATTCTTCGTGTGAATTTCTTTGCTGTTCGAACAAAAAATCATATGCAAACAAAGTTATGTTAAAAATGCAAAGCTTATGTCTGTCTTGAAGTTTTTGAAAATGCATTTTTTCAGTAAAACCAGTGAATTTTGTAAAATGTGATGTCAACTCGTTATTTTACCGCAAGCCTTAAGGAGTCAGGATACCTTTATAACAGTATGCTTTCAAACTAACCCATGCTTCAGCTAGGACTTTTGAGGGTTGTAACGTGGCCTGGTTCACGGTTTAAGAAACAAAGGATATAGGCTCAAAATTTATTTGTACCCACCCGTTCTTCGTGATGTTCTTCGATCCTAAGCTCAGCTAATCGTGCATTAGACCTTGTTTAAGTCTTGGCTCTGATATTCCAGTGATGGTTCGGATGTTGACAGGCAGTCATTTCCTTTTGTATTGAGGGTTTGTAGGACCTCTTTCTTTTTTGATTTCTTTATCCCTATTTGTTGCCTGAACTGTTTCTTTTTGTATTTACAGTCAGCGGGATGCCCCTGTTTTGTAAGTCTCCTTCATGGGTTTTGACTTATTGGGCTTTTATTTTTTTGAAAGATAACGACTGCCTGTCCTGATGATTATTCGGAACCATCACTGTTTTTTGTCTCGGGAAGACTCTTTTGATGCCATTCATTGTGCACCTGGATCAACTGAGAGAACTACCCTGCCCCAGGTTATGATTAAGGGTTTTAATTTTTGAAAAGACAAAACTCCAACTTCTTTGGCTCAAAGGGGGTAACGAGGGATTATCTTCCTTATAACTCCAGTGTTTAGGAATTGAAACAATGCCTGTACCTCATCAGCGGGGTCTGTTCAAAGGCATACTGTAAAGATCGTGGTATCGTTTTCGTCATCCTCCCTCAAGAGGCTTAGAATTTTAAAATCGAGAGTTGAACATCAAAAATAAAAGCAAATTTGAATATAGTGAACACAATTACTTCAAAACAGACACGTGTAATGCATTAATGAAATAACCAAGTTTGACATGGAATAAAATGTTTGAACAATCAAAGAAAATTACAACTTGAACATTCGAATGAACAAAAATTTCCAATCCTAGCCATGTTTTGGCAATGGAGCAGTGATCACATTGGGAGTCTCAGCAGGCTCGAATTCGATCTCTTTAGCATCAATCATATTCTGGATCTTGTACTTCAACGCCCAACAATCCTCAGTATCATGCCCCGGGCTATCAGAATGATAAGCACACCTCGCTTCTGGGTTTTAATTTGGAGACGAAGTCTTGGGATTTGCAGAAGGGTTGATCACCGCAATCAGATTCATTTTCAACATGTGTTGCAGTGCTTGTGACAACGGCATATTGATGTTGGTGAACTGTCTCTTAGGCTCGTCTGGCCTTCGCTGATTTCCCTTTTGTGGTTGTCGGCGTGGTGCAGAACCAGAGATCATGACTGCCCCTGCATGTTGGTCACGACGACTCTTTTGGCTGTATGCAGCATTAGACTCTTTCTTCCCCATGTGAGGCTTTTTGTGAGTATCAGAAGGTGCGGCCTCTTGAATCTTCCCAGCCTTGATGCCAGCTTCAATTCTTTCCCCAGTCAAGATTAAATCTGTAAACCCAGCAGAAGAATTCCCAATCAGATGGTTGAAGAAAGGTCCCGACAGGGTCCCCAAGAACATTTTAACAAGTTCACGGTCAGTTAGAGGTGGTTGTACCCTTCCAGCAAGGTCCCTCCATTTTTTAGCATATTCTTTAAAGCCTTCGCCTGCACCCATAGACATTCCCTGAAGCTGAGTGCGTGTGGGAGCCAGGTCGGCATTGTACTGGTACTGCTTGTAGAATGCAGTGGCCAAGTCCTCCCAGCTGCGGATGTTGGCTCCATTCAGTTGTTAAAACCAGTCGAGTTGAGTTCCTGACAGACTATCCTGAAAGAAGTGAATCCATAAATTCTTGTCAGCCGTGTAGGGCTGGATCCTCCTTATGTATGACCTGAGATGCAACTTAGGACAGGATGCCCCGTCGTACTTTGCAAAGGCCGGTGCCTTAAATTTGTGCGGGATTACTACCCCAGAAGACAGACCTAGATCTTCGAAGTCCAGGCCGGGAACTTTTTGTATCTCCAAAGCACTTAGCCGGTCTTCTAGCTGTTTATACTTGTCCTCAGCTGGAGGGTACTGTTCATCATTGTAATTGGTCTCGTTGTCGGAGACCACTGGACTAGGAACCTCTCTTTCTTGGGGACTGTCTTTTCCAACAGATGGGGTAGTCTGCTCAACTTCATTTAGTGATCCATTCCCAGATTTGCATCTCGGGTTGAACAACACCGTTCTCTTCTTCTTCTTCTTCGAGAGCAGAGTCTTCAAATCCTGTTGACCTTGGGCTAGATTCTTAATCAACTCCTGGAATTGGGCGTTCTGAGCCTGGAGGGCCTTGATGGATTGCTCAATAGATGATTCAGGATTCATAATGAGACTGCTGAAATAAACAGCAAAGAAGGTAAGTGACCTGTAAACAGTGGTACCTGCAATGATATGTATGATATGCATGCAATGTTTCCAAGGATCTCGCGGGGTAAACAGAGAAATTGGTTAGAATTTTGTAGCTTGATTGAAGGAACTGCATATTGTTGAGAGTCCTTCTTCAAGAGTCAAGGCTCACCATATCGAGTAGGTCATAGCCCCTGACAACCTTGACTAGAGGAAAATAAATCCCCTTTGCCCCTTGCTGGACAGTTGGTACATCATGACCTGCATCACAAGCCCTTGAGATCCTTGAAATGGGTTAGCCTTTATGCAGGATGCATGCAATGGTATGATGTTATGCTATGCATGGGGTAATGTAGGTAAACCCTGTTATGAGTCCAGATTAAGGACTGTAAACAAAACCTGCAAGAAACTCAAGTGTCAGATAACAAGCATGCAAATAGTCAAGTTGGAAGGCACACAAGTCACACAAGAGAGCCTTTAGAGTTTAAGCCAGCATGAAGTTTAGGGTACTACCCTCTTGAAGTTGGTGGGCTCAAAACCTGTCCTATCAGAAGTAACCGGGTTCTAAGGGTCTCAATATCATTGGATTGCTTTCATTGTTCATCGTTTCGATTTAGCCACTGAACTGGCGACCGAAATATTCCAAGAAAACAACCCTCAATTGAGTGTAGTATCGAGTATCAACCAACCTCGGACTGCACAAAAGTCAGTTATCTCACTACCCTAAAGAGGCCAAGATAGTTCAATTAAGGTTCCTAAGGTCAGTTGATGCTTCACGATACCACGCGGCGGCCCCGTACTCTCCTTGACTGGACTCAAGGGTTACCGGTACACACCAAAGTGCCACATCAATGTAGCAGACTGCTTCAACCATGTCGGTATACCCCGCACAGTTCCCTCACAGCCTTGTTGCTACTTTCTAAGAAGGTATCCCCCAGATTCGGGTTAGGATCTATAGAACTCCCAAGGCAGTACCCACAATAATAAAGCAGACAATTGAAAACACAAGTGATCTTAGTCCTAAGGTACACCTCACTTTTAAAGTTATCCCCAGCAGAGTCGCCAGTTCTGTGATCGGTGGATCTGGAACTGACTGTTTAAAGCTGGTTTCGCGAAATGTCGCGGAAGCAAGAGTCGCCACCGTCTTTTATTTTCTCCAACATGGACAGGACAAAAGCACAGCAAAATTCCTTATGAGATAGTTTCTCGGTTCGGGAGGTAGATTTATAGAAAGGAAAGGTGTTAGCACCCTTTCTATCCATGGTTATCCATGGGCTCTTAGATACTTGCTCATTTGTGTTTTCAAAATGTTTGCTTTTCAAAGTGTGCGTGGGTTTGAAAACAAGTTTCGTTTAAAGATTTCAGATCGACTCTTGTATCAGTCCTCAAGAGTGTTTGAAAAATTGTTTTGAAAGCTTTTTGAAAGTGTCGGTGTGAAAAGAGTTTTTTGTTTGTTTTTGAATAGAGCAAGTATCTATGAGTCATCTACCTACCCTAAGGAATTAGGCTGTGTAAATGTCCTTAAGGTAGTGCCATCCCACCATTGAGAGGTAGTAGCACCACCGTTGGAGGTGTTCGGGTCAATTCGTTTGTAGGGACAGTGTGGTCACCAGAGCAACAGTAGGACACCTTAGAAGCTACCCTTATTCCATTAATCCTTTTTAATTCCGAGGCAACCGTTTCGAGGCAACTGGATCATGTCATGGACATAAGGACTTACTAAAACGTCCTATACTCGACGACCACGTTTCGAGGGCAAGGCAACAGTGAGGCGTACCCTAAGAGTGGTGTGTGAATTTGTGTGTCATTTTCATGTTATGTTTTATCTTGTACATGTATCATGGTGATCTACGCTTGTTTTTAATTTAGGCCATACATTCTTTCATGCAATTATAATTTAAAAGTGCGGAAATTTAAATGCGGAAAGTAAAATCCTACGCTATTACAAGGCGCGGGTCTATACATCACCAAATTACAAAGACCCGTTTTAATAAAAATACGGAAAATAAAATAAATTCCTAATTACTATTACATGGCTTGAACAGTTACATAATATTCGAAAAGGAAATAACATGCGAAAAGAAGGAAAATAGAACGTTCGAGGGTGTTGGACCCTTTTGAAATTAAATTGAATTAAAAGTTAATTAATTATTTAATAAAAGGAAAGAAATGTTTTTTAGGTTTTTGGTATTTAATGAAATAAGGAAAAGAATTAAAATTAGAAGGAAACCCTAGTTCTAAATTGTTTTTAATTATTCATGAGAAATATTAAAGTTTAACCTAATTTACTCTAATTAATTATTTTACATATTTATTTACAAAATAATTAATAATTAATAATAATAATAATGATGAGAAAATTATTTAAAAAGAAAAGGTGAAAAAATATCAAAACCCTAATTCTACCTATTTTAATTTATTAAGAAAAACATTAAAGTTTTAAAACCTAAATTAACTAGTTAATTATTAAAGTTTATTTACAAAATAAATAATGGTGAAATTAATATTAACAACAATAAACATTTTTGATTTTTTTGTATTTTATTTTTATTATGAAAATTATTTTAGGAATTTAAAGAAAGCAATAAAAACAATTAATATAATTAAGAAAGAAAACAAATAAAAATTAAAAAATTGATGCAAACCATGGGGGGTGTCTGGCCCTTTTAGGAGGTTTCTTGGAAGCAATTTGTTCCACTGAATCAAAGCCCCTTTTGACTTTCCATGTTTGAGTGCGTGTGGTTGACTAGCGTGTACCATGGACTGCACGTTCTGGCCTTCAGATTGGTCTTGAAGCCACTTGTCAGGTCAGCGTATGAGTGTGCATGGTGGGCCTTGTGATGGACGCTGCATGGAAACATGTTATGGAAAAAATTATGAAATATGATAGGGGACATGGGAATCGAACCCAGGTCCCAGTACCTGCAAGACAGCTCACCCACCAACTGGGCTAATGGGCGCATTTGTATATTGAATGGACAACAAATAATACGTATGAAGAAAAGGCCATTATGCTGGACGTTGAAAAAACCGCGCCAAGTTTGAATTATCCAACCACATGGAGACACGCATGCATCTTCTTCCTTTTGTACCTGTAATATAAGCAATTAGCGGGGGTTTTAAACCCCCACTAAACAAGACCTGTAAAAATAGCGAATAGGACATGGCCAAATATAAAAAGGGCGCGAGGTCATGGTTAACTTCGTCTTCATGTCACGAATTCATTGGCATAGGTTTGGTGGCCTGATTTTTCCATATGAAGAAACCCCTAATTCGAAGCTTCTGAAACCCTAGAAAACGTTAATGGCATATTTTGATATAGGCATTATTAGTTCAATTAAATGGTACCATTAGCTTCAGAACATCATTATTAGTAAGAATCAACCATTAAAACTCATGAATAATGCATGAAAAGTAAAGCACGATTATGGAAAAGTTTGTGAAAAGTGTGATTCGGTTCTACCAATTCTTGAGGTCTGGAGATTGGTTCTTGATTGCAACACGTTCCTAGCAATGTCATGAATGTATTGGAAGGCTTGTTGTGCTTTGAAACGCCTTGTAACTATGTTTTCAGTTTTCAATTTTTTGATGAAATTTTGCAAATTGGTATGCAGCTTGTGTGCAGTTTTTCGTGTGTCATGGAATAGGGTTATGTTATGCCTTTGTAGGTGAAGCAAATTAGGTTAAAAAACCAAGCCCAAAGTCCATGAATTAAAGTTTTGAATATTTGATTTTGTTCATATCTTTTCCAATCTTTTTGCCATGAAAATCATGCCAATTATGGAAGATTTGGCCTTGTTGATTGATGCACGAAATCTCTTACATGTGTGGAAGATATTAGCTGCATAAAAAAGACTTAAAAACATGATTTGGTATTTTTCTTATATTTAAATTTAATTAAATGAATTAATGATAATAAAAATTCAAATAATTAATCAAAAATAAGAAAATAACTCCCTTTGAACTTAGTGGGTCGTGCATAGCCTTTGGGTAATGATTCATGGAAGAATTTGTGGCCCATTAGCATTTTTGAAGCAAAGTTGACTTTTCAAAATTCCCAAACATTTCCCAACTTCTACAAGGCATATCTTGCTCAATTTTAAAGCTATGAACATGTTCTTGGACATTTTGGAAAGGTCTTGAAGTCCTCTAACCAATGCCTTTGGTCCCATGTCATTTTGATTTACCAACCTCAAGTTATGGTCTTTGACTTAAAGTGCCTTTTTGTTGACTTTTGAAAATGACCTATAATGTTGAAATTTATAACTTTTTGTGAGAGCATTTCTTGGACTTGAAGTGTGAATATGAGTTGTAGGAAATGTCATCCTCTTCAAAATGAGCTTTGGATGGGATTTTTCTGATAAACCATGAGGAAGTTATGCCCTGGTCAATTTGCAGTTGACTTTTTCAACTGTCCAAAAATAGAAACTTTTGCATCTTGAGACTTTTTGAGCCATGCTTTGAGAATCATGATCAAGAATTGAACAAATTATGTTTGTGGCTTCAAAATAATATGTTGACCAAAATTTTTGACTTTTGACTGTCAAATGACCATTTTGCCCCTACAGCTGACTGTGAAGCATTTAGGGTTTTTGACTGTGCAATTTGACGCTGCGAGTCTTGAACCTTGGCATATGGATGCTTGAACATGTATGTAGGCATGTGGGACTTGATTGGACCCTTGAAAAACCTCATTTTCTTTGCAACAACCAAAACCCTAATTTTGACTGTGTTAGGAGGCAATGGAACTGTGCAACCCTTGGGAGATTTTGAATCATCTGGAGATTGATCTTTGGCAAATTTTGAAGAATATGGGAGGGCAAATTTTGGGGTACAACAACTTCCAACTTCCGTCTTCTTATCTCTGTGTTCCTTCTTCATTCTCTTCTAGACTTCTTGACTTAACTTGGGATTTTTTATTGATGCCACCTGATAGATTTTGCATGAGACTTCTTCTGGGAGTGATTTTGAAATGTTCCCTTCTCCTTCTACTTTGATCATACCGACTGAATATTTATTCTTTCCATATTCACCTTGCTTCTTGATTTCGGACACCTTCAAAGATATCTCCTCGCCAAATGGTTTTAAAGTCAGATTGCATGTCTCGGTATCAAAATTGCACCAACTATTTAGCAGAGATGGTCGACCAATAATGATAGGAGTCTCTTCATCTTCAGGAATATCCATGATCTAGAAACCGACTGGAAAAAAAAAATTATCAAATTCCACCAATACATCTTTTGTTATCCCATATGATTTCTTGATGGTGTGATCATTAAATTTTAATTTTGTCCCACTCCTGCTTATATTTTCAATACCAAGCTTCCTGAAGATAGATAGTGGCATTAAACTCACACTAGAGCCATATTAAATTAGAACCCTTTTGAATGTTCTGCCTTTATGGTGTACAGTATTGTAACTAACCTCATATCCTTATACTTGATCGTGATTCTTCTCTTAGGCGTGATTGCACATAATTTCTCATCAACAGGTACCTATCCCTCTTCTGTTGGTCTCTTTTTTATAGTACATCCTTCATGAATTTATGGTACAACGGCATTTTCTCGAGTGCTTCAAAGAACGGTATGTTGATCTCTAGCTTTTTGTACAATTTGACAAATTTATCAAAGTCTTTATCTTTTGTGTCCTTCTTTGCCATTTGAGAGGGATACGACAATTTAATCACTAGTTTAGTCTTCTTTTCAGTTGGCTTCACATGTGATACCACTTCTTCCTATTTTTTCTTTTTCTCTCTCACTTCCAGATCTACTTCTATGATACTATCATCAAATTTTACCTCATCTTCTTTTTCTTTAGTAGCTTTCTGACTCCTTGTTGCGACAACATTAAAATACTCGTGATTTTTCTGATTTCCTTGTGCTTGTAGAGCTACTTGTTGTGCAATTTGTCCCATTTGAACGTCTAAATTTTTTATTGTAGCTGTGGTATTTCTGTGATTTCTCCTTGTCTCTTCTTGAAATATAGAAGTATGGGCAGACATCTTTTCAATAGCCAACTCCCACTCTGCCTTCTGAGAAGCTTGTTGCTGCTAATCTTTCCAGGAGAAGTTAGAATGATTCTTCCACCCAGGATTATAGGTGTTAGAATATGGGTTATTCTGCTTAAAAAACTTTATCTACTCAATTTATAGTGGAGTTGAAAGACATTGCACAATAATGTATGGTCCACTACGAATTTCACAAACAACCTTTTGTACCTGTTGAA
Organism: Vicia faba; assembly: GCA_948472305.1. Classification (NCBI taxonomy): domain Eukaryota; kingdom Viridiplantae; phylum Streptophyta; class Magnoliopsida; order Fabales; family Fabaceae; genus Vicia; species Vicia faba. Next base: position 979,753,097 of record OX451735.1, read on the forward strand.
CCTGAGCTATCTGTTGAGTACCCATGTTCATTGCTTTTATCTTTTTCTCCACTTCTACAACAATTTCCCCTTCAATTTATAGTTGCTTGTTAACTTTCAACTTCATATCAATCACCCCTCTGGCTTACTTACAAATCTGTCATATAGCTTCAGATGCTTATTTGTAGCAATGGCTTCAATAATCTTCTTTACACCAGTGGTTGTTATAAAGTTGGATGAGCCACCAGATGTTGTATCAATAAGCTGCTTTGTCTTTATTCAGAGGCCATTCACAAACATCTGCATTTCCTCAATTTGATCCATATTGTGAGTAGGACAAGCTACCGACAACCTCTCGAACCTCTTATAAGCATCACCTAGGGATTCTCCTTCTTTCTTCTTTAAATTCACAATATCATATCACTTGCGAATATAAACTGAAGAAGGAAAGTATTCATCCAGAAAAGTTTTCTCCATTTGTTCCCAAGTAGTAATACTCCCAGCAGGTAACGAGTAAAACCAATCTTCAGCTTCTTCAGAAAGCATGAACCGAAACATTCTTAATTTCTTGGCTTCTTCAAAGTGCTCCTCAATATTCAAAATAGTACTCATGGTGAGGAATCTCGGAAAGTTCTTATTGGCATCTTTATTGATCTTTCCGGTGAAAGATTTGTTCTCAAGTTGTCTAATTATTGATGGATGCAGCTGAAAATTTGCAACATTTACAAGTTGATTTACTATAGTCAACTGACCTACTGGAGCATTTGCTCCTCTATAGTCCTCAAGAAGTCTCTCAGGTGATGGTGGATCTTCAGCCATTGGTCCTCCCTCTTCTGACTCTGAACCTGAATGATCTGACGAACCTTCTGATTTCGGTCTAACTAATCCAGCTTGTCTGTGCCTTGTGTGAAAAGTTCTTTTGATTTGTGCGTTAAAAGGAAATTTTGCTGAGGGCTTTCCTCGTATACAAGATTTAGACAAAAATCAATAATAACGAAAAATATAAAAATAATGGAAAATAAAACTTTAGTTGCAGAGCAACAAAATTTTAATTGAACTAAAATTAAGCTATATAATTTACCAGTCCCCGGAGACATCGCCAAAAACTTGATCGGTAAAATAGTAAGTGTACTATTTTGAATCTTGTAATAATAGGGAAAATTATCTGAATGTCGGTCTCAAGGTCTTCACAGAAGTACCGAGTTCAATTCGTGGTTCAATTAAGCAAAAACTTAATTTGGGGTTTTGTTTAGTTATTGTTATTGTAAAATAAACAGAAATATAAATTGGCTTTTTACTAGTATGAGGAACATGCTAGGTTAAAGTGTATAATTTTCCATATAATAACCTTGAATCCTAATTTCTTCAACAAGTTCATAATACCAATTACCATCCCTTTAGGTTATTTTCCCCTAAGTCCTTAGTGGGAAAACCTTTGAACATTTATCCTAAATCCTAAGTCCTTATAGAGTTGTGATAAATTCAATTATTTGTTTTATCAAGATTTAATCGGTAACTATAGGGTATCCCTAGTCCTAGGTGATATCTACTACATTCTAATTGTTTAAAAACCTTAACAATTACGGTCCAAGTAATTGTTAACTATAGAATAATCCTTATTTGTCTGATAAAGAAAGCATGAAAAACCGTGTACTATTAAATTGAATAATAAAAAAATAGAATTGATGAAATCAGAAATTTAAAGTCATTACAGAATCAAATCACGGACACCCCATAGGATTAGGGGTTTAGCTACTCATATTGCTCAAAGTAATTTCATAATTAAAAATAGATATTACAAATTACTGGTGAAATTTGATCTTCAATTGCTTCTGCTCATGAAAAGTCTATGTTCTCCAACAATTGCATATGCTTCCTTCTTCAATCGTATAAATTCTCCGCTAGCAAAAGTCCTCTAATTCATCGTGGAAACTCATCTGAATAGCAAAAACTCACTTAGGTCGGTTGGAAGTACCCAAAACACCCGCACAGCTTAACATATGGGCAAAATAGAAAATAATCATGAAACCAGTGTCACAGGCCAACACGGCCCGTGTCAGGTAACACAGCCGCCCTTGTTGGCCTTTTGATTTTTTATTCTCCAATTCAAATCCCAGGGGTTGCAACACGACTTGTGTTGGGCAATACGGCCGCCCGTGGTGCACCCCTGACTTCCCATATTTTCCAACGCGCCCAAGGTATCCCTCTTGACACAGCCCGTGTCAGGTGACACAACCACCCGTGTCAGGCTTCCTGAAACGTGATTTCTGCATTTCTTCTGAAACTCGGAGTTTTGCACTGAATTGTTCTGATTTATTCCTCTGAACCTGAAAACAATAAAACACACAACCAACGCATAAAAGTGGTAAAATTAAATAAAACACACGACAATAAAAAGAAAAGATAATTGAATTTAACAGTAAATAAACGTGTAAAAACCACGGGTCAAACTCCTCCAAACTTAAACCTTTGCTTGACCTCAAGCGACCATTACAAGAATTCATGAAAATCATAGTATCCCAGTAATCATACGTGAAACACCCGTTCAAATTGATTAGAAGGCAGTCTGTCTGATATTCACATGACGTGAGGAGTTTGTGTAAGAACCTTTAAATATCGAGCTTCCTCTTTAGATACCTCTCTAACTATGCTTTGTACTTAAGTATTTTCCTTATTTTCCTCCTTTTTCATTCGGACAGACAAATTAAGGCAATGAGAATTTTTTGATGATCATCACACGCACAAGACTAATCAAGAAATTTTTTGTCCAGACACCAACTAAGCAGCCTTTACTCCTTTTTAATTTCAAATGAAATATTCAAAACTTTCCAGTTTATATATTGTCCTTTTGGATGACGTTTGGGGTTCAACCCCCTTTGGACTGAATAACCGGGTGATGGCTACACAACTTAGCGATCCTGTTGCCTTTTAACGCCTTTTTATAATTTAACTCCAACTTTATTTATTTCTAAACCAATCATACATGCATGCGAATATAGATTATGCCAAACTATATTGATAAACTACTCAAGGAGTACTTCTCAAGATTCAAGCACTATGGTACAAATCTATACGTTAGATTCATATCACTGTCACGTTATTCCGAACTTTCTACCCTTAAACAATCATCCCTTTATCTGTATATACTATTCCTGATCTGTATGAAATACAAGCTCTTGAGAAAAACAAAACAAAAAATTTCGATCAAAATTTGGGAAGGACTTCAACTCGTGGATTTACACATAAATTAGCATAAAACCAACAAATAACTCGAAAAGAAAAGCAGTAAACCCCAAACTTAAACTAAACATTGACCCGAATGTTTCAGAAAAATCTCGAGGAAGGTGACTCACAGAGGGTAATGCAACACTAGCTGCTGCCTCCTAGATTTCACCAGTAAGGCTCCCTTTTTATTACCTGAAGACAAAATGAAACAAACAAAATAAGAAAAACTAAGTTATTAAAAACGTGGGTTTCCTCCCACGAAGCACTTCATTTAACATCGCATGGCTCGACGGTTCATCCCCTTATAGGGGGAACTTCCTCTTCCACACCTTGTTATTTGTCCTTTCTATAACCCAAAACTCATTTAGATCAAAATTATAACCCACTTTGTGATTTAGTTCACTTCCAACTTTCGTATTCTTATCTCTTTGTTCCTTCTTCATTCTCTTCTTGACTTCTTGACTTAACTTGGGATTTTTTATTGATGCCACCTGATAGATTTTGCATGAGACTTCTTCTGGGAGTGATTTTGAAATGTTCCCTTCTCCTTCTACTTTGATCATACCGACTGAAGATTTATTATTTCCATATTCACCTTGCTTCTTGATTTCTGACACCTTCAAAGATATCTCCTCGACAAATGGTTTTAAAGTCAGATTGCATTTCTTGGTATCAAAATTGCACCAACTATTTAGCAGAAATGGTCGACCAATAATGATAGGAGTCTCTTCATCTTCAGGAATATCCATGATCTAGAAACTGACTAGAAAGAAAAAATTATCAAATTCCACCAATACATCTTTTGTTATCCCATATGATTTCTTGATGGTGTGATCAACAAATTTTAATTTTGTGCCACTCCTGCTTATATTTTCAATACCAAGCTTCATGAAGATAGATAGTGGCATTAAACTCACACTAGAGCCATATTCAATTAGAACCCTTTTGAATGTTTTTTCTTTATGGTGCACGGTATTGTAACTAATCTCATATCCTTATACTTTATCGTGATTCTTCTCTTAGGCGTGATTGCACATGATTTCTCATCAACAGGTACCTATCCCTCTTCTGTTGGTCTCTTTTTTATAGTACATCCTTCATGAATTTCTGGTACAAGGGCATTTTCTCGAGTGCTTCAAAGAACGGTATGTTGATCTCCATCTTTTTGTACAATTTAAAAAATTTATCAAAGTCTTTATCTTTTGTGTCCTTCTTTTCCATTTGAGAGGGATACGACAATTTATTCACTAGTTTAGTCTTCTTTTCAGTTGGCTTCACATGTGATACAACTTCTTCCTATTTTTTCTTTTTCTCTCTCACTTCCAGATCTACTTCTATGATACTATCATCAAATTTTACCTCATCTTCTTTTTCTTCAGTAGCTTTCTGACTCCTTGTTGTGACAACATTAAAATACTCGTGATTTTTCTGATTTCCTTGTGCTTGTAGAGCTACTTGTTGTTCAATCTGTCCCATTTGAACTTCCAAATTTTTTATTGCAGCTGTGGTATTTCTGTGATTTCTCCTTGTCTCTTCTTGAAATATAGAAGTGTGGGCATACATCTTTTCAATAGCCAACTCCCACTCTGCCTTCTGAGGAGCTTGTTGTTGTAATCTTTCCAGGAGAAGTTAGGATGATTCTTCCACCCAGGATTATAGGTGTTAGAATAAGGGTTATTCTGCTTAAAGAACTCTATCTCCTCAATTTGTAGTGGAGTTGCAAGACATTGCATAATAATGTATGGTCCACTACGAATTTCACAAACAACCTTTTGTACCTATTGAACCTGAGCTATCTGTTGAGTACCCATGTTCATTGCTTTCAGCTTTTTCTCCACTTCTGCAGCAATTGCCCCTTCAATTTATAGTTGCTTGTTAACTTCCAACTTCATATCAATCACCCCTCTAGCTTACTTACAACTCTGTCATATAGCTTCAGATGCTTATTTGTAGCAATGGCTTCAATAATCTTCTTTACACCCGTGGTTATTATAAAGTTGGATGAGCCACCAGATGCTGTATCAATAAGTTGCTTTGTCTTTATTCAGAGGCCATTCACAAACATCTGCATTTCCTCAATTTGATCCATATTATGAGTAGGACAAGCTACCGACAACCTCTCGAACCTCTTATAAGCATCACCTAGGGATTCTCCTTCTTTCTTCTTAAAATTCACAATATGATATCACTTGCGAATATAAACAGAAGAAGGAAAGTATTCATCTAGAAAAGTTTTCTCCATTTGTTCCCAAGTAGTAATACTCCCAGCAGGTAACGAGTAAAACCAATCTTCAGCTTCTTCAGAAAGCATGAACCGAAACATTCTTAATTTCTAGGCTTCTTCAGAGTGCCCCTCAATCTTCAAAATAGTACTCACGGTGAGGAATCTCGGAAAATGCTTGTTGGCATCTTTATTGATCTTTCCGGTGAAAGATTTTTTCTCAAGTTGTCGTATTATTGAGGGATGCAGCTGAAAATTTGCAACATTTACCGGTTGATTTACTACAGTTAACCGACCTGATGGATAATTTGCTCCTCCATAGTCCCCAAGAATTCTCTCAGGTGATGGTGGATCTTCAGCCATTGGTCTTTCCTCTTCCGACTCTGAATCTGAATGATCTGACGAACCTTTTGATTCCGGTCTAACTAATCCAGCTTGTCTGTGCCTTGTGTGAAAAGTATATTCAATTTGTGCGTTAAAAGGAAATTCTACTGAGGGCTTTCCTTGTATACAAGGTTCATAAAAAATCCAGTAATAACGAAAAATATAAAAATAATAGAAAATAAAACTTTAGTTCCAGAGCAACAAAATTTTAATTGAACTAAAATTAAGCTCTATAATTTTCCAGTCCCCGAAAACAGCGCCAAAAACTTGATCGGTAAAATAGCAAGTGTTTTATTTTGCCTCTTGTAATAATAGGGAAAATCATCTGAATGTTGATATCAAGGTCTTCACAGAAGTACCGAGTTCAGTTCGTGGTTCAATAAAGCAAAAAATTAATTTGGGGTTTTGTTTAGTTATTGTTATTGTAAAATAAACAGAAATATAAATTGGCTTTTTACTAGTATAAGGAACATGCTAGGTTAAAGTGTATAATTTTCCATATAATAACCTTGAATCCTAATTTCTTCAACAAGTTCATAATACCAATTAACATCCCTTTAGGTTATTTTCCCCTAAGTCCTTAGTGGGAAAACCTTTGAACATTTATCCTAAATCCTAAGTCCTTATAGAGTTGTGATAAATTCAATCATTTGTTTTATCAAGATTTAATCGGTAACTATAGGGTATCCCTAGTCCTAAGTGATATCTACTACAATCTAATTGTATAAAAACCTTAACAATTACGGTCCAAGTAATTGTTAACTATAGAATAATCCTTATTTGTTTGATAAAGAAAGCATGAAAAACCGAGTACTATTAAATTGAATAATAAAAAAAATAGAATTGATGAAATCAGAAATTCAAAGTCATTATAGAATCAAATCAGGGACACCCCCTAGCATTGGGGGTTTAGCTACTCATATTGTTAAAAGTAATTTCATAATTAAAAATAGATATTACAAATTACTGGTGAACTTTGATCTTCAATTGCTTCTGCTCTTGAAAAGTATATGTTCTCCAACAATTTCATATGCTTCCTTCTTCAATCGTATAAATTCTCGGCTAGAAAAGTCCTCTAATTCTTCGTGGAAACTCATCCGAATAGCAAAAACTCACTTAGTTCAGTTGGAAGTACCCAAAACACCCGCGCAGCTTAACATATGGGCAAAATAGGAAAAAAATCTCGAAACCTGTGTCACAGGCCAACACGGCCCGTGTCAGGTAACACAACCCTTGTTGGTCTTTTGATTTTTTATTCTCCAATTCAAGTTCCAGGGGTTGCAACACGACTTGTGTTGGGCAATACGGCCGCTCGTGGTGCAGCCCTGACTTCCCATATTTTCCAACGCGCCCAAGGTATCCCTCCTGACACAGCCACCCATGTCAGGCCTCCTGAAATGTGATTTCTTCATTTCTTCTGAAACTCTGAGTTTTGCACTGATTGTTCTGATTTATTCCTCTGAACTTGAAAACAATAAAACAAACAACCAACGCATAAAAGTGGTAAAATGAAATAAAACACATGACAATAAAAAGAAAAGATAATTGAATTTAACAGTAAATAAACGTGTAAAAACCACGGGTCAAACTCCTCCAAACTTAAACCTTTGCTTGACCTCAAGCGACCATTACAAGAGCTCATGAAAATCACAGTATCCCAGTAATCATACGTGAAACACCCGTTCAAATTGTTAGAAGGCAATCCGTCTGATATTCACATGAAGTGAGGAGTTTGTGTAAAACCTTTAAATCTCGAGCTTCCTCTTCAGATACCTCTCTAACTATGCTTTGTACTTAAGTATTTTTCCTATTTTCCTTCTTTTTCATTCGGACAGACAAATTAAGGCAATGAGAATTTTTTGATGATCATCACACGCACAAGACTAATCAAGAAATTAATGTCCAGGCACCAAATAAGCAGCCTTTACTCCTTTTTAATTTCAAATGAAATATTCAAAACTTTCCAGTTTATATATTGTCCTTTTGGACGACGTTTGGGGTTCAACCCCCTTTGGGTTGAATAACCGGGTGATGGCTACCCAACTTAGCGAGCCTGTTGCCTTTTAACGCCTTTTTATAATTTAACTCTAGCTTTATTTATTTCTAAACCAATCATACATGCATGCGAATATAGATTATGCCAAACTATATTGATAAACTACTCAAGGAGTACTTCTCAGGATTCAAGCACTATGGTACAAATCTATACGTTAGTTTCATATCGCTGTCATGTTATTCCGAACTTTCTACCCTTAAACAATCATCCCTTTGTCTGTATATACTATTCCTGATCTGTATGAAATACAAGCTCTTGAGGAAAACAAAACAAAAAATTTTGATCAAAATTTGGGAAGGACTTCAACTCGTGGATTTACACATAAATTAGCATAAAACCAACAAATAACTCGAAAAGAAAAGTAGTAAACCCCAAACTTAAACTAAACATTGACCCCAATGTTTCAGAAAAATCTCGAGGAAGGTGACTCACAGAGGGTAATGCAACACCAGCTGCTGCCTCCTAGATTTCACCAGTAAGGCTCCCTTTTTATTACCTGAAGACAAAATGAAACAAACAAAATAAGAAAAACCAAGTTATTAAAAACGTGGGTTGCCTCCCACGAAGCACTTCATTTAACATCGTATGACTCGACGGTTCATCCCCTTATGGGGGGGACTTCCTCTTCCACACCTTGTTATGTGTCCTTTCTATAACCCAAAACTCATTTAGATCAAAAAGTATGACCCACTTTGTGATTTAGTTCACTTCCAACTTTTGTCTTCTTATCTCTGTGTTCCTTCTTCATTCTCTTCTTGACTTCTTAACTTAACTTGGGATTTTTATTGATGCCACCTGATAGATTTTGCATGAGACTTCTTCTGGGAGTGATTTTGAAATGTTCCCTTCTCCTTCAACTTTGATCATACCGACTGAAGATTTATTATTTCCATATTCACCTTGCTTCTTGATTTCTGACACCTTCAAATATATCTCCTCTCCAAATGGTTTTAAAGTCAGATTACATGTCTTGGTATCAAAATTCCACCAACTATTTAGCAGAAGTGGTCGACCAATAATGATAGGAGTCTCTTTATCTTTGGGAATATCCATGATCTAGAAACTGACTGGAAAGAAAAAATTATCAAATTCCACCAATACATCTTTTGTTATCCCATATGATTTCTTGATGGTGTGATTAACAAATTTTAATTTTGTCCCACTCCTGCTTATATTTTCAATACCAAGATTCATGAAGATAGATAGTGGCATTAAACTCACACTAGAGCCATATTCAATTAGAACCCTTTTGAATGTTTTGTCTTTATGGTGCACGGTATTGTAACTAACCTCATATCCTTATACTTGATCGTGATTCTTCTCTTAGGCATGACTGCACATGATTTCTCATCAACAGGTTCCCATCCCTCTTCTGTTGGTCTCTTTTTTATAGTACATCCTTCATGAATTTCTGGTACAAGGGCATTTTCTCGAGTGCTTCAAAGAACGGTATGTTGATCTCTAGCTTTTTGTACAATTTGACAAATTTATCAAAGTCTTTATCTTTTGTGTCCTTCTTTGCCATTTGAGAGGGATACGACAATTTAATCACTAGTTTAGTATTCTTTTCAGTTGGCTTCACATGTGATACCACTTCTTCCTATTTTTTCTTTTTCTCTCTCACTTCCAAATCTACTTCTATGATAATATCATCAAATTTTACCTCGTCTTCTTTTTCTTCAGTAGCTTTCTGACTCCTTGTTGCGACAACATTAAAATACTCGTGATTTTTCTGATTTCCTTGTGCTTGTAGAGCTACTTGTTGTGCAACCTGTCCCATTTGAACTTCCAAATTTTTTATTGCAGATGTGGTATTTCTGTGATTTCTCCTTGTCTCTTCTTGAAATTTAGAAGTGTGGGCAGACATCTTTTCAATAGCCAACTCCCACTCTGCCTTCTGAGGAGGTTGTTGCTGCTAATCCTTCCAGGAGAAGTTAGGATGATTCTTCCACCCAGGATTATAGGTGTTAGAATATGGGTTATTCTGCTTAAAGAACTCTATCTCCTCAATTTGTAGTGGAGTTGCAAGACATTGCACAATAATGTATGGTCCACTACGAATTTCACAAACAACCTTTTGTACCTGTTGAACCTGAGCTATCTGTTGAGTACCCATGTTCATTGCTTTCAGCTTTTTCTCCACTTCTGCAGCAATTGCCCCTTCAATTTATAGTTTCTTGTTAACTTCCAACTTCATATCAATCACCCCTCTGGCTTAGTTACAACTTTGTCATATAGCTTCAGATGCCTATTGTGATCGGTGGAAATAGAACTGACTATTTTTTTTAAGTTGGTTCGCGAAATGTCGCGGTAAGCAAGAGTCACCACCGTCTTTTATGTTCTCCAACATGGAAAGGACAAAAGCACAGCAAAATTCCTTCTTTGAGAATGTTTCTCGGTTCGGGAGGTAGATTTATAGAAAGGGAAGGTGTTAGCACCCTTTCTATCCGTGGTTATCCACGGGCTCTTAGGTACTTGCTCTTATGTTTTCAAAATTTGTTTGCTTTTCAAGTGTGTGTGGGTTTTGAAAAAGTTTCGTTTGAAAATTTCTAAGTAACTCTTGTATTTGTCCTCAAGAGTGTATGAAATATTTGTTTGAAAACCTTTTGAAAGTGTCAGTGTGAAAAGATGTTTTTGTTTGTTTGAAAGAGCAAGTACTCATGAGATCTACCTACTCTAAGGAATTAGGCTGTGTAAGAGTCCTTTAGACAGTACTATCCCACCATTGAGAGGTAGGTAGCACCGTCGTTAGAGGTGTTCAGGTCAATTCGATTATAAGGGACATGTGTGGTCACCAAAGCAATAGTAGGACACCTTAGAAGTAACCCTAATGTCCTAGATCCTTTTTATCCGAGGCAACCGTTTCGAGGCAACTGGATCTTAGACAGGAGGGCGACCTCTAAAACACCTTATACTTGACGACCACGTTCGAGGCAACCAGTGAGGCGTACCCTAGGAGTGGCATGTGCATGTGTGTTATTTTTTCAGTTAAAGTTTGTCTTTGCATGTTATTTGTGAGCTACGGATTGTTTTTATTTTCCATACATTCTTGCAGGCATATTAACAGTTAGGAGTACGGAAAATAAATTGCGGAAAGGTAAATCTAACTATTACAAGGCGCGGTCTATACATCGCCAAAAACAAAAACCCGTTTTGGAAAATAAAGTGCGAGAATTTAAATAAGGCGATAAAATCCTAATTAACTATTACATACTCTGTACAGATACATAAATATAATAAAAGAAATTAAAGCGCGAAAGAAGATTGAATCGGGAACGTCTTTAGGGTGTTGACCCTTTTTTAAGAAAGAATTGAATATTGTCCTTTTTTTTGTAATTAAATGAAATTAAAACTAATTATTAATCAATTAATTAAAAAATGTTTTTTTTTTTTTGTATTTTTATGTTTTTAATGAAAATAAAATAAAAGGAATTAAAATTAAAAGAAGAAAAAAATCTAGTTCTAAATTTATTTTATTTATTAAGAAAAAGATTAAAGTTACCTATTTAAACTAACTAATTAATTATAATTTATTTACAAAAAAATGAAATGAAATTAATAATAATATTAGTTTTTTTGATTTTCAATTTTTATTGTGAAAAATTAATCATGTTAGTTTAATGATAAGAATAATAATTAGAAAAATAGTTAAACAAAATAAAAGAGAAAAATAGAAAACAAAAGAAAAAAAAGGAATGGACCAGGGGGTATTGGGCCCTGAGGGAGGTGCATCTGGAATTTCTGAGGCCCAAAAGCACTTCAAGCCCTGTAGACTTTTGGAATTGTCCATGATGGCTTGATTGGGGAGCATGGTGGTCATCCATCCCATGGCCATTAGATTGATCTTTGAGGCCACTTGGTGCCCTGGTTTGTGAGGTTTATGGTGCTCACCATTTCGAAACCTACACAAGAACGCATTAGAAAAAATAACATGGAATTATAGGGGACCTGGGATTCGAACCCAGGTCCCAACGCTCACTACACCAACACCTTAGCCAGCTGTGCTGCATGTTTCATTTGACATAATAATAAGAAATGGTTAATATATTCGTAAATCAACGCCTATGCCTAAAAAAAACAAAAAAACGCGCGTGACTTTTAAACAGGCCAATCACGTTGTGACGTATCATCATCTTCTTCCTCACAATTCCTGGTTATTTACCTGCGGATTTTTATCCGCAGGTAGTTTCGTAGGCCTTACTTAGAATTGTCCCTAGGCTTCAGAAACTTCATTTAAGCCCATGGTTGTGATCGTCCATGTCTCCTGATCACATCTATGCTTATAGTTTGTCCCAATTTCACCTGTAGACAAGATGCCTAAAAAACACACAAATAAACCCTAGGTACGGGTATCATCATACAATGCCTAAAAATGCAATTGAACATTATGGTTATGTCAGAAATCAAACAAGCAACATGATCATGCCAATATTTTTGAGAAAAAAATGTAAGAATGGAGAATTCAAGCTTCGTGTACAGGGGTGAGTTCAGGACAACTTATAGTGCGTTGTAGAAGGTCTTAGGACTTGGTAAAGGTCGCTTTAGCTTCAGGGGATGGCAAAGAAGGGAATCACGTTCCTCTTTTAGTCTGAAAATTCCTGCAATACTGCTTTAGATCTCACACTTTTTTTGACAGTTTTTGAACTTTGCTCTGACTGCTTTAGAGGTCTCTAGGTCGTGAATGAGGTTTGTCACACTTGCATATGTAGTAATGAATGAGAATAGGTCACATTATGAGCTTGGGATCCATTGCAATTAAGTTTTTGAATTTTGGTTTATCACCATTAAAGAACATTCCAAGTTTGTTCAAATTTTGAATTTTATGCTCAAAATGGCCCTAGCACGAATTTCGTATGTGGAATATGACACATGAAATCCATTCAAACCTCAAGATACCATTCCTTTAATTTTTTTTTGATTTTATTTGCATTATTATGGATTAAAATGAATTAAATCCACAAAAATTAAATAAAAATGAAAAAATAAATGTTTGGTCTTGAAATTAATCATGGGACACGTGGGTGGCATGACAAGGCTGAATCAAGTGGGCCCTTTTGTCAAAAATTGAAGTTTCAAGGATAGTTGACTTTTGCCATTTCACAAAAATTTCCCAACTTCTCCAATGCATAGCTTGCTCAATTTTGATCATATGAACATGTTCTTTGACATTTTGGAAAGGTATTGAAGTCCTCTAACCAATGCCTTTGGTCCCATGTCATTTTGATTTACCAATCTCAAGTTATGGTCTTTGACTTAAAGTGCATTTTTGTTGACTTTTGAAAATGACCTATAATGTTGAAATTGATAACTTTTTGTGAGAGCATTTCTTGGACTTGGAATGTGAAGATGAGTTGTAGGAAATGTCATCCCCTTAAAAATGAGAATTGGATGGGATTTTTCTGATGAACCATGGAAAAGTTATGCCTTGGTCAAGTTACAGTTGACTTTTCAGCTGCCCAAAAATGGAAACTTTTGCATCTTGATGATTTTTGAGCCATTCTTGTGGAATCATGATCAAGGCTTGATCAAATGATGATTGTGGCTTCAAAATAAGATGTTGACCAAAAATTTTGACTTTTGACTGCCAAATGACCATTTTGCCCCTGCAGTTGATTGTGGAGCAATTAGGGCTTTTGACTGTGCAACTTGACCTTGTGAGCCTTGAAACTTGGCATGTAGATGCTTGACAATGTATATGGGCACATGTGACTTGATTGAGCCTTTGAAAACTTCAACTTCCTTGCAAGAACCAAAACCCTAATTTGATTGGCTTAAGAGGGTGTTTGAACTGTGCAACCCTTGAGTAGACTTGAGCAACTTGAGATGATGCTTGTCAAAACTTTAAAGAATATGGGAGGGCAAATTTTGGGGTACAACAGTTGCCCCTGTTCAATCTTCTTAAACCTGAGGATGTAGATTGGCTTGCGTGCCTTTCGTGATCCGAAGGTGGAAGATGATTGAACACTAAAGTGCCCAGAAATTTGCACTCACATAGTAGAGTATCAGCAATGTGATGGCGGGAATGGGCTTACAAATGCCATTTGGAGAGACGGTGGATAGGAGGATGGGCTTATAGATGCCATCTGGAGATCTGACAGAACCTTGTTGGGAATGGGCTTATAGATGCCATTTTGAAATGTGATGAATAACTGTGAAGATGGGATTATAGATGCCATCGGGGGTATCAATCATGTAAGAGATTCCTTAGCGAGAACTCGCATACTTTGAGAAAGGAAGATGGTTTCCTGGCCTGTTACAGGTGTTGATCTTCAAACTCCTCTTGCAGATATGCCCTGGCTAGATACAGGTATCAGATCTACAATCAACTGCTCACAGATGTGCCCTGGCTGGATACAGGAATCGAATCTGGAACTTCAAAAAATTGCTTACAGACGTGCCCTGGACGGATACAGGTATTGAATCTCTAAACTCTTCATGCAGACATGCCCTGACTGGATACAGGTATCGAATCTTCAAACTCTTCAGATATGCCCTGGCTAGATACAGGAATCGAATCTGGAATTAGTTATCTACAGATATGCCCTGGCTGGATACAGGTATCGAATCTTCAAACTCTTCAGATATGCCCTGGCTAGATACAGGAATCGAATCTGGAATTAGTCATCTACATATATGCCCTGGTTGGATACAGGTATCGAATCTTCAAACTCTTCAGATATGCCCTGGCTAGATACAGGAATCGAATCTGGAATTAGTCATCTACAGATATGCCCTGGCTGGATACACGTATCGAATCTTCAAACTCTTCAGATATGCCCTAGCTAGATGCAAGAATCGAATTTGGAATTAGTCATCTACAGATATGCCCTGGCTGGATACAGGTATCGAATCTTCAAACTCTTCAGATATGCCCTGGCTAGATACAGGAATTAAATCTGGAATTAGTCATCTACAGATATGCCCTGGCTGGATACAGGTATCGAATCTTCAAACTCTTCAGATATGCCCTGGCTAGATACAGGAATCGAATATGGAATTAGTTATCTACAGATATGCCCTGGCTGGATACAGGTATCAAATCTCTAAACTCTTCATGCAGACATGCCCTGGCTAGATACAGGTGTCGAATCTACAATCAGTTACTCACAGACATGCCCTGGCTAGATACAGGTGTCAAATCTGGAATTAGTCGTCTACAGATATGCCCTGGCTAGATACAGGAATCGAATCTGGAATTGCGGCAGTTGATAGTAATTATCTTTGGATTGACCTTTTTCCTGAAAAGGCAAAACATCAGTTGTATGCAATGTCATGATGTATGAAATGCATGATGTCATGAGGTCGTGTCGTATGCACTTTATCATGTATGTAGGCAGGATGTATGAAATGTGAAATGTCTATGAATGTATTTTCGTCTAGGAAAATAAATCCTTGACGAATGCCGGGAAGTTAACTCCTGGGCTGACGTTTGAAGAGTAGAGTTCTTCGTTTCCGCTAGGGATGTTTGGTTGCAAGAATAAACCGGTAGGAGAAGATGACTCCGTTGGGGGATAAACTTGTTGGAGAGATTACTCTGCGGGGAATTACTCTGTGGGAAGAGATGCTTCGCTGAGATTTTAATGAGAACTCCGCTGGGGATTCCATTGATAAGCTTATGCTGGGGAATTTTGATGAACTTCACTGGGGGTAGGAAGAACTTCACCGAGGACGATCTTTTCGTGGTAAATAGCTGAGGATAACCCAGTTATAAGCTCTGGTGGGGAATAACCTTTGAATAGAGCCGGGGAGATGCGTTCGTGCTCTGCAGGGGATAAGCTTCCAGAATCTACTGGGGATAAGCTTCAAGAATCTACTGGGGAGATTGATTCAACTTTCCTGGGGAAACTTTTGAACTGTACTGGGGAATGGCTCCACTGGGGTGTCTGGTATTCCGCCGGGGAACAATCTTAGATCAAGACTGTCGGGGATGCTTGCTTAGGAACATCTGTATACTCCGCTGGGGAATGTTGAGATCTTCTGGGGATACCCAAGTTCCTTAAGGCTGATAGTAGGCTAACTCTGCTTGGGGAGAGTGTTGCTGACTTGCTGGAGATGATGTGCCTTTTCAGGGCTGACGGGAGACCAACTCTGCTTGGGGAGAGTATGGCTGAATCTTGTATTACTTGGCGGGGAGTGAAGGTATCTTGGTTACATTCTTCAGCCGAACTTACCTTGGTACCTTGGTGGACGGAGCAACTAGATCGCTTAGACAACTCGTTATTGCCCCTGTTTTTGACGTCACCTGTAATTAGTCCTTTGTTTCGCATGCAAATATTTATGATTAGCAATTAGTGTCAAATGCATATATCAAAAATGAACATTGGACATTCTTTGCAAAACAAAACAGAAAAAGAAAAAAACAGTTGGCAATTTGTCTGGAAAGTGAATTTGTATTGGTTTTGAATTTGCCTGTAAATAGGCGTTTATGTACAAGAGGCTGACGTCCTAGTAAGAGAACGCCGCCGAACAACATAGAGTTTATACAATTTTTGGAAAAGGAAAACAAAAACAGCTATGTGAACAATCCCACTGGGTTCCAACTCTGCTATCGCCTTCATGTCTTCAAGCGTCTCATCACTTTGCTGCTTAGTTGAAGATGAAGCTGATTGATCGGTGCCGTCTGAACCTGATAGTTGATCCCGAAGTCTGGATGCAGGGTGATCCAATGAGACATAGTATTACGCTTATCCCTAACTTTTGCCTGGACCGCCCTTTAGGGTTTTCAGTCCATCGGGATACCCATTTTTGCCCAAGCCGCCTTTTCAGGTTTTCGACTTGCCGGGTGTACAGATTTTTTTCATTTCATCCCTTATTTTTGCCCGAACCCTTTTGGTTCGTCGGGAAGCCCTTATTTTTGCCTAGGTGTTGATCGCACTAAATCGCACTATGTTTCTGACTCAAATATCACATGTTTTCCTTAGTTTTTATTGTCATTTTCTCGTATTATGTTCCTTTTTCCTTTGTTTTCAGGATTCTTGTCATTTCAGAGCCTTCTGTGAAGAAACGAGCCAAAACGCCAAGAAATTAGGGTTTTTCAAGATATTTTGCACTTATGGCGTTCAGCACCGCGCTGGCTACAGGAAACGCGATGACGTGGCCCACTTTCACCCAGAGATCAACTGCCAGGTTCCCATGATGTGGCGGTTCCAGGCACCGCGCCCGCGGCCACCCTCACCGCGCCCGCGGCCTTCACAAAAAGGCTCCCGCTCAAAAGAAGTTAAGGGGCATGCTGGTCCTTACGCACCTCAAAGTTCCTCTATAAATAGCCTTCGATTCTCATTCTTTAGTTTCATCCAAGCTTAGTACAATCTTAAGCCATATACTATCAGTTTCTGTAAAGTGATAATCTCTTCACATCGGGGAGTTATTGCGGTGTAGATTGAGTTGTAATCGAGTCTTGGAGCACTTTGGTTGAAGTTTATCATACCGGCCTTACTTTTCCGTAGATTTGTATCAGATTCAAGTCTCCGACCGGAGCAAGGTTCTAATTTATTGCATTTCTTTATTTAATTGCTCTTATCATAGTCTACACGTTTTATAGACTTTAAATGCTCTTACCATAGTCTACACGTTTTATAGACTTTAAATGCTCTTACCATAGTCTACACGTTTTATAGACTTTAAATGCTCTTACCATAGTCTACACGTTTTATAGACTTTAAATGCTCTTACCATAGTCTACACGTTTTATAGACTTTAAATGCTCTTACCATAGTCTACATGTTTTATAGACTCGCACTTATTATGTCTGGCTAAACTATAAAGGTTAGGATGTAATGATTGTCATCGTGGTTGTGTTCCAATTATCATGCTAGTGAAAATACTCTGGGGATGTTTTGCTTCTAACTTAAGTCAATTGTGTTTTAACGTTTATTGGGTAAGATCGAAAGCCGTCCAAACTAATGATACGACTTGATTATTATTTAACCAAACAAAAAGAGCGAGAGCCGTTGATTGGTTAAATAGGAATCATTGACCTTTTTAGAAAACGATTTTGAAACTATTTTTCGGACGCGTTTGTAGGTTTGAAATCTGACTCTTGGTCAAAAGCCAAAAGTCTCTTTAAGTTAATCTTTCCGAGTAAGATCACTTTTCTGTTAAGTCAAAACTATCAATTTCTTAAAAATAGGTTTACCTCTTTAACGCGGAAGGCACCCTTTATATGTGACAATAAAGGAATTTAATTTAAAGAGTAAACTCGGTTCTTAGTAGTCAAAAGCTACAAGTTCCCGTTAAACTGATTCTTTGCTATCAATAGAAAATACTGCCCCATAAGTAGGTTCATCTACGCATGACCGGATCAATATCTGATTACATGATTTACATTCCAACCTGTCTTTTAAACTGTTATTTCCCTCGCTCATTTACTTTGTGCACTGCACTCACATCAATATCCTTATTCGCCTTAGATAAGCACCTTAGCAATAGAGTTGATAGATTGACAATTGGTCTCTGTGGTTCGATAATCTTATATATTACTTCGATAGGCTGTACACTTGCAGTACTACATTTAGGCTATACGTTACAGATTAAACCCCATCAAGTTTTTGGCGCCGTTGCCGGGGACCAACTTCGTCAAATTTCGTACCCTATTGTTATCCCGTTTAGACTAAGGCTATTCTAGCCGGTAGATGCGTAGAAATCGTAGCACCGGCAACCTAATAGATCCTTTAGTAGAACCTGAACGTTACGCTCGTGCCCGTCTTTTTATTCGCAAGATAAGAAGAGCTATGGCAGAAGATCGTAACCAAAGACCGCTCAAGGAATTCGCCCAACCATCTAACGAGGAACCTAGTTCTAGTATAGTAAACCCTGCTATAACTACCAACAACTTTGAACTAAAGCCCTCGTTACTACAATTAGTACAACAAAACCAATTCGCTGGTCTCGCTACCGAGAACCCGAATCAACATTTAAAGGTATTTATCCAGTTAGCTGACACCCTTAAGGCAAATGGAGCCACGCCCGAAGCTATCCGATTAAGACTATTTCCTTTTTCCCTTAGAGGTAAAGCTCACGACTGGTTAGACGCCCTTCCAACTAACTCAATAACAACTTGGGAAGACCTTAGGAGAGCTTTTCTTGCGAGGTATTTTCCACCAAGCAAGACCGCTGTTCTTAGGAACCTGATCACTTGTTTCACCCAAAACCAAGGCGAATCACTTTTTGATGCCTGGGAGAGATATAAAGAACTTTTAAGAGCCTGTCCACACCATGGCCTAGAGCAATGGTTAATCATACATACCTTCTATAATGGACTCCATTACAACACAAAGATGTCCATAGACGCTGCCGCTGGCGGAGCGTTGATGAACAAACCTTACCCTGACGCTTATGCCCTAATAGAGGACATGGCCCAAAACCACGCCCAATGGGGATTAGAACGAGCGACAGTAGAGAAAAAGGAGAGCCATGGAGGAAAGCATGAGGTAAGTTGCATGGACATGATTAATGCCAAGATGGACGCCCTAGCCTTGAGAGTCGAGAACATGTCTCAAAACCCAACCACAGTAGCAGCAATCCAATCGGAGTGCGAACTCTGTGGAACTCAAGGACATCAAACCGTTGACTGTAACCTTTTGAACGAATCAAGCTCAGACCAAGTTAACTATACTCAAGGGAACCCTTTCTCGAATACCTACAATCCTGGATGGAGGAACCACCCGAATTTCTCTTACAAAAACAACAACCCTATCCAAAATCCCGGACCTTCGAGACCTCAAGGATTCCAAACGCAAAAACAAAACCAACCTATGCAAATAGTACCCCCAAGACCAAACCTTAAAGAAACCATAGACACCTTTATTCAAGCTCAAACCCAGCAAAATAAGGAGTTTATGAACCAACACATTCACACGAACGAACTGGTTACTCAACTAGCAACCAAGTTTGACCAGATAATAACCCACACCAAAATGCTTGAGACTCAGATTTCCCAAGTAGCACAAAACACCTCTGTACAAGTTGCACCTGGAGGACAATTCCCTGGACAAACTCAACCAAATCCAAAAGGCCAAGCAAATTCTATCACACTAAGAAGTGGAACTGCTTATGAAGGGCCTAGAAATCCTAACTTAAGCACATCAGAAAAACCTATGGAAGATGCTACGCCCAAAGACCAGGTGGAGGAACCAGAGAAACCAGAAAAGCAATCAAAACCAGAAGTAGAAAAAAACACTCAACAACCTTATAAACCACCTATTCCATTCCCACAGAGGCTGAAAAACACCAAAGTAGAAAACCAGTACCAAAAGTTTATTAAGGTAATAGAGAAACTCCATGTTGAGATTCCTTTTACTGAAGCTATAACCCAGATACCATCATATGCTAAGTTTTTGAAAGATATTTTGACCAATAAACGGCGACTCGATGATCCCAAGCCTTTAGAATGTCATTTTATATCCGAAAATAAACTCGCCAAGAAAGATAAAGACCCTGGAAGTTTTTCTATCCCTTGCATCCTAGGTAACCATATGATAGACAAAGCATTTTTAGACCTAGGAGCAAGCGTAAGTCTGATGCCTCTGGCCGTCTGTAAAAGGTTAAAATTAGGATAACTTCAACCTACTAAGATGTCCTTACAACTAGCTGATAGATCTGTCAAATATCCCATGGGTATTTTAGAAGACATACCTGTCAAGATTGGTCAGTTGTACATTCCAACCGACTTCGTCGTAATGGATATCAAAGAAGATGAAGACATCCCAATCCTCTTAGGAAGACCCTTCCTATCGACCGCCGGAGCTATAATAGATGTTAAGAAAGGGAAACTGACTTTCGAGGTAGGAGATGAAAAGATTGAGTTCATTTTATCAAAATTTCTAATGGCACCAGTGATAGGAGATGCGTGCTATGCCATCGACATCATTGATGAATGTGTAAATGAGCTCGAACAAAACGAATTCTTAACCAAATTACCATCAACCCCTATTTTAGAGGATGACGGATTTGAGAGTATCGAACCGTACATTGACGACAACCTTTTCGAATGCTTAGCTCTTACCCATGACCTTATGCCACGTACTGAGACAACCACTATAGAACTTAAGGAACTACCCAAGAATCTAAGATATGAGTTTTTGGATGAGGAGATGAATAGACCTGTTATAATTAGCGCCACTCTAAACCAAATAGAAACAAATCAACTATTAGATACCTTGCGAAAATATCCCTCAGCTTTAGGGTATAAAGTTTCAGATTTAAGAGGTATAAGCCCATCCGTATGCATGCATCGGATTATGCTAGAAAAAGATTCGAAACCCTCAAGAGAACATCAAAGAAGAATAAACCCTATCATGAGTGATATAGTCAAGAAAGAAGTCCTTAAGTTATTAGAGGCTGGTATCATATACCAAATTTCGGACAGTGAATGGGTAAGCCCAGTCCATGTGGTACCCAAGAAAGGAGGTATCACTGTTCTAAAAAATGAGAAAGGTGAGCATGTGGCAAAACGAACAGAAGGAGGATGGCAAATGTGTATAGATTACAGAAGGTTGAATAAGGCAACAAGAAAAGACCATTTCCCTCTCCCATTTATAGATCAGATGCTTGAACGTCTAGCAAGACACTCATGTTTCTGCTATCTTGATGGATATTCGGGATTTTTCCAAATCCCTATTCACCCAGAGGACCAAGAAAAAACCACATTTACCTGCCCTTATGGAACATTCGCTTATAGACGAATGCCCTTTGGACTCTGTAATGCACCTGCCACTTTCCAACGTTGTATGATGTCAATTTTCGCAGACTACCTAGATGGAATTATGGAAGTATTTATGGACGATTTTTCAGTATGTGGGTTTGATTTCAAAAACTGCCTCTCGAACTTGGAGAAAATCTTAAAAAGATGTGTGGAAGTAAACCTTGTGTTGAATTGGGAAAAGTGCCACTTTATGGTAAGTGAAGGGATAGTCTTGGGACACATTATTTCTGAAAGAGGTATAGAAGTCGATAAGGCCAAGATAGAAGTTATAGAAAACTTAAACCCGCCTAAGACCGTTAGGGAAATAAGAAGTTTCCTAGGACATGCCGGGTTCTACCGACGTTTCATCAAGAATTTTTCCGCAATAACAAAACCTTTAACTAACTTATTGATGAAGGATGTCGAGTTTGAATTCGACCAAAAATGTCTTGAGGCCTTTGAAGTTTTAAAACAAGCTCTTATTTCAGCACCTATCATAAGACCGCCCGATTGGACACAACCCTTTGAAATCATGTGCGATGCTAGTGATTTCGCTGTAGGAGCTGTACTAGGGCAAAGAAAAGACAAAAAGCTGCATGCAATTTACTACGCTAGTAGAACACTAGACGCTGCCCAGCTAAATTATACAACCACAGAAAAAGAATTGCTAGCCGTAGTTTTTGCTATTGATAAATTTCGATCTTATTTGGTGGGAGCAAAAATAATAGTATACACAGACCATGCAGCAATCCGGTACTTGTTAAGTAAGAAAGATGCTAAGCCTAGATTGCTCAGATGGGTACTTTTACTCCAAGAATTTGACTTGGATATTAAGGATAAAAAAGGAGCTGAAAACTTAGTAGCTGATCATCTCTCTAGGTTAGAACACCTTAAGCCTGAACTTATACCTATAGACGATCACTCTGCTTATGAAAGATTAATAGCTGGGATAAACTCAACTGAAGAAGAGACCTATGAGGAAATCTCAACCATGAACAACATACCATGGTACGCAGATATTGTGAATTATCTAGCCGCTGATATCATACCCCCTGACTTAAGCTACCAACAGAAGAAGAAGTTTTTTAGAGATGTTAAACACTTCTTTTGGGATGAACCCCTCCTATTCAAAAGAGGAATAGATAATATATTCCGACGATGTGTGCCGGAGGAAGAGGTAGGCAATGTCATTAAACATTGTCATGCTTCACCTTATGGTGGACATGCAAGCACGTCTAAAACATGCGCCAAAATATTTCAAGCAGGTTTTTATTGGCCTACTGTATGGCGCGATGTCCACACTTACATTACAAAATGTGACCGATGCCAACGCACTGGGAACATCTCAAGACGTGATGAAATGCCTTTAAGAAACATCCAAGAAGTGGAAATATTTGATGTCTGGGGTATTGATTTCATGGGACCTTTTCCTTCCTCAATGGGTAACAAGTATATCCTAGTAGCTGTCGATTATGTCTCAAAGTGGATCGAAGCTGTTGCATCACCCACAAACGATACCAAGGTAGTTATCAAACTGTTTAAGAATATTATTTTTCCTAGGTTTGGAACCCCGAGGTTAGTCATAAGTGATGGAGGATCGCATTTTATATCTAAGATATTTGACAAGCTTCTAAGCAAATACGGAGTAAAACATAGGGTAGCATCACCATATCACCCGCAAACCAGTGGCCAAGTAGAGGTATCGAATAGGGAGATTAAGCAGATCCTAGAAAAAACCGTATCATTATCCAGAAAAGACTGGTCTGGAAAACTTAAAGACGCCTTATGGGCTTATAGAACGGCTTATAAAACCCCTATTGGAACAACTCCTTATCAATTGGTTTATGGAAAGTCCTGTCATTTACCCTTTGAATTAGAACATAGAGCCTATTGGGCCATTAAATCCTTGAATCTAGATTACCTGAAAGCCGGAGAAAAACGTATCCTGGACATTCACAAGCTAGAAGAGCTTCGCTTGAATGCCTATGAGAATGCCATCATATATAAGGAAAGAACCAAGATGTGGCATGATAAAAAAATCATCAAGAAAGATTTCAACATTGGTGATCCTGTTCTCCTATTTAACTCAAGGTTACGACTTTTTCCTGGTAAGCTTCGTTCAAGATGGACAGGTCCATTTGAAGTGTCAAAAGTTCTAAAGTCTGGAGCAGTAGAAATCAAAAACAATTCATGTGCTCCATTTGTGGTAAATGGACAAAGACTGAAGCTCTACAAAGGAGGCGATTTGCCTGTTGACTACTCTAGTCATATTCTTATAGACCCACCAATACCCACATAAAGTAAGATCTAATCGTCAAGCTAAACGACGTTAAACAAGCGCTGCATGGGAGGCAACCCATGGTTTATTCATTTTATTTTATTTTTATTTTAGTAATTTATATATTTTATCTGGACTAATTTCTTGTGTTTATATTTTCAGGATGCATTACCCCGATGGTATGGTTGTGATTTTCAGAGATGAAACACAAAAGGCCCGATTTACTACCTTATCTGCTAGACCTATGGTACCCACTAGGTACCCCGATCAGAGCTGCATGGAGGCACTCGGGATTGAGCCAAGTATTCGGTATCTATGCAACCAACTTAGCTGGGATTCTTATGCCGATGATGTCCACAAAACCTACAGGAACCTTACTCTGGAGTTTCTTAGCTCTATGGACTATAATCCACGAGTGGGTGAAGGAGATGAGCGAGGACGCCTGAGTTTCAGATTGTTTGGCACCGAGTATACCCTGACCACCAAAGAATTTGGGGATTTGCTTGGTTTCCAAACTGGACCGACCGCTATAACTGAGTTCCCATTGAGTTGCTACATGGACAGAGACATTGACAAATTTTGGCAGGACATTACTGATAGAGCCAGTCTTGACCCCTCTACCCAGCTGTCCCGGAAGATCCATAACCCGGCCTTCCGATACTTCGAGATGATCCTATGCCACACTTTCTTTGGGAGGAGTTACTGTGACCACTTGGTCACCGCTGAGGAGATCCTGTTCCTATACTGTGCTAGTCAGTCCAGACCTATAGCTAGTGGAGGTTTTCTGATAGAGAGCCTCGAGCAGACTGCTCGATCCGCTGTAGGGCTCATTCATTCCGGAGGGAATGTGACACAGATAGCTTCTGCTTTGGGTTTAGACAGTATGATAGCACAGCTGACCCCATACTGTGGATATACTTTTCTGGATTTAGACTTTTGCATGGATCGTGGATTCATGAGGAGGGCCTCTTTCCACCCATATCGGTACAAATTGCTTATCGATGACCAGACAGTTTACACCTTCACCATGCCAGACCCTCAGATGACTTGTGTTTCCAACTCTGCTAATTGGAACTATTCTGTAGAAGGTTGGGGTGAGATATCAGAGTACACTCCAGAATACAATCCTGCCTCCGAAGAGTACACTCCAGAATACACTCCTGCCTCCGAAGAGTACATTCCAGAATACACTCCTGCTTCCGAAGATCTCACTCCAGAATACACTCCTGCTTCTGAAGATCCCACTCAGGACTACACTCCTGCCTCCGAGGACTCCGCTCCGGATCACACATCCCGACCCGAGGTTACACACACTACTGTTCTTACTAATAACCTCAGCTTGCAGGAACCTGATATTCGCACTCTATTGACTGCTATGCGCACTGAGATAACCACTCTCCGCAATGAGGTGGCTGACCTTCATTTGCAGTTGGAAGTGAATGATGTTACCTTCGCTGGTGAGTTAGATGAATTAGCTCACGAGGTGGCAGAGATTCGACGCCAGCTGACTGAGCTATGTGGCCCAGACACTCCTGCAGAGCATCCTACCGGTTGGCAATAGATCTGTATTGTTCACAAGATATCTAGTTTCAGTATTATTCGTATTATGTTGATTTACTTTTCAGACTCATTTTTTATTTTTGCATTATCTGTTTCCTGAGTTGTTAATATTTATTTTGATGACCCAATGTCCGTACCTATATCTATATATATGCATATGTTTTATTTATTTACTAATGTTTTTGTTTTTCTAGGTCACCATAGTTTTAATATAAAAATAAAACAAATAGACATGTGTATATGTATTCACGTACATATATGCACATTTATACGAAAAATAGGTACACTTCCAGAAATTGAAGATAATGGCGAGGAAGAAAAAGCCCAATGGAAAGAAAGCCAGACCAGCCCAACTGACCTCGACCTCACCGCGCCCGCGGTAGGCCCTGCCGCGCCCGCGATGACGCAACGGTCACCTAACGGCTAGTAGCTCGTTTTTCCCCCCATTTTACCACTTTTTCCATTCCCAATCCCATTTTCTTCCAATTTTAACCCACTTTATTACCCATACCAACCCACTACATTTATTTCCATTATTTTCATCATAAATATTTACAACCACCATTTTCTTTCTTCCCTTCCTATAAATACCCCCTACTATATCATTTTCTTCCTCACACCTTCATTACTTCTACATCCCATTCTTTCTCTCTTTTTACCCATAAGAAAATCCTATGGAATATCACGGTTACATTTTACGTGGTGGTCAAGCCGGAGAAAGGCAACTAAAGCGGCTTGAAAAATTGCTGACAACACCAATACACTCTACCAGGTACAGCTCCTAGCTTCCATGTCACTGAGGACATGTGGCGTGAGCATATGGCCCGAGAGGCCCAGAGGGACACCCTCCTTGCTACCTTGCAGCAACAGGCGGCCGACAACATGGCCTTCATGCAAGCGTCCCAAGAACAAAATGCTAGCTCTCTGCGCACTATTATGGAAAGTCAGCTGGCTTTCCAGAGAGAACAGCACCTACACCAGACCACATACGCTCGTCACTTCCAATTGATGGAGGCAACCCAAGGCACCCTCATTGGTCGGACCCAAGAGCTACAATCGGCAAATGCCGCCTTGTCAGAGAGACTGGAGCAGCTTGTTTTGGACCGAGATAGCCGCCGTCGCAGCCGTAGCCGCCGTTCCGGTCGTACCAACCAGGATGGTGAAGGTCCTAGTGGCCCCCACTAGTGTTTTCAGGTACCTCCTCCTACCTTATTTTGGAACATTGAGGACAATGTCTGATTTAAGTGTGGGAGGAGCATTTATCGCTTTTATTTCCCATTTTTCGCTTTTATTTTTCGCTTTTATTTTCCGTTTTTCCTGCTTTTTTCCTTCCGCATTTTTCCTTTTTTTTTCGTAGTTAATAAAATGCATGTGATAGGCGAGTCTTTCTGCGTAGTGTACCCTTTCATTTCCCCCACCTTTTAGCCTTACAAAATTTTTATTTTTCAAAGATTTATGGTTGTTTTTAAGGATTTGGGCTATGAGACAGGTCCTAGATAGGGTCTGTTTCTCGGACACTCACTTTTTGAAAAATTCGTTATCATTTTTACACCATAAGCCTTTTTGAATATTTAGATTAGATCCTTTCTCCCCAATATGCTATGATTTTGAATAAAACTGTACAAATAGGTCTTCAAGTAGTTTATCTTAGCAGTCAGCTCCGGCCTAAGCATGCTCTAAGTGTGGGATCGATGAATATAAGTGGATGATCTCTATTTTTGCCTTAAAAGTTACAAAATAAAGTATGAATACGACTACGAGTTGGGTGATCCTCACAAAGATTACTTAACTCAAGAAAGATTGTAAACACTAACAAAAACAAAGAAAAAAATATATATAAGGCATATCTGTTGTAGTTGGTTCAGAGGTATCTGGTGCTGAACTTGGTAGGGCGGACTACGGTCCGATCCCCCACAACTGCAAATGGGTAAAATAAAAAGGGATTAAACCAACTCTTGTACCAGAATCCCATCACTTGAGATCAGAGTCACTAACCGGTCACTACACCATGAGTATGTACGGATAACGGGCTTAATGTGATTGCGCCTGAATGAAAAAGGACCTCGTACAAAAAGAAGTCTTAGCATAGTAAGGATATTTGGATCAATCTGTATACTTATGAGGTTTATGTCCGCATTTCTGCGAGTAGTGTAATTACGATACCCTTGATTCAGATAGTTAGTGCCTGACAACACACCCTTACTCGGACTTAGAAGCCCTCTTTGCCCAAAACCTGTATACACCATAAATTTCTTTCATCCACTTTTAAGAGTTGTTGCTTGAGGACAAGCAAAGGTCTAAGCGTGGGAGGATTTGATCGCACTAAATCGCACTATGTTTCTGACTCAAATATCACATGTTTTCCTTAGTTTTTATTGTCATTTTCTCGTATTATGTTCCTTTTTCCTTTGTTTTCAGGATTCTTGTCATTTCAGAGCCTTCTGTGAAGAAACGAGCCAAAACGCCAAGAAATTAGGGTTTTTCAAGATATTTTGCACTTATGGCGTTCAGCACCGCGCTGGCTACAGGAAACGCGATGACGTGGCCCACTTTCACCCAGAGATCAACTGCCAGGTTCCCATGATGTGGCGGTTCCAGGCACCGCGCCCGCGGCCACCCTCACCGCGCCCGCGGCCTTCACAAAAAGGCTCCCGCTCAAAAGAAGTTAAGGGGCATGCTGGTCCTTACGCACCTCAAAGTTCCTCTATAAATAGCCTTCGATTCTCATTCTTTAGTTTCATCCAAGCTTAGTACAATCTTAAGCCATATACTATCAGTTTCTGTAAAGTGATAATCTCTTCACATCGGGGAGTTATTGCGGTGTAGATTGAGTTGTAATCGAGTCTTGGAGCACTTTGGTTGAAGTTTATCATACCGGCCTTACCTTTCCGTAGATTTGTATCAGATTCAAGTCTCCGACCGGAGCAAGGTTCTAATTTATTGCATTTCTTTATTTAATTGCTCTTATCATAGTCTACACGTTTTATAGACTTTAAATGCTCTTACCATAGTCTACACGTTTTATAGACTTTAAATGCTCTTACCATAGTCTACACGTTTTATAGACTTTAAATGCTCTTACCATAGTCTACACGTTTTATAGACTTTAAATGCTCTTACCATAGTCTACACGTTTTATAGACTTTAAATGCTCTTACCATAGTCTACATGTTTTATAGACTCGTACTTATTATGTCTGGCTAAACTATAAAGGTTAGGATGTAATGATTGTCATCGTGGTTGTGTTCCAATTATCATGCTAGTGAAAATACTCTGGGGATGTTTTGCTTCTAACTTAAGTCAATTGTGTTTTAACGTTTATTGGGTAAGATCGAAAGCCGTCCAAACTAATGATACGACTTGATTATTATTTAACCAAACAAAAAGAGCGAGAGCCGTTGATTGGTTAAATAGGAATCATTGACCTTTTTAGAAAACGATTTTGAAACTATTTTTCGGACGCGTTTGTAGGTTTGAAATCTGACTCTTGGTCAAAAGCCAAAAGTCTCTTTAAGTTAATCTTTCCGAGTAAGATCACTTTTCTGTTAAGTCAAAACTATCAATTTCTTAAAAATAGGTTTACCTCTTTAACGCGGAAGGCACCCTTTATATGTGACAATAAAGGAATTTAATTTAAAGAGTAAACTCGGTTCTTAGTAGTCAAAAGCTACAAGTTCCCGTTAAACTGATTCTTTGCTATCAATAGAAAATACTGCCCCATAAGTAGGTTCATCTACGCATGACCGGATCAATATCTGATTACATGATTTACATTCCAACCTGTCTTTTAAACTGTTATTTCCCTCGCTCATTTACTTTGTGCACTGCACTCACATCAATATCCTTATTCGCCTTAGATAAGCACCTTAGCAATAGAGTTGATAGATTGACAATTGGTCTCTGTGGTTCGATAATCTTATATATTACTTCGATAGGCTGTACACTTGCAGTACTACATTTAGGCTATACGTTACAGATTAAACCCCATCAGGTGTGTCAACCTACCGGGTCTTTTATCATGTGTAGTATCTTTTTACTATGTCTGTATTGGCGGGGTGAGGAAGGTCGTCACCATCCATGGTGGTCAGAATCATAGCTCCTCCTGAGAAGATATTATTAACCACAAATGGCCCTTCGTACGTGGGGGTCCATTTGCCCCTGGGATCACTTTGAGGAAGGATGATGCGCTTGATTACCAGGTCTCCGACTTGATACTCTTGTCGTCTGACTTTCTTGTTAAATGCCCTGATCATCCGTTTTTGGTACGTCTGACCATGACAAATAGCAGTGAGTCTCTTTTTGTCGATTAGGTTTAATTGATCAAGTCGATTCTGGATCCAGTCATCTTCGCTCAAACCTGCATCCTTCATTATCCGGAGAGAGGGTATCTGGATTTCAATAGGCAAGACTGCCTCCATGCCATAGACCAAGGAAAAGGGAGTTGCCCCTGTTGACGTCCGTGCTGAGGTACGGTACCCATGAAGAGCAAACGGTAACATCTCGTGCCAATCTTTGTAGGTCACTGTCATCTTCTGCACAATCTTCTTGATATTCTTATTTTCCGCTTCTACAGCCCCATTCATCTTCGGCCGATAGGGAGAAGAGTTGTGGTGCTGTATCTTGAATTGCTCGCAGAGCTCAGTGATCATCTTGTTGTTAAGATTGGTACCATTGTCCGTAATGATCCTCTCAGGTACACCGTATTGACAGATCAGGTTATGCCGAATGAACCGTGCCACGACGTTCTTGGTTACGGTAGCGTAGGAGGCTGCTTCAACCCACTTTGTGAAGTAGTCAATTGCTACCAGGATGAAGCGATGCCCATTGGATGCTGTAGGTCTGATCTCGCCGATCATATCAATGCCCCACATTGCAAAAGGCCAAGGTGATGTCAAGACATTCAGAGGAACTGGAGGAATGTGCACCTTATCAGCATAGATCTGGCATTTGTGACACGTCCGAGAATGTTGGTAACAGTCGGCTTCCATTGTGGACCAGAAATATCCTGCCCGAAGGATTTTCTTTGCCATGGTATGTCCACTGGAGTGTGTTCCGAAGGTACCTTCATGCAGCTCTGCCATGATTCTTTCTGCTTCAGTCTTATCCACACAACGCAATAAAGTTGAATCATGATTTCGCTTGTATAGAATGCCATTACTGAGGAAGAACTTTGCCGCGAATCTTCTCAGGAACTTTTTGTCATTAACGGATGCACCCTCGGGGTATTCTTGAGCTTCCAAGCACCTCTTCACTTCATGATACCAAGGTTTTTTAGTTACCTCTTCAGTCTCAAGATCGCAACAATGCGCAGGTTCATCCAACTTCCAGATAATGATCCGAGGAGCCTCGTTGTCCCATTTGACTTTGAACATAGAAGACATCGTAGCTAACGCGTCCGCCAACTGATTCTCCTCTCTTGGGAAGTGTTCAAAGGTTATCTCTTCAAAATGAGGGATCAATGTCAACACGTACTCCTTGTAGGGAATAAGATTCGGGTGTTTCGTATCCCACTCGCCTTTGATCTGATTGATCACGAGAGCGGAATCTCCGAAGACACTCAGAAACTTGATCCTTAAGTCAATTGCAGCTTGAAGACCCATGATGCATGCCTCATACTCCGCCATGTTGTTGGTGCAGTTGAAACATAGCTGGGCAGTGAGTGGGGTATGAGTGCCTTTTGGAGATATGATCACAGCGCCGACACCGTTACCCAAAGCGTTTAAGGCTCCGTCAAAGTGCATAGACCATCGGGATCCTTCCTCAGGTCCTTCATCCGGTCCAGGTACTTCACAATCAATTACTACCATGACATCCTCGTCTGGAAATTCAAAGTTCATAGATTGGTAGTCGTCCACTGCCTGGTGTGCCAAATGGTCTTCCAATACACTTCCCTTGATTGCCTTTTGAGTCGTGTATTGGATGTCGTATTCTGTCAAGATCATCTGCCATCTTGCTATTCTTCCGGACAAGGCAGGCTTTTCGAATATGTACTTGATGGGATCCATTTTTGAAATCAACAGAGTAGTGTGAGTCAACATATACTGTCTCAATCGGCGAGCAGCCCATACCAAAGCACAGTAAGTTTTCTCAAGCAGTGAGTATCGGGTCTCACAGTCGGTAAACTTTTTGCTAAGGTAATAAATGGCGTGCTCTTTTCGGCCAGACTCGTCATGCTGCCCCAGCACACACCCCATTGAGCTGTCAAGTACTGTCAAGTATAAGATTAGAGGTATCCCTTCAACCGGTGGCATAAGGATGGGTGGTTCTTGGATATACTCTTTGATTCTGTCGAAAGCGGCTTGACATTCATCGTTCCAACGTACTACTTGATCTTTCTTCAGTAGCTTGAAGATTAGTTCACAGGTAGCAGTTAGATGCGAGATGAATCGGGCAATATAGTTCAGCCGTCCTAGGAAGCCTCTGACTTCTTTCTCTATCTTGGGAGTTGGCATCTCTTGTATGGCTTTCACCTTGGCAGGGTCCACTTGAATACCTTTGTCGCTCACGACGAAACTTAGTAGTTTTCCAGATCTTACCCCAAAGGTGCACTTGTTCGGGTTCAGCCTCAGCTTGTACAACTTTAGACGGTCAAACAGTTTCTGTAGATGGTCAAGGTGTTCCTCCTCAGTTTGGGACCTTACAATCATATCGTCGACATATACTTCTATCTCATGATGGATCATGTCATGAAACAAAGCAACCATGGCACGTTGGTAGGTTGCCCCAGCATTTTTCAACCCGAAAGGCATGACCTTGTAGCAAAAGGTGCCCCACTGAGTAACAAAAGTGGTCTTCTCCATATCTTCAGGAGCCATCTTGATTTGATTATAACCGGAGAACCCGTCCATGAAGGAGAATACCTTATGCTGAGCAGTGTTGTCGACCAGAACATCGATATGAGGCAGAGGGAAATCATCCTTGGGGCTTGCCCTGTTCAAATCCCTGTAATCAACACACATTCGGACCTTACCATCTTTCTTCGGTACTGGAACCACGTTGGCGACCCACTGAGGGTAAGAAGTCACTGCTAGAAAACCGGCGTCAAATTGTTTCATAACCTCAGCTTTGATTTTCTCGGACATCTCTGGACGCATACGGCGGACCTTCTGTTTAACCGGAGGGCAGTCTTCCTTGGTAGGCAAGTGATTAACCACAATATTAGTATCCAACCCAGGCATGTCTTCGTAAGACCAGGCGAAGATTTCCACATAATCATGCAACATCTGAATCAACCGTTGTTTCACACTGAGCTCTAGATTGGCACCAATCTTGACTTCCTTTCTGTCTGTCTCAGTACCCAGATTCACCGTTTCCACTGGCTCTTCATGTGGCTGAATGGCCCTCTCTTCCTGGAGTAGCAGTCTTGCAAGCTCACCAGGCACTTCGCAATCATCTTCACCTTCGTCTTCGGCTAAGTTGATCGGATTTTCAAAGTCATAACTGGCAGTAGCAGAGTCGTTACCAGTGGGATCCAGAGTGGATTGGAACCTGTATAAGTGAGTGTGTGTAAATACAGCTGTTTTGCAATATATAAAGAAAGAAAGGGAGCGCAAGATTTGAAATGTAAAAAACGTCCAATGCTTTTATTCATGATATATGAAAGTGACAAATAATAAGCCCTCACAAATGACGCCACGATGTCCCGGGTAAGACACCGGGCCATAAAGTTTCAAATTATTGTTCGTTACAACTTTAAAACAAAGGAGTTCATTACTGAGTGACAAAAGTAATAGGTGTAAAGTCTTTTGCAGTCATGTTGCTTGGTCCACCGTTGGTTGTTGGGTAGATCCAGCTGTCAAATTCGGATTCCTCCACTTCGTCTTCAATAGCATTTACTCTCGGGTTGGTGATGAACACATGAGGTCTTCCAATCCTTGCCTTACGCACAGCCTTCTGAGCTTCTGTAGTGAAACCCAAGCCAAATTTGTCAGTCTTTGGAGTGAAATCAGGAAGT
The DNA here is from genome assembly GCA_948472305.1 of Vicia faba. Taxonomy (NCBI): domain Eukaryota; kingdom Viridiplantae; phylum Streptophyta; class Magnoliopsida; order Fabales; family Fabaceae; genus Vicia; species Vicia faba. The sequence continues at coordinate 979,786,435 of OX451735.1, forward strand.
CGGCCCCAGTTTGCACACTCACCCTTCTCAATCACAGCCCGGGCATCTTTTAAGGAAGCCATCTTTAAAGGAACATCTTCTTCAGTCACAGTCTCTGCTGCTGCCAATGTCTGAGGCACCTCTTCAAAATGTTGAAAGGGGGTCTCAATGAACTCCCCGTCCATCTCTACGTACCGGAACGAGTTGAGGTGGCTGACCATGTACTCCTCCTCCCCTTGAACTGTTACGATCTTCCCTTTGATCGGGTACTTAAGCTTCTGATGTAATGTGGAGGTCACAGCTTCAGCCTTGTGGATCCATGGGCGACCCAACAAACAAGAATAGGATGGACGAATGTCCATCACATAGAAAGTTGAATCGAAGACCTGAGAGCCAACTCTGATTGGAATGTCAACTTCACCATGTACCATCCTTTTCAACTCGTCAAAGGCCCGGACAATAATGTTACTAGGCTTGAGCTCTAAACCCTCACAATCCAGCCTGTCTAGAGCTTTCTTGGGCAATACATTCAACGAAGAACCAGTGTCTACCAACACATGGGCAAGAGTAGTGCCCCTGCATTCAATGGAGACATGCAGGGCATCGTTATGGTTCTTTCCCTTGGCAGTCAGATCAGCGTCAGAGAAACCCAAGCCATTGTCAGCAGTTAAGTTGGCCACACAGTCGGTGAATTGATCAACAGACGTTTCTTGTGGCACGTGGGTCGTCTTCAGGAAGGCAATCAGGGCCTTGGCATGGGCCTCTGAACACAACAACAGTGATAGCATGGAAATCTTAGATGGGGTGTGCCCCAGCTGCTCAACGACGTTGAAATCACTCTTCTTGATAATCTTAAGGATCTCTTCCATCTCTTGCTTGGAAGCCTCAACAGTTGTTGTCTTTGGTGCCTCTGTCCGGGCAGGCATATCAGTAGCAATCCCTTTCCCCCGAGCGTCAGATGACTCGGCAGTAGGGGTAGAAATAGGAACTTGATCAGGAAGGGAAGCAGGCACACTGGCAGGTGTGATGACAAGAGGTCTCTGAATTGCTGGAGGTGCAATGTCTGGTGAGAACAGTCTTCCGCTACGAGTGACTTTAGCAGGCCCGGTGATGTTGGTGACACCGGTACTAGTATCGAACTCTTGTTTCACTCCCAGAACATAAACATCTGCCCCATAGTGCCACGGGACAGCTTTGTCAGACTTATAGGGGATGGGCCTCGGAACAGTGATGATGATAGGAGCAATCTTGTGAACAGGCATGATTTTGACAAGCTTCTTTGAGGGAGCCTTAGGAGGGTTGTTGAAAATGGTGACAATAGAAACTTCTTCGGTACGGACAGCAGGGACAACAATCTTCTTGAACAAGATTTCTTTGCTATCCATCAGGTTTTGGACGCCTGACTTCAGCAAAGGACAAACAACAGGTGAAATAGCACATAGATGGCAACCTTTACTACATCCCGGAAATAAACCGGCTAGAAACAGGTTCCTCTTGACGATCAACAGCGGAGTAGCAATATCATCCACAGAAGCTACATACAGATCCTCTTCCACAGCATTTACCCCATGCTGGGGCATGGGAGCAGTCACAACATTGGGCCTCTCGGGCGCCTCAAACTGTATTTCCTTAGCATCAATAAGGTCCTGAACCTTATTCCTCAGAGCCCAACAATCATCAGTAGAATGCCCCGGGCCATCAGAGTGATAAGCGCAACGGGCGTTGGGGTTGTACTTTGGAGAGGTTGTGTTTACGACCTTCGGAGCTTCCTTGACAGTTACCAGATTGGTTGACAGCAGTTGCGGAAGAATCTGAGACAGGGTCATGTTGAGCCGAGTATACTGTCTTTTGGGCCTCTCAACTCTTGGCTGGTTGTATTGCTGAGGAGCAGCAGCAGGCTTTGAAATTACCACCGCATTAACAGCTTGGCGGCGTTCTGGTTTGTTCTGTCTTCTGGGACCATACACAGCACTAGCTTCCTTCTTGAAGGGCTTCTTTTCAGTACTTGAGGAGGCACCCTTCTGTATCTTTCCCGATTTGATACCAGCTTCGATCCTCTCACCAGTTAGGATCAGGTCTGTAAACCCAGCAGAGGAATTACCAATCAAATGGTTGAAGAATGGACCAGACAGGGTCCCCAAGAACATGTCCACGAGTTCACGGTCAGTCAACGGTGGCTGCACCCTGCCATCCAGGTCTCTCCACTTCTACGCGTACTCCTTAAAACCTTCACCCGTTCCTAGTGACATACCCTGGAGTTGGGTACGCGTAGGAGCAAGGTCGGAATTATACTGATACTGCTTATAAAAAGCAGTAGCCAAGTCCTCCCAGTTACAAATATTGGTTCCATCCAGCTGATAGAACCATTCGAGTTGAGTCCCTGAAAGACTCTCCTGGAAGAAATGGATCCATAGGTTCTTGTCTGCAGTGTAAGGCTGGATCTTCCTTACGTAAGAACGGAGGTGCAGCTTAGGACAGGAAGCCCCGTCGTACTTCACAAAGGCAGGTGCCTTGAACTTGTGTGGGATCACCACCCTAGAAGATAACCCTAATTCTCCAAAATCCAACCTAGGCACACGTTGAATCTCCATAGCATTTAATCGGTCCTCCAGCTGTTTGTACCGGTCCTCGGTAGGAGGGTACTGTTCATCATTGAAATCTGTCTCGGTGTCAGAGACCACGGGACTAGGGACCCCTCCCTCCTGGTGACTGCCTTCCCCAACAGATGGAGTAGTCAGTTCAGCTTCATTCTGCAGTGTATTCTCGAGTCTACGCCCAGTGTTGAACATCACAGTCTTCTTCTTCTTCTTCTTCTTCAGGAGCAAAGCCTTCAACTCCTGTTGCCCTTGGGCTAAGCTCATGACCAGCTCCTGGAACTGGGCGTTCTGGGCCTGAAGGGCCTTGATAGCTTGTTCAGTAGTAGGTTCAGGATTCATGATGACTGAGTGCTAAAATAAACAGCGAAGAAGATTAAGCAGCCTGTAGAAAAAGGGTACCTGTTATGCACATGATGCATGATATGCTATTTATGCAATGCATTCAAGGGTTCGAAAGTTCAAATTCGTTGTAGACAAAAGGGAACACACATTGTATTAAGAAATAATATGTTCAGTACATCAGGGCCTCATGGGCAAAACATTACAAAATAATTAATCCCAAAAGACACTGCGCATCCTCTTTGGAGCGATGTAGGTGTTGAGAGTCTTTTCCTCGTGAAGTAGACGGGTGAGCTCCAAGACCTTCTTCTCACTGGCATGTAGACTGGTTTCAAGAGAATTCCGTTCTTCCTTGAGTTGGATCCAGCTCTTTTGCATTTCTTCCCAGGATGTTGGCATGTCAGGATGTTGGATGATGTAGGACACCTCTCCCTCTAAAACTGGCTCTTTGATCACAGGGAGAACATGAGGATATGGCATCACCAGCTTCTGGGAGCGGGCTCGTACCCACTTGAGATAAGGCTCCAGGGGGATGGAGTTCTTGTGCCCCAGTGTCTTGCTATCCACCTTGTTGGGCATCCTCCAAGCTCAGATAAACCTCTGGCGAAGTCCTTGTGCATCGTTGTCGAAGTCAAAAACTATGTCAGGAATCAACATGTCATGAGGGCCATCCCTCCGAGCATAACCAAACTGTCTCAAAGCCAGACACGGGTTGTAAGTAATACCTCCTCTGATTCCAAGTAAAGGAACATTAGGAAACTCCACGCAACGATCAATGATAGTGACATTTTCTCTGGACCGAGAACACCAATGTATATCGGCATGTGTGAGAGTCATCAATCGTTGTGACCATCTCAAACCCCGTTCGTTCATCAAAACTGATTGTGGAAGGTGCGAAATAAACCACCTTGCCAGGAGAGGAGTGCAGCACATGAGAACACCCCTTTTTCTCATGGTTCGAGTGTAACATGAGTGAAGGATGTCCCCAAGCAACGTAGGTATGGGATTCCTGGACATGAAGATCTTGACAACATTGATATCTACAAGCTGATCTGGATTCGGGAACAACACCAACCTATAGACAAGGAGTGCCACAACTTCTTCAAAAGCTTGTAGGTCAAGGGAATTCCAACATTCTTGGGCCTTCTCAAACAGGAACTTGGCCAAGAATCCTTTGATACCACTTCTGGTTTCCCAGTGCCCCTTGATGTCAGATGGTTGTAGGTGTAATGCTTTAGCAACCTCTTCAAGTTTTGGCTCCTTTTCCGTACCGTTGTAGGGTAGTTGACTAAGGATAGGAACCTTCAGAAGCTGGGAAAACTCTTCCAAGGTAGGCACCAGTTGATAATCCGGGAAAGTAAAACAGTGGTGCAAAGGGTCAAAGAACTGGAACAACACTTTCACCATATCCTCTTCAATGTTGGTGTTAACCAAACTGACGAGTCTACCATGCCTTTCACTGAAGGAAGAGTTCTCTGGAATCCTGGATGTAAGCTCCTTAAGCTGAGGAGGGACCCTTACAAGGTTGATCTGAATTATCTTTCTGCGGATAGTTTCCATGTCCTACAAAACAAGAACAAAGATGAATATTCGACCCCTTGAAGTGGTTAGTAAATGCATATGATGTTGTATGATGCTATGATGTTATGATAAGGACACACCACAAGTATTCACAAAAAGAAAACATGATAAGGAACACAAGTCACACCAGACAGCCCTTAGAGTTTAGGCCAGCATGAAGTTTGGGGTACTACCCTCTTGAAGTTGGTGGGCTCAAAACCTGTCCTATCAAAAGTAACCGGGTTCTAAGGAGCTCAATATCATAGGGTTGTTTTCTATGTTCATTGTTTTGATTTAGCCACTGAACTGGCGATCAAAATATTCCAAGAAAACAACCCCCAAAGTCGGTCATCTCACTACCCCTAAAGAGGCCAGGATGGTCAAGTAAGGTTCCTAAGGTCAGTTGATGCTTCGCGATACCACGCGGCGGCCCCGTACTCTCTTTGACTTGACTCAAGGGTTACCGGTACTCACCAAAGTGCCACATCAACATAGCAAACTGCTTCAACCGTGTCGGTATACCCCGCACAGTTCCATCACAGTTTGTTGCTACTTTCTAAGAAGGTATCCCCCAGATCCGGGTTAGGATATATGAAACTCCCAAAACAGGCCCACAACACTAAAGCAAACAGATCAAGCAATTGAAAACATGATGATGAACTATTCCTAAGGTACACCCCACTTAGTATCTATCCCCAGCAGAGTCGCCAGTTCTGTGATCGGTGGAAATAGAACTGACTGTTTTTTAAGCTGGTTCGTGAAATGTCGCAGTAAGCAAGAGTCGCCACCGTCTTTTATGTTCTCCAACATGGAAAGGACAAAAGCACAGCAAAATTCCTTCTTTGAGAATGTTTCTCGGTTCGGGAGGTAGATTTATAGAAAGGGAAGGTGTTAGCACCCTTTCTATCCGTGGTTATCCATGGGCTCTTAGGTACTTGCTCTTATGTTTTCAAAATTTGTTTGCTTTTCAAGTGTGTGTGGGTTTTGAAAAAGTTTCGTTTGAAAATTTCTAAGTAACTCTTGTATCTGTCCTCAAGAGTGTATGAAATATTTGTTTGAAAACCTTTTGAAAGTGTCAGTGTGAAAAGATGTTTTTGTTTGTTTGAAAGAGCAAGTACCCATGAGATCTACCTACTCTAAGGAATTAGGTTGTGCAAGAGTCCTTTAGACAGTGCTATCCCACCATTGAGAGGTAGGTAGCACTATCATTGGAGGTGTTCGGGTCAATTCGATTATAAGGGACATGTGTGGTCACCAAAGCAATAGTAGGACACCTTAGAAGTAACCCTAATGTCCTAGATCCTTTTTATCCGAGGCAACCGTTTCGAGGCAACTGGATCTTAGACAGGAGGGCGACCTCTAAAACACCCTATATTTGACGACCACGTTCGAGGCAACCAGTGAGGCTTACCATAGGAGTGGCATGTGCATGTGTGTTGTTTTTTCAGTTAATGTTTGTCTTTGCATGTTATTTGTGAGCTACAGATTGTTTTTATTTTCCATGCATTCTTGCAGGCATATTAACAGTTAGGAGTACGGAAAATAAATTGCGGAAAGGTAAATGTAACTATTACAAGGCGCATGTCTATACATCACCAAAAACAAAAACCCGTTTTAGAAAATAAAGTGCGAGAATTTAAATAAGGCGGTAAAATCCTAATTAACTATTACATACTCTGTACAGATACATAAATATAATCAAAAGAAATTAAAGCGCGAAAGAAGATTGAATCGGGAACGTCTTTAGGGGTTGACCCTTTTTTAAGAAAGAATTGAATATTGTCCTTTTTGTGTAATTAAATGAAATTAAAACTAATTATTAATCAATTAATTAAAAAATGTTTTTTTGTATTTTTATGTTTTTAATGAAAATAAAATAAAAGGAATTAAAATTAAAAGAAGAAAAAAATCTAGTTCTAAATTTATTTTAGTTATTAAGAAAAAGATTAAAGTTACCTATTTAAACTAACTAATTAATTATAATTTATTTACAAAAAATAAAATGAAATTAATAATAATATTAGTTTTTTTGATTTTCAATTTTTATTGTGAAAAATTAATCATGTTAGTTTAATGATAAGAATAATAATTAGAAAAATAGTTAAACAAAATAAAAGAGAAAAATAGAAAACAAAAGAAAAAAAAGGAATGGACCAGGGGGTATTGGGCCCTGAGGGAGGTGCATCTGGATTTTCTGAGGCCCAAAAGCACTCCAAGCCCTGTTGACATTTGGAATTGTCCACGCTGGCTTGACTGGGGAGCATGGTGGTCATCCATCCTATGGCCATTAGATTGATCTTTGAGGCCACTTGGCGCCCTGGTTTGTGAGGTTTATGGTGCTCACCATTTGGAAACCTACACAAGAACGCATTAGAAAAAATAACATGGAATTATGGGGGACCTGGGATTCGAACCCAGGTCCCAGCGCTCACTACACCAACGCCTTAGCCAGTTGTGCTGCATGTTTCATTTGACATAATAATAAGAAATGGTTAATATATTCGTAAATCAACGCCTATGCCTAAAAAAAACAAAAAAACGCGCGTGACTTTTAAACAGGCCAATCACGTTGTGACGTATCATCATCTTCTTCCTCACAATTCCTGGTTATTTACCTGCGGATTTTTATCCGCAGGTAGTTTCGTAGGCCATACTTAGAATTGTCCCTAGGCTTCAGAAACTCCATTTAAGCCCATGGTTGTGATCGTCCATGTCTCCTGATCACATCTATGCTTATAGTTTGTCCCAATTTCACCTTTAGACAAGATGCCTAAAAAACACACAAATAAACCCTAGGTACGGGTATCATCATACAATGCCTAAAAATGCAATTGAACAGTATGGTTACGTCAGAAATCAAACAAGCAACATGATCATGCCAATATTTTTGAGAAAAAAATGTAAGAATGGAGAATTCAAGCTTCGTGTACAAGGGTGAGTTCAGGACAACTTACAGTGCGTTGTAGAAGGTCTTAGGACTTGGCAAAGGTCGCTTTAGCTTCAGGGGATGGCAAAGAAGGGAATCACGTTCCTCTTTTAGTCTGAAAATGCCTGCAATACTGCTTTAGATCTCACACTTTTTTTGACAGTTTTTGAACTTTGCTCTGGCTGCTTTAGAGGTATCTAGGTCGTGAATGAGGTTTGTCACACTTGCATATGTAGTAATTAATGAGAATAGGTCACATTATGAGCTTGGGATCCATTGCAATTAAGTTTTTGAATTTTGGTTTATCACCATTAAAGAACATTCCAAGTTTGTTCAAATTTTGAATTTTATGCTCAAAATGGCCCTAGCACGAATTTGGTATGTGGAATATGACACATGAAAGCCATTCAAACCTCAAAATACCATTCCTTTAAAATTTTTTTTGATTTTATTTGAATTATTATGGATTAAAATGAATTAAATCCACAAAAATTAAATAAAAATGAAAAAATAAATGTTTGGTCTTGAAATTAATCATGGGAAACGTGGGTGGCATGACAAAGCTGAATCAAGTGGAAGAAAGTGGGCCCTTTTGTCAAAAATTGAAGTTTCAAGGATAGTTGACTTTTGCCATTTCACAAAAATTTCCCAACTTCTCCAATGCATATCTTGCTCAATTTTGATCATATGAACATGTTCTTGGACATTTTGGAAAGGTCTTGAAGTCCTATAACCAATGCCTTTGGTCCCATGTAATTTTGATTTACCAATCTCAAGTTATGGTCTTTGACTTAAAGTACATTTTTGTTGACTTTTGAAAATGACCTATAATGTTGAAATTGATAACTTTTTGTGAGAGCATTTCTTGGACTTGGAATGTGAAGATGAGTTGTAGGAAATGTCATCCCCTTCAAAATGAGCATTGGATGGGATTTTTCTGATGAACCATGGAAAAGTTATGCCTTGGTCAAGTTACAGTTGACTTTTCAACTGTCCAAAAATGGAAACTTTTGCATCTTGATGATTTTTGAGCCATTCTTGTGGAATCATGATCAAGGCTTGATCAAATGATGATTGTGGCTTCAAAATAAGATGTTGACCAAAAATTTTGACTTTTAACTGCCAAATGACCATTTTGCCCCTACAGTTGATTGTGGAGCAATTAGGGCTTTTGACTGTGCAACTTGACCTTGTGAGCCTTGAAACTTGGCATGTAGATGCTTGACAATGTATATGGGCACATGTGACTTGATTGAGCCTTTGAAAACTTCAACTTCCTTGCAAGAACCAAAACCCTAATTTGACTGGCTTAGGAGGGTGTTTGAACTGTGCAACCCTTGAGTAGACTTGAGCAACTTGAGATGATGCTTGTCAAAACTTTGAAGAATATGGGAGGGCAAATTTTGGGGTACAACACCTATTTGTAGCAATGGCTTCAATAATCTTCTTTACACCAGTGGTTGTTATAAAGTTGGATGAGCCACCAGATACTGTATCAATAAGCTGCTTTGTCTTTATTCAGAGGCCATTCACAAACATCTGTATTTCCTCAATTTGATCCATATTGTGAGTAGGACAAGCTACCGACAACCTCTCGAACCTTTTATAAGCATCACCTAGGGATTCTCCTTCTTTCTTCTTAAAATTCACAATATCATATCACTTGCAAATATAAACAGAAGAAGGAAAGTATTCATCTAGAAAAGTTTTCTCCATTTGTTCCCAAGTAGTAATACTCCCAACAGGTAACGAGTAAAACCAATCTTCATCTTCTTCAGAAAGCATGAACCGAAACATTCTTAATTTCTAGGCTTCTTCAGAGTGCCCCTCAATCTTTAAAATAGTACTCATGGTGAGGAATCTCGGAAAGTGCTTATTGGCATCTTTATTGATCTTTCCGGTGAAAGATTTGTTCTCAAGTTGTCGTATTATTGAGGGATGCAGCTTAAAATTTGCAACATTTACCGGTTGATTTACTATAGTCAATCGACCTGCTGGAGAATTTGCTCCTCCATAGTCCCCAAGAATTCTCTCAGGTGATGGTGGATCTTCAGCCATTGGTCTTTCCTCTTCCGACTGTGAACCTGAATGATCTGACGAACCTTTTGATTCTGGTCTAACTAATCCAGCTTGTATGTGCCTTGTGTGAAAAGTTCTTTCAATTTGTGCGTTAAAAGGAAATTCTGCTGAGGATTTTCCTCGTATACAAGGTTTATACAAAAATCAGTAATAACGAAAAATATAAAAATAATGGAAAATAAAACTTTAGTTGCAGAGCAACAAAATTTTAATTGAACTAAAATTAAGCTCTATAATTTGCCAGTCCCCAGAAACAGTGCCAAAAACTTGATCGGTAAAATAGCAAGTGTTTTATTTAGCCTCTTGTAATAATAGGGAAAATTTTCTGAATGTCGATCTCAAGGTCTTCACAGAAGCACCGAGTTCAATTCGTGGTTCAATAAAGCAAAAAATTAATTTGGGGTTTTGTTTAGTTATTGGTAATTTAAATTAAATAGAAATATAAATTGGCTATTTACTAGTATGAGGAACATGCTAGGTTAAAGTGTATAATTTTCCATATAATAACCTTGAATCCTAATTTCTTCAACAAGTTCATAATACCAATTAACATCCCTTTAGGTTATTTTCCCCTAAGTCCTTAGTGGGAAAACCTTTGAACATTTATCCTAAATCCTAAGTCCTTATAGAGTTGTGATAAATTCAATCCTTTGTTTAATCAAGATTTAATCGGTAACTATAGGGTATCCCTAGTCCTAGGTGATATCTACTACAATCTAATTGTATAAAATCCTTAACAATTATGGTCCAAGTAATTGTTAACTATAGAACAATCCTTATTTGTCTGATAAAGAAAGCATGAAAAACCGTGTACTATTAAATTGAATAATAAAAAAAATAGAATTGATGAAATCAGAAATTCAAAGTCATTACAGAATCAAATCAGGGACACCCCCTAGCATTGGGGCTTTAGCTACTCATATTGTTCAAAGTAATTTCATAATTAAAAATAGATATTACAAATTACTGGTGAACTTTAATCTTCAATTGCTTCTGCTCATGAAAAGTCTATGTTCTCCAAAAATTTCATATGCTTCCTTCTTCAATCGTATAAATTCTCCGCTAGCAAAAGTCCTCTAATTCATCGTGGAAACTCATCTGAATAGCAAAAACTCACTTAGGTCGGTTGGAAGTACCCAAAACACCCGCACAACTTAACATATGGGCAAAATCGGAAAACAAATCACGAAACCTGTGTCACAAGCCAACACGGGCCATGTCAGGTAACACAGCCGCTATGATCGGTGGAAATAGAACTGACTATTTTTTAAGCTGGTTCGCGAAATGTCGCGGTAAGCAAGAGTCGCCACCGTCTTTTATGTTCTCCAACATGGAAAGGACAAAAGCACAGCAAAATTCCTTATTCGAGAATGTTTCTCGGTTCGGGGGGTAGATTTATAGAAAGGGAAGGTGTTAGCACCCTTTCTATCCGTGGTTATCCATGGGCTCTTAGGTACTTGCTCTTATGTTTTCAAAAATTTGTTTGCTTTTCAAGTTTGAGTGGGTTTTGAAAAAGATTCGTTTAAAAATTTCTAAGTAACTCTTGTATTTGTCCTCAAGAGTGTATGAAAAATTTGTTTTGAAAACCTTTTGAAAGTGTAGGTGCGAAAAGTTGTTTGTTTGTTTGAAAAAGAGAAAGTACCCATGAGATCTACCTACCCTAAGGAATTAGGTTGTGTAAGAGTCCTTTAGATAGTGCTATCCCACCATTGAGAGGTAGGTAGCACCGTCGTTGGAGTTATTCGGGTCAATTCGATTAAGGGACATGTGTGGTCACCGAAGCAATAGTAGGACACCTTAGAAGTAACCCTAATGTCCTAGATCCTTTTTATCCGAAGCAACCGTTTCGAGGCAACTGGATCTTAGACGGGAGGGCGACCTCTAAGACACCCTATACTTGATGACCACGTTCGAGGCAACCAGTGAGGCGTACCCTAGAAGTGGCGTGTGCTTTGTGTGTTGTGTTTCAGTTAAGGTTATCTTGTACATGTTATTTGTGAGTTACGGGTTGATTTTATTTACATACATTCTTGCAGGCATTTTTTAACAGTTAGGGGTGTGGAAAATAAATTGCGGAAATGTAAATCTAACTATTACAAGGCGCGTGTCTATACATCGCCAGAAAACAAAACCCGTTTGGAAATAAAGTGCGAGAAATAGTAAATAAAGAGATAAACCTAATTACTATTACATATCCGGAAACAGTTACATAAATAATCAAAATAAGGATAATGCACGAAAGAATTAAATCGGGAACGTCCTAAGGGTTTTGACCCTTTTTTTAATAAGAATTAAATTTTTGTCCTTTTTTGTAATTAATGAAATTGAAACTAATAATTAATTAATTAATTAATTAAGAAAATATTTTTTTGTGTTTTTATGTTTTAATAAAAAAAAGGAATTAAAAATGTCAAAAGAAAAGCCTAAGTCTAAACTATTTTATTTATTGTAAAAAGGTATTAAGGTTAACTAAATAAACTAATTTAATTTAATTTACATTTATTTACAAAATAAGTTAATAAATAATAAAATGTTTTTTTTTTGAATTTTTGAATTTTATGGAAAAAATTAGTTTGTTAGGTTAATTAACAATAATGATAATAATTAAAAATTAGTTAAAAGAAAATAAAATAAAAAAGAAAAAAAAAACAAAAGAAAATAAAATAGAACCATAGGGGTGTTGGATCAGAATTGAGGGTGTATTGGAAATCTGAGCCCATCAAGAAGCCAGCCTTGTTTGACCTTTGAGACTGCCTGGAGATGCATTGACTCATGAGCATGGTGTTCCTTCATTCCTTGGCCTTCAGATCTGTGGGACTGGACACATGGCACGTTGATGCATGAGGGCATATGGTGTTGGTTATTTGGAAGACTGCATAGGAACATGTTGGAAAAAATATTAACAAGCCTTTGGGGGACCTGGGAATCGAACCCAGGTCCCAATGATGCACAAACATGTCCCTTTCCACTGAGCCATTGTGCTGCATTTGTTATTATAATATGCAAATAATATAATATAAGAAAAAGCAAATCAAATGCTGAAACAAAAAAAACGCGCGCTATATTCAAACCCACCAACCACATGTCAACACGCAGTCATCTTCTTCGTTCACCTGTCAAAATAAAAACAAGATAGCGGGGGTTTTTAACCCCCACAAACTGCAAACTGCAAAAATAGCGATTAGCTTTGTGCGTTATATAAAAAGGGCACGATGGTTGCAATGAATTCGTCTTGTCATCCTGAGTTCAACCATGGGCATCATTGGTTCTGATTTTACTTGTGCTGTAAAGCCCTAATTTACAAACTCAAAAACCCTAAAAGTCAATAATGGCAGATCATCATTCTGTACATGATAATTCAATTAAATGATATGAATGGCTTTGTATGGTTGCAAACAATATAAAACAAGCTTTAAATCACACCAAATATTCATGAATCGTGCATTTTGATTTTGAAAAAAAATGGACAAACTGTGATCTGAAGTGAGTGATTCTTTGAGTGTTGGAGCGTGTTTATGATTGCAATAGGTTCTGGAGACTCCCAGCAATGTATTTGAACCTTTAAATCTCCTTGAAATGGACTGGAAGGTAGAATTATGATTTGATTTTTTTGCTTGATTTTTGAATATGGTTAGCGTGTCTCTACAGCATCCTGTGCGTGTAATGTATTAGGTCCTTCTTTTGCATATGTATGGGAATGTATTTAAGTGATATGATGAGCCAATGATCCATTGTATTCAAGTTTTTGGATTCTTCATAACCACCATTAAAGAAACTTTCCAAGTTTGTTCAAATTTGAATTTTATACTCAAAATGGCCCTAGCACAAAATTGATAGGTTGTTCATGACACATAAAAGTCATTCAAATCAAAAGATGTTATTTAATTAATTTTTTTGATTTTATTGAATTTTATGGATTTAAAATGAATTAAATCAAATAAAATTAAATAAAAATAGAAAAATTAATGTTTAATCTTGAAATTGATCATGGGACACGTGTATGGCATGACAAGGCTGAATCAAGTGGAAAAAAGTGGGCCCTTTTGTCAAAAATTGAAGTTTCAAGGGTAGTTGACTTTTGCCATTTCATGAAAACTTCCCAACTTCTCCAATGCATATCTTGCTCAATTTTGATCCTATGAACATGTTCTTGGACATTTTGGAAAGGTATTGAAGTTCTATAACCAATGCCTTTGGTCCCATGTCATTTTGATTTACCAATCTCAAGTTATGGTCTTTGACTTAAAGTGCCTTTTTGTTGACTTTTGAAAATGACCTATAATGTTGAAATTGATAACTTTTTGTGAGAGCATTTCTTGGACTTGGAATGTGAAGATAAGTTGTAGGAAATGTTATCCTCTTCAAAATGAGAATTGGATGGGATTTTTCTGATGAACCATGAAAAAGTTATGCCTTGGTCAAGTTACAGTTGACTTTTCAACTGTCCAAAAATAGAAACTTTTGCTTCTTGATGATTTTTTGAGCCATTCTTGTGGAATCATGATCAAGACTTGATCAAATGATGATTGTGGCTTCAAAATGAGATGTTGACCAAAATTTTTGACTTTTGACTGCCAAATGACCATTTTGCCCCTGTAGTTGACTGTGAAGCAATTAGGGTTTTTGACTGTGCAACTTGACCTTGTGAGCCTTGAAACTTGGCATGTAGATGCTTGACAATGTGTATGAGCATATGGGACTTGATTGAACCCTTTAAAACCTCAACTTTCTTGCAAGAACCAAAACCCTAATTTTGACTGGCTTAAGAGGATGGTTTGACTGTGCAACCCTTGAGTTAACTTGAGCAAATTTAGATGATGCTTGTCAAAACTTTGAAGAATATGGGAGGGAAAATTTTGGGGTACAACAGTTGCCCCTGTTCAATCTTCTTAGACCTGAGGATGTAGATTGGCTTGTGTGCCTTTCGTGATCCGAAGGTGGAAGATGATTGAACACTAGAGTGCCCAGAAATTTGCACTCACATAGTAGAGTATCAGCAGTGTGATGGCGGGAATGGGCTTACAGATTCCATTTGGAAAGATGATGGATAGAAGGATAGGCTTATAGATGCCATCTAGAGATGTGACAGAACCTTGTCGGGAATGGGCTTATAGATGCCATTTGGAAAGATGGTATGGGAGGATGGGCTTATAGATGCCATCTAGTGTCGATCGCGTAAGAGATTCCTTAGTGAGAACTTGCGTACCTGAGAAAGATAATTTCCTGGCCTGTTACAGGTGTTGATCTTCACTCAGTCGCTCACACACATGCCCTGGCTAGATACAGGTATCGAATTTGGAACTTCAAAAGGTTGCTTATAGACGTGCCCTGGCTGGATACAGGAGTCGAATCTCTAAACTCTTCATGCAGACATGCCCTGGCTGGATACAGGCATCGAATCTACAATCAGTTACTCACAGATATTCCCTGGCTGGATACAGGAATCGAATATGGAATTAGTCGTCTACAGATATGCCCTGGCTGGATACAGGTATCGAATCTCTAAACTCTTCATATATGCCCTAGCTAGATACTGGAATCGAATCTGGAATTAGTCATCTACAGATATCCCCTGGCTGGATACATGTATCGAATCTTCAAACTCTTCAGATATGCCCTGGCTAGATACAGGAATCGAATCTAGAATTAGTCGTCTACAGATTTTCCCTGGCTGGATACAGGTATCGAATCTTCAAACTCTTCAGACGTGCCCTGGCTAGATACAGGAATCGAATCTGGAATTAGTCATCTACAGATATGCCCTGGCTGGATACAGGTATCGAATCTTCAAACTCTTCATACGTGCCCTGGCTAGATACAGGAATCGAATCTGGAATTAGTCGTCTACAAATTTGCCCTGGCTGGATACAGGAATCGAATCTTCAAACTCTTCAGACGTGCCTTGGCTAGATACAGGAATCAAATCTGGAATTAGTCGTCTATAGATTTGCCCTGGCTGGATACAGGAATCGAATCTTCAAACTCTTCAGACATGCCCTGGCTAGATACAGGAATCGAATATGGAATTAGTCGTCTACAGATTTGCCCTGGCTGGATACAGGAATCGAATCTTCAAACTCTTCAGACGTGCCCTGGCTAGATACAGGAATCGAATCTGGAATTAGTCGTCTACAGATTTGCCCTGGCTGGATACAGGAATCGAATCTTCAAACTCTTCAGACGTGCCCTGGCTAGATACAGGAATCGAATCTGGAATTAGTCGTCTACAGATTTGCCCTGGCTTGATACAGGTTTCGAATCTTCAAATTCTTCAAACGTGCCCTGGCTAGATACAGGAATCGAATCTGGAATTGCGACAGTTGATAGTAATTATCTTTGGATTGACCTTTTTCCTGAAAAGGCAAGACATCAGTTGTATGCAATGTCATGATGTATGAAATGCATGATGTCATGATGTTCTCAAAAATAAATGAGATTGTGTGCTTATGATGCGTATATGCATGCGTCATGGTGTATGATAATGTAATGTTTATTAATGTATTTTCGTCTAGGAAAATAAATCCTTGACGAATGCCGGGAGCTTGAATCCTGGGCTGATGTTGAAGAGTAGAGTTCTTCGTTTCCGCTGGGGATGATGGTTGCAAGAATAGACCGGTAGGAGAAGATGACTCCGTTGGGGAATAAACTTGTTGGAGAGATACTCTGCGGGGAATTACTCTGTGGGGAGAGAGATACTTCGCTGAGGTTTTGATGAGAACTCCGTTGGGGATTCCTGTTGATAAGCTTTGTTGAGGAATTTGATGAACTCCGCTGGGGATAGGAAGAGCTTCGCCGAGGACGATCTTTCCGCGGAAATTAGCTGAGGATAACCCAGTTATACCCTGGTGGAGAATAACCTTTGAATAAAGCCAGGGAGACGCGTTCGTGCTCTGCAGAGGATAAGCTTCCAAAATCTACTGGGGATAAGCTTCCTACTGGGGAGATTGATTCAACTTTCATGGGGAAACTTTTGAACTGTACTGGGGAAGTAGCTCCACTGGGGTGTCTGTATTCCACCGGGGAACAATCTTACGCTAAGACTTCCGGGGATGCTTGCTTAGGAATATCTGTATACTCCGCTGGGGAATATTGAGATTTTTTGGGGATACCCAACTTCCTTAAGGCTGACAGTAGACTAACTCTGCTTGGGGAGAGCGTTGACTTGCTAGAGATATTGTGCCTTTCGGGGCTGATGGGAGACCAACTCTGCTTGAGGAGAGTATTGTTGAGTCTTGTCTTACTCTGCAGGGAGTGAAGGTATTCTGGTTACATTCTTCAGCTGAACTTACCTTCGACCTTGGTGGACAGAGCAACTAGACCGCTTAGACAACTCATTATTGCCCCTGTTTCTGATGTCACCTGTAATTAATCCTTTGTTTCGTATGCAAATATTTATGAGTTAGCAATTAGTGTCAAATGCATATATCTAAAAAATGAACATTGGACGTTCTTCGCAAGACAAAACAGAAAAAGGAAATAATTGGCAATTTGTCTGAAAAAGTGAATTTGTATTGATTTTTGAATTTTCCTGTAAATAGGCGTTTATGTACAAGAGGCTGACGTCCTAGTAAGAGAACGCCGCCGAAAAACATAGAGTTTACAATTTTGTGGAAAGAAAACAAAACAGCTATGTGAAAAATCCCACTAGGTTCCAACTCTGCTATCGCCTTTATGTCTTCAAGCGTCTCATCACCTTGCTGCTTAGTTGAAGATGAAGCTGACTGATTGGTCCCGTCTGAGCCTGGTAGTTGATGCCGAATTCTGGATGCAAGGTGATCCAATGAGACATAGTATTACGCTTTATCCCTAACTTTTGCCTGGACCGCCCTTTCGGGTTTTCAGTCCACCGGGATACCCATTTTTGCCCAAGCCGCTTTTTCAGGTTTTCGACTTGCCGGGTGTACAGATTTTTTCATTTCATCCCTTATTTTTGCCCGAACCCTTTTGGTTCGCCGGGAAGCCCTTATTTTTGCCTAGGTGTGTCAACCTAGCGGGTCTTTTATTCATGCGTAGTATCTTTTTACTATGTCTGCATTGGCAGGGTGAGGAAGGTCGTCACCATCCATGGTGATTAGAATCATAGCTCCTCCTGAGAAGATATGTTTAACCACAAATGGCCCTTCGTATGTAGGGGTCCATTTTCCCCTGGGATCACTTTGAGGAAGAATGATGCGCTTGATTACCAGGTCTCAGACTTGATACTCTTGTCGTCTGACTTTCTTGTTAAATGCCCTGATCATCCGTTTTTGGTACGTTTGACCATGACAAATAGCGGTGAGTCTCTTTTCGTCAATTAGGTTTAATTGATCAAGTCGAGTCTAGATCCAGTCATCTTTGCTCAAACCTGCATCCTTCATTATCCGGAGAGAGGGTATCTGGACTTCGATAGGCAAGACTGCCTCCATGCCATAGACCAAAGAAAAGGGAGTTGCCCCTGTTGACGTCTGTGCCGAGGTACGGTACCCATGAAGAGCAAACGGTAACATCTCGTGCCAATCTTTGTACGTCACTGTCATCTTCTGCACAATCTTCTTGATATTCTTATTCGCTGCTTCTACAGCCCCATTCATCTTCGGCCGGTAGGGAGAAGAGTTGTGGTGCTGTATCTTGAATTGCTCGCAGAGCTCAGTGATCATCTTGTTGTTAAGATTAGTACCATTGTCCGTAATGATCCTTTCCGGGACGCCATATCGACAGATCAGGTTATGCCGAATGAACTGTGCCACGACGTTCTTGGTTACGGTGGCATAGGAAGCTGCTTCAACCCACTTTGTGAAGTAATCAATTGCTACCAGGATGAAGAGATGCCCGTTGGATGCCGTAGGTCTGATCTCACCGATCATATCAATTCCCCACATTGCAAAAGGCCAAGGTGCTGTCAAGACATTCAGAGGAACTGGAGGAATGTGCACCTTATCAGCATAGATCTGGCATTTATGACATGTCCGAGAATGCTGGTAACAGTCAGCTTCCATTGTGGACCAGAAATATCCTGCCCGAAGGATTTTCTTTGCCATGGTATGTCCAGTAGAGTGCATTCCGAAGGTACCTTCATGCAGTTCTGCCATGATCTTTTCTGCTTCAGTCTTGTCCATACAATGCATTAAGGTTGAATCATGGTTTCGTTTGTAAAGAATTCCGTTGCTGAGGAAGAACTTTGCCGCGAACCTTCTCAGGAACTTCTTGTCATTAACAGACGCGCCTTTGGGGTATTCTTGAGCTTCAAGGTACCTCTTCACTTCGTGATACCAAGGTTTTTCAGTTACCTCTTCAGCCTCAAGATCACAACAATATGCAAGTTCATCCAGTTTCCAGATAATGATTCGGGGAGCCTCGTTGTCCCATTTGACTTTGAACATAGAAGACATCGTAGCCAGTGCATCCGCCAACTGATTCTCCTCTCTTGGGAAGTGTTCAAAAGTTATCTCCTTGAAGTGGGGAATCAACGTCAAAACATAATCTTTCTAAGGAATAAGATTTGGGTGTTTCGTATCCCACTCGCCTTTGATCTGGTTGATCACGAGAGCAGAATCTCCGAAGACACTCAGAAACTTGATCCTTAAGTCAATTGCAGCTTGAAGACCCATAATGCATGCCTCATACTCTACCATGTTGTTGGTGCAGTTGAAACATAGTCGGGCAGTGAGTGGAGTATGAGTGCCTTTTGGGGATATGATCACAGCGCCGATGCCATTACCCAAAGCGTTTGAGGCTCCGTCGAAGTGCATAGACCATCGGGATCCTTCCTCAGGTCCTTCATCCGGTCCAGGTACTTCACAATCAGTCACTACCATGATATTCTCGTCTGGAAATTCAAAGTTCATCGACTGGTAATCATCCACTGCCTGATGTGCCAAATGGTCTGCCAACACACTTCCCTTGATTTCTTTTTGAGTCGTGTACTGGATATCATATTCAGTCAAGATCATCTGCCATCTTGTTATTCTTCCGGACAAGGCAGGCTTTTCGAATATGTACTTGATTGGATCCATTTTTGAAATCAACAGAGTAGTGTGAGTGAACATATACTGTCTCAGCCGGCGAGCAGCCCATACCAAAGCGCAACAAGTTTTCTCGAGCAGTGAGTATCGGGTCTCACAGTCGGTAAACTTTTTGCTAAGGTAATAAATGGCATGCTCTTTTCGGCCAGACTCGTCATGCTGCCCCAACACACACCCCATTGAGTTGTCCAGTACTGTCAAGTATAATATTAGAGGTCTCCCTTCAACCGGTGGCATAAGAATGGGTGGTTCTTGGAGATACTCTTTGATTCTGTCGAAAGCAGCCTGACATTCATCGTTCCAACGTACTACTTGATCTTTCTTCAGCAGCTTGAAGATTGGTTCACAGGTAGCAGTTAGATGTGAGATGAATCGGGCAATGTAGTTCAGCCGTCCTAGAAAGCCTCTGACTTCTTTCTCTGTCTTGGGAGCTGGCATCTCTTGTATGGCTTTCACCTTGGCAGGGTCCACTTGAATACCTTTGTCGCTCACGATGAAGCCTAGCAGTTTTCCAGATCTCACCCCGAAGGTGCACTTGTTCAGGTTCAACCTCAACTTGTACAACTTCAGACGGTCAAACAGCTTCTGTAGATGGTCAAGGTGTTCCTCCTCAGTTTGGGACCTTGCAATCATATCGTCGACATATACTTCTATCTCATGATGGATCATGTCATGAAACAAAGCAACCATGGCAC
The DNA here is from genome assembly GCA_948472305.1 of Vicia faba. NCBI lineage: Eukaryota > Viridiplantae > Streptophyta > Magnoliopsida > Fabales > Fabaceae > Vicia > Vicia faba. Next base: position 979,806,611 of record OX451735.1, read on the forward strand.
GTTGGTAGGTTGCCCCAGCATTTTTCAACCCAAATGGCATGACCTTGTAGAAAAAGGTGCCCCACTGAGTAACAAAAGTGGTCTTCTCCATGTCTTCAGGAGCCATCTTGATTTGATTATAACCGGAGAATCCGTCCATGAAGGAGAATACTTTATGCTGAGCAGTGTTGTCAACCAGAACGTCGATATGAGGCAGAGGGAAATCATCCTTAGGGCTCGCCCTGTTCAAATCCCTGTAATCAACACACATTCGGACCTTACCATCTTTCTTTGGTACTGGAACCACGTTGGCAACCCACTGAGGGTAAGAAGTTACTGCTAGAAACCCGACATCAAATTGTTTCATAACCTCAGCTTTGATTTTCTTGGACATCTCTGGACACATACGACGGACCTTCTGTTTTACCGGAGGGCATTCTTCCTTGGTAGGCAGGTGATGAACCACAATGTCGGTATCCAACCCAGGCATGTCTTCGTAAGACCAGGCAAAGATTTCCACATAGTCATGCAACATCTTAATCAACCGTTGTTTCACACTAGCCTCCAGATTCGCACCAATCTTGACTTCCTTCCTGTCTGTCTCAGTACCCAGATTTACCGTTTCCACTGGCTCTTCATGTGGATGAATGGCCCTCTCTTCCTGGAGTAACAGTTTTGCAAGTTCACCATGCACTTCGCAATCATCTTCACCTTCGTCTTCGGCTAAGTTGATCGGATTTTCAAAGTCATAACTGGCAGTAGCAGAGTCGTTACCAGTGGGATCCAGAGTGGATTGGAACCTGTATAGGTGAGTGTGTGTAAATATAGCTATTTTGCAATATATAAAGAAAGAAAGGGAGCGCAATATTTGAAATGCGAAAAACGTCCAATGCTTTTATTAATGATATATGAAAGTGACACACAAAAGCCCTCACAAATGAAACCACGGTGCCCTTGGTAAGACACCGGGCCATAAAGTTTAGTAATATTGTTCGTTACAAATTCAAAACAAAGGAGTTTATTACTGAGTGACAAAAGTAATAGGTATGAAATCTTTTGCAGTCCAGTTGCTTGGTCCACCGTCTGTCGTTGGGTAGATCCAACTGTCAAAATCAGATTCCTCCATATCGTCTTCAATAGCATTTACTCCCGGGTTGGTGATGAATACAGGAGGTCTTCCTATCCTTGCCTTGTGCACAGCCTTCTGAGCTTCTGCAGTGAAACCCAAGCCAAATTTGTCAGTCTTTGGAGTGAAATCAGGAAGTCGGCCCCTGTTTGCGCACTCACCCTTCTCAATCACAGCTCGGGCATCCTTCAAGGAAGCCATCTTCAAAGGAGAACCCTCTTCAGTCACAGTCTCTACTGCTGCCAATGTCCGAGGCACCTCTTCAAAGTGTTGAAAGGGGGTCTCAATGAAGTCCCCATCCATCTCTACGTACCGGAACGAGTTGAGGTGGCTGACCATGTATTCCTCTTCCCCTTGCACTGTTACGATCTTCCCTCTAACCGGGTACTTAAGCTTCTGATGTAATGTGGAGGTCACAGCTCCTGCCTTGTGGATCCAAGGACGACCCAACAAACAAGAGTAGGACGGTCGGATATCCATCATATAGAATTTTGAATCAAAGACTTGTGAACCAACCCTGATTGGGATGTCAACCTCGCCATGTACCATCCTTTTGGACCCGTCAAAGGCCCGGACAACAATGTTACTTGGTTTGAGCTCTAAACCCTCACAGTCCAGCCTTTCTAGAGCTTTCTTGGGTAGTACATTTAATGAAGAACCAGTGTCAACCAGCACATGGGCAAGAGTAGTGCCCCTGCATTCAATGGAGACATGCAGGGAATCGTTATGGTTCTTTCCCTTGGCAGTCAGGTCGGCGTCAGAGAAACCCAACCCATTATCAGCAGTCAAGTTGGCCACACAATCGGTAAATTGATCAGCAGACGTTTCTTGTGGCACATGGGCCGTTTTCAGGAAGGAAATCAGGGCCTTGGCATGGGCCTCTGAACACAGTAATAGTGATAACATTGAAATCTTAGAGGGGGTGTGCCCCAGCTGCTCAACGACGTTGAAATCACTTTTCTTGATAATTTTGAGGATCTCTTCCATCTCTTGCTTTGAAGCTTCAACATTGACGGTCTTCGGTGCCTCCGTCTGGGCAGGCACATCAGTAGCGATCCCCTTGCCCCGAGCGTCAAATGACTCGGCAGCAGGGGTAGAAACTTGATCAGGAGGGGAAATAGGCACACTGGCAGGTGTGATGACAAGAGGCCTCTGAATAGCTGGTGGCGCAATATCAGGTGAGAACAGTCTTCCACTGCGAGTGACCTTGGCAGGCCCGGTGATGTTGCTGACACCAGTACTAGTATCGAACTCTTGTTTTTCTCCCAGAACATAAACATCTGCCTCATAGTGCAATGAGACAGCTTTGTCGGACTTATAGGGGATGCACCCCGGAACAGTGATGATGATAGGAGCAATCTTGTGAACAGGCATGATTTTGACAGGCTTCTTTGAGGGAGCCTTAGGAGGGTTGTTAAAAATAGTGACAATAGACACTTCTTCAGCAGGGACAGCAGGAATAGCAATCTTCTCGAACAAGATCTCTTTATTATCCACCAGGCTTTGGATACCTGACTTCAACAAAGAACAACCAGCAGGTGAAACAGCAGATAGAGAGCAACCTTTACTACATCCCGGAAATAAACCGGCTAGCAACAGGTTCCTCTTGACGGTCAGCAATGGAGTAACAATCTCATACACAGAGGCTATATACCGGTCTTCTTCCACAGCATTCACTCCATACTAAGGCATGGGAGCAGTCACAACATTGGGCCTTTCGGGCGCCTCGAACTGTATTTCCTTAGCATCAATAAGGTCCTGAACCTTATTCCTCAGAGCCCAAAAATCATTAGTAGAATGCCCCGGGCTATCAGAGTGATAAGCGCAATGGGCGTTGGGGTTGTACTTCGGAGATGATGTGTTTACCACCTTCGGAGCTTCCTTGACAGTTACCAGGCTGGTTGACAGCAGTTGCGGTAATATCTGAGAGAGGGTCATGCTGAGCCGAGTATACTGTCTTTTGGGCCTCTCAACTCTTGGCTAGTTATATTGTTGAGGAGTAGCAGCAGGCTTAGAAATTACCACCGTGTTGACAGCTTGGCAGCGTTCTGGTTTATTCTATCTTCTGGGACCATACACAACACTAGCTTCTTTCTTGAAGGGCTTCTTTTCAGAGCTCGAGGAGGCACCTTTCTGTATCTTCCCCGATTTGATACCAGCTTCGATCCTCTCACCAGTCAGGATCAGGTCTGTAAACCCAGCAGAGGAATTACCAATTAGGTGGTTGAAAAATGGACCAGACAGGGTCCCCAAGAACATGTCCACGAGTTCACGATCAGTCAACGGTGGCTGCACCCTGCCAGCCAGATCTCTCCACTTCTGCGCGTACTCCTTAAAACCTTCACCCGTTCCCAGTGACATACCCTGGAGTTGGGTACGCGTGGGAGCGAGGTCAGAATTATACTGATACTGCTTATAAAAAGCAGTAGCCAAGTCCTCCCAGTTACGAATGTTGGTTCCATCCAGCTGATAGAACCATTCGAGATGAGTCCCTGAAAGACTCTCCTGGAAGAAATGGATCCATAAGTTCTTGTCTGCAGTGTAAGGCTGGATCTTCCTTACATAAGAGCGGAGGTGCAGTTTAGGACAGGAAGCCCCGTCGTACTTCACAAAGGCAGGCGCCTTGAACTTGTGTGGGATCACCACCCCAGAAGATAAACCTAGGTCTCCAAAGTCCAACCCAGGCACACGTTGAATCTCCATAGCATTTAACCGGTCCTCCAGCTGTTTGTACCTGTCCTCAGCAGGAGGGTACTGTTCATTATTGAAATCTGTCTCTGTGTTAGAGACCACGGGACTAGGAACCCTTCCCTCCTGGTGACTGCCTTCCCCAACAGATGGAATAGTCCTCTCAGCTTCATTCTGCAGTGTATTCCCGAGTCTGCGTCCAGCGTTGAACAACACATTCCTCTTCTTCTTCTTCTTCTTCAGGAGAAAAGCCTTCAACTCCTGTTGTCCCTGGGCTAAGTTCATGACCATCTCTTGAAACTGGGCGTTCTGGGCCTGGAGGGCCTTGATAGCTTGTTCAGTAGTTGGTTCAGGATTCATGATGATTGAGTGCTGAAATAAACAACGAAGAAGATTAAGCAACCTGTAGAAAAAGGGTACCTGTGATGCATATGATGAATGAAATGCGTATGAATTATTTTTTCAAAGACAATCGGGAATCAACTTTGTAGACAAAAGGAACACACTTTATTAGATTTAAACTTTGGAATTTAAATTGTTCAACAAATTTCCCTTAGGCGTTACAGGAACGAAAATACTGAAAAGGAAATAAAAGTTGTAAAGGAAACATCCAAAGCCCATCAGTGCTCCCATGGCCTCCTCTTCTCAGTACGGATGTAGTCATTCATGATCCGCTCGTTCTCCAATTGCTTGGTCAGCTTCTGGATCTTCTGTTCCTGTTTGTTGAACTTTTCCCGATAATAATCCCGCTCTTCCTGTAGTTGCGCCCAAGACCTCTTTAGGGTATCAACATCAGTGGGTATCTGAGGAGGGAGTATGGTTGGAGGAACCCCGTCTCTATCAGGAATTTCAAGAATGATAGGCCTGACAGCTTCATATGGCATACCTAACTTCTGAGCACGGATGCAGACCCATCTGTAATAGGGTTCCATTGGTAGAGAAGTCTTCGGTCCCCAACTCATGTGGGTCAGCTTTCTGAATTCTGTCCCAAGCTTTGATGAATCTACGACGCAGTTCGTCACTATATACCTGAAATTCAAAACTGATGTGAGGTACCAACATCTCATGAGGCCCTGCTCTTCTGGCTCTTCCAAATTGACGGAGACCTAAACATGGATTATAAGAGATTCCTCCCTGGGTACCGATCAATGGAACATTAGGATACTCTCCGCAACGATCAATAACAGCCACCTCATCTAAACCTCTGAAAGTCCAAATGATGTCATTATCAGTTAGAGACATTAACCTATGAGCCCAGCCACTTCCTTCTTGGTTCTTTAGCACGAACTTGGGGAGGTGCAAAATAAACCACCTCACTAACAAAGGAGCACAACACCACAGAGTTCCCCGTCTTCGGGCAGTACGAGCATAGAGTTGTTGCAGGATATCACCCAAGAGAGTGGGTACAGGGTTCCGAGACATGAAGATCCTTATGGCATTGATATTGACCAAGTTATCAGGATTTGGAAACAATACTAGACCATAGATTAAGAGAGCCAGAATGTCCTCGTACGTCCTGAAGTCTAAGTCATTCCAGAAACTGTTAGCTTTACCAATCAGAAACTTATCCAAGAAGCCCTTAACTCCACTTCTAGTCACCCAGTTGTCCATTACCTCCTTGTTGGTCAAGGGAAGGGCTGCAACAATCTCCTCAAGCCTAAGAGTCTTTTCCCAACCAGTGAATGGGGTCTGATCCAAGATAGGGATACCAAGCAAATCAGAGAATTCTTCCAGGGTAGGGACCAGCTGGAAGTCTTGAAAGGTGAAGCAATTGTACAAGGGATCATAAAACTGGGTCAAGACACTCATCAGCTGTTGGTCCCACTTTGAAGTGACTAAACCGAGAAGAGAACCATGCCTCTGGATGAAGGAAGCAGTGTTTGGAATTCTATCAACCAACTCTTTAAGCAAATCAGGTGGGTGAACAAAGTTGAGCCGGATAGTGTTCCTTCGCACAGGCATCATGATGTCCTACAAAACAGAGCAAAGGTGAAACCCTCTTGTCTTTAAAATAGGCCAGTCCTTATGCAGGATGCATGCAGTGGTATGATGATATGATGTTATGGTAAAGCACGCCACAAGTATTCACAAAGGCAAACATGATAAGGCACACAAGTCACACCAGACAGCCCTTAGAGTTTAGGCCAGCATGAAGTTCAGGTACTACCCTCTTTCAGTTTCGTTGGTTAAGACCTGTCCTATAAAAAAAAATTGGGTTCTAGAGGATCCCAATATCATCGACTACCCTCAATCGATCATAACTCCAGCGTCACAATCTTTTCTTGCGGCCAGAACCATCGCGAGAGTTTAGCCTCAATGGGTGTAGCATACTGCTACTGTTCTATGGCCAAGTTGGGTCACATTAGGGTTCTAAGGTCGGTTGGTGCTTAATGACTCCTCAGAAGACCCATATTCTCCTCGTTACAACACAAGGGATATCGGTACAGACCAAGGTGCCACACCAACATAGCCACTGCTTCACCCGTGTCGGTCTACGCCGGACATGTCCCTCACAACTTATGCTACCTAAAAGGGTATCCCCAGATCCGGGTTAGGATCTATGAAACTCCAATGCAAAGCCCAAAAATATAAAGCAATTAAAGCAAAGCAATTGAAAACATAAGTATGATCTAATCCTAAGGTACACCTCACTTTTATACTCCCCAGCAGAGTCGCCAGTTCTGTGATCGGTGGAAATAGAACTGACTGTTTTTTAAGCTGGTTCACGAAATTTCGCGGTAAGCAAGAGTCACCACCATATTTTATGTTCTCCAACATGGAAAGGACAAAAGCACAGCAAAATTCCTTATTCAAGAATGTTTCTCGGTTCGGGAGGTAGATTTATAGAAAGCGAAGGTGTTAGCACCCTTTCTATCCGTGGTTATCCACGGGCTCTTAGGTACTTGCTCTTATGTTTTCAAAAATTTGTTTGCTTTTCAAGTGTGAGTGGGTTTTGAAAAAGTTTTGTTTAAAAATTTCTAAGTAACTCTTGTATCTGTCCTTAAGAGTGTATGAAAAATTTGTTTTGAAAACCTTTTGAAAGTGTAGGTGCGAAAAGCTGTTTGTTTGTTTGAAAAAGAGCAAGTACCCATGAGATCTACCTACCCTAAGGAATTAGGCTGTGTAAGAGTCCTTTAGATAGTGCTATCCCACCATTGAGAGATAGGTAGCACCGTCGTTGGAGTTATTCGGGTCAATTCGATTAAGGGACATGTGTGGTCACCGAAGCAATAGTAGGACACCTTAGAAGTAACCCTAACGTCCTAGATCCTTTTTATCCGAGGCAACCGTTTCGAGGCAACTGGATCTTAGACGGGAGGGCGATCTCTAAGACACCCTATACTTGATGACCACGTTCGAGGCAACCAGTGAGGCGTACCCTAGAAGTGGCTTGTGCTTTGTGTGTTGTGTTTCAGTTAAGGTTATCTTGTACATGTTATTTGTGAGTTACGGGTTGATTTTATTTACATACATTTTTGCAGGCATTTTTTAACAGTTAGGGGTGCGGAAAATAAATTGCGGAAATGTAAATCTAACTATTACAAGGCGCGGGTCTATACATCGCCAAAAAACAAAACCCGTTTGGAAATAAAGTGCGAGAAATAGTAAATAAAGAGATAAACCTAATTACTATTACATATCCGGAAACAGTTACATAAATAATCAAAATAAGGATAATGCGCGAAAGAATTAAATCAGGAACGTCCTAAGGGTTTTGACCCTTTTTTGAATAAGATTTAAATTTTTGTCCTTTTTTGTAATTAATGAAATTGAAACTAATAACTAATTAATTAATTAATTAAGAAAATATTTTTTTTGTGTTTTTATGTTTTAATAAAAAAAAGGAATTAAAAATGTCAAAAGAAAAGCCTAAGTCTAAATTATTTTATTTATTGTAAAAAGGTATTAAGGTTAACTAAATAAACTAATTTAATATAATTTACATTTATTTACAAAATAAGTTAATAAATAATAAAATGTTTTTTTTTTGAATTTTTGATTTTTATGGAAAAAATTAGTTTGTTAGGTTAATTAACAATAATGATAATAATTAAAAATTAGTTAAAAGAAAATAAAAAAAAGAAAAGAAAACAAAAGAAAATAAAATAGAACCATAGGGGTGTTGGACCAGAATTGAGGGTGTATTGGCAATCTGAGCCCATCAAGAAGCCAGCCTTATTTGACCTTTGAGACTGCCTGGAGATGCGTTGACTCATGAGCATGGTGTTCCTTCATTCCTTGGCCTTCAGATCTGTGGGACTGGACACATGGCACGTTGATGCATGAGGGCATATGGTGTTGGTTATTTGGAAGACTGCATAGGAACATGTTGGAAAAAATATTAACAAGCCTTTGGGGGACCTGGGAATCGAACCCAGGTCCCAATGATGCACAAACACGTCCCTTTCCACTGAGCCATTGTGTTGCGTTTGTTATTATAATATGCAAATATTATAATATAAGAAAAAGCAAATCAAATGCTGAAACAAAAAAAAAACGCGCGCTATATTCAAACCCACCAACCACATGTCAACATGCAGTCATCTTCTTCGTTCACCTGTCAAAATAAAAACAAGATAGCGGGGGTTTTTAACCCCCACAAACTGCAAACTGCAAAAATAGTGATTAGCTTTGTGCGTTATATAAAAAGGGCGCGATGGTTGCAATGAATTCGTCTTGTCATCCTGAGTTCAACCATGGGCATCATTGGTTCTGATTTTACTTGTGCTGTAAAGCCCTAATTTACAAACTCAAAAACCCTAAAAGTCAATAATGGCAGATCATCATTCTGTACATGATAATTCAATTAAATGATATGAATGGCTTTGTATGGTTGCAAACAATATAAAACAAGCTTTAAATCACACCAAATATTCATGAATCGTGCATTTTGATTTTGAAAAAAAATGGACAAACCGTGATCTGAAGTGAGTGATTCTTTGAGTGTTGGAGCGTGTTTATGATTGCAATAGGTTCTGGAGACTCCCAGCAATGTATTTGAACCTTTAAATCTCCTTGAAATGGCCTGGAAGGTAGAATTAGGATTTGACTTTTTTGCTTGATTTTTGAATATGGTTAGCGTGTATCTGCAGCAGCCTGTGCGTGTAATGTATTAGGTCCTTCTTTTGCATATGTATGGGAATGTATTTAAGTGATATGATGACCCAATGATCCATTGTATTCAAGTTTTTGGATTCTTCATAACCACCATTAAAGAAACTTTCCAAGTTTGTTCAAATTTGAATTTTATACTCAAAATGGCCCTAGCACGAAATTGGTAGGTTGTTCATGACACATAAAAGTCATTCAAATCAAAAGATGTTATTTAATTAATTTTTTTGATTTTATTTGAATTTTATGGATTATAATGAATTAAATCAAATAAAATTAAATAAAAATAGAAAAATTAATGTTTAATCTTGAAATTGATCATGGGACACGTGTATGGCATGACAAGGCTGAATCAAGTGGAAAAAAGTGGGCCTTTTGTCAAAAATTGAAGTTTCAAGGGTAGTTGACTTTTGCCATTTCATGAAAATTTCCCAACTTCTCCAATGCATATCTTGATCAATTTGGATCATATGAACATTTTCTTGGACATTTTGGAAAGGTCTTGAAGTCCTCTAACCAATGCCTTTGGTCCCATGTCATTTTGATTTACCAATCTCAAGTTATGGTCTTTGACTTAAAGTGCCTTTTTGTTGACTTTTGAAAATGACCTATAATGTTGAAATTGATAACTTTTTCTGAGAGCATTTCTTGGACTTGGAATGTGAAGATGAGTTATAGGAAATGTCATCCCCTTCAAAATGAGCATCGGATAGGATTTTTCTGATGAACCATGAAAAAGTTATGCCTTGGTCAAGTTACAGTTGACTTTTCAACTGTCCAAAAATAGAAACTTTTGCATCTTGATGATTTTTTGAGCCATTCTTGTGGAATCATGATCAAGACTTGATCAAATGATGATTGTGGCTTCAAAATGAGATGTTGACCAAATTGTTTTACTTTTGACTGCCAAATGACCATTTTGCCCCTACAGTTGACTGTGAAGCAATTAGGGTTTTTGACTGTGCAACTTGACCTTGTGAGCCTTGAAACTTGGCATGTAGATGCTTGACAATGTGTATGAGCATATGGGAGTTGATTGAGCCCTTGAAAACCTCAACTTTTTTGCAAGAACCAAAACCCTAATTTTGACTGGCTTAGGAGGATGGTTTGACTGTGCAACCCTTGCGTAGACTTGAGCAAATTTAGATGATGCTTGTCAAAACTTTGAAGAATATGGGAGGAAAAATTTTGGGGTACAACAGCCTCCCTTGTTGTCCTTTTGATTTTTTATTCTCCAATTCAAGTTCCAGGGGTTGCAACACGGCCTGTGTTGGGCAATACGGCCGCCCGTGGTGCACCCCAGACTTCCCATATTTTCCAACGCGCCCAAGGTATCCCTCCTGACACAGCCACCCATGTTAGGCCTCCTGAAACGTGATTTCTAAATTTCTTCTGAAACTCTGAGTTTTGCACTCAGTTGTTCTGATTTATTCCTCTGAACTTGAAAACAATAAAACACACAACCAACGCATAAAAGTGGTAAAATGAAATAAAACACACGATAATAAAAAGAAAAGATAATTGAATTTAACAGTAAATAAACGTGTAAAAACTAAGAGTCAAACTCCTCCAAACTTAAACCTTTGCTTGACCTCAAGCGGCCATTACAAGAACTCATGAAAATCACAGTATCCCAGTAATCATACGTGAAACACCCGTTCAAATTGTTAGAAGGCAGTCCGTCCGATATTCACATGACGTGAGGAGTTTGTGTAAAACCTTTAAATCTCGAGCTTCCTCTTCAGATACCTCTCTAACTATGCTTTGTACTTAAGTATTTTTCCTATTTTCCTCCTTTTTCATTCGGACAGACAAATTAAGGCAATGAGAATTTTTTGATGATCATCACACGCACAAGACTAATCAAGAAATTTTTTGTCCAGGAACCAAATAAGCAACCTTTACTCCTTTTTAATTTCAAATGAAATATTCAAAACTTTCCAGTTTATATATTGTCCTTTTGGACGACGTTTGGGGTTCAACCCCCTTTGGGCTGAATAACCGGGTGATGGCTACCCAACTTAGCGAGCCTGTTGCCTTTTAACGCCTTTTTATAATTTAACTCTAGCTTTATTTATTTCTAAACCAATCATACATGCATGCGAATATAGATTATGCCAAACTATATTGATAAACTACTCAAGGAGTACATCTCAGGATTCAAGCACTATGGTACAAATCTATACGTTAGATTCATATCACTGTCACGTTATTCCGAACTTTCTACCCTTAAACAAGCATCCCTTTGTCTGTATATACTATTCCTTATCTGTATGAAATACAAGCTCTTGAGAGAAACAAAACAAAAAATTTTGATCAAAATTTGGGAAGGACTTCAACTCGTGGATTTACACATAAATTAGCATAAAACCAATAAATAACTCGAAAAGAAAAGCAGTAAACCCCAAACTTAAACTAAACATTGACCCCAATGTTTCAGAAAAATCTCGAGGAAGGTGACTCACAAAGGGTAATGCAACACCAACTGTTGCCTCCTAGATTTCACCAGTAAGGCTCCCTTTTTATTACACGAAGACAAAATGAAACAAAAAAAATAAGAAAAACTAAGTTATTAAAAACGTGGGTTGCCTCCCACGAAGCACTTCATTTAACATCGCATGACTCGACGGTTCATCCCCTTATGGGGGGAACTTCCTCTTCCACACCTTGTTATTTGTCCTTTCTATAACCCAAAACTCATTTAGATCAAAAGTATGACCCACTTTGTGATTTAGTTCACTTCCAACTAGCGTCTTCTTATCTTTGTGTTCCTTCTTCATTCTCTTCTTGACTTCTTGACTTAACTTGGGATTTTTATTGATGCCACCTGATAGATTTTGCATGAGACTTCTTCTGGGAGTGATTTTGAAATGTTTCCTTCTCCTTCAACTTTGATCATACCGACTGAAGATTTATTATTTCCATATTCACCTTGCTTCTTGATTTCTGACACTTTCAAAGATATCTCCTCGCCAAATGGTTTTAAAGTCAGATTACATGTCTTGGTATCAAAATTCCACCAACTATTTAGCAGAAATGGTCAACCAATAATGATAGGAGTCTCTTTATCTTTAGGAATATCCATGATCTAGAAACTGACTGGAAAGAAAAAATTATCAAATTCCACCAATACATCTTTTTTTATCCCATATGATTTCTTGATGGTGTGATCAACAAATTTTAATTTTGTCCCACTCCTGCTTATATTTTCAATACCAAGATTCATGAAAATAGATAGTGGCATTAAACTCACACTAGAGCCATATTCAATTAGAACCCTTTTGAATGTTTTGTCTTTATGGTGCACGGTATTGTAACTAACCTCATATCCTTATACTTGATCGTGATTCTTCTCTTAGGCATGATTGCACATGATTTCTCATCAACAGGTACCCATCCCTCTTCTGTTGATCTCTTTTTTATAGTACATCCTTCATAAATTTCTGGTACAAGGGCATTTTCTCGAGTGCTTCAAAGAACGGTATGTTGATCTCTAGCTTTTTGTACAATTTGACAAATTTATCAAAGTCTTTATCTTTTGTGTCCTTCTTTTCCATTTGAGAGGGATACGACAATTTAATTACTAGTTTAGTTTTCTTTTCAGTTGGCTTCACATGTGATACCACTTCTTCCTATTTTTTCTTTTCCTCTCTCACTTCCAGATCTACTTTTATGATACTATCATCAAATTTTACCTCATCTTCTTTTTCTTCAGTAGCTTTCTGACTCTTTGTTGGGACAACATTAAAATACTCGTGATTTTTCTGATTTCCTTGTGCTTGTAGAGCTACTTGTTATGTAATCTGTCCCATTTGAACTTCCAATTTTTTTATTGCAGCTGTGGTATTTTTGTGATTTCTCCTTGTCTCTTCTTGAAATTTAGAAGTGTGGGCAGACATCTTTTCAATAGCCAACTCCCACTCTACCTTCTGAGGAGGTTGTTGCTGCTAATCTTTCCAGGAGAAGTTAGGATGATTCTTCCACCCAGGATTATAGGTGTTAGAATATGGGTTATTCTGCTTAAAGAACTCTATCTCCTCAATTTGTAGTGGAGTTGCAAGACATTGCACAATAATGTATGGTCCACTACGAATTTCACAAATAACCTTTTGTACCTGTTGAACCTGAGCTATCTGTTGAGTACCCATGTTCATTGCTTTCAGCTTTTTCTCCACTTCTGCAGCAATTGCCCCTTCAATTTATAGTTGCTTGTTAACTTCCAACTTCATATCAATCACCCCTCTGGCTTAGTTACAACTCTGTCATATAGCTTCAGATGCCTATTTGTAGCAATGGCTTCAATAATCTTCTTTACACCAGTGGTTGTTATAAGGTTGGATGAGCCACCAGATACTGTATCAATAAGCTGCTTTGTCTTTATTCAGAGGCCATTCACAAACATCTGCATTTCCTCAATTTGATCCATATTGTGAGTAGGACAAGCTACCGAAAACCTCTCGAACCTCTTATAAGCATCACCTAGGGATTCTCCTTCTTTCTTCTTAAAATTCACAATATCATATCACTTGCAAATATAAACAGAAGAAGGAAAGTATTCATCTAGAAAAGTTTTCTCCATTTGTTCCCAAGTAGTAATACTCCCAGCAGGTAACGAGTAAAACCAATCTTCATCTTCTTCAGAAAGCATGAACCGAAACATTCTTAATTTTTAGGCTTCTTCAGAGTGCCCCTCAATCTTCAAAATAGTACTCATGGTGAGGAATCTCGGAAAGTGTTTATTGGCATCTTTATTGATCTTTCCGGTGAAAGAGTTGTTCTCAAGTTGTCGTATTATTGAGGGATGCAGCTTAAAATTTGCAACATTTACCGGTTTATTTACTATAGTCAACCGACCTGCTGGAGCATTTGCTCCTCCATAGTCCCCAAGAATTCTCTCAGGTGATGGTGGATCTTCAGCCATTGGTCTTTCCTCTTTCGACTCTGAACCTGAATAATCTGACGAACCTTTTGATTCTGGTCTAACTAATCCAGCTTGTCTGTGTCTTGTGTGAAAAGTTCTTTCAATTTGTGCGTTAAAAGGAAATTCTGCTGAGGGTTTTCCTCGTATACAAGGTTTATACAAAAATCAGTAATAACGAAAAATATAAAAATAATGGAAAATAAAACTTTAGTTGCAGAGCAACAAAATTTTAATTGAACTAAAATTAAGCTCTATAATTTGCCAGTCCCCAGAAACAGCGCCAAAAACTTGATCGGTAAAATAGCAAGTGTTTTATTTTGCCTCTTGTAATAATAGAGAAAATTATCTGAATGTCGATCTCAAGGTCTTCATAGAAGTATCGAGTACAATTCTTGGTTCAATAAAGCAAAAAATTAATTTGGGGTTTTGTTTAGTTATTGTAAATGTAAAATAAACAGAAATATAAATTGGCTTTTTACTAGTATGAGGAACATGCTAGGTTAAAGTGTATAATTTTCCATATAATAACCTTGAATCCTAATTTCTTCAACAAGTTCATAATACCAATTAACATCCCTTTAGGTTATTTTCCCCTAAGTCCTTAGTGGGAAAACCTTTGAACATTTATCCTAAATCCTAAGTCCTTATAGAGTTGTGATAAATTCAATCCTTTGTTTAATCAAGATTTAATCGGTAACTATATGGTATCCCTAGTCCTAGGCGATATCTACTACAATCTAATTGTATAAAAACCTTAACAATTACGGTCCAAGTAATTGTTAACAATAGAACAATCCTTATTTGTCTGATAAAGAAAGCATGAAAAACCGTGTACTATTAAATTGAATAATAAAAAAAATAGAATTGATGAAATCAGAAATTCAAAGTCATTACAGAATTAAATCAGAGACACCCCCAAACATTTGGGCTTTAGCTACTCATATTGTTCAAAGTAATTTCATAATTAAAAATAGATATTACAAATTACTGGTGAACTTTAATCTTCAATTGCTTATGCTCATGAAAAGTCTATGTTCTCCAAAAATTTCATATGCTTCCTTCTTCAATCATATAAATTCTCCGCTAGCAAAAGTCCTCTAATTCATCGTGGAAACTCATCTGAATAGCAAAAACTCACTTAGGTCAGTTGGAAGTACCCAAAACACCCGCACAACTTAACATATGGGCAAAATCGGAAAACAAATCACGAAACCTGTGTCACAGGCCAACACGGGCCATGTCAGGTAACACAACCGCCCTTGTTGTCCTTTCGATTTTTTATTCTCCAATTCAAGTTCCAGGGGTTGCAACACGGCCTGTGTTAGGCAATACGGCCGCCCGTGGTGCACCCCAGTCTTCCCATATTTTCCAACACGCCAAAGGTATCCCTCCTGACACAGCCACCCATGTCAGGCCTCCTGAAACGTGATTTCTGCATTTCTTCTGAAACTCTGAGTTTTGCACTCAGTTGTTCTGATTTATTCCTCTGAACTTGAAAATAATAAAACACACAACCAACGCATAAAAGTGGTAAAATGAAATAAAACACACGACAATAAAAAGAAAAGATAATTGAATTTAACAGTAAATAAACGTGTAAAAACCACGAGTCAAACTCCTCCAAACTTAAACCTTTGCTTGTCCTCAAGCGGCCATTACAAGAACTCATGAAAATCACAGTATCCCAGTAATCATACGTGAAACACCCATTCAAATTGTTAGAAGGAAGTCCGTCCGATATTCACATGACGTGAGGAGTTTATGTAAAACCTTTAAATCTCGAGCTTCCTCTTCAGATACCTCTCTAACTATGCTTTGTACTTAAGTATTTTTCCTATTTTCCTCCTTTTTCATTCGGACAGACAAATTAAGGCAATGAGAATTTTTTGATGATCATCACACGCACAAGACTAATCAAGAAATTTTTTGTCCAGGAACCAAATAAGCAGCCTTTACTCCTTTTTAATTTCAAAGGAAATATTCAAAACTTTCAAGTTTATATATTGTCCTTTTGGACAACGTTTGGGGTTCAACCCCCTTTGGGCTGAATAACCGGGTGATGGCTACCCAACTTAGCGAGCCTGTTGCCTTTTAACGCCTTTTTATAATTTAACTCTAGCTTTATTTATTTCTAAACCAATCATACATGCATGCGAATATAGATTATGCCAAACTATATTGATAAACTACTCAAGGAGTACATCTCAGGATTCAAGCACAATGGTACAAATCTATACGTTAGATTCATATCACTGTCACGTTATTCCGAACTTTCTACCCTTAAACAATCATCCCTTTGTCTGTATATACTATTCCTGATCTGTATGAAATACAAGCTCTTGAGAAAAACAAAACAAAAAATTTTGATCAAAATTTGGGAAGGACTTCAACTCGTGGATTTACACATAAATTAGCATAAAACTAACAAATAACTCGAAAAGAAAAGCAGTAAACCCCAAACTTAAACTAAACATTGACCCCAATGTTTCAGAAAAATCTTGAGGAAGGTGACTCACAGAGGGTAATGCAACACCAGCTGCTGCCTCCTAGATTTCACCAGTAAGGCTCCCTTTTTATTACACGAAGACAAAATGAAACAAAAAAATAAGAAAAACTAAGTTATTAAAAGCTTGGGTTTCCTCCCACGAAGTACTTCATTTAACATCGCATGGCTCGACGGTTCATCCCCTTATGGGGGGAACTTCCTCTTCCACACCTTGTTATTTGTCCTTTCTATAACCCAAAACTCATTTAGATCAAAAGTATGACCCACTTTGTGATTTAGTTCACTTCCAACTTCCATCTTCTTATCTCTGTGTTCCTTCTTCATTCTCTTCTTGACTTCTTGACTTAACTTGGGATTTTTTATTGATGCCACCTGATAGATTTTGCATGAGACTTCTTCTGGGAGTGATTTTGAAATGTTCCCTTCTCCTTCTACTTTGATCATACCGACTGAAGATTTATTCTTTCCATATTCCCCTTGCTTCTTGATTTCTGACACCTTCAAAGATATCTCCTCGTCAAATGGTTTTAAAGTCAGATTGCATGTCTCGGTATCAAAATTGCACCAACTATTTAGCAGAAATGGTCAACCAATAATGATAGGAGTCTCTTCATCTTCAGGAATATCCATGATCTAGAAGCCGACTGGAAAGAAAAAATCATTAAATTCCACCAATACATCTTTTGTTATCCCATATGATTTCTTGATGGTGTGATCAACAAATTTTAATTTTGTCCCACTCCTGCTTATATTTTCAATACCAAGCTTCCTGAAGATAGATAGTGGCATTAAACTCACGCTAGAACCATATTCAATTAGAACCCTTTTTAATGTTCTGTATTTATGGTGCACGGTATTGTAACTAACCTCATATCCTTATACTTGATCGTGATTCTTCTCTTAGGCGTGATTGCACATAATTTCTCATCAACTGGTACGTATGCCTCTTCTGTTGGTCTCTTTTATTATAGTACATCCTTCATGAATTTCAGGTACTAGGGAATTTTCTCGAGTTCTTCAAAGAACGGTATGTTGATCTCCAGATTTTTGTACAATTTGACAAATTTATCAAAGTCTTTCTCTTTTGTGTCCTTCTTTGCCATTTGAGAGGGATACGACAATTTAATAACTAGTTTAGTTTTCTTTTCAGTTGGCTTCACATGTGATACCACTTCTTCCTATTTTTTTCTTTTTCTCTCTCACTTCCAGATCTACTTCTATGATACTATCATGAAATTTTACCTCATCTTCTTTTTCTTCAGTAGCTTTCTGACTCCTTGTTCCGACAACATTAACATACTCGTGATTTTTCTGATTTCCTTGTGCTTGTAGAGCTACTTGTTGTGCAATCTGTCCCATTTGAACTACCAATTTTTTTATTGCAGCTGTGGTATTTCTGTGATTTCTCCTTGTCTCTTCTTGAAATTTAGAAGTGTGGGCAAACATCTTTTCAATAGCCAACTCCCACTCTGCCTTCTGAGGAGCTTGTTGCTGCTAATCTTTCTAGGAGAAGTTAGAATGATTCTTCCACCCAGGATTATAGGTGTTATAATATGTGTTATTCTGCTTAAAGAACTTTATCTACTCAATTTATAGTGGAGTTGAAAGACATTGCACAATAATGTATGGTCCACTACGAATTTCACAAACAACCTTTTGTACCTGATGAACCTAAGCTATCTGTTGAGTACCCATGTTCATTGCTTTTATCTTTTTCTCCACATCTACAACAATTTCCCCTTCAATTTATAGTTGCTTGTTAACTTTCAACTTCATATCAATCACCCCTTTGGCTCACTTACAAATCTGTCATATAGCTTCAGATGCTTATTTGTAGCAATGGCTTCAATAATCTTCTTTACACCAGTGGTTGTTATAATGTTGGATGAGCTACCGAATGTTGTATCAATAAGCTGCTTTGTCTTTTTATTTAGAGGCCATTCACAAACATCTGCATTTCCTCAATTTGATCCATATTGTGAGTAGGATAATCTACCGACAACCTCTCGATCCTCTTATAAGCATCACCTAGGGATTCTATTTCTTTCTTCTTAAAATTCACAATATCATATCACTTGCGAATAAACAGAAGAAGGAAAGTATTCATCCATAAAAGTTTTCTCCATTTGTTCCCAAGTAGTAATACTCCCAGCAGGTAACGAGTAAAACCAATCTTCAGCTTCTTCAGAAAGCATGAACCAAAACATTCTTAATTTCTTGGCTTCTTTAGAGTGCCCCTTAATCTTCAAAATAGTACTTGGAATCTCATAAAGTGCTTATTGGCATCTGTATTGATCTTTCCGGTTAAAAATTTGTTCTTAAGTTGTCGTATTATTGAGGGATGCAGCTGAAAATTTGCAACATTTACCAGTTGATTTACTATAGTCAACCGACCTGCTAGAGCATTTGCTCGTCCATAGTCCCCAAGAAGTCTCTCAGGTGATGGTGGATCTTCAGCCATTGGTCTTTCCTCTTCCGACTTTGAACCTGAATGATCTGACGAACCTTCTGATTTTGGTCTAACTAATCCAGCTTGTCTGTGCCTTGTGTGAAAAGTTCTTTCGATTTGTGCGTTAAAAGGAAATTCTGCTGAGGGCTTTCCTCGTATACAAGGTTTAGACAAAAATCAGTAATAACGAAAAATATAAAAATAATGGAAAATAAAACTTTAGTTGCAGAGCAACAAAATTTTAATTGAACTAAAATTAAGCTCTATAATTTGCCAGTCCTCGGAAACAGCGCCAAAAACATGATCGGTAAAATAGCAAGTGTACTATTTTGCCTCTTGTAATAATAGGGAAAATTATCTGAATGTCGAACTCAAGTTCTTCACAGAAGTACCGAGTTCAATTCGTGGTTCAATTAATTAAAAATTTAATTTGGGGTTGTGTTTAGTTATTGTTATTGTAAAATAAACAGAAATATAAATTGGCTTTTTACTAGTATGAGGAACATGCTAGGTTAAAGTGTATAATTTTCCATATAATACCTTGAATCCTAATTTCTTCAACAAGTTCATAATACCAATTACAATCCCTTTAGGTTATTTTCCCCTAAGTCCTTAGTGGAAAAACCTTTGAACATTTATCCTAAATCCTAAGTCTTTATAGAGTTGTGATAAATTCAATCCTTTGTTTTATCAAGATTTAATCGGTAACTATAGGGTATCCCTAGTCCTAGGTGATATCTACTATGGTCTAATTGTATAAAAACCTTAACAATTACGGTCCAAGTAATTGTTAACTATAGAACAATCCTTATTTGTCTGATAAAGAAAGCATGAAAAACCGTGTACTATTAAATTGAATAATAAAAAAAATAGAATTGATGAAATCAGAAATTCAAAGTCATTACAGAAACAAATCAGGGACACCCCTAGCATTGGGGGTTTAGCTACTCATATTGTTCAAAGTAATTTCATAATTAAAAATAGATATTACAAATTACTGGTGAACTTTGATCTCCAATTGCTTCTGCTCATGAAAAGTCTATGTTCTCCAACAATTGCATATGCTTCCTTCTTCAATCGTATAAATTCTCCGCTAGCAAAAGTCCTCTAATTCATCTTGGAAACTCATCTGAATAGCAAAAACTCACTTAGGTCGGTTGGAAGTACCCAAAATACCCGCACAACTTGACCTATTGGAAAATTAGAAAAAAAAAGCATGAAACCAATGTCACAGGCCAACACGACCCGTGTCAGGTAACACAGCCGCCCTTGTTGGCCTTTTTATTTTTATTCTCCAATTCAAGTCCCAGGGGTTGCAACACGGCATGTGTTGGGCAATACGGCCACCCGTGGTGCACCCCTGACTTCCCATATTTTCCAATGCGCCCAAGGTATCCCTCCTAACACAGCCGTGTCAGGTGACACAGCCACCCGTGTCATGCCTCCTGAAACATGATTTTTGCATTTCTTCTGAAACTCTGAATTTTGCACTGAATTGTTCTGATTTATTCCTCTGAACCTGAAAACAATAAAACATACAACCAACGCATAAAAGTGGTAAAATGAAATAAAACACACGACAATAAAAAGAAAATATAATTGAATTTAACCGTAAATAAACGTGTAAAAACCACGGGTCAAACTCCTCCAAACTTAATCCTTTGCTTGACCTCATGAGACCATTACAAGAACTCATGAAAATCACAGTATCCCAGTAATCATACGTGAAACACCCGTTCAAATTGATTAGAAGGCAGTCTGTTCGATATTCACATGACGTGAGGAGTTTGTGTAAGAACCTTTATATCTCGAACTTCCTCTTCAGATACCTCTCTAACTATGCTTTGTACTTAAGTATTTTTCCTATTTTCCTCCTTTTTCATTCTGACAGACAAATTAAGGTAATGAGAATTTTTTGATGATCATCACACGCACAAGACTAATTAAGAAATTTTTTGTCCAGGCACCAAATAAGCAGCCTTTACTCCTTTTTAATTTCAAATGAAATATTCTAAACTTTTTAGTTTATATATTGTCCTTTTGGACGACGTTTAGGGTTCAACCCCCTTTGGGATGAATAACCGGGTGATCGCTACCCAACTTAGCGAGCCTGTTGCCTTTTAACGCCTTTTTATAATTTAACTCCAGCTTTATTTATTTCTAAACCAATCATACATGCATGCGAATATATATTATACCAAACTATATTGATAAACTACTCAAGGAGTACTTCTCGGGATTCAAGCACTATGGTACAAATCTATACGTTAGATTCATATCACTGTCACGTTATTCCGAACTTTCTACCCTCAAACAATCATCCCTTTGTCTGTATATACTATTCCCGATCTCTATGAAATACAAGCTCTTGAGAAAAACAAAACAAAAATTTTCGATCAAAATTTGGGAAGGACCTCAACTCGTGGATTTACACATAAATTAGCATAAAACCAACAAATAACTCAAAAAGAAAAGCAGTAAACCCCCCAAACTTAAACTAAACATTGACCCCAATGTTTTAGAAAAATATCGAGGAAGGTGACTCACAGAGGGTAATGCAACACCAGTTGCTGCCTCCTAGATTTCACCAGTAAGACTCCCTTTTTATTACCTGAAGACAAATTGAAACAAAGACAAAAAGATAAACTAAGTTATTAAAAACGTGGGTTGCCTCCCACGAAGCACTTCATTTAGCATAGCATGGCTCGACGGTTCATCCCCTTATGGGGGGAACTTCCTCTTCCACACCTTGTTATTTGTCCTTTATATAACCCAAAAATCATTTAGATCAAAAGTATGACCCACTTTGTGATTTAGTTCACTTCCAACTTCCGTCTTCTTACCTCTGTGTTCCTTCTTCATTCTCTTCTTGACTTCTTGACTTAACTTGGGATTTTTTATTGATGCCACCTGATTGATTTTGCATGAGACTTCTTATAGGAGTGATTTTGAAATGTTCCCTTCTTCTTCTACTTTGATCATACCGACTGAAGATTTATTATTTCCATATTCACCCTGCTTCTTGATTTCTGACACCTTCAAAGATATCTCCTCGTCAAATGGTTTTAATGTCAGATTGCATGTCTCGGTATCAAAATTGCACCAACTATTTAACATAAATGGTCGACCAATAATGATAAGAGTCTCTTCATATTCAAGAATATCCCTGATCTAGAAACCGACTGGAAAGAAAAAATTATCAAATTCCACCAATACATCTTTTGTTATCCCATATGATTTCTTGATGGTGTGATCAGCAAATTTTAATTTTGTCCCACTCATGCTTATATTTTTAATACCAACCTTCCTGAAGATAGATAGTGGCATTAAACTCACACTAGAGCCATATTCAATTAGAACCCTTTTTAATGTTCTGTCTTTATGGTGCACGGTATTGTAACTAACCTCATATCCTTATACTTGATCGTGATTCTTCTCTTAGGCGTGATTGCACATAATTTCTCATCAACAGGTACCTATCCCTCTTCTGTCGGTCTCTTTTTTATAGTACATCCTTCATGAATTTCTGGTACAAGGGAACTTTCTCGAGTGCTTCAAAGAACAGTATGTTGATCTCCAGATTTTTGTACAATTTGAAAATTTTATCAAAGTCTTTCTCTTTTGTGTCCTTCTTTGCCATTTGAGAGGGATACGACAATTTAATCACTAGTTTAGTCTTATTTTCAGTTGGCTTCACATGTGATACCACTTCTTCCTATTTTTTATTTTTCTCTCTCACTTCTAGATCTACTTATATGATACTATCATCAAATTTTACCTCATCTTCTTTTTCTTCAGTAGCTTTCTGACTCCTTGTTGCGACAACATTAAGATACTCATGATTTTTCTGAATTCCTTGTGCTTGTAGAGCTACTTGTTGTGCAATCTGTCCCATTTGAACTTCCAAATTTTTTATTGCAGCGTGGTATTTCTGTGATTTCTCCTTGTCTCGTCTTGAAATTTAGAAGTGTGGGGAGACATCTTTTCAATAGCCAACTCCCACTCTGCCTTCTGAGGAGCTTGTTGCTGCTAATCTTTCCAGGAGAAGTTAGGATGATTCTTCCAACCAGGATTATAGGTGTTAGAATATGGGTTATTCTGCTTAAAGAACTCTATCTCCTCAATTTGTAGTGGAGTTGCAAGACATTTCATAATAATGAATGGTCCACTACGAATTTCACAAATAACCTTTTGTACCTGTTGAACCTGAGCTATCTGTTGAGTACCCATGTTCATTGCTTTCAGCTTTTTCTCCACTTCTGCAGCAATTGCCCCTTCAATTTATAGTTGCTTGTTAACTTCCAACTTCATATCAATCACCCCTCCGGCTTACTTACAACTCTGTCATATAGATTCAGATGCTTATTTGTAGCAATGGCTTCAATAATATTCTTTACACCAGTGGTGGTTATAAAGTTGGATGAGCCACCAGATGTTGTATCAATAAGTTGCTTTGTCTTTATTCAGAGGCCATTCACAAACATCTTCATTTCCTCAATTTGATCCATATTGTGAGTATGACAAGCTACCGACAACCTCTCGAACCTCTTATAAGAATCACCTAGGGATTCTCCTTCTTTCTTCTTAAAATTCACAATATCATATCACTTGCGAATATAAACATAAGAAGGAAAGTATTCATCCAGAAAAGTTTTCTCCATTTGTTCCCAAGTAGTAATACTCCTAGAAGGTAACGAGTAAAACCAATCTTCAGCTTCTTCAGAAAGCATGAATCGAAACATTCTTAATTTCTTGGCTTCTTCAGAGTGCCCCTCAATCTTCAAAATAGTACTCATGGTGAGGAATCTTGGAAAGTGCTTATTGGCATCTTTATTGATCTTTCCGATGAAAGATATGTTCTCAATTTGTCGTATTATTGAGGGATGCAGCTGAAAATTTGCAATATTTACCGGTTGATTTACTATAGTCAACTGACCTGTTGGAGAATTTGCTCCTCCATAGTCCCCAAGAATTCTCTCAGGTGATGGTGGATCTTCACCATTGGTCTTTCCGCTTCAGACTCTGAACCTGAATGATCTGACGAACCTTCTGATTCCGGTCTAACTAATCCAGCTTGTCTCTGCCTTGTGTGAAAAGTTCTTTCATTCGTTCATTAAAAGGAAATTCTGCTGAGGGCTTTCCTCGTATACAAGGGTTAGACAAAAATCAGTAATAACAAAAAATATAAAAATAATGGAAAATAAAACTTTAGTTGCAGAGCAACAAAATTTTAATTGAACTAAAATTAAGCTTTATAATTTGCCAGTCCTCGGAAACAGTGCCACAAACTTGATCGGTAAAATAGAAAGTGTACTATTTTGCCTCTTGTAATAATAGTGAAAATTATCTGAATGTCGATCTCAAGGTCTTCACAGAAGTACTGATTTCAATTCGTGGTTCAGTTAAGCAAAAACTTAATTTGGGGTTTTGTTTAGTTATTGTTATTGTAAAATAAACAGAAATATAAATTAGCTTTTTACTAGTAATAGGAACATGCTAGGTTAAAGTGTATAATTTTCCATATAATAACCTTGAATCCTAATTTCTTCAACAGGTTCATAATACCAATTACCATCCCTTTAGGTTATTTCCCCCTAAGTCCTTAGTGGGAAAACCTTTGAACATATATCCTAAATCCTAAGTCCTTAGAGAGTTGTGATAAATTCAATCCTTTGTTTTATCAAGATTTAATCGGTAACTATAGGGTATCCCTAGTCCTAGGTGATATCTACTACAGTCTAATTGTATAAAAACCTTAACAATTACAGTCCAAGTAATTGTTAACTAGAGAATAATCCTTATTTGTCTGATAAATAAAGCATGAAAAACCGTGTACTATTAAATTGAATAATAAAAAAATAGAATTGATGAAATCAGAAATTCAAAGTCATTACAGAAACAAATCAGGGACACCCCCTAGCATTGGGGGTTTAGCTACTCATATTGTTCAAAGTAATTTCATAATTAAAAATAGATATTAAAAATTACTTGTGAACTTTGATCTTTAATTGCTTCTGCTCATGAAAAGTCTATGTTCTCCAACAATTGCATATGCTTCCTTCTTCAATCATAGAAATTCTCTGTTGGCAAAAAGTCCTATAATTCATCGTGGAAACTCATCTAAATAGCAAAAACTTGCTTAGGTCGGTTGGAAGTACCCAAAATACCTCCACAACTTAACATATGGGAAATATATAAAAAAGTCAAAAAATCAGCGTCACAGGACAACTTGGCCAGTGTCAGGCAACACGGCCGTCCATGTTGGCCTCTTGATTTTTTATTCTCCAATTCAAGTCCTAGGGGTAGGAACATGGCCTGTGTTGGGCAACACGGTCCCCGTGATGCAACCCTGACTTCCCATATTTTTCAACACACCAAAGGTATCCCTCTTGACACGACATGTGTCAGGTGACACGACAACCTGTGTTAGGCCTCTTGAAACGTGATTTCTGCATTTCTTCTGAAACTTTGAGTTTTGCACTGAATTATCCCGATTTATTCCTCTGAACCTTAAAACAGTAAAACACACAATCAACGCATAAAAAAGGTAAAATGAAATAAAACACGCGATAATAAAAATAAAAGATAACTGAATTTAATGGTAAATAAACGTGTAAAAACCACTGGTCAAATATTGTGTGTTTCACAAAGACAAGACAACATGGTTTTTCATTAAAATCAACCAAAAAAACACCATTTTGTTCTTTTTTAGAAAAACTATGTAATGCTGACTTCTTCATTGCACATGGTGGGTACGTAGGCATGCGACTCTCAAAGTCTTGGCAAACCAAAATCATAAAAACAATTTCTTTTCTCATCCCATCAATCATTTTGCAAACAACACCTTTTTTATAACACAAAACTTTCAAAGAGGTTCTCATGGAGTACCCTAAATTTGAAGGGTGCCAATACCTTCCCTTTACATAACCAACCCTCGTATTCAGATATCTCTGATTATTAGTTTTGTTTTAATACTTCTGTGGGTTTTATTCAATATTTTCCCATTCCTTTGGAAACAATAAATTTCAGTGGGGACTCTTTCTTTTATGAGTTAAGTTAATCAATAGCTTAATCTCAATTTTCCCGTCGCGACACGGTTCACATTATTTTAAATTTTTAATATATTTTTATTAATTTTATTTATTTATATTTAATAGGTATAGATATTCCTTTGATGATATGCGGTAAAAACTAAACATGCATAGATAACATTGATATATTATAACTGCACAAAAATTTGCTACACGAGAAGAGGAGACAAAGTAGATTAGGGAGGTTAGAATCAGGAATAAAGTGACGGTTATAATAACTCGTTCAGATATCAAAACAGGAAAAAAAGGAAGAAGTTAAAAAGTAATATTTGATTATGATAGAGGTGGAAAATACAAAGAATTATATAGTGAAACATAAAGTTCTAGTAAAAAATGTGGTTGTCCACATAAAATAAGGTTAACATCGTCAAAATATGGTGTTGCACCCCAAAATTTGCCCTCCCATATTCTTCCAGAAACTGCCAAGCCAAGTCACAAAATTCCCCAAGGGTTGCACAGCTCAAAAGTCTCCTATACAGTCAAAACTAGGGTTTGGGTCCTGATCAAGAAAAAGAAGTTTTCAAGGGTCCAATCAAGTCTCATATGCTTACAAAGATGGTCAAGCATCCTCATATCAAGTTTCAAGGCATTCAGCTCAAAATTGCAAAGTCAAAACCCTAAATTGCACTACAGTCAACTGTAGGGGCAAAATGGTCATTTGACAGTCAAAAGTTCAAATTTTTGGTCAACATATCATTTTGAAGCCACAAACATCATTTGATCAATGCTTGATCATGATTCTCAAAATTTGGCTCAGAAAATCATCAAGATGCAAAAGTTACTATATTTGGACAGCTGAAAAAGTCAACTGAAATTGACCAGGGCATAACTTTCACATGGATTATCAGAAAAATTCCATCCAAAGCTCATTTTGAAGAGAAAGACATTTCCTACAACTCATCTTCATACTTCAAGTCCAAGAAATGCTCTCACAAAAAGTTATCAATTTCAACATTATAGGTCATTTTCAAAAGTCAACAAAAAGGGACTTTAAGTCAAAGGCCATAACTTGAGATTGGTAAATCAAAATGACATGGGACCAAAGGCATTGGTTAGAGGACTCAAAGTCCTTTCCAAAATGTCCAAGAACATGAGAAAAGCTTAAAAATTGAGCAAGTTATGCCTTGTGGAAGTTGGGAAAGTTTTGGATATTTGGAAAAGTCAACTTTGATCCAAATGACCTAAAATTGCTAATGGGCCCATTTTTCTTCCATGATTCATCATTCTAAGCATATGCACGACCACTTGGCCCAAAGGGAAGTATTTTCTCATTTTTTATTTATTTATTTGAGTTTTTATTTATATTAATTCAATTAAATCAATTAAATATGTGAAAAATATCTAAATGAACCAAACAAATCTTCTTGTACACATTTCAGCTTCAATATTTCGTGCACATCCCAACATGGAAAGATTTGGTTTAATTTGAGCATGATTGAACAAAGAACACATGAAAAAAGATATGGAAGATCCTTAAGAAATCAAATATTGAAAACCATTATTGCCATGGATTTGATTGAAATTTCTTAACCTAATTGCTTCACTACAAATGCCTGAAGAGAACCCTAATGCCCAGACACTCTAAGCTGCGCAAAAGGCCATAGACAAAACTTGAAAAATTCTCTAAAAGTGCAAAACTGAAATCAGGGTTAGAGGAGGATTCAAGCCCTAATATTCATTCCATTGGCTTCCTGAAGCTTCACTGATCACATTCCAATTCATAACATTCATCAAAAGGCAAGGAATCGGTGTATAGAACTCAACATATTCCATGGAAATTTCATAATCGTATTCTATATTCTATGCATTTTCATGACATTTCAATTATTGATTCTTGTTCCTGATGTGATTTCAAAGCTAACTGATATGTTTAATTGAGTTTTTATGCTACATACGCGATTGTACCATGCTTGAAATCTAGGGTTTTCAGAGGTTGGATTTGGGGCTTTCAAAACGAAGTAAAATCAGGACTCCAGACCAACACCATTGAATTTGACGCATCTGGACGAACATGGACCAAGCCTCGCGATCAATTTATGAATCATATAGCGCTATTCGCTATTTTTTCTAAAGCCATCTAAAACCACGCGTTTAAAACCGTTGCAATAGGTTCTTGTTTCAGAAAAAAAAGAAATACGCGAGGAAGACGATGTGCTGGCAAATACTGGTTGGCTCATTTAAATCAGCGTGCGCTTTTGTGTTTTTTAGTGGCCACTAACCAATTTTTATTCTTGTTATTTATTCGTTGTTGTATGTACAAAGTGAACGTTGAGATCAGCTGGCAAGCGTGAGGCTTGACAAAGCATATGACCTGGGTTCGAGTCCCAGGTCTGGATAAATTTCAATATTATTTTTCATTAATAAATCCTATGCAGCGTTTGTGTTGGAAACCATGATGCACCTCCAGATCTATCCATCCACGCGTCCATCAGAAGCAATCCAAGGGTGTGGAATTGATGAGCACGCTAAGCCTTAGTCAATGCACAACACGCTAGTGGCGAAAGTCAATGGATCTGAGTGCTATTGGGCCTGAATTGCTGAGCCCATACCTCCTAAATTGGGACTTCCACCCCCCCTGGTTTGCAACCTTCTATCCTTTTTCTTATATTTTATTTTTCAATTATATTATTTTCTTTGTTGTTTTAATTTAATTATATTTTTTACAAAAATACAAAAATACATAAAAATTCAGAAAAGACAAAAATATAATAAATTATTTTATTCTAATATTTTCATAAATAAATTAACATGTAAATTAATTTAGTATTAATTTAGGTTGCAACTTTAATTCGTTTCATAATAAAAATAGAAAATATAGAATTTAGGTTTAATTGTTAATTTTATTCCTTTCAATTTTTTTTCTTTTTCATAATAATAATATTACTTATTTTATTTTCATAATTAAATTGCACATAAAAGAATTTAGGTTTAATTTAGGTTTTAATTTAATATTTTCACAATAAACTTAAAAGCCATTAGAATTAGGGTTTGCATCCAATTTTCATTTTTATTAATCCCTTTTTTATTAAATCTTAAAAAAACATAAAAACACCAAAAACATTTAATTTTAATTTTAATTCCTCATTAACTTTAAATTTTTGCAAAAGGGTCCAACGCCCATATTTTTTGTTTAATTTCGCATATTTATTTTTATTTCATTCAAATAATCATGTACCTCTCCCAAAGCCATGTAACTCGGACAATTTAACTTCTCGCACTTTTATTCCTTTTGCTTTATTTATTTTCCGTCAAATCGGGTCCGGTTTAATTTTGGCGATGTGGACCCGCGCCATTTGTAATAGCCTTAGATTTACTTTCCCGCAAATACTTTTTAAACTGTTAACAAAAAAGCATGAAAGAATGTATGGACTTAAATAAAATCAAGCGTAGATCACAATGAACATGACAAGACAAATGCAAACGAAAACGACACACGAATCGCACACACCACCCCTAGGGTACGCCTCACTGTTGCCTTGCCTCGAAAGATGATCGTCGAGTAGAGGATGTCTTAGTAAGTCCTCATGATCCGGGAACTTGGCATGAGGGTAGCTTCTAAGGTGTCTTCCCATTGCTCTGGTGATCACCATGTCCCGAACCTCGAATTGACTCGAACACCTCCAACGGTGGTGCTACCTACCTCTCAATGGTGGGATGGCACTACTTTAAAGGACATTTACACAGACGAATTCCTTAGGGTAGGTAGGTTCTCATGGATACTTGCTCTCTTCAAAAAAAAAAAAAACAAACAAAGACTTTTCACACCAACACTTTTCAAAAGCTTTCAAAACAATCTTTCAAACACTCTGACGTACGAGTCGAACTGAAATTTTTCAAAAGAAAACTTTTTAAAACCCACATTGAAAAGCAAACAAACATTTTTGAAAACACATTGAGCAAGTATCTAAGAGCCCATGGATAACCATGGATAGAAAGGGTGCTAACACCTTCCCTTTCTATAATCTACCTCCCGAACCGAGAGCAATCTCTATAAGGAATTTTTCTGTGCTTTTGTCCTTTCCATTTGGAGAAAATAAAAGACGGTGGCGACTCTTGCTTCCGCGACATTTCGCGAACCAGCGTTAAATATTCAGTTCCAGATCCACCGATCACAGAACTGGCGACTCTGCTGGGGAGAAAACTTATAAAGTGAGGTGTACCTTAGGGTTAGTTCATAACTGTGTTTTCAATTGTCTTCTTTACTTGCTTTACTATTGTGGGTTGTATCGGAGTTACATAGATCCTAACCCGGATCTGGGGATACCTTGTTTAGGTAGCATAAGCTGTGAGGGACCTGTCCGGCGTATACCGACATGGGTGAAGCAGTGGCTACGTTGGTGTGGCGCCTTGGTCTGTACCGATATCCCTCGTGTTGAAACGGGGAGAATATGGGTCTTCCAAGGAGTCATTAAGCACCAACAGACCTTAGAACCTTAAATGACACAACTTGGCCATTAGAACAGTAGCAGTATGCTACGCCCATTGAGGCTAAACTCTCGTGATGGTTCTGGCTGCAAGAAAAGATTGCGATGCTGGAGTTATGACCGATTGAGGTTAGTCAATGATATTGGGATCCTCTAAGAACCCGGTTACTTTTGATTAGGACAGGTATGAACCAACGAACTGAAAGAGGGTAATACCCAGACCCCATGCTGGCCTAAACTTTAAGGGCTTCTCTTGTGTGACTTGTGTGCCTTCGTACTTGATTACTTGCATGCTTATGACATCTGAACTTCTTGCAGGTTTTGTTTATAGTCCTTAACTAGGACTCATAGCAGGGTTTACTGAATTTCCTGCAGTTTTTGTTCATAGTCCTTAACTAGGACTCATAACAAGGCTTACTAAGTTTCTTGCAGGTTTTTTGTTTTAGTCTTTAACTAGGACTCATAACAAGGGTTACTAAGTTCTTGCAGGTTTTGTTTATAGTCCTTAATTGGGACTCATAACAGGGATACTGAGTTTCTTGCAGGTTTTGGTTTGCAGTCCTTAATTGGGACTCATAACAGGGTTACTGAGTTTCTTGCAGGTTTTGGTTTGCAGTCCTTAATTGGGACTCATAACAGGGTTACTTACTACCCCATGCATCATGACATCATACCATTGCATACATCCTAACCTATTTCAAGGATCTCAAGGGCTTGTGATGCAGGTCATGGTGAATCAACTATCCCAGCAAGGGGCAAAGAGGATTTATTTTCCTCTAGCCAAGGTTGTCAGAGGCTATGACCCACTTGATATGGTGAGCTTTGACACCTGAAGAATGATCCCCTAGCTAAGGTTATCAGGGGCTATGACCCACTTGATATGGTCACTTACCTTTCTCGCTGTTTATTTCAGCAATGGCCTTCCAACCAGATAACCAGGACTGTCATGCTCAAGAGACTCGGTTCGGGGAAATCCTCCTGAATCTATCCAAGGGGCAGGAGGAGCTAAGGATACTTCTCACGGAGACCTTCGTCAGGGGCAATGCTGAGGATGAAAAGTTGGAACACCTACAAGCTGAGATGGATGCTATGAAAGCCCAGATGCTGGGGCAGAGGAATGCCATTCAAGGCTTAGCTCAAAGACAAGATGAGCTCCGGTTTCTCGTCAACCAACTGCTTCAGGGTAACCAACTGGGGCAAACATCTAAGGGTAAAAAGCCATTCATCATCCAATCATCCTCGAGACAAGAGGATAAGGGGAAAGCTCCTCAAGTGACTCCAGTGCCACAAATTCAGCATCAACCTCGCCAATTTCAGCCAGACAAGCCCAGGAGGCAATTCGCCCAGCTCAACATGTCGCTGTTTCAAGCTTTGCAACGCCTATTGAGGTTGAATCTGATCACATTAAGGGCTCATCCCCGGAACCCCAACACAGCATCTCCTGTCTATGATCCCAATAAGAGGTGTGCCTACCACTATGCTAGCCCAGGACATGATACTAATGAATGTTGGGATCTGAGGAACAAAATCCAGGACCTGATCGATGAAGGGGCATTGGAGTTTACACAAGATGGACAGGCTGAATTTTTCTACCATTCCTCCAAGGCTCATCAGTTGAAGTGACAAGCTCCGAGACTAGGAAACTTTTGTTCATTCGAATGTTCAAGTTGTGTTTTTCTTTTGACCGTTCAAACATTTATTCATGTTAAAACATTGTTACTCCATTAATGCATCGCTTATGTCTATTTTGAATCAATATATTCGCATTCACTATATGCAAATTTGTTTTCATATTTTTTCTGATGTCAACTCTCGTTAATTCTAAGCCTCTTGAGGGAGGATGACGAAAACGATACCACGATCGCTATAGTATGCTTTTGAACAAACCCCGCTGACGAGGTACAGGCATTGTTTCAATCCCTAAACACTGGAGTTATAAGGATGATAATCCCTCGTCAACCCATCTGAGCCAAAGAAGTAGGAGTTTTTCTTTTCGAAATTTAAAACCCTTAATCATAACCTGGGGCAGGGTAGTTCTCTCAGTTGATCCAAGTGCATAACGAAGGGCACCAAAAGAGATCCTTACGAAAAAAGAAAGACAGTGATGGTTCAGAACAATCAAAAGGACAGGCAGTCATTATCAAAAAAATCATAAACGAAAAGCCCGAGAAGTCAAAACCTATAAAAAGGGACTTATGAAACTGGGGCATCCCGCTGGCTGTAAATCCAAAAAGAAACAGTTCAGGCAAAAATAGGGATAATGAAATCAAAAAGAAAGAGGTCCTACAAACCCTCAACAAAAAAGAAATGACTGCTCATTCAAAATAAATCATCAGTATCCGAATCATCACCGGAAAATCAGAGCAAAGACTCAAACAAGGTCTAACGCACGATCAGCTGAGTTTAGGTTTGGAGAACATCACGAAGAGCGGGTGGGTACAAATAAAATTTGAGCCTTTATCCTTTGTTTCTTAAACCGTGAACCAGGCCACGTTATAACCCTCAAAAGTCCTAGCTGAAGCATGGGTTAGTTCGAAAGCATACTGTTACAAAAGGTATCCTGACTCCTTAAGGCCTACGGTAAATACGGAGTTGACATCACGTTTTACAAACATTCACTTGTTTTATGAAAAAAGAATGTATTTTCAAAATCTTCAAGACAGACATAAGCTTTGCATTTTTAACATAACTTTGTTTGCACATGACTTTTTGTTTGAACAACATAGAAATCCGCACGACGAATGCCTAATGAACAGAAGTACTTCCAATCAAGGGGCAGGTATGACTATTGTCCATCATCAGGGGCAATCCAATCAAGATTCGGAGAATCTCTCAAAGGCTAAATAGCCTGGGGCAAATCTCCGCCTGAGTCACTTGGGGCACTCCAGCAACGAATCCTGCCTAATCAAATACCTTCCGATGGTATGACAATACACTTCTAACAGGGGCAACTCCCTACATTCTGAAAGCATGGACATAGTCGAAAAAATACTACGCACAATCAAAGACCCGCTAGGTTGACACACCTAGGCAAAAATAAGGGCTTCCCGGCGAACCAAAAGGGTTCGGGCAAAATGAAGGGATGAAATAAAAAAAATCTGTACACCCGGCAAGTCGAAAACCTGAAAAGGCGGCTTGGGCAAAAATGGGCATCCTGGTGGACTGAAAACCCGAAAGGGCGGTCCAGGCAAAAGTTAGGGATCAAAGCGTACGACTATGTCCTGTCATCTTGTCACCTGCCTACCAGAAGAAGGTTTGACCCTCAACAATTATCAGCATCCCACAGGTCTCCCTCTCCCACATCAACAGGGGCAATAACGGGTAGTCTAAGCAATCTGATGGTTTCTGTCCTCCAAGGTATCAAAGTAGGCTCCGTTGAAGAACATAACCGATACAGTTCAATACTCCCCCAGGAGAGTCCAATCTAGTTCCCCAGGAAGGCCGGAATTCATCTCCCCAAGCAGGAAGCTTATCCCCAATAGACTCTGGAAGCTTATCCCCTCGCCAAACACGAACGCGTCGTCCGAATTGAGTTAAAGAGTTATTTCCCTAACAGGATATAACTGGGTTATCCTCAGCCAAAAGCCACGGAAAGAGCGTCATCGACAAAGTCTCCTTATCCCCAGCGAAGTCTATCAACACTTCCAGCATAACAAGGGTATCCCCCAGCAAATTATTATCTACACTCAGCAAGGCACCTCTTCCCACAGAGTATTGCTTCCCAGTATGGTCACTAGAGTATCTTTGCTCCCCGCAGAATCTTCCATTCGCCAAGTTTGTTCCGCAACGGAGTTATCTTCTCCTACCGGTATACTTGCAACTATCATCCCCAGCGGAAGCAAAAGCTATTCTTCAACATCAGCCCAGGATACGACTTCCCGACACACGTCAAGGATTTATTTTCCTGAGACGAAAACATATGTTCATAAACACCATATCTTCGTACATTATAGCATGCATATGCATCATATGGCACGAATCTCATTAATTTTGAAGACATACAGTTCATGCATCATGATTTTGCATACAATTATGTTTTGCCTTTTCAGAAAAAAAGATCAATACAAAAATGACTACTATCAAACTATCGCAATTCTGTCTAGATATAGTTTCAGATATGATCCAGAGATGGTGACGTTCTGATGCTGCTTCCAGATATCCTTCTAGATATAGTTTCAGATATGATCCAGATATGGTGAAGTTCTGATGCTGCTTCCAGATTTCCTTCCAGATATAGTTTCAGATATGATCCAGAGATGGTGACGTTCTGATACTGCTTCCAGATTTCCGTCCAGATATAGTTCCAGATGTAAACCAGATATGGTGACGTTCTGATACTGCTTCCAGATTTCCTTCCAGACATAGTCCAGATATAAACCAGATATGGCGACGTTCTGACACTTATTCCAGTTGAAGACATTTCAAGACCTAGACCGGTTCAGTTAATCGACCCTAAGATTTTCTGTTGTTATCCCGTCCAAGGCCTTCTCTAGTCCAGCTAAATCGACTCCCAACAGATTTTTCTGATAAAGACTCAGTAGAAGTTATCCCTATGGTTCCCTCTCCGACGATGAGTGTGAGGTGATAGTCTCCTATGGTTCCCTCTCCGACGGTGTGTGAGGTGGTAAGTCCTTTTCAGATGTTTCCCTCTCCGACGATGAGTGTGAGGTGATAGTCTCTTATGGTTCCCTCTCCGACGGTGTGTGAGGTGGTAAGTCCTTTTCAGATGTTTCCCTCTCCGACGATGAGTGTGAGGTGATAGTCTCTTATGTTTCCCTCTCCGACGGTGTGTGAGGTGGTAAGTCCTTTTCAGATGTTTCCCTCTCCGACGATGAGTGTGAGGTGATAGTCTCTTATGGTTCCCTCTCCGACGGTGTGTGAGGTGGTAAGTCCTTTTCAGATGTTTCCCTCTCCGACGATGAGTGTGAGGTGATAGTCTCTTATGGTTCCCTCTCCGACGGTGTGTGAGGTGGTAAGTCCTTTTCAGATGTTTCCCTCTCTGACGATGAGTGTGAGGTGATAGTCTCTTATGGTTCCCTCTCCGACGGTGTGTGAGATGGTAAGTCCTTTTCAGATGTTTCCCTCTCCGACGATGAGTGTGAGGTGATAGTCTCTTATGGTTCCCTCTCCGACGGTGTGTGAGGTGGTAAGTCCTTTTCAGATGTTTCCCTCTCCGACGATGAGTGTGAGGTGATAGTCTCTTATGGTTCCCTCTCCGACGGTGTGTGAGGTGGTAAGTCCTTTTCAGATGTTTCCCTCTCCGACGATGAGTGTGAGGTGATAGTCTCTTATGGTTCCCTCTCCAACGGTGTGTGAGGTGGTAAGTCCTTTTCAGATGTTTCCCTCTCCGACGTTGAGTGAGGTGATCATTCCTTTCAGATTATAATTGCCTATGGTTCTCTTCCCGATACTGCGAAGATAATAATTCCCATCAAGATTTTCTCAACGAGCGTTGTTGAAGTTAAAATCGCCCAAGGTTCTCTTACCATTCATGCTAAGGCAGTAACCATACCTGGTTCATTCATCATCGTTTGAAGCTCCAGACTCAGCCCCTGTAACCAGTCAGGACATATCTATACCAAGCATCTAAAATCAGCTCCTGCAACGTGTCAGGTACTCATTTTTCTTTTGCAGGTATGCAGGTTCTCGCTAAGGAATCTCCTACGCGATCAACATCGAGATGGCATCTATAAGCCCATCATCCTATCCACCAATCTCCAAATGGAATCTATAAGCCCATTTCCATCATCACTGCTGCTATGTGAGCGCAAATTTCTGGGCACTCTAGTGTTCAATCATCTTCTACCCTCGGATTACGAAAAGCACATCCGCCAATCTGCATCCTCAGGTCTAAGAAGATTGAACAGGGGCAACTGTTGTACCCCAAAATTTGCCCTCCCATATTCTTCAAGAAATTGCCAAGCCAAGTCACAAAATTCCCCAAGGGTTGCACAGTGCAAAGGTCTCCTATACAGTCAAGATTAGGGTTTTGTGTTCTGATCAAGAAAGGAAGTTTTCAAAGTCCCAATCAAGTCTCATATGCCTACAAATATGGTCAAGCATCCTCATATCAAGTTTCAAGACATTCAGCTCAAAATTGCACAGTCAAAACCCTAGATTGCACTACAGTCAACTGTAGGGGCAAAATGGTCATTTGACAGTCAAAAGTTCAAATTTTTGGTCAACATATCATTTTGAAGCCACAAACATCATTTGATCAATGCTTGATCATGATTCTCAAAATTTGGCTCAGAAAATCATCAAGATGCAAAAGTTTCCTTATTTGGACAGCTGAAAAAGTCAACTGAAATTGACCAGGGCATAACTTTCACATGGATTATCAGAAAAATTCCATCCAAAGCTCATTTTGAAGAGAAAGACATTTCCTACAACTCATCTTCATACTTCAAGTCCAAGAAATGCTCTCACAAAAAGTTATCAATTTCAACATTATAGGTCATCTTCAAAAGTCAACAAAAAGG
This sequence comes from Vicia faba, assembly GCA_948472305.1. Taxonomy (NCBI): domain Eukaryota; kingdom Viridiplantae; phylum Streptophyta; class Magnoliopsida; order Fabales; family Fabaceae; genus Vicia; species Vicia faba. Next base: position 979,843,389 of record OX451735.1, read on the forward strand.
GACTTTAAGTCAAAGGCCATAACTTGAGATTGGTAAATCAAAATGACATGGGACCAAAGGCATTGGTTATAGGACTCAAAGACCTTTCCAAAATGTCCAAGAACATGAGAAAAGCTTAAAAATTGAGCAAGTTATGCCTTGTGGAAGTTGGGAAATTTTTGGATATTTGGAAAAGTCAACTTTGATCCAAATGACCTAAAATTGCTAATGGGCCCATTTTTCTTCCATGATTCATCATTCTAAGCATATGCACGACCACTTGGCCCAAAGGGAAGTATTTTCTCATTTTTTATTTATTTATTTGAGTTTTTATTTATATTAATTCAATTAAATCAATTAAATATGTGAAAAAATATTTAATTTAACAAAACCAATCTTTTTATACATGTTTTGGCTTCTATAATTCGTGCATATGCAAATGTGGAAAGTTTTGGTTTGATTTGAGCATGATTGAACAAAGAACACATGAAAAAAGATTCAAAAAGATCCTTGAAATCAAATATTCAAAATCCATGATTATGAGAGATTTGATTGAGTTTTTAACCTAATTGCTTCACTACATAATCAGAAACAAAAACCTAATGCATAGAGACAAAAAAGCTGCGCAGAAGAGGCCTTGACAAACTTGGAAAAATTCCCTAAAAGCTCAACACTGAAAAGCACTTTCGAGGTCGATTCAAGCCTCCATTCTTGTTTCAATAGCTTGCCAAGGTTGCCCTGATCAGATTCCCATCCCTAACATCAACTCAAACTTCAAGAATTGGTAAAACAAACTCAAACTGTACAGAGAAAAATTGCCATTCGTACATCATGATCTAAGCATTATTTGTGAAATTTATTTATGGATTCATGTTCATTATAATGTTTTGATGCTAACCAACGTATCCAATTGCTTTTTTGTGCGCTATATACGATTATACCATGATTGAATGTTAGGGTTTCCAAAGCTTCAAATTAGGGATTCTTGAAAGAGGAAAAATTGGACATCCTCAGTACCATGGTTGGATTCAGCGTATAGAGACGAAGAAGAATCAATTGTCGCGCCTAATTTATATTCAATGAGCATCTAATCGCTATTTTCTGGTATATGGTCTTAGGCAACGTTTGCAAAACCGTTGCCTCATGTTTGTGTTTCAGGAAAAAGAAAGAAGACGACCTCGTTGTCAAAACGTGATAGGCCAGTTTGAATATTTCGTGCGCTCTCCACTAACGCCTTCGTTTCTTTTTATATTATTTATTTGTTATTTATATATTAAACGCGTTGGCATGGCGTAGTGGCACAGGTGTTGAGTTGCAATGTCCAAGACCTGGGTTCGAGTCCCAGGTCTGTATAACATCAATATTATTTTTCATTAATAACTCCTATGCAGCGCTCCTGTTGAGGACTACCATACACTCACCAAATCCAGCCGGCCACGTGGTTAGCTTCAGTAATCCAAGGGTGGAGAATTGATGGACACCCTCAACCCCAGTCAACGTGCCACATGACGCCTGGGAAAGTCAACGAATCTTGAAGGACATTGGGCCAGAATTGCTTAGACAACACCTCCACTTTAGGGCCTGAACCCCCCCTGGTTTGCAATTTCTTTCTTCTTTTTTTTTTACTTATTTTTATTTTATTGTTAATTGTTATTTTATTTTATTCAATTGTTTTAATTTAACTAATTATATTTTACAAATTATAAAATACACAAAAAAATCAGAGAAAAAAGAGAAGAATATAATATTTATTTATTTTAATTATTTTCTTGTAAAAAAATGCATGTAAATAAATTTAGTAAAATAGGTTTTAACTTTAATTCTTTTTAATAACCAAAAATCCAAAAAAAACATAGAATTTAGGTTTAATAAATTTTATTCCTTTCAATCTTTTCTTTTTTTTTCATAATAATAATATTACTTATTTTATTTTCATAATTAAATTGTACATAAATTAACTTAGGTTTAATTTAGGTTATATTTTAATATTTTCATAACAAACTTAAAAACCATTAGAATTAGGGTTAGTTAATTTCAATTAATTCTTTTTTCTATTAAAATCTTAAAAAACATAAAAATACCCAAAAACAATTTCATTTAATTTTAATTTTAATTCCTCATTAACTTTAAATTTTTGCAAAAGGGTCCAACGCCCATATTTTTTGTTTAATTTCGCATATTTATTTTTATTTCATTCAAATAATCATGTACCTCTCCCAAAGCCATGTAACTCGGACAATTTAACTTCTCGCACTTTTATTCCTTTTGCTTTATTTATTTTCCGTCAAATCGGGTCCGGTTTAATTTTGGCGATGTGGACCCGCGCCATTTGTAATAGCCTTAGATTTACTTTCCCGCAAATACTTTTTAAACTGTTAACAAAAAAGCATGAAAGAATGTATGGACTTAAATAAAATCAAGCGTAGATCACAATGAACATGACAAGACAAATACAAACGAAAACGACACACGAATCGCACATACCACCCCTAGGGTACGCCTCACTGTTGCCTTGCCTCGAAAGATGATCGTCGAGTAGAGGATGTCTTAGTAAGTCCTCATGATCCGAGAACCTGACATGAGGGTAGCTTCTAAGGTGTCTTCCCATTGCTCTGGTGATCACCATGTCCCGAACCTCGAATTGACCCGAACACCTCCAACGGTGGTGCTACCTACCTCTCAATGGTGGGATGGCACTACTTTAAAGGACATTTACACAGACGAATTCCTTAGGGTAGGTAGGTTCTCATGGATACTTGCTCTCTTCAAAAAAAAAACAAACAAAGACTTTTCACACCAACACTTTTCAAAAGCTTTCAAAACAATCTTTCAAACACTCTGACGTACGAGTCGAACTGAAATTTTTCAAAAGAAAACTTTTTAAAACCCACATTGAAAAGCAAACAAACATTTTTGAAAACACATTGAGCAAGTATCTAAGAGCCCATGGATAACCATGGATAGAAAGGGTGCTAACACCTTCCCTTTCTATAATCTACCTCCCGAACCGAGAGCAATCTCTATAAGGAATTTTTCTGTGCTTTTGTCCTTTCCATTTGGAGAAAATAAAAAGACGGTGGCGACTCTTGCTTCCGCGACATTTCGCGAACCAGCGTTAAACAGTCAGTTCCAGATCCACCGATCACATATGGTTATGGATGGAAAATTTTGGATTTCAAAATCATGGTTTACCTGATAGATTTGAAGATCACTCATTTGTATGTAGACAAAATGAAGATGAACAATAACATATTATTGATTTGACAAAACTTCATGTTCCACCAAGACATATACTATTATCATTGCAGGAGCGAGATCCGGAGAATGTCATTCAGATCATGATGTGTTTACCAGAGTAAGTTATAGAAATACATCATGGGTCCTAGAACGGAAATGCAACATTTTTTTAAGTTAATATAGGATTCAAATTATGTTTACTGGAGTAGAAAAAAATATGAGTCATAAGTTGTGAGAGATGTTTTCTGAGCCCACCCAGAATCAGTGAAGTTGTTGAACATGTTTCCTATTGTGTTGAACATGTTTCCTAATGTGTTAAACATGTTTCCTAATAAAGAAGTAAAGAATGTCATGTGTCAGAATCATTAAGATTATTTACTAGTCCACCCCTAGGTACTAGTCCTCCCTAAGCTACACATAGTTACCGAAATATCTCAGTAAACTCATCGTCCTCCTTATTTTTCTCGTGACGATGTAAGTATCGATGAAGCCCATGTGAAATAAACGATAACCTATAATTTGATGGTCCTTCTTCATAGACAAGAATAGAGACTTATATCACCTTATCCCGAGGTGGTGCTACCAAATGATGTGACACTCTGTGATACGGTGAGAGAACTCACTTGGGTGTTTTTAATTTTATCGCAAATGTTGCGAATAGAAAAAGTCGCCATCGACTTTTCTTTTATCTAATAAAGGAAAGGGTGGAAATAATAAGAAAGACCTTTTGAGAATTTTCTTGAGTTCGGGGGGTAGGTTATTAAAAGGGAAGGTGTTAGCACCCTTTTCATCTGTAGATATCTACGGGCTCTTAATTTCTTGATCACTAAAAAATGCTTTGTATTTGTGTAAGTTTGAAAACATTTTGAAAACGCCTAAGTTTGGAAAACTTTGCAATGATTCTCGTATCATTGAGAATGTATACAAAGTGTTGGTTTTGAAAATATTTGTTGAAAAGGGAATGTTTTGAAAGAGTTTTTGAAAATGCCAATGTAAGGCGATTTTCTAATGATTCCCGCATCGTTAAGAATATATACAAAATGTTTGCTTTGAAAGATGTTTGAAAGTGTGAAGTGTGGAAATGGTTTTGTTTGTGAAAAAGCAATTACGAGCAATCTACCTACTCAAAAGGTCTTGGTTCTTTTCCTCCTCCTTTAGATAGTGCTTGTATACCATTAGTTAGTAGGAAGCCATATCATTGGATGTGAGGGACATGCGTGGGTCATCGTACAGTCATAGAAGGTAACTTGTAAAGTGTTTTAGCAATTGTCATAAGGGACTAAGATCATTTACCAAAGGCAACACTAAAGGGTCATTGAGGGACTATGATCTTTTAATCGAGGGTCTTTGCTAAAACATCTCATGTTTGAGGGACATGACTATTTAAATCTGAGGCAACAAGTGTGGGTTACCATAGAGGTGCAAGTGTGCAAGGTGTTTTGTTTTCATGTATATTATCTTTGAATTAGGTTTTTCTATGGTTTGATTTTATCTTGTCTGGCAAACCCTAATTATTAGCAATAATAAGGAAAGCGATAAATTGCAAAATTTAAATGTCCTACGCTATTACATTACTTTGGGAATGCGGGGGGGGGGGTACAAATGGGTATGACAAGTAATAAATCCCTAATTACTATTACAAAGCTTTGACAGTTACATAAATTGTAATGCGAAATAGTAAAATGCGCAAAGAAATGTAAAGTATAGGAAAGAGAGAAGAAATTGTTTTTTGTGGATTTTTGATAGAAAAGGTTTTAATTAACCTAATTAAACTAATTAATTTACAAATGAAGTTAATTAATTATTTAATAAAAAAACCAAAAATCTATGTTAATTAAAATTAACAAAATCAACCTAAGTCTATTAATTTTAATTTATGAAAGAGAAATTAATTGTTAGAAAAATATTTCTTGGGGTTTAAAAAAATAAGATAAAATAAAAATGATAAAAATATTCTTAGTCTATTTATTTAAGAAAACATGTTTTTGTATTTTAATTAAATTAAAATAACATAAAAAAATATAAAAAAGAAAACAAAAGGTTGGGGCCTGAGTTAAAAGTAAAAGAGAGGGTGAGAAAATCATTTTGATAGGCCCAACATAAGCCTTTTTTTTGTTTAAATCGGAAACAAAATAAAAAGAATAAAATGGACCTGTGGTTAGTAAGCAATCAGGGGGTGATAGGAAGAGAAAATGAAGGAACAGTTATGGCCTAAGGCCCACGCGCGCTGGAAAAGGAAAATAACATGGAAAATATAAAAATAGGACGCTGAGGTTCGAACCCAGACCATAAGGGTGAACAGGCGCACGCTTTAACCACTACGGTGGTGACAAGTTCATTAGTTTATGCAACAATTATTCCATTTATTATAAAACCTTTTCTGAATGAACATCTTCTTCTTTCTTGCGCCAGCCACCTTTGATGCATTTTTTAATTTTCAAACTTGCTCATTTCTCAACCATTTCAGAAAGTGTAAACATCAAACTTATTAGAAATTTCATCACTATTTCAACCATATAAATAACTTAAGCTAACACTCAAATTTGAACACGAATTTCTGTTGGTACCAAATTCTTACCTAATTTTTCTGTAACTTCGGCTTCAAAATTCGCATCACTCAGACAATGTAAATGATAACTAAAGGCATGGCTAGCTTCAGGGCAATAATGTCTACATTTTTTATTTACAAAATAACTATTTATGATGCTTGTATGATGTTGTACCCCCAAAATTTTCCCTCTTATTTATCAAATATTTTCTCACAAGATCTCCTGTGGTACAAGACTGCACAAGGATTGATCAGCTCAAGACACCTCCTTGAGCACTAATGACTAAAATTTAGGTTTGAGATTGCACACAGATAATTTAACTTTCAATGCCTCATATGACTTTCACGGTTCATTATGGATCCCCAAGATTACTCATGTCAAGTTTCAAGCCTTAAGTCACATTTTTGCTCAGTTAATTGAGTAGTTGACCTAAAAATCAACTGTATTGGGGAAATAGTCAAGTATGGCCAATTTATAGTCAAACTTCATAATTTTTGATCCACATCAACATTATAAACTCATATGTATCATTTGATCAAGTTTGGACCATAATTCCTCAAGAAATTTGATCAAATCATCAAAAGGGAAAAATGGTCAAAATTAGGGTTTTGACTGAGAAAAGGCAATTTCTGATTTTTGACCTAGCAAATGGTTAATTGGTTTGAGGCATGATCTTAAAAGTTCAATTTTATCATTTTGAACTAATGTAATGGCTCAAAACATTTCTCAAGGTCAATTGGATTGATAGTTGATTTTCAGTCAACTGATCAAAAGTCAACTGTACACTGAAAAGTCAAACTTTGACTTTTTAGTCAATCAAGTGTCAAAGATCACAATTCATCAAAATATGTCAAAATATGAAACTTGTTCATCAAGAAATCAAAAAGTCAAGATTTCATTTTGAAAAGTCAAAGTTTTCAAACTTAGAAATTTTTCTAAGTATGGAAAACTTCATGTTTTTTCATAACTTTGAGCAAAATTTTCACCATGATGCAAGGTGATTAAAAGGAAACATTCAACATGAAAGTTGTAGATCTCCATGAGATCTACAACATTTCTTTACACAACTTCTTCTAAAAATGCTTGGATCTCAAGTTATTAATTCATGAAGTCATAGTCTTGAAACTAAACACTTAGTGAAATTTTGAACATTTTTGGTCAGGATTTTGACCTAACTTCTGACCCAAGTTTCACCTAGTTCCAAGGGGAATTTTCAAAAGTGATTCAAATAGGGGTTGTATAGAACATTACAAGCTTTCCAAAATGTCAAAGAACTCCTTGAGATCATTTGTGAGCAAGGAGAATCGAAGGTCAGAAGTTGGGGTTTCAAGTTGTTTTACAAGACAATTTTTGTGATGAACAAAATTCAAGTCTCAAACCTATGATGCATAATATTTGCTTTGCAGGCCTCAAACTTGTTAGGAACTCCATAATTAATTGCTTGCTTAGCTGTTAGAGGTCTCAACTCAAGCATTCAATGCAATTTCATGCTTTATATTCATTTTAGGAAGAAAGTGCACAATGTCATTTTGAAAAAGTAGCTTTATGCACAAAACATGTTCTTGAGCCTTGAAATTGTTTTCTTCTGATCATACATGTCCTATAACTCAAGAGAAGTTTGTATAAAGCCTTAGAATCACTCAGCCCATGCTTGTACTTCATCTTGGAACCATACATTCACTTTTCTTCAAAATCAAGCAACCTAGCCATAACTCTATAACTCAGAAATCCTTTGTGCAAAACCTCTCCAACCTTTTGCTTATACATACACAAGTACTTGGCAACAAAACACGCGCATGCTTGAGCCCCAAAACTCCCAAGAACTCATAATTGCATCACATACCTCCATTCTTGCATAACCTGACCTAAAGTTTGAAACTCACATCTCCCTCGTGCGTTTTCAAGCCTTTTTGTTCCTAAAGCTTCTAAACATCATTTAGAACTCATCCCACACCCTGTTACAAGATTGTAACACCATTAACACCATCCTCCATTTTCAAAAACAGAGTCTTGCACCCTGACTTCTCCAGAACTCCTCAGGAACTTTCAGCTCAAGCTAAGCATCACATTAGCTTCCTGGGAACTTAAGGAAGCTAATCCAATCATTGGAACTCACTAAAAGCTGCTCAAACTCAAAACACGATACCCTCTTGCAAGGTGAGTTTTTTGACTTTTGAACTCTTCATACATGCGTCATTAATAGTTAATTTATGAATAAGAAATGTAGGTACCATTGTCCTGAAGCTAACCGTGTCTTTAGATTTCATTTATATTGCTTGAGTAGTTAGAATTTTGAATCTGAACATCCTGGAAAAATTAGGTTAGAATTTGGTACCATTCAAAACTCATGCTTATTTTTTATTTATAGCTTTAGTTAATTACATTTCTAGAATCGTGGTGAAATTTGCCACAAGTCTCATGTTTACATTTTTGCAAATGGATGAGAAATGAACAAGATGCAGGTGGTCCGGCAAGAGGTTGAAGATGAAGTTGTTTTCATGGAGCAGTTTCTAATATATATTTGTTGTTTTACATGAGTTAATGGATGTATCACCAGCCTAGTGGTTAAAGCGCACGCCTGTTACCATGAGGTCCTGGATTCAAGCCCCATCGACACATTTTTTTCTCCATTTTTTCACCTTTTTTGATATTTTTCTGTTTTGCAGCGCTTGAGCCAGTTTAGTTTGGGGCTTACTTTTTTTCTTCTTACAATACCTCCTGGCTATTTTTTTAACCCCCTTAACCTTTTTTTTATTTCTTATTTTATTTTTACTTTTTTATCTTTCATTTATTTATTATTAATATTATTATTATTACTACTATTTTCATTAATAAGAAAAATCCAAAAAAAAATATTTATATTTTATTATTTATATTTTATTATTTATATTTATTTAGTTTATTTTTCTTTACAAAAATAAAAGAGCAAATAAACATTCTCTTTAATAAATTATTTCACCTCTTTTATTTGTATTATTTTGTAAATTAAAATCAATTTAGAACTTAGGGTCTTTTATTTAATCATTTTTATTTATTAATTTAATTAAATTCACCAAAACTCTAAAAAATACTTTTCCTTAAATTATTTTATTTTACTAACTTAATATTAATTTTATTTTTAGTTATTTATTTTAGTTTAATTAGTTAGGTTAAAAAACCCTTTTCATAAAAAACCAAACAAAAATCATATTCCTTTTCACATTTACATTCTTGCATTTTATTTGTCTATTTTGTATATTTATTCTATTCAATATGGCTGTAATAATTATTTAGATTTAATTTCTTGCAATATTTCCCATTTGTAATTTGTATACCCCCTCCCCTAAATGATGTAATAGTGTGGTAATTTTAATTTCCGCAATTTATCGCTTTATATACAAATGCTAGTAATTAGGGTTTTGTATGGAAAGACTAAAACCAACCAATAGAAAACCCTAATAGAAGATAAAAAATGCATGTAAATCAATACACTTGCACACAAACACCCCTAGGGTAAATCCACTTGGTTGCCTTACAAAAACAGCCATATTAGGCATGTGAGGTATCTTAGAAAAAACAAGCAAAATACAAGATCATAGTCCCTCGATGACGCTATCTATGTTGCATTTTTTAAATGATCTTATTACCTAAAGAAAAATGCTAAGATATCTTGCAACATTACTAATCATGGTTATACAAAGACCCACACCTATCCCTTTTACATCCAAGATAGGGTTACTTACCAAATCAATGGCAAGATAACAATGTCAAAGGAAAGAGGAAATAAATATGAAATACTTTTGAAGTAGGTAGAATGTTCCTAGTTACTTTCTCAATTTCAAACCAAAACATCCTTTCTATTTTTAAAAACAAACACCAACACTTTCAAAATATCTTTCAAACTTGAAAACATTTTCAAAAGATCAAACACTTTGTATGCATTCTTACAAACGAGAATTATTACAAAGTTTGCCTAAACAAATGCCTCTTTACAAAATACTTTCAAAAACCACACAAAGCACATTTTCAAACAAAAGCAAGTGATCTAGCAAGTAACTAAGAGCTCATGGAAAACCATGGATGGAAAGGGTGCTAATACCTTCCCTTTTCATAATCTACCCCCCGAACTCAAGAAAACATCTCAAAGGTCTTTCCTATGCTTTTCACCTTTCCTTTTGGATAAAAGAAAAGTCGGTGGCGACTCTTGCTAAACCGCAACCCTTGCAATCAAACGCAAAACAATCAAGTCAGTTCTCCCACCATAACACAGAACTGGTGACTCTGCTGGGGAAATTTATAAAAGTGGGGTTACCTTAGGGCTAGATCACATTTATTTGCTTTCTTTATTTGACTTGCATGTTTTACATTATGGTTCCTTGTTTGGGTTTGTTTTAATCTTACACCCGGATTTGGGACACCTTTCTTAGGTAAGTAGCAATAAACTGTGAGAGAACTGTGCAGGGTATACCGACACGGTTGAAACAGTAGCTATGTTGATGCAATACTCTGGTGTGTACCGGTAGCCCTTGAGTAAATCAAGGAGAATACGGGGCCACCGCGTGGTGTCAGAAAGTGTCAACTGACTTTAGCACCTTAATTGACCAACTTGGCTTTTAGGACGTAGTGAGATAGCTATCTTTGGTATAAACCGAAAGTCGGTTGATACTCGATACTACACTCGTTAAGGTTTGACCCTTGTATTTTGTTTGGTGGCAAGTCAATTGTCTATCGGAACGAGAATTTAGGGAAATACCGGTGATATTGAGATCCCTTAGAACCCAGTTACTATATTTAGGACAGGTTGAACCAATCCAACTTCAAGAGGGTATCACCATAAAACCCATGCAAGCCTGAAACTGAAGGTCTTTATGTGATTTTATTGTGTTTATCTGCTATATCTGAACATAGTCATGGCATCATAACAAAGCATGTCATACTAACCTTTTCAAGGATTCTTAGGGTTTATTTTTGTCTTGTTTTATAGGACATGGCTCTTGCCCGCATATTCACTATCCAAATCAGTTTGGTAAAAGTACCTCCTCAGCTTAAAGAATTGGCATCAAGGGTTCCAGAAAGCTCCCCATTCACAAAAATACATGGTAGACTTATCAACTTGGTCACTTCAAACCCTGATGAAGAAATGTTAAAAGTGCTCTTTCAGTTCTTTGACCCTCTCCATCACTGCTTCACTTTCCCAGATTACCAGTTAGTGCCTACTATGGAGGAGTTTTCTCTGCTGTTAGGGGTGCCTATACTTAATGATGTACCTTTAAATGGTATGGAAAGAGACCCTAAACCTGAAGATATTGCTAAAGCTTTGTCCTTACAACGGTCTAACATAGTGGTAAATTGGGAAACCAGGAGAGGTGTCAAAGGTTTTTTGGCTAAGTTCTTGTTCGAGAAAGCTCACCATTTCTGGGATACCTTGGACATACAAGATTGTGAAGAGGTGTTAGCCCTTCTCATCTATGGATTGGTACTGTTTCCTAATCTGGACCAACTCATAGACGTGAATGCGTTTAAGATTTTCCTGTCACGTAACCCAGTACCTACTCTGCTTGGAGATATCCTACATTCGTTGCATACTCTCACCATAAACAGGAGATAAACCCTTATATGTTGCGCACCTCTTTTGGCAAGGTGGTTTATTTTGCACCTACCCCGATCCGTCTCGAAGAATGAACAAGGTTTTAGATGGTCTCAAAGGCTGATGACTCTTACACATTCAGGCCTTCATTGGTGTCTCCGGTCCTCGGAGAATGTTACCATTATCGATCGCTGTGGTGAATTCCCTAATGTCACTCTCTTAGGAATTAGGGGAGGAATCACTTACAATCCTTGTCTGGCACTACAACAGTTTGGATACGCAAGAAGGGATGGTCCTCATGATGCACTTATTCAAGGAATCATTTTCGACTACGAGAATGATGCTCAGGATTACCGCAAAAGGTTCATGAGAGCTTGGGGCATGGTACATAGAGTTGATAGCAAGACACTGGGGTACAAGAATTCCATCCCTCTTGAGCCTTATCTCAAATGGGTACGAGCTCGTGCTCAAAGTCTTATGATGCCTTATCCCTCTATTCTCCCAGTCATTATAGAGCCTATTGTGGAAGGAGATGTCCCGTACACTATCCTTCATCCTAATATGCCCACTTCTCTCGAAGACTTGCAAAGAGATTAGATACAGCTTAGAGGGGAGCGAGACACTTTTGAGGCCTAATTCTACGCCAACAATAAGAAGGTTTTGGAACTCACCAAGCAGCTTCATGAGGAGTGGAGTCTGAACGCCTACATCGCGCCAAAGAGGATGCACTCAACTTTTTTATCTTAAAGTTTTTTTGAATTTTTTTGTAAGCCCAAAAAGGCATGATGTACTCAAGATTTGATTTATCAATATAACGTGTGTTCCTTTTTGGTCTAAAGAAAATTTAAATCTCTAATTTCCTTGAAATCATTGCATATGCATTTACCATTCATCATAACATAAGCAGGTTTCTTACAACAAGTCTCCTCATCTTTCTACTGTTTATTTCGGTAAGATGGATCTCGAGAAGACAGTAAAAGACCTCCAAGCACATAATGCTCAGTTTCAACAGATGTTCTTGACTCTAGCCAAAGGACAATAAGATTTGAAAACTTTGCTGGTTGAAGAAAAGAAGAAGAAAGCAAAGAAAATAACCAGAGTTCTGAATATGGGAAGAAGGTTCCAAGGACAAGCCAGACGAACCCTAGACTTTGCAACGTTATCTGGTGAAAAAGATAATCAAGAAGGGAAAGGCAAGGAAGAAGTTGTCCAACCAGAATCTGAAGAGGAAGAAGAAGAAGAAGATTACTCTGAAGAGTAGTATCCCCCGACCGACGACAAATACAAACATCTGGAAGAACGACTAAGCGCAATGGAAATTCAGAAAGTGCCCAAGCTAGACTTTGAAGAGCTGGGTTTGGTATCTGGAATTGTCATTCCACCAAAATTCAAGGCACCAATATTTTCTAAGTACAAAGGAGTTTCGTGTCCCAAGATGGATCTCTGATCCTATGTGAGGAAGATACAGCCTCACACTGCTGACAGAGATTTGTGGGTACACTTCTTTCAAGACAGTTTATCCGAAACTCAACTTGATTGGTTCTATCAACTGGAAAGGGCCAATATCCATAATTGGGAAGACCTTGCCGCTGCTTTTTATAAATAGTATCAATACAACACAGACCTTGCTCTTACCCGTACTCAACTCCAGAGTATGGCTATGGTTTCAAGTGAGGGTTTCAAAGACTACACTCAGAAATGGAGGGACTTAGCAAGAAGAGTCCAACCTCCTCTTTCTGAAAGAGAACTAGTAGACAAGTTTCTGGGTAACCTGTCTGGTCCTTTCTTTTATCATTTAATTGGAAGCTCCTCAGTAGGCTTCACTGAATTAATCTTGACCATGGAAAGAGTGGAAGCTGGGATTAAGAATGGGAAGATCCAAAAAGACGCATCCTCCGCCGCTGTAAGAAAAACATTTATTGGGAAGAAAGAAGTTGGTGTTGTGTATTCTCAAAGAAATCAATATAGGACTGAACACCGAATAATGGTAGGGGCTCTCATGATCCCTAATCCTGCACCTACTTAACAAAGGAACGATCACCCTAGAACAGAAAAACCAGTAAGACAATTTACCCAGATTAATATGACACTATCTCAAGTCCTACCACATTTGTTGAGATCTAATCTGGTAACTTTGAAGGAAGCTCCGAAGAATCCTAACACAACCTCTCCTCACTACCATCCTAATGCTCGTTGTGCTTACCATTCAGAAAGCCCAGGCCATGATACCAACAACTGTTGGGCTTTGAAAAACAAGGTGCAAGACCTTCTTGAAGAAAAAGAAATTGAGTTTGATGCTCCTGAGATCCCAAATGTTATCACCGCTCCTATGCCCAAACATGGCCGTGGTGTTAACACTGTTGAAGATGATATGTTTGTTACTGCTGTTGATGAACTTGTTACTCCTCTCCTGACTGTCAAGAAGAACCTATTGAAGGCCGGTTTATTTCCGGGTTGTGATGAAGGTTGCCACTTCTGTTTATCCCTACCAACTAGTTGTCATTTATTGAAAGTAGGTGTTCAGCACCTAATAGATGACAAAGAGATTTTGTTTGAAAAGACTCCCGTTCGAACCATTTCTTACAAAGATTTTTCAATAGTAACCATTTATGCCAATCCTTCCAGGGTCTCCACCAAAAGACCCGTTAGGATTACATCTGCTCCTAAAGTAGCTCCACTGATAATTACTATGCCAGGTCCAATCCCGTACTCATCAGATAAAACTGTCCCATGGAACTATGGGGGTGACGTCTACTATCACGCCGTCAAGCAAGATTGGCTGGCTGATGAAGACTCAATTCTTGTGAAGGCTGACCCCGACATCAGTAATATTGCGGGAACCAGCAAGATAACCCGAAGTGGAAGAATTTTCTCTCCAGAGATTACTCCTCTGAAGACTGTTACCGGTCCTGTGATCATCCCTGTTCTTGTTCCTGTTGACACTACTACTGCTACAATCCCTTTGGTTACTGATGTTAACACTCCTACCACCAAGTCAACTGAGACTCGGGGAAAAGTTATTCTGGTTGAGCCTGTCCGGATGAAGGACAAATTGTATCTATCCCTGAGGCCTCCCAAAAGGAAATGGAAGAAATTCTGAAAATTATAAAGACAAGCGACTACAACATAGTCGAACAGCTAGGGCAGACTTTGTCAAAGATTTCCATGTTGGCTTTATTGTTGTGCTCTGAGGCTCATGCGAAGGCCTTGGTGAAATTTCTTAAAACTGCCCATGTACCACAAGAAACCTCTGCTGATCAGTTCCAAGACTGCGTGGCCAGTTTAACCGCTAACAATGGTTTAGGCTTTTCTGATGCTGACTTGACACCTAGAGGGAGGAAGCACAATGAGGCATTGAATGTCTCTGTCGAATGCAGGGGCACAACTTTGGCCCATGTTTTGGTTGATATCGGTTCGTCTTTGAATGTGATGCCTAAGAAGGCTCTTGATAGAGTCGACTGTGAAGGTTTGGCCTTAAAACCCAGTAACATAGTGGTAAGGGCATTCGAAGGTTCAAAGAGAATGGTGCATGGGGAGGTGGACATCCCCATAAAAGTTGGAACTAAAACCATTGATTCAACTTTTTATGTGATGGACATTCTCCCTTCCTATTCCTGCTTATTGAGCCGACCATGGATTCACAATGCTGGTGCCGTCACTTCTACATTACATCAAATGCTGAAATACCCAACCAAGGGGAAAATCATTACTGTCCATGGAGAAGAGAAATATATGGTCAGTCACTTAAACTCCTCCAGATACGTGGAATTGGATGGTGAATTCATTGAAACTCCGTTTTATCATTTCGAGGAAGTCCCACCAACAGTAGCAGTAACCAATGATGTTTCCTAAATCCCGAAGATTACAAGACCTTCGATAAAGATGTCTTCTCTAAAAGATGCCAAGGCAGTGATCGAGGAAGGTGGGTGAACTATTTGGGGCCAACTCCTAGATATCCCATACAAATCTAACAAATTTGGTTTGGGTTTCACCTCAGGAGCCCATAAAGTTGTACCCCGTGCTCGTACCGGGGGACCACCCTTGAAGATCAGCGACCACAGAGTCAATGCTGTGGAGGATGATTAGGATAGCTACGACCTAGAGGAATGGATTTTTCCAACTGTCAACGAAGGACTCAGCAACTGGGAAGCTAAAGACTTTGTCCCAATTACTTTTTTCCAACAGTAATTGTCTTTAAATTTTGGTCGGATCTGTAATAATTAAACAAATTCAGACTTTTAAAATCTTGTGTCTTACCCGAGGCACAACGGTCCATTTGTAAGGGTTGTTACCTCATTTTCATATGTCATCAATGAATCATGGATGTTTTTGCATACAAACTTTGTGTTCTTTGTCTTTCTTTTCTACATTTTTACTTTCTTTCAAAGATAGCTATACTCTTACACACACTCACATTCAAAATGCAGGTCTACATCCATTAGGGATCCCATGGGTAACGATTCTGCTATGGCCTTTTGTGACTCTGAAAATCTAATCTACCAAGCCGAAGACGAAGGTGAGGAAGATTGTGAAGTGCTAGGGGAACTAGCCAGGTATCTACAACAAGAAGAGAGGACCATTAAGCCCCACGAAGAACTAGTGGACACAGTTAACCTAGGTACCGAAGAGGACAAAAAAGAAGTCAAAGTGGGTGCCAATCTGGAATCTAATGTCAAGAAGCGTCTAACTCAGTTGCTACATGATTATGTTGAGGTCTTTGCTTGGATGTACAAAGACATTCCAGGACTTGACGCTAATATCGTGGTACATTATCTACCAACAAAATAAGACCGCCCTTCGGTAAAACAGGAAGTCCGTCGCATGCGAATAGACATGTCAGAGAAGATCAAGGCCGAAGTCATGAAACAATTCAGCGCCGGATTCTTAGCCGTTACCTCCTATCCACAATGGGTCGCCAATGTTGTTCCCGTGCCTAAAAAGGACGGTAAGGTACGAATGTGCGTAGACTACAGATATTTGAATAGGGAAAGCCCTAAGGATGATTTCCCACTTCCCCACATTGATATTCTGGTTGATAATACAACACAGCATAAGGTGTTTTCCTTCATTGATGGTTTCTCAGGCTACAACCAAATCAAAGTGGCACCTGAGGACATCGAGAAAACGACCTTTGTCATACAGTGGGGCACATTCTGTTACAAGGTTATGCCATTCGGGTTGAACAATGCTGGGGCAACCTATCAACGTCCCATGGTAGCTTTATTTCACGACATGATACATCACGAAATAGAGGTTTATGTGGACGACATGATAGCCAGATCTCAAACTGAAGAGGAACATCTTGACCATTTGTGGAAACTGTTTGAGAGACTGAAGAAATATAAGCTGAGGTTGAACCCGAATAAATGCACATTTGGGGTGAGGTCTGGAAAACCCCTAGGCTTTGTCGCCAGCAGTAAAGGTATCTAAGTGGATCCTGCCAAAGTGAAAGCAATATAAGAAATGCTTGCTCCTCATACTGAGAAGGAAGTCAGAGGATTCTTAGGACGGTTAAACTACATTGCCCAATTCATTTCTCACTTGACCGCTACTTGTGAACCAATCTTCAAATTACTGAAGAAAGATCAAGTAGTCCATTGGAATGATGAGTTCCAAACTGCCTTCGACAAGATAAAGAGTACCTACAAGAGCCTCCTGTGTTGATGCCACCAGTCGACGGAAGACCCTTGATCATGTATCTAACTATTTTGGAAAATTCAATGGGGTGTGTATTGGGGCAGCATGACGAGTCTGGCCGAAAAGAGCATGCTATTTATTACCTGAGCGAAAAGTTTACCGACTGTGAAACAAGATATTCACTGCTCGAGAAAAATTGTTGCGCTCTAGCATGGGATGCTCATCGGCTAAGATAGTATATGCTGACCCATACTACCTTATTGAAATCCAAGATGGATCCAATAAAATACATATTCGAGAAGGCTTCCCTCTCTGGGAGAATAGCAAGATGACAAATGATCCTGACGGAGTATGACATTCAGTACACTACCCAGAAAGCAATAAAGGGCAGTGTGCTAGTCGATCACCTTACTCATCAAGCTGTGGATGACTATCAGTCCATGAAATTCAAATTCCCGGATGAGGACATCATGATGGTAAACAACTGAGAAGAATTTAGACCATATGACGGACCTGAACAAGGATCCTGATGGACCATGGTTTTTGATGGGGCGTCCAACGCACTCGGAAATGGCATGGGTGTTGTACTCATATTCCCTGAAGGATGTCACACTCCCTTTACTACAAGACTCTGTTTCAACTGTACAAATAACATGGCAGAATACGAAGCGTGCATTTTTGGTCTCAAAGCTGCCATGGATTTGGGAATCAAGTCCTTAAGTGTGTTCGAAGATTCAACCTTAGTCATCTGCCAGATGAAAGGAGAATGGGACACGAGGCACCCTAAACTTATCCCCTACAAAGAAAATGTGTTGACATTGATCCCACATTTTGAGGAGATTACCTTCGAGCATTTCCCGCGAGAAGAAAATCAGCTAGCAGACGCGCTAGCCACAATGTCATCCATGTTTAAACTCAAGTGGCGTAACGAGGCTCCCCAAATCACCATTGAACGGATGGATGAACCAACTTACTATCACGAGATCAATACTTAAGAAGTAATGGGCCAGCCTTGGTTCCATGAAGTTAAGAGGTATCTCAAGGCTCAAGAGTATCCGGAAGGAGCTTCAGTTAATGATAAGAAGTTCTTGAGGAGATTCTCTGCTAAGTTCCTCATCAGTAATGGCATGCTCTACAAACGCAACCACGACTCTGTACTGCTTCCTTGCGTAGACAAGGTTGAGGCAGAAAGGATCATGGCTGATCTACATGAGGGCACTTTTGGCACCCATTCTAGTGGACATATAATGGCAAAGAAGATCCTACAGGAAGGTTTTTACTGGTCTACCAAGGAAGCAGATCACTATCAACATTCATGAACTTGTCATAAGTGTCAGATCTATGCTGACAAAGTGCATGTACCTCTAGTTCCTCTGAGTGTCCTGACTGCTCCCTGGCCATTCGCGATGTGGGGCATTGATATGATTGGAGAAATCAAGCCTACAGACTCTAATGGACACTGCTTCATCTTGGTGGCCATTGAATATTTCACGAAGTGGGTTGAGGCAACTTCTTTCGCTTCTGTTACCAAGAATGTTGTCGCTCGGTTCATCAAAAAGAATATCATCTATCGGTACAGTATATCAGAGAGAATCATCACAGACAATGGTACGAATCTCAATAATACTATGATCATCGCACTGTGCGTGAAATTCAAAACCCAGCACCATAATTCTTCCCCTTACCGGCCAAAGATGAATGGTGATGTCAATGCCACAAATAAGAACATCAAAAATATCATACAAAAAATGACAATAACCTACAATCACTGGCATGATATGCTACCATTCGCTCTCCACGGTTACCGTACCACAGCGCGCACATCGACCGGGGCAACACCTTACTCTCTGGTATATGGTATGGAAGATGTCTTGCCTATTGAGGTCCAGATCCATTCTCTGAGAATCATGAAGGATGCAGAGATGAGTGAAGACGATTGGATCCAAACTCTTCTTGATCAACTGGACTTGATTGATGAGAAAAGGCTTACTGTTGTCTGTCATGGTCAAATGTATCAAAAAAAGATGATCAAGGTGTTGTACCCCAAAATTTTCCCTCCCATAATCTTCAAAGTTTTGCAGAGCATCACCTCAAATGGTTCAAAGTCTACTCAAGGGTTGCACAGTAAAAACATCCTCCTAAGCCAGTAAAAATTAGGGTTTTGGTTCCTGCAAGGAAGTTGAGGTTTTCAAGGGCTCAATCAAGTCCCATATGCCCATATACATTGTCAAGAATCTACATGCCAAGTTTCAAGGCTCACAAGGTCAAGTTGCACGGTCAAAAACCCTAATTGCTCCATAGTCAACTATAGGGGCAAAATGGTCATTTGGTAGTCAAAAGTCAACATTTTTGGTCAACATCTTTTTTTGAAGCCACAATCATCATTTGGTCAAGTCTTGACCATGATTTCACAAGAATGGCTCAAAAATCATCAAGGTGTCAAAGGTTTCTATTTTTGGACAGCTGAAAAGTCAACTGTAACTTGACCAAGGCATAACTTTTTCATGGTTCATCATAAAAATCCCATCCAATGCTAATCTTGAAGGGGAAGACATTTCCTACAACTCATATTCACATTCCAAGTCCAAGAAATGCTCTCACAAAAAGTTATCAATTTCAACATTATAGGTCATTTTCAAAAGTCAATAAAAAGGCACTTTAAGTCAAAGACCATAACTTGAGTTTGGTAAATCAAAATGACATGGGACCAAAGGCATTGGTTAGAGGACTTCAAGACCTTTCCAAAATGTCCAAGAACATGTTCATAGCTTCAAAATTGAGCAAGATATGCATTGGAGAAGTTGGGAAATTTTTGTGAAATGGCCAAAACCAATTATCCTTGAAACTTCATTTTTGACAAAAGGGGCCCACTTTTTCCACTTGTTTCAGCTTGGCCATGCCTCCCACGTGTCCCACAATTTATTTCAAGATTAAAAATTAATTTTCCCATTTTTATTTAATTTTATTTGATTTAATTCATTTTAAATCTTTAAAATTCAAATGAAACTCAAGAAAATTAATTAAGGGATATATTTTGTGTTGAATTGCTTTCATACACCATCATTCACCTTACCAAACTCGTGCAAGACCTATTCCAAGCCTAGAAATTCAAATTTTCACAAAAATGGCAAGTGGTTTCAATGGAGTTTATGGCAAAATCAAGAACATAATTGCAAGGTTTCAATGACCATTATTCTGATTGATACTCATTACATAACACATATGCAAGCTTCCCAATACGATACACGACCTAGAAAGCTCCAAAACAACATAAACAAATTACAAAAATCTCAAGGAAAAGTGGCAAACTGAAAACCATCTTGCAGCCCAATTCAAGCTTCCTTCTTGATCCAAACACCCTCCTTACATCCCCAGGAGTCTATTGCTATCAAAAACGAGCCCTAACACCATCAGAATCAAAGCACACAACTCACACGGTTTGAATTATTTTTCAGAATTACATATCATCATTCGTGTGTTTTTAACCATGCTTTTGAATTGATTTATGTTAATAGGGATGTTCTGGAGCTTTTGGCTTAATCCAATTTGGTTGTAGTGCCCTGAATAGGAATCCACCATTAGCGATTTCTAGGTTTTCAGAGACTTTGAAATTGGGGGTTTTGTCATACTGTAAAATTGAAACTCTAAACAGGCATGGTTGAACTCAACACAATGAGACGAGTATGATGCACACCTCGCACCCAATTTATGCTTCATGTGCGTCTAATCGCTATTTCCATAATGCTTGTATTTTGTGGGGGTTTAAAACCCCCGCTATATGTTTTATGTTTGTAGGAAAAGCTTGAAGACGATGGCGTGGCACCCAGGCATTGGTCCATTCAAAATCATGCGCGCTCTTTTTGTTTTTTCAGCATATAATGCGTGTTTTCTATATTATATTTCTTTTCTATTTCATTAACAAATGCACAGGTTTGGTCCAGTTGTTGGCCATGTGTCTTGTAATCTCTGGGACCTGGGTTCGATTCCCAGGTCCTCCATAATTCCAATATCATTTTTCCTAATGCTTTCCTGTGCAGTTTCCAAAACGTTGAACACCATGCACCTCACCCATCCAACAAGCCAAGTGTCATTGGAGGCAGATCTAAAGGACAAAAAGTGTAGAACACCATACTCTGGAGTTAAGCATGCTGCAGGAAACCAAGGGAAGTCAAACGTGGCTTGCTCAAATGGGCCAGAATTCCAATCACACCCTCCTATTTGGCCCACACCCCCTTCCATGGGTTTATTCTTTTCCTTTCATTTTTTATTTTCCAATTTAATTCTTAACCTTTTTTTTATTTTATTTCTTATTAACATAATTAACCAATTAACATATTTTCATAAAAAAAATAAAAAAGAATTAACATCATTATTATTATTATTATTTTATTTTTTAAATAAACAATAATTGAATTAGTTTAATTAGGCAATTTCAATTTCTTTTCTTAATAATTAAAATAGATCTAGAATTAGGAAAAATTAACTTTTAGCTTTATTTATTTTTTTATTTATTTTATTTCATAAAAAAACATAAAAAACAAAAAATATTTTCTTTTAATTAAATTAATTAATTAGTCATTAGTCATTTTTAATTTCATTTTAATTACAAAAAGACCAAAAAAAAATTCTCTTTTCTTAAAAGGGTCAACACCCTTAGAACATTCCGATTTAATTTTTATTCGCGCACGGTTTATTATTATGTAATTGCTTCCAAGACATGTAATAGTTAATTAGGTTTACTGCTTTATTTTAATTTCTCGTACTTATTTACCAAAAACGGATCTTTTTGTATTTTTGGCGATGTATAGACCCGCGCCTTGTAATAGCGTAGGATTTATGTTTCCGCAATTTACTTTCAGCACCCCTTAACTGTTAAATGCATGCAAGAATGTATGGTAAATAAAAACAACTCGTAGCTCACTAATTAACAAAGACAAACATAACATGAAAAAAAAACACAATACACACACCACTTCTAGGGTACGCCTCATTCGTTGCCTTCGAAACGTGGTCATCAAGTATAGGACGTTTTAGAGGTCACCCTTAGTCTAAATATCCAGTTGCCTCGAAACAGTTGCCTCGAAACGGTTGCCTCGGATTAAAAAGGATCTAGGACATTAGGGTTACTTCTAAGGTGTCCTAACTGTTGCTTCGGTGACCACACTGTCCCTAAAATCGAATTGACCCGAACACCTCCAACGGTGGTGCTACCTACCTCTCAATGGTGGGATGGCATTACCTAAAGGACACTTACACAGCTTAATTCCTTAGGGTAGGTAGATGACTCATGGGTACTTGCTCTTTTCAAAAACAAACAAAATACTTTTCACACCTTACACTTTCAAAAGCTTTCAAAACAAATTTTTCAAACACTCTTGAGGACAGATACAAGAGTTATTCAGAAATCTTTCAAAGAAACTTTTTTCAAACCCACTCACATTTGAAAAGCAAACATCATTTTGAAAACATAAGAGCAAGTACCTAAGAGCCCATGGATAACCATGGATAGAAAGGGTGCTAACACCTTCCCTTTCTATAAATCTACCTCCTGAACCGAGAAACATTCTCATAAGGAATTTTGTTGTGCTTTTGTCCTTTCCATGTTGGAGAAAATAAAAGACGGTGGCGACTCTTGCTTCCGCGACATTTCGCGTAACCAGCTTAAAAAACAGTCAGTTCTATTTCCACTAATCACAGAACTGGCGACTCTGCTGGGGATACTTTTAAGTGAGGTGTACCTTAGGATAGCTCATACTTGTGTTTTCAATTGCTTTGTTTTGTTTGCTTTATTATTGTGGGCACTGTCTTGGGAGTTCTATAGATCCTAACCTGGATCTGGGGGAATACCTCTTAGAAAGTAGCAACAAGGCTGTGAGGGAACTGTGCGGGGTATACCAACACGGTTGAAGTAGTCTGCTACGTTGATGTGGTACTTTGGTGAGTACCGGTAACCCTTGAGTCAAGTCAAGGAGAGTACGGGGCCGCCGCGTGGTGTCATGAAGCATCAACTGACCTTAGGAACCTTAATTGAACCATCTTGGCCTCTTTAGGATAGTGAGATAACTGACTTTGGTGCAGTCCGAAGTTGGTTGATACTCGATACTACACTCATTGAGGGTTGTTTTCTTGGAATATTTTGATCGCCAGTTCAGTGGCTAAATAGAAACGATGAACACAGAAAACAATCCAATGATATTGAGATCCTTAGAACCCGGTTACTTTTGATAGGACAGGTTTTGAGCCCACCAACTTCAAGAGGGTAATACCTAGACCCCATGCTGGCCTAAACTCTAAGGGTTGTCTTGTGTGACTTGTGTGCCTTACCATGTTTGCTTTTTGTGAATACTTGTGGTGTGGTCTTATCATAGCATCATAACATCATACAGCATCATATGCATTGACTAACCACTTCAAGGGTTCGAATCTTCATCTTTGTTCTTGTTTTGTAGGACATGGAAACTATCCGCAGAAAGACAATTCAGGTCAACCTTATCAGGGTCCCTCCTCAGCTTAAGGAATTTACATCCAGGATTCCCGAGAACTCTTCCTTCAGTGAAAGGCATGGTAGACTCATCAGCTTTGTCAATACCAACATTGAAGAGGATATGGTGAAATTGTCGTTCCAGTTCTTTGACCCTCTGCATCACTGTTTTACTTTCCCAGATTATCAGTTGGTACCTACTTTGGAAGAGTTTTCTCAGCTTCTGAAGATTCCTATCCTTAGTCAACTACCCTACAATGGTACAGAAAAGGAGCCAAAACTTGAAGAGGTTGCTAAAGCATTATGCCTACAACCATCTGACATCAAGGGACATTGGGAAGTTAGAAGTGGTATCAAAGGGTTCTTGGCCAAGTTTCTGTTTGAGAAAGCCCAAGAATGTTGGAACTCCCTTGACCTACAAGCTTTTGAAGAAGTTGTGGCACTCCTTGTCTATGGGTTGGTGTTGTTCCCGAATCCAGACCAGCTTATAGATATCAATGCTGTCAAGATCTTCATGTCCAGGAATCCTATACCTACGTTGCTTGGGGACATCCTTCACTCATGTTACACTTGAACCATGAGAAAAAGAGGTGTTCTTATGTGCTGCACTCCTCTCCTGGGAAGGTGGTTTATTTCGCACCTTCCACAATCAGTTTTGAAGAACGAGCGGGGTTTGAGATGGTCACAACGATTGATGGCTCTTACACATGCTGATATACATTGGTGTTCTCGGTCCAGAGAGAATGTCACTATCATTGATCATTGCGGGGAGTTTCCTAATGTTCCTTTACTTGGAATCAGAGGAGGTATTACTTACAACCCCTGTCTGGCCTTGAGGCAGTTTGGATATGCTCAGAGGGATGGCCCTCATGATATGTTGATTCCTGACATAGTTTTTGACTTCGACAACGATGCACAAGGACTTCGCCAGAGATTTATCAGAGCTTGGAGGATGCCCAACAGGGTAGATAACAAGACACTAGGGCACAAGAACTCCATCCCCCTGGAGCCTTATCTCAAGTGGGTACGGGCCCGCTCCCAGAAGCTGGTGATGCCATATCCTCATGTTCTCCCTATGATCAAAGAGCCAGTCTTGGAAGGAGAGGTGCCCTACACCATTCAACATCCTGACATGCCTACATCCTGGGAAGAAATGCAGAAAAGCTGGATCCAACTCAAGGAAGAACGGGATTCTCTTGAAACCAGTCTACATGCCAGTGAGAAGAAGGTCTTGGAGCTCACGCGTCTACTGCACGAGGAAAAGACTCTCAACACTTACATTGCTCCAAAGAGGATGCGCAGTGTCTTTTGGGATTAATTATTTTGTAATGTTTTGCCCATGAGGCCTTGATGTACTGAACAAATTATTTCCTAATAAAAAGTGTGTTCCTTTTTTGGCTGCAACAAATTTGAACTTTCGAACCCTTGAATGCATTGCATAAATAGCATATCATGCATCATGTGCATAACAGGTACCCCTTTTTCTACAGGTTACTTAATCTTCTTCGCTGTTTATTTCAGCACTCAAGCATCATGAATCCTGAACTCACTACCGAGCAAGCTATCAAGGCCCTCCAGGCCCAGAATGCCCAATTTCAGGAGATGGTCATGAACTTGGCCCAGGGACAACAAGAGCTGAAGGCTTTGCTCCTGAAGAAGAATAAGAAGAAGAAGGGGATTGTGATATTCAACACTGGGCGCAGACTCGGGAATACACTGCAAAATGAAGCTGAGAGGATTACTCCATCTGTGGGGGAAGGCAGTCACCAAGGGAAAGAAGTCCCTAGTCCTGTGGTCTCTGACACTGAGACAGACTTCAATGATGAACAGTACCCTCCTGCTGAGGACCGGTATAAACAGCTGGAGGACAGGTTAAATGCTATGGAGATTCAACGTGTGCCTGGGTTAGATTTCGGAGACTTGGGGTTATCTTCTGGGGTAGTGATCCCACACAAGTTCAAGGCGCCGACCTTTGTGAAGTATGACGGGGCTTCCTGTCCTAAGATGCACCTCCGCTCTTATGTAAGGAAGATACAACCTTACACTGCAGACAAGAACTTATGGATCCACTTCTTCCAGGAGAGTCTTTCAGGGACTCATCTCGAATGGTTCTATCAGTTGGATGGAACCAACATTCGTAACTGGGAGGATTTGGCCACTGCTTTTTACAAGCAGTATCAATATAATTCCGACCTCGCTCCCACGCGTACCCAACTCCAGGGTATGTCACTGGGAACGGGTGAAGGTTTTAAGGAGTACGCACAGAAATGGAGAGACCTGGCTGGCAGGGTGCAGCCACCATTGACAGATCGTGAGCTAGTGGACATGTTCTTGGGGAGCCTATCTGGTCCATTATTCAACCATCTCATTGGTAATTCCTCTGCTGGGTTTACTGACCTGATCCTGACTGGTGAGAGGATCAAAGCTGGTATAAAATCGGGAAAGATACAGAAGGGTACATCCTCAAATGCTGAAAAGAAGCCCTTCAAGAAGGAGGCCAGTGCTGTGTACGGTCCCAGGAGACAGAACAAACCAGAACGCCGCCAAGCTGTCAACGCGGTGGTTATTTCTAAGCCTGCTGCTGCTCCTCAGCAATACAACCAGCCAAGAGCTGAGAGGCCCAAAAGGCAGTATACTAGGCTCAGCATGACTCTCTCTCAAATATTACCGCAACTGCTGTCAACTAGCCTGGTAACTATCAAGGAGGCTCCGAAGATGGTAAATACATCATCTCCGAAGTACAACCCCAACGCCCGTTGCGCTTATCACTCTGATAGCCCGGGACATTCTACTGATGACTGTTGGGCCCTAAGGAATAAGGTTCAGGACCTTATTGATGCCAAGGAAATACAGTTCGAGGCGCCCGAAAGGCCGAATGTTGTGACCGCTCCCATGCCCCAGCATGGAGTGAACGTTGTTGAGGAGGATCTGTATGTAGCTTCTGTGGATGATGTTGCTACTCCGCTGTTGAGCGTTAAGAGGAACCTGTTGCTGGCCGGTTTATTTCTGGGATGTAGTAAAGGTTGCCATCTGTGTGCTGATTCCCCTGCTGGTTGTTCTTTGCTGAAATCAGGCGTCCAAAACCTGATAGATAGAAAAGAGATCTTGTTCAAGAAGATTGCTATTCCTGATGTTCCTGCTGCCCCTGTTGAAGAAGTTTCAATTGTTACCATTTTCAACAACCCTTCCAAGGCTCCTTCAAAGAAGCCTATCAAAATTTTGCCTGTTCACAAGATTGCTCCTATAACCATTACTGTTCTGGGGCCCATCCCCTACAAGTCTGATAAAGCTGTCCCGTGGCACTATGGGGCAGATGTTTATGTTCTGGGAGTGAAACAAGAGTTCAATACTAGTACCGGTGTCACCAACATCACCGGGCCTGCTAAAGTCACTCGTAGTGGAAGACTGTTCTCACCAGACATTGCACCTCCATCCATTCAGAGGCCTCTTGTCATCACACCTGCCAGTGTGCCTATTTCCCCCCCTGATCAATTTTCTACCCCTGCTGCCGAGTCATCTGACGCTCAGGGTAAGGGGATTGCTACTGATGTGCCTGCCCGGACGGAGGCACTGAAGACCACTGTTGAGGCTTCCAAGCAAGAGATGGAAGAGATCCTCAAAATTATAAAGAAAAGTGATTTCAACGTCGTTGAACAGCTGGGGCACACCCCCTCCAAAATCTCCATGCTATCACTGTTGTTGTGTTCAGAGGCCCATGCCAAGGCCCTGATTGCTTTCCTGAAGACGGCCCACGTGCCACAAGAAACGTCTGCTGATCAATTCACCGATTGTATGGCCAACTTAACTACTGATAATGGCCTAGGTTTCTCTGATGCTGATCTGACAGCCAAGGGGAAGAACCATAATGACGCCCTGCATGTCTCCATTGAATGCAGGGGCACTACTCTTGCTCACGTGCTAGTTGACACTGGTTCTTCACTGAACGTACTACCCAAGAAAGCTCTAGACAGGCTGGACTGTGAGGGTTTAGAGCTTAAACCAAGTAACATTGTTGTCCGGGCCTTTGACGGGTCCAAAAGGATGGTACATGGTGAGGTTGACATCCCAATCAGGGTTGGGTCACAGTTCTTTGATTCAAAGTTCTATGTGATGGATATCCGTCCATCCAATTTTTGTTTGCTGGGTCGTCCGTGGATCCACAAGGCAGGGGCTGTGACTTCAACTTTACATCAGAAGCTCAAATACCCGGTCAGGGGGAAGATCGTAACAGTGCAAGGGGAAGAGGAATACATGGTCAGCCACCTCAACTCCTTCAGGTACGTAGAAATGGATGGGGAGTTCATTGAGACCCCCTTTCAACATTTTGAAGAGGTGCCACAAACATTGGCAGCAGCAGAGACAGTGACTGCAGAAGACTCTCCTTTGAAGATGGCATCCTTGAAGGATGCCCGGGCTGTGATTGAAAAAGGTGAATGTGCAAACTGGGGCAGGCTCCCTGATTTTACTCCTAATACTGACAAGTTTGGGCTGGGTTTCACTGCAGAGGCTCAGAAGGCTGTGCGCAAGGCAAGGATTGGAAGACCTCCTGTGCTCATCACCAATACAGGAGTGAATGATATTGAGGACGAAGCGGACGAATCTGAATTCGACAGCTGGATCTACCCAACGACCAACGGTGGACCTAGCAACTGGACTGCAAAAGACTTTACACCTATTACTTTTGTCACCCAGTAATGAACTTCTTTGTTTTGGATTTGTAATAAACAATAATTTGAAACATTATGGCCCGGTGTCTTACCCGGGGCACCGTGGTTCTATTTGTGAGGGCTTTTGTTTGTCACTTTCATATATCATGAATAAAAGCATTGGACGTTTTTCACATTTCAAATCTTGCGCTCCCTTTCTTTCTTTATATATTGCAAAACAACTGTATTTACACACACTCACTCATACAAGTTCCAATCCACTCTGGATCTCACTGGTAACGACTCTGCTACTGCCAGTTATGACTTCGAAAATCTGATCAACTTAGCCGAAGACGAAGGTGAAGATGATTGCGAGGTGCCTGGCGAGCTTGCAAGACTGTTACTCCAGGAAGAGAGGGCCATTCAGCCACATGAAGAGCCAGTGGAAACGGTAAATCTGGGTACTGAGACAGACAGAAAGGAAGTCAAGATTGGTGCCAATCTAGAGCTCAGTGTGAAACAACGGTTGATTCAGATGCTGCATGATTATGTGGAAATCATTGCCTGGTCTTACGAAGACATGCCGGGGTTGGATACCGACATTGTGGTTCATCACCTGCCTACCAAGGAAGACTGCCCGCCAGTAAAACAAAAGGTCCGCCGTATGCGTCCAGAGATGTCTGAGAAGATCAAAGCTGAGGTTATGAAGCAATTTGACGTCGGCTTTCTTGCAGTAACTTCTTACCCTCAGTGGGTTGCCAATGTGGTTCCGGTACCGAAAAAAGATGGTAAGGTCCGAATGTGTGTTGATTACATGGATTTGAACAGGGAGAGCCCCAAGGATGATTTCCCTTTGCCTCATATCGACGTTCTGGTTGACAATACTGCTCAGCACAAGGTGTTCTCCTTCATGGATGGTTTTTCAGGTTATAATCAGATCAAGATGGCTCCTGAAGATATGGAAAAGACTACCTTTGTTACTCAGTGGGGCACCTTTTGCTACAAGGTCATGCCTTTTGGGTTGAAAATGCTGGGGCAACCTACCAACGTGCCATGGTTGCTTTATTTCATGACATGATCCACCATGAGATTGAAGTGTACGTCGACGATATGATTGCAAGGTCTCAAACTGAGGAGGAGCACCTTGACCATCTACAGAAGCTGTTTGACCGTCTGAAGTTGTACAAGCTGAGGTTGAACCCAAACAAGTGCACCGTCGGGGTGAGATCTGGAAAATTGCTAGGCTTCGTCGTAAGCGACAAAGGTATTCAAGTGGACCCTGCCAAGGTGAAAGCCATACAAGAAATGCCAGCTCCCAAGACAGAGAAGGAAGTCAGAGGCTTTCTAGGACGTCTGAATTATATTGCCCGATTCATCTCGCACCTAACTGCTACCTGTGAACCAATCTTCAAGCTGCTGAAGAAAGATCAAGTAGTACGTTGGAACGATGAATGTCATGCCGCTTTCGACAGAATCAAAGAGTATCTCCAAGAACCACCCATTCTTATGCGACCGGTTGAAGGGAGACCTCTAATCTTATACTTGACAGCACTTGACAGCTCAATGGGGTGTGTGCTGGGGCAGCATGACGAGTCTGGCCGAAAAGAGCACGCCATTTATTACCTTAGCAAAAAGTTTACCGACTGTGAGACCCGATACTCTCTGCTCGAGAAAACTTGCTGCGCTTTGGTATGGGCTGCTCGCCGGCTGAGACAGTATATGCTGACTCACACTACTCTGTTGATTTCCAAAATGGATCCCATCAAGTACATATTCGAAAAGCCCGCCTTGTCTGGAAGAATAGCAAGATGGCAGATGATCTTGACAGAATACGACATCCAGTACACGACTCAGAAGACAATCAAGGGAAGTGTAGTGGCAGACCATTTGGCACACCAGGCAGTGGACGACTACCAATCTATGAACTTTGAATTTCCAGACGAGGATATCATGGTAGTAACTGATTGTGAAGTACCTGGACCGGATGAAGGACCTGAGGAAGGATCCCGATGGTCTATGCACTTTGACGGAGCCTCAAACGCTTTGGGTAATGGTGTCGGCGCTGTGATCATATCCCCAAAAGTCACTCATACTCCACTTACTGCCCGACTATGTTTCAACTGCACTAACAATATGGCGGAGTATGAGGCATGCATCATGGGTCTTCAAGCTGCAATTGACTTAAGGATCAAGTTTCTGAGTGTCTCCGGAGATTCCACTCTCGTGATCAATTAGATCAAAGGCGAGTGGGATACGAAATACCCAAATCTTATTCCTTACAAAGAATGTGTGTTGACATTGATCCCCCATTTCACAGAGATAACTTTTGAACACTTCCCAAGAGAGGAGAATCAGCTGGCGGACGCGTTGGCTACGATGTCTTCTATGTTCAGAGTCAAATGGGACAATGAGGCTCCCCGGATCATTATCTGGAAATTGGACGAACCTGCATATTGCTGTGATCTTGAGGCTGAAGAGGTAACTGAAAAACCCTGGTATCATGAAGTGAAGAGGTACTTGGAAGCTCAAGAATATCCTGAAGGTGCATCCATCAATGACAAAAAGTTTCTGAGAAGGTTCGCAGCGAAGTTCTTCCTCAGCAATGGCATTCTATACAAGCGAAACCATGATTCAACCTTATTGCATTGTGTGGATAAAACTGAAGCAGAAAAGATCATGGCAGAACTACACGAAGGTACCTTCGGAACACATTCCAGTGGACATACCATGGCAAAGAAAATCCTTCGGGCAGGATATTTCTGGTCCACAATGGAAGCTGACTGTTACCAACATTCTCGGACATGTCACAAATGCCAGATTTATGCAGATAAGGTGCACGTTCCTCCAGTCCCTCTGAATGTCTTGACCGCACCTTGGCCTTTTGCAATGTGGGGCATTGATATGATCGGCGAGATTAAACCTACGGCATCCAACGGGCATCGCTTCATCCTAGTAGCAATTGATTACTTCACGAAGTGGGTTGAAGCAGCTTCCTATGCCACTGTAACCAAGAATGTCGTGGCACGGTTCATTCGGCATAACCTGATCTATCGATACGGCGTCCCGGAAAGGATCATTACAGACAATGGTACCAATCTTAATAACAAGATGATCACTGAGCTCTGCGAGCAATTCAAGATACAGCACCACAACTCTTCTCCTTACCGGCCGAAGATGAATGGGGCTGTGGAAGCAGCTAATAAGAATATCAAAAAGATTGTGCAGAAGATGACAGTGACCTACAAATATTGGCACGAGATGTTACCGTTTTCTCTTCATGGGTACCGTACCTCAGCAAGAACGTCAACCGGGGCAACTCCCTTTTCCTTGGTCTATGGCATGGAGGCAGTCTTGCCGATTGAAGTCTAGATACCCTCTCTCCGGATAATGAAAGATGCAGGCTTGAGCGAAGATGATTGGATCCAGACTCGACTTGATCAGTTAAACCTAATTGACGAAAAGAGACTCACTGCTATTTGTCATGGTCAAACGTATCAAAAACGGATGATCAAGGCATTTAACAAGAAGGTCAGACGCCAAGAGTATCAAGTTGGAGATCTGGTAATCAAACGCATCATCCTTCCTCAAAGTGATCCCAGGGGCAAATGGACTCCTACGTACGAAGGGCCATTTGTGGTTAAACATGTCTTCTCAGGAGGAGCCATGATTCTAACCACCATGGATGGTGACGACCTTCCTCACCCCGCCAATGCAGACATAGTAAAAAGATACTACGCATGATAAAAGACCCGCTAGGTTGACATACCTAGGCAAAAATAAGGGCTTCCCGGCGATCCAAAAGGGTTCGGGAAAAAATAAGGGATGAAATGAAAAAAATCTGTACACCCGGCAAGTCGAAAACCTGAAAAGGCGGCTTGGGCAAAAATGGGTATCCCGGTGGACTGAAAACCCTAAAGGGCGGTCCAGGAAAAAGTTAGGGATTAAAGCGTAATACTATGTCTCATTGGATTACCTTGCATCCAGAATCCGGTATCAACTACCAAGCTCAGATGGCATTGATCAATCAGCTTCATCTTCAACTGAGCAGCAAAGTGATGAGGCGCTCGAAGATATAGAGGCAATAGCAGAGTTGGAACCCAGTGGGATTACTCTTTTCACACATCTGTTTTGTTTTCTTTGTACAAATTATATAAACTCTGTTGTTCGGCGGCGTTCTCTTACTAGGACGTCAGCCTCTTGTACATAAACGCCTATTTACAGGCAAATTCAAAAATCAATACAAATTCACTTTTCAGACCAATTGCCAGTTGTTTTTTTTCCTTTTTCTGTTTTGTTTTGTAAAGAACGTCCAAGGTTCGATTGTGATATATGCATTTGACATTAATTGCTAACTCATAAATATTCGAATACGAAACAAAGGATTAGTTAGAGGTGACATCAGAAACAGGGGCAATTTTGAATTGTCTAAGCGATCTAGTTGCTTTGTCCACCAAGGTACCAAGGTAGGTTCAGCTGAAGAACGACCAGGATACCTTCACTCCCCAAGCAGAGTTAGTCTACTGTCAGCCTTAAGGAAGTGGGTATCCCCACAAGATCTCAATATTCCCCAGTGGAGTATACAGACATTCCTAACAAGCATCCCTGACAATCTTGATCTAAGATTGTTCCCCGGCGGTATACCAGACCCTAGTGGAGCCACTTTCCCAGTGCAATCTCAAAAGATCTCCCCAGGAGAGTTCAATCAATCTCCCTAGTAGGAAGCTTATCCCTAGTAGATTCTGGAAGCTTACCCCTGCAGAGCACGAACACGTCTCCCGGGCTTTATTCAAAGGTTATTCTCCACCAGAGCTTATAACTGGGTTATCCTCAGCTAAAAGCCACAGAAAGATCTTCCTCGGCGAAGCTCTTCCTATCCCCCAGCGGAGTTCATCAAATCTTCCAACATAACATATCAACGGTATCCCTAGCGGAGTTATCATCAAACCTCAGCGAAGTATCTCTTCCCACAGAGTATTCCCCGCAGAGTAATCTCTTCACCAAGTTTATTCCCCCAATGGAGTCATCTTCTCCTATCGGCTTGCAACCATCATCCCCAGCGGAAACAAAAGCTCTACTCTTCAAATTCAGCCCAGGACCAAGCTTCCCGGCATCCGTCAAGGATTTATTTTCCTAGACAAAAATACAGTCATAAACATCACATCTTCATACATTATAGCATGCACATACGCATCATGGACATACAATCTCATTTATTCTGAGAACATCACGCATTTCATACATCATGACATTGCATACAACTAAAATTTTGTCTTTTCATAAACAAAGTCAATACAAAGATGATTACTATCAACTGTCGCAATTCCAGATTCGATACCTGTAGCTAGCCAGGGCATATCTGTGAGCGATTACTTGTGGATTCGACGCCTGTATCTAGCCAGGGCATATCTGCATGAAGAAATTCCAGACTCGATTCCTGTATCCTGCCAGGGCACGTCTGAAGAGTTTGAAGATCCGATTCCTGTATCCTGCCAGGGTGTATCTGTTGAAGACTATTTTCCATATTCGATTCCTGTATCCAGCCAGGGCACGTCTGAAGAGTTTGAAGATCCGATTCCTGTATCTAGCCAGGGTGTATCTGTTGACGACTATTTTCCGGACTCGATTCCTGTATCCTGCCAGGGCACGTCTGAAGAGTTTGAAGATCTGATTCCTGTATCCTGCCAGGGTGTATCTGTTGACGACTATTTTCCGGACTCGATTCCTGTATCCTGCCAGGGCACGTCTGAAGAGTTTGAAGATCTGATTCCTGTATCCTGCCAGGGTGTATCTGTTGATGACTATTTTCCGGACTCGATTCCTGTATCCATCCAGGGCACGTTTGAAGAGTTTGAAGATCCGATTCCTGTATCCTGCCAGGGTGTATCTGTTGACGACTATTTTTCGGACTCGATTCTTGTATCCTGCCAGGGCACGTCTGAAGAGTTTGAAGATCTGATTCCTGTATCATGCCAGGGTGTATCTGTTGACGACTATTTTCCGGACTCGATTCTTGTATCCAGCCAGGGCACGTCTGAAGAGTTTGAAGATTCGATTCCTGTATCCATCCAGGGCATATCTGTTGACGACTAATTCCAGATTTGATTCCTGTATCTAGCCAGGGCACATCTGTACGCAAGTTCTCGCTAAGGAATCTCTTACGCGATGGACACCTAGATGGCATCTATAAGCCCATCCACATACCAACAGTCTCCAAATGGCATCTATAAGCCTATTCCCTACATCACGCCGCCGATACTCTACTATGTGAGTGCAGATTTCTGGGCACTCTAGTGTTCAATCATCTTCCACCCTCGGATCACGAAAGGCACACAAGCCAATCTACATCCTCAGGTCTAAGAAGATTGAACAGGGGCAACTGTTGTACCCCAAAATTTGCCCTCCCATAATCTTCAAAGTTTTGCCAAGCATCACCTCAAATGGTTCAAAGTCTACTCAAGGGTTGCACAGTCAAACCATCCTCCTAAGCCAGTCAAAATTAGGGTTTTGGTTCCTGCAAGGAAGTTGAGGTTTTCAAGGGCTCAATCAAGTCCCATATGCCCATATACATTGTCAAGCATCTACATGCCAAGTTTCAAGGCTCACAAGGTCAAGTTGCACGGTCAAAAACCCTAATTGCTCCACAGTCAACTATAGGGGCAAAATGGTCATTTGGCAGTCAAAAGTCAAAATTTTTGGTCAACATCTTATTTTGAAGCCACAATCATCATTTGATCAAGTCTTGACCATGATTTCACAAGAATGGCTCAAAAATCATCAAGGTGTCAAAAGTTTCTATTTTTGGACAGCTGAAAAGTCAATTGTAACTTGACCAAGGCATAACTTTTTCATGGTTCATCAGAAAAATCCCATCCAATGCTCATATTGAAGGGGAAGACATTTCCTACAACTCATCTTCACATTCCAAGTCCAAGAAATGCTCTCACAAAAAGTTGTCAATTTCAACATTATAGGTCATTTTCAAAAGTCAACAAAAAGGCACTTTAAGTCAAAGACCATAACTTGAGATTGGTAAATCAAAATGACATGGGACCAAATACATTGTTTAGAGGACTTCAAGACCTTTCCAAAATGTCCAAGAACATGTTTATACCTTCAAAATTGAGAAAGATATGCATTGGAGAAGTTGGGAAATTTTTGTGAAATGGCCAAAGTCAATTATCCTTGAAACTTCATTTTTGACAAAAGGGGCCCACTTTTTCCACTTGTTTCAGCTTGGCCATGCCTCCCACGTGTCCCACAATTTATTTCAAGATTAAAAATTAATTTTCCCATTTTTATTTAATTTTATTTGATTTAATTCATTTTAAATCTTTAAAATTCAAATGAAAATCAAGAAAATTAATTAAGGGATATATTTTGTGTTGAATTGCTTTGATACACCATCATTCACCTTACCAAACTCGTGCAAGACCTATTCCAAGCCTAGAAATTCAAATTTTCACAAAAATGGCAAGTGGTTTCAATGGAGTTTATGGCAAAATCAAGAACATAATTGCAAGGTTTCAATGACCATTATTCTGATTGATACTCATTACATAACACATATGCAAGCTTCCCAATACGATACACGACCTAGAAAGCTCCAAAACAGCATAAACAAATTTCAAAAATCTCAAGGAAAAGTGGCAAACTGAAAACCACCTTGCAGCCCAATTCAAGCTTCCTTCTTGATCCAAACACCCTCCTTACATCCCCAGGAGTCTATTGCTATCAAAAATGAGCCCTAACACCATCAGAATCAAAGCACACAACTCACACGGTTTGAATTATTTTTCAGAATTACATATCATCATTCGTGTGTTTTTAACCATGCTTTTGAATTGATTTATGTTAATAGGGATGTTCTGGAGCTTTTGGCTTAATCCAATTTGGTTGTAGTTCCCTGAATAGGAATCCACCATTAGCGATTTCTAGGTTTTCAGAGACTTTGAAATTGGGGGTTTTGTCATACTGTAAAATTGAAACTCTAAACAGGCATGGTTGAACTCAGCACAATGAGACGAGCATGATGCACACCTCGCGCCCAATTTATGCTTCATGAGCGTCTAATCGCTATTTCCATAATGCTTGTATTTTGTGGGGGTTTAAAACCCCCGCTATATGTTTTATGTTTGCAGGAAAAGCTTGAAGAAAATGGTGTGGCAACCAGGCATTGGTCCATTCAAAATCATGCGCGCTCTTTTTATTTTTTCAGCATATAATGCGTGTTTTCTATATTATATTTCTTTTCTATTTCATTAACAAATGCGCAGGTTTGGTCCAGTGGTTGGCCATGTGTCTTGTAATCTCTGGGACCTGGGTTCGATTCTCAGGTCCCCCATAATTCCAATATCATTTTTCCTAATGCTTTCCTGTGCAGTTTCCAAAATGTTGAACACCATGCACCTCACCCATCCAACAAGCCAAGTGTCATTGGAGGCAGATCTAAAGGACAAAAAGTGTAGAACACCATACTCTGGAGTCAAGCATGCTGCAGGCAACCAAGGAAAGTCAAACGTGGCTTGCTCAAATGGGCCAGAATTCCAATCACACCCTCCTATTTGGCCCACACCCCCTTCCATGGGTTTATTCTTTTCCTTTCATTTTTTATTTTCCAATTTAATTTCTAACCTTTTTTTTTATTTTATTTCTTATTAACATAATTAACCAATTAACATATTTTCATAAAAAAATCAAAAAGAATTAACATCATTATTATTATTATTATTTTATTTTTTAAATAAACAATAATTGAATTAGTTTAATTAGGCAATTTCAATTTCTTTTGTTAATAATTAAAATAGATCTAGAATTAGGAAAAATTAACTTTTAGTTTTATTTCTTTTTTTGTTTATTTTATTTCATAAAAAAACATAAAAAACAAAAAATATTTTCTTTTAATTAAATTAATTAATTAGTCATTAGTCATTTTTAGTTTCATTTTAATTACAAAAAGACCAAAAAAAAAATTCTCTTTTCTTAAAAGGGTCAACACCCTTAGAACATTCCGATTTAATTTTTATTCGCGCACAGTTTATTATTATGTAATTGCTTCCAAGACATGTAATAGTTAATTAGGTTTACTGCTTTATTTTAATTTCTCGTACTTATTTACCAAAAACGGGTCTTTTTGTATTTTTGGCGATGTATAGACCCGCGCCTTGTAATAGCGTAGGATTTATGTTTCCGCAATTTACTTTCTGCACCCCTTAACTGTTAACAAAGACAAACATAACATGAAAACAACACACAATACACACACCAATTCTAGGGTACGCCTCATTCGTTGCCTTCGAAACGTGGTCATCAAGTATAGGACGTTTTAGAGGTCACCCTTAGTCTAAAGATCCAGTTGCCTCGAAACAGTTGCCTCGAAACAGTATCCTCGAAACGGTTGCCTCGGATTAAAAAGGATCTAGGACATTAGGGTTACTTCTAAGGTCTCCTAACTGTTGCTTCGGTGACCACACTATCCCTAAAATCGAATTGACCCGAACACCTCCAACGGTGGTGCTACCTACCTCTCAATGGTGGGATGGCATTACCTAAAGGACACTTACACAGCTTAATTCCTTAGGGTAGGTAGATGACTCATGGGTACTTGATCTTTTCAAAAACAAACAAAATAATTTTCACACCTTACACTTTCAAAAGCTTTCAAAACAAATTTTTCAAACACTCTTGAGGACAGATACAAGAGTTATTCAGAAATCTTTCAAAGAAACTTTTTTCAAACCCACTCACATTTGAAAAGCAAACATCATTTTGAAAACATAAGAGCAAGTACCTAAGAGCCCATGGATAACCATGGATAGAAAGGGTGCTAACACCTTCCCTTTCTATAATTCTACCTCCCGAACCGAGAAACATTCTCATAAGGAATTTTGTTGTGCTTTTGTCCTTTCCATGTTGGAGAAAATAAAAGACGGTGGCGACTCTTGCTTCCGCGACATTTCGTGAAACCAGCTTAAAAAACAGTCAGTTCTATTTCCACCGATCACACAAGGCTTTCAACAAAAAGGTCAGACGCCAAGTGTATCAAGTCAGAGATTTGGTGATCAAGCGCATCATATTGTCGCAGGGTGATCCCAAGGGCAGATGGACTCCTACATATGAAGGATCATTTGAAATCAAAAGCATATTCTCTGGTGGAGCAATGATCTTAACCACTATGGATGGCGACGACCTGCCGCACCCTGTGAATGCAAACATAGTCAAAAGATACTACGCATAAGAGACCGGCTAGGTTGACACACCTAGGCAAAACAAGGGCATCCCGACGAACAAAAAAGTTCGGGCAAAAATTAGGGATAAAACCAAAAAAATCTATACACCCGGCAAGTTGAAAACCCGAAAGGGCGACTTGGGCAAAAAAAGGGTAACCCGGTGGACTGAAAACCCGAAAGGGTGGTCCAGGCAAAAGTTAGGGAATTAAAACGTATGACTATGTCCCGTTGATCATCTTACGGAAAACCTTTGGCTTTGACTGACAAACTCAATGGGTCTAATCAATCCAATCGGCTTCGGACAAGGCAACAAGTGGACAAGACGCTCAGAGACACGAAGGCTATAGCAGAATAGGAACCCCATGGGATTATTGCACATAACTATCTTTCCATTGTATCAAATTTCCATTTTTACGATGACATTCTCTTACTAGGATGTTCATCTCATTGTACAAAATACTTATTCAAGTTAATACAAAGATTTCCTTTGAAAGTGCAAAAATATCTGTTTTTCTTTATTTTTGTGTTTTGTTTAAAAAAATGTCCAATGATTTATTTTTGAACATATGCATTTGAACGTAACTACTGTTTACAAATAAGCAAAAAAAAGGAGAAGAAAATCACTAATGGCTTTAAGAAATAGGATAATATCTTTAGACTATTCCATAAAATCCCCCACAGTGTGCAACTTAATGATATCAAGCTCTCTCACATCCCCGACGGAACAAAACTTCCAATTTATCACTCCCCAGTAGAAGTCACCCAATTTCTTAGGATTCTCCAACAGGATTTCACAAGCAACACACTGCGTTTCCCTTACAAAAGAGTTTATTTCTCTAACGAATAGAAGCTCATCAACTCATTATAACTTCAAAACATGAAGACTTACACTCCACGTCCCAAACAGCAGTTAGGGATTTATTTTCCCTAATCCAATAGTATTACATTGGCATAGTTTGCATGCTCATACATCGCATCCATACGTCATAAACACCTATGACATGAATGCATACAACATATTTAGAACATCATTGTACAATGCATTTCATACATCATGACATTGCATACAACTAATCTTTCATCTCTTCAGGAAAGATCAGTCAGCAGATGGCTATCATTAACAATTTGTAAAAGGTCAGAGATTGATACCTAAAACAAGCCAGAACAATTATCTACACGACTAGCTGAAGCAATCCTACACGGGCTTCTCCTCATACACTCTTTCAGATAGAGTTTAGATACGCTCCAGATACATATGCCATCCTGATACTCATTCAAATTCAGCTTTCAGATACAATTCAGATACGCTCCAGATACGGACGCCATTCTGATACTCATTCAGATTCAACTTCCAGATACAGTTTAGATACGCTCCAGACACGGACGCCATTCTAATACTCATCCAGATTAAGCTTTTAGATACAATTCAGATACGCTCCAGATACGGATGCCATTCTGATACTCATTCAGTTCCAGCTTTCAGATACAGTTCAGATACGCTCCAGATACGGATGCCATCCTGATACTCATTCAGATTCAACTTTCAGATACAGTTCAGATATGATCCAGATTCGGATGTCATTCTGTCACTCATTCAAATACAGTATAGATACGAGTCAGATACAATCTATTTATGGATATTATTCTTCTCATCTCCAACCACTTTCCATCGCCTCTCCAAATGACATCTTTAATCCCATTCCCCACACCATCAACCATCACATCCTCGAGTCAAATTTCTGGGCACTCTAGTGTCCAATCCTCTTCCACCTTTAAGTCACGAATGGCAAATCCGCCAATCTAACTCTTCAGGTTTAAGAAGATTGAACAGGAGCAGCTATTGTACCCCAAAATTTGCTTTTCTTTGCCTTGTAGGCACTCCATAATTAATTGCTTGCACAACTGTTAGAGGTCTCAACTCAAGCATTCAATGCAATGCCATGATTTATATCAATTTTAGGAAGAAAGTGCACAATGCCATTTTGAAAAAGTAGCTTTATGCATAAAACTTGTTCTTGAGCCTTGCAATATTTTTCTTCTGATCATACATATCCTATAACTCAAGAGAAGTTTGTCTCAAGCCTTACAATCGCTCAGCCCATGCTTGTACTTCATCTTGGAACCATACATTCACTTTTATTCAAAATCAAGCAACCTAGCCATAACTCTATAACTCATAAATCCTTTGTGCAAAACCTCTCGAACCTTTTGCTTATACATACACACGTCCTTGACAATAAAACACACGCATGCTTGAGCCCCAAAACTCCCAAGAACTCAAAATTGCATCACATACCTCCATTCTTGCATAACCTGACCAAAAGTTTGAAACTCACATCTCCCTCATGTGTTTTCAAGCCTTTTTGTTCCTAAAGCTTCTAAACATCATTTAGAACTCATCCCACACCCTGTTACAAGACTGTAACACCATTAACACCATCCTCCATTTTCAAAAACAGAGCATTGCACCCTGACTTCTCCAGAACTCCTCAGGCACTTTCAACTCAAGCTAAGCATCACATTAGCTTCTTGGGAACTTGAGGAAGCTAATCCAATCATTGGAACTCACTTAAAGCTGCTCAAACTCAAAACACGATACCTTCTTGCAAGGTGAGTTTTCTGACTTTTGAACTCTTCATACATGCATAATTAATAGTTCTTTTATGAATAATAAATGTAGGTATCATTG
This sequence comes from Vicia faba, assembly GCA_948472305.1. Taxonomy (NCBI): domain Eukaryota; kingdom Viridiplantae; phylum Streptophyta; class Magnoliopsida; order Fabales; family Fabaceae; genus Vicia; species Vicia faba. The sequence continues at coordinate 979,884,399 of OX451735.1, forward strand.
TCTTGAAGCTAACCATGTCTTTCGATTTCATTTATATTGCTTGAGTAGTTAGAATTTTGAATCTGAACATCCTGGAAAAATTAGGTCAGAATTTGGTACTATTTAAAATTCATGCTCATTTTTTATCTATAGCTTTAGTTAATTACATTTCTGGAATCGTAGTGAAATTTTCCACAAGTCTCATGTTTACATTTTTTCAAATGGATGAGAAATAAACAAGATGCAGGTGGTCCGGCCAGAGGTTGAAGATGAAGTTGTTTTCATGGAGCAGTTTCTAATATATATTTGTTGTTTTACATAAGTTAATGGATGTATCACCACCCCCAGTGGTTAGAGCGCACACCTGTTACCATGAGGTCTTGGGTTCAAGCCCCAGCGAGACCTTTTTTTCTCCATTTTTTCACCTTTTTTGACATTTTTCTGTTTTGCAGCGCTTGGGCCAGTTTAGTTTGGGCCTTACTTTTTTTTCTTACAATACCTCCTGACTATTTTTTTAACCCCCTTGACCTTTTTTTTATTTTTACTTTTTTATCTTTCATTTATTTATTATTAATATTATTATTAATATTATTATTATTACTACTATTTTCATTAATAAGAAAAATCCAAAAAAAAAATATTTATATTTTATTATTTATATTTATTTAGTTTATTTTTCTTTACAAAAATAAAAGAACAAAAAACATTCTCTTTAATAAATTAATTTACCTCTTTTATTTGTATTAATTTGTAAATTAAAATTAATTTAGAACTTAGGGTCTTTTATTTAATCATTTTTATTTATTAATTTAATTAAATTCACCAAAACTCTAAAAAATACTTTTCCTTAAATTAATTTATTTTACTAACTTAATATTAATTTTCTTTTTAGTTATTTATTTTAGTTTAATTAATTAGGTTAAAAAACCTTTTCATAAAAAACCAAACAAAAATCATATTCCTTTTCACATTTACATTCTTGCATTTTATTTGTCCATTTTGTATATTTATTCAATTCAATATGGTTGTAATAATTATTTAAATTTAATTTCTTGCAATATTCCCCACTTATAATTTGTATACCCCTCCCCTAAATGATGTAATAGCGTAGTAATTTTAATTTCCGCAATTTATCGTTTTATATACAAATGCTAGTAATTAGGGTTTTGTATGAAAAGACTAAAATCAACCAATAGAAAACCCTAATCAAAGACAAAACAATGCATGTAAATCAATACACTTGCACACAAACACCCATAGGGTAAATCCACTTGGTTGCCTTACAAAAATAGCCATATTAGGCATGTGAGGTATCTTAGCAAAAACAAGCAAAATACAAGATCATAATCCCTCGATGACACTATCTATGTTGCCTTTTCAAAATGATCTTAGTCCCTAAATAAAAATGCTAAGATATCTTGCAACATTGCTAATCATGGTTATACAATGATCCACGCCCGTCCCTTTTACATCCAAAGATAAGGTTACTTACCAAATAAATGGCAAGATAACAATGTCAAAGGAAAGAGGAAATAAACATTAAAGACTTTTGAAGTAGGTAGAATGTTCCTAGTTACTTGCTCAATTTCAAAACCAAAACATCCTTTCTATTTTCAAAAACAAACACCAACACTTTCAAAACATATTTCAAACTTGAAAACATTTTCAAAAGATCAAACACTTTGTATACATTATTACGAACGAGAATCAATACAAAATTTTCCTAAACAAAGGCCTCTTTACAAAATACTTTCAAAAACCACACAAAGTACATTTTCAAACAAAAGCAAGTGATCTAGCAAGTAAGTAAGAGCCCATGGAAAACCATGGATGGAAAGGGTGTTAATACCTTCCCTTTTCAGAATCTACCCCCCGAACTCAAGAAAACATCTCAAAGGTCTTTCCTGTGCTTTTTCATCTTTCCTTTTGGATAAAAGAAAAGTCAATGGTGACTCTTGGTAAACCGCAACACTTGCGGTCAAACGCAAAACAATCAAGTTAGTTCTCCCACCTTATCACATATGAGGAGTTCAAAGTTGATAAAACTTACCTCTAAACTGGAAATCGTGTTTGAGGTTTGAGCACCCCTGGAGGTTTGGTGATGGTCTGGATAGCTTCACTGGACTCCTAGGAAGCTAATGCAATGCTTACTTTAGATTGAGAGTGGCTGAATCTTCCTGTAGAAGTCAATGTGCAGAAATTTGTTTTTGGAAATGGAGGATGGTGATGGAGGTGTTACAGTTGTGTAAAAGGGTCTTGGATAGGTTCTAAATGGTGTATGAAAGCTTTGTGATTTATTTAGAGTGAAAACGCATGAGTGGTTTGTGAATTTGGAATTCAAAGTCATAATTGGAAAGTTATGGAGTTTTTGGTGCAATTTCTGATTTCAGGGAGTTTGGGGAGTTTCAAGGCTTTTGAATTCATGTGTTAGCTTGCAAATATATCCTCTATTTATAGGCAAGAGGTTTGGAAGCTTGAATGCTTTAGAAACAAGATATCACATGTTTTGGTCTTGAAATTTGTTTTTGAAGCAAGCTTGACAAACATAGTTCCAATGCATGGTGCAAGGACTTGTAGGGTAGTTAGGAGGCTTTAGATATGTTGCTTCTTGATTTAAACTGTTTTGGAGTCTGAAACAACAATGTATGGGTTCAAAAATAGTTGACATTATGATTAAATTCACTTTTCCAAAATGGAAGTGGTGACTTTGTGCCAAAAATGGAAAATCAACTTGGACAAAGCTTTAAACACTTGGATAATGGCTCCAAAAGTTATGTAAACATTTAATTATTGAGTGATTAGCAAGTTTTAAGCCTACAAAGCAATATTTATGCAACATGGATTGAGATTTGTTCAAGTTTTCTTCATGAAATTGACTTATAACTTAAGAATGGATGCCCAACTTCTTTTCTTCAAATCTCCTAGCTCAAGCATGATCTCTTCAGGTTCCTGGACATTTTGGAAAGCTTGAAAAATTGTATACAACCTTAATATTTACCACTTTGGCTAAATTAAATTGGAGCTAGGTGAAAATTTTCCAAGAAGTTGGGACAAGAAATCTTCCTTACTTGCCAAAATTTTCACTAAGTGTTTTATGAAAAATGTCATGACTTCATGGGCGTATATCTTCAAATATAAGAATTTTTTGGACATCAACCCACTAATACAAAGTTTTAAAGTTCATCAAGATCTACAACTTTCATGTTGAAAGTTTTTCTTGAATTATCTTGCATCTTAGTGAAAAATTATCATGAAGTAGTGAAATTATCAAGGTTAAAACACTTAGAATTTTTTAAGTCTTGGAAATGTTGATTTTTTATGCACTTTTGTTGACTTTCTTGATTATTTATGATCAAGTTTGATATTTGTGAATGTATTGATGAATTTTAATCTTTGAAATTCAATATTGACCAAAAAGTCAAAGTTTGACTTTTTGTGTATAAGTTGACTTTTTCATCAGTTGATCAAATTTCAACTATCAATCCTTTGATCTCAAGAAATGATTTTATCCATGAAATTAGGTCAAGATATTGTGCTTAAGTCCTTAAGATCATTATTAAATTCCTTAGGTCATGTATTAAGTCAAAAGTCAGTGATCAATCATTCTCAGTCAAAACCTCAATTTTGACAATTTTGCCCCTTTGTATGTTTTCCTGGAGGAATTGTGATCAACCCTTGATCAGTTAATGAATATGAATTCAAAATGTTAATTTAGGCCAAAAATATTGAAGTTTGACTGTAGTTTGACCATAATTGAGTTTTTACCCAATACAACTGATTTTCAGTCATCTGAGCAATTGACTAAGAAATTTTGAGATGCAAAACTTGAAACTTGGCAGGAGCATTCTTTAAAGTCTATAATGATCCATGAGATTCATTTGAGGTATTAGAAGTCCAAATTTACTTATGAAAACCAAAACCCTAATTTGTGGTCTCAGTGCTTAGGAGGTGAGCTTGTTTGATCAAGTCTTGAGAATCCTTGAGCATTTGATATCCTTTGTGAGAAATGTCTTGAGAAAAGAGAGGGAAAATTTTGGGGTACAACAACTTCCCCTGTTCAGTCTTCTTAAACCTGAAGAGTTATATTGGCATGTTCGCCATTCGTGACTTGAAGGTAGAAGATGATTGAACACTTAAGTGCCCAGAAATTTACACTCACCTTTGCATGAAATAAAACTGTTTGTTGATTACATCAGGAATGGGCTTAAAGATGCCATTTGGAGAAATAATGAAGAGTTGTCGAAGATGGGCTTACAGATTCCATCCAAAGTAACTGTTGATAGAATTTAGACTAAGTCTAAGCTTGACTTCAAATGGAAGAAGCATCATAATAAATCTTGGGTCGATTTAAACTAAACTAGCAGATGTCTGAATTTTTGTCTTTGACTGGGTAAGAATCAGAATAAATCTTTAGATGACTTAAACTGAACTAGAAAAAGTGTCTACCGGAAAAGAATTAGAATAAATTTGAACCAGAAAAGCGTCTACCGGAAAAGAATCAGAATAAATCTTTGGACGATTTAAACTGAACCAGTAGATATCTTATCTCTGTCTTTAACTAGATAAGAATCAAAATAAATCTAAACCAGAAAAAGTGTCTACTGGAAAAGAATTAGAATAAATCTTTAGGCGATTTAAACTAAACTAGAAGATGTCTTGTCTTTGTCTTTAACTGGATAAGAATCAGAATAAATCTGAACCAGAAAAAGTGTTTACCGGAAAAGACTCAGAATAAATCTTTAGGCGATTTAAACTGAACCAACAGATGTCTGTCTTTGTCTTCGACTGGATAAGCATCATAATAAATCTGAACCAGAAAAAGTGTCTACTGGAAAAGAATATGAATAAATCTTTGGTCGATTTAAGCTGAACCAGCAGAGGTATCTATCAGAAAAGAATCAGAATAAATCTTTAGGCGATTTAAGTTGACCCAACAGATGGCTTGCTTTTGTCTTTGACTGGATAAGAATCAGAATAAATCTGTAGGCGACTTAAATAGAACTAGAAAAAGTGTCTACCAGAAAAGAATCAGAATAAATCTTTGGTCGATTTAAGTTGAACCAACATATTTGTTTTGGAATGACCCTCTGAGGAAAATGCTTAAAGAGCCCTTTGTCAGATGTAGCCTTTGAGGTGATTGTTGGGTCGTATAAGTAGTTGGTGACATTTGTCTATTGATTGATCTTTTCCTAAAAAGGTAAAAAGTTAGCTGTATGCAATGTCATGATGTATGAAATGCATTGCATAATGATGTTCTCAAAATAAATGAGACCGTGCTATATGCATTTCGTATGCATATGTTATGATGAATGAATGTCCAACATTGTTGAAGTGTATTCGCCTTAGAAAATAAATCTCTGACTATTGTTGGGGATGAAGAGTATATGTATCTTCCACCTTGTCCATAATGCTTCCACTAGGGATTCTTGTTTACTTGTTCAAGGAAACTGCAGGGGGTGTATTGATTTCTGTTTGGGGAGTAGAGTTTAGGAACACTGGTCATTCACTGCTCTACTGGGGAATTTATTCCTTATAAACCCTGACTGGGGGTAAAAGAGGTTGTTAAACTTCTATGTCGTCTGGGGAGGATAAAGTTAACTGGTATCTGGTCGGAACCCAAGTTTTACAACAACTCTTTGGGGATAGTGATAACTTTACTGGGGAGAAGAATTTTGTCAGTGATCTGAAGAATAGACTCGAGCTGAGGAATTTGTAGGTTTGTTGGGGAAATAAACCCTGTTAGAGAAATAAACCCTTGTTGACGGAGAAGTGCTCTACTGAGGAAACTAACTCTCTTGGGGAAATTGAATTTTTTAAAGAGAAAGACTTTGCAAGGCTTCTTTTTCAGTTTTAGGGTAAACTCGGTTGGGGAAGAGAAATTCCAGGAATTGTAATGATCGAAACACTGTAGGTTGGTGGTATTATCGGGAAAGAGATTATAATATTTTATCCATTAGAGTGATCTATCAGGGAGATTGTGGGGAATGTACCCTTATCTGTGAAGATTACTCTGTGGGGATAATCTCATAGAAGTGGCTCTGGCGACTTCATTGGGGATAACCTTATGAAAAGGAGTTTGTGGGGTTTATGGACAGCTTTAGTGTCATCCCAACTCCTAAAGTTTTGAGTAAATGTTTATTCCTATTCTTATATATATATATATATATATATATATATATATATATATATATATATATATATATATATATATATATATATATATATATATATATATATATATATATATATATATTTGTTAACAGTTAATAATGTTCATATGCATATGTTCATTCAATTTTAGTCATTGGATATTTTTGCAAACAAAACAGAAAAAACAAAAACTTTAGACTTTAAAGTATATTTGTATTGATAACTTTCCTATAAACAGGCGATTTTGTACAAAGAGACGAAAATCCTAGTAGGAGGAAGTTGTTGTGAAATGAAAGAGTACAAAGTGAAAACAATATATATATATATATATATATATATATATATATATATATATATATATATATATATATATATATATATATATATATATATATATATATATATATATATATATATATATATATATATATATATATATATATATATATATATATATATATATATATATATATAGCCATGTGGAAGTGATCTCATTGGTTTCCAACTCTACTATTGCCCCTATGTCTTTGAACATCTCGTCTTTTGCCATTGGAAGAAGTTGATTGAATCATCTGAACTTTCGACTTTGGTAATAAAGCTTGCATGTAAGTGATCCAACGGGACATAGTTGTACGCTTTTAATCCCTAATTTTTTCCTGGACCGCCCTTTCAAGTTTTCATTCCACCAAGATACCCTTTTTTGTCCAAGCCGCCTTTTCAAGTTTTCGACTTGTCGGTTGTACAATCTTTTGTATATATCCCTAACTTTTGCCAAAACCCTTTTGGTTCGCCGGGATGCCCTTATTTTTGCATAGGTTGATCTCCAGCCACAGTCTCAATCTCTTGGCAGCTCTCTCCCAGCTAAGTTGATCCTACAAGAAGAAGCCTTATGGATCTCTTCCTCAAAGAACTCACCTCGTCAGCAGTTCATCAATTGTTCATCAACAGGGTTTATTTCCCCAACAAGGTTTATTTCCCCAACAAACAGCGAGTAGTATAACTCCCCAGCTGAGTTTGATTTCCCCCGTCATAGTCTATCTGCCACAGCTGAATCTATCATCCCCAACTGAGCTTGTATTCCCCAGCTGAGTTTATCCTCTCCAGTTTGAGTTTGCCTTTCAGACTATTGCAAATCATAGGGCCATAACCCTAATCGCCAGTGAAGTCATAAACTATGAATCCTTGACCCGACCAGATATTAGTACAATTTTCAAGTTACTTTGAAGCCTGGATCCGACCAGATAATAGTTTAAATTCCCCAAATATATTGAAGAACCTGGACTCAACCAGACCTGGACTCAATTTTCATCTTTTCAAGTAAGTTATTGTGAAGCCTGGACCCGACCAGATAGCAATTCCCCTCAAAAGTTTGTTGTGAAACCTGGAATTTGACCAGATAACAACTAATTTCCCAGCAAGTTACTTCAAAGCCTGGACCCGACCAGATATCAGCTCAACTCTATCTCTTCAGACAAGTTTACTGTCAAGCCTGGACCCGACTAGATAGCAACTAACTTCATCCACCACAAAATCTGTGAAGCTTGGATCCGACCAGATATCAGTTTTCAAGCAAATTATTGTGAAGCCTGGAGTCCGACTAGATAACAACTAGATACAATCCCCACCAAGACACTATGAAGCCTGGACCCGACCAGATAATAGTATAACTTTTCAAAAACTATGAAGCCTGGACCCGACCAGATAGTAGTTACAACTTCAAGTTACTATAAAGCCTGGATCCGACAAGATATCAGTTCAACTTCATCCATTCTAGAAAGTTACTGCAAATCCTGGAATCCAACCAAATGACAGTTAACTTCCTTATCCCCAGCAAGTTATTGTGAAACCTGGAATCCGACCAGATAACAGCCTAACTTCTCTCTCCCCAAGAAATTTTCTGCAAAGCATGGAATTCGACCAGATAACAGTTAATTTATTCTTCCCTGGTAAGTTACCGCGAAGCCTGAATCTGACCAGATAGCAGTTGACTTCCTCGTCATCAACAAATGGTTGTAAAGCCTGGATCCGACCAGATAACAGCTGACATTCAAGAGATATTCCCCAACAGAAGCATCCTTTCAACAAAGTTTGAAGATATGTATACTCTTCATCCCCAACAACAATCCGGGATTCAACTTCACAGGAACTCCTCAGCAGTAGTCAGGGATTTATTTTCCCAGACAAAAATGCACCCCACATTCATACATCATATCATATACATACAAAATTCATTTAGCATGATCTCATTCATCTTGTGAATATCATGCATACATCTGCATTTAACTAACCTCTTTTTCCCACAGGTAAAACATAGAGTTTTAGTATAAATCGACCAAAGATTTATGTTGATACGTCATTCCTCCAAATGGCATCTATAAGCCCATTCCCAATCCATCTTCGAGTGCAAATTTCTGGGCACTCTAGTGTTTAATCATCTTCCACCTTCAAGTCACGAATGACGGATCCGCCGATCTAACTCTTCAGGTTTAATAAGATTGAATAGGGGCAGCTGTTATACCCCAAATTTTTCCCTCTCATTTCTCAATTAATCTCTCACAAGACTTCCTTGGTTCAAGACTGCACAAGGTTTGATCAGCTAAAGACATCTCCTCAAGCGCTGATGACTGAAAATTAGGGTTTGAGTTTGCACAAGGACAAATGGACTTTTAATGCCCCATATAACTTTCGTGGATCATTTTGGACCCTCAAGATTGCTCATGTCAAGTTTCAAGTCTTGGATCACATTTTTGCTCAGTCAATTGATCAGTTGACCTAAAATCAGTTGTATTGGGGAAAAAGTCAACTGTGGTCAATTTATAGTCAAACATCATAATTTTTTATCCATATCAACATTATGAACTCATATATGTAATTTTATCAAGTTTGGATCACAATTACTCAAGAAATTTGATCAGATCATCAAAAGGGCAAAATTGTCAAAAATTAGGGGTTTGATTGAGAAGGTGCAATTTCTGATTTTTGACCTAGCAAATGATTGATTGGTTTAAGTTATGATCTCAAGGTTTAAAATTCTTCATTTTTACCTAATGGCGTGACTTGAAACATCTCTCAAGGTCAATTGATTGATAGTTGATTTTCAGTCAACTAATGAAAAGTCAATTGTACACTGAAAAGTCAAACTTTGACTTTTTGATCAAAATCAAGTATCAAAGATCACAATTCATTAAGACGTGTCAAAATATGAAACTTTTTCATCAAGAAATCAAAAATTCAAAATTTCATTTAGAAAAGTCAAAATTTCTAAACTTAGAAATTTTTCTAAGTGTTGGAAAATTCATATTTTTTCACAACTTTGAGCCAAATTTTCACCATGATGCAAGATGATTCAAAGGAAACATATAACATGAAAGTTGTAAATCACAATAATATATAAAACATTGTAGAACACAACTTTTTCTAGAAATGAATGGATTTCAAGTTATGATTTTTAGAAGATATGTCCATGAAACTTGGAAGCTTAGTGAAATTTTGCCCTAGTTTATGCAAGACTTTGACCTAACTTCATGGCAATTTTTCACATGGTTCCAAGATAAATTTTCAAAAATGTCCAACATATAGGATGTAGAGGATGTTATAAGCTTTCCCAAATGTCCAAGAACTCGTTGAGATCATACTTTAGCAAGGAGAATCGAAGGTAAAAAGTTAGGGTTTCATTCTTGAATTACAAGTCATTTCTTGATGAACACATGGTTCAATCTCAATGCTATGCTGCATAATATTTTCTTTGCAGACCTCAAACTTGTTTGTCACTCCATAATTAATGTTTTTCACAACTTCTAGAAGCTTTAATCCAAGCATTCAATGCATTGCCCATGCTTAATACCATTTTAGGAAGAAAGGCAACATTGCCATTTTGGAAAAGTGGCTTTATGCACAAAGTCCAATCTTCTTTGGCTTCTAACTTGTTTGTTCAGCACACACTCAACATACAAAGTCATATAAGCATGTTTAAAGTTCCTAACCACTTTAGATAGCCTTGTACCTTGCCTTGGAACAATGCTTGTCAAGCTTGCTTCAAAAACAAGCCAAAAAGCCATAACATGTGAACTTGTACTTCTGATCACTCCAAGCTCTCAAAACCTTTTCCTATAAATTGAGACACTATTACACAACCTAAGACACGAATGCACAAGCTCTCAAACTCTCCCAAACTCAGACCTTCATCACAAATCACCATTGTTGTACATATTGACCAAAAACTCCAAACTCATATTTCCCTCGTGCGTTTCTTGGCCTTTTGGTTCCTAAAGCTCCTATACATCAAGCATAGTCCATCCCTGACCCTGTTACACGAATGTAACACCATTTGCATCAAACTCCATAACCAAAAACAGAGCATTGTACATTGACTTCTCCAATCCATTCCAACCATCCATTGCTCAAGCTAATCATTGCATTAGGTACCTGAGAACTTGAGGAAGCTAACCCGATCATCATAACAACTTGAATCAAGCTCTAACTCAAAACACGATCTCCAGCTGCAGGGTGAGTTTTCTGACTTTTCATATCAGTATTTAGGCATTGTTAGGCTTGCATTTGTGAAGATAAAATGTAGACATCATTTCCCTGAAACTGTACATGTCCATAGATTTCATTTATATTGCTTGAGTAGTGAGAATTTTAAGTTTGAACTTGCTGAAATAATTAGGTCAAAATTTGGTACTTTTAGAAATTCTCATTCATATTTGATTTATAGCTTTAATTATTTATATGGTTGAATTTATATGGAAAAATGGAACAACTTTCATGTTTACATTTTCCATTTTGGCTGAGAGATGAAGAAGTTACAAGTTTTAAAAATCATGTCCAGTTTTGTGGCGCGAGGAAGAAGAAGATACAGGCTCAGGACTTGTTTTAAAACATAATGCGTTGGTTTTGTTTTAATCAACGGATGTATCACCACCCCAGTGGTTAAAGCGTACGCCTTTCACCTTTAGGACATGGGTTCGAGCCCCAGCGTCTGTTTTGTTATTTTTCATATTTTCTGTTTCTTTTTTTGTTTGCAGTCAGCGCGCTTGGGCTTCATCATTGGGTTTTCTCCTTTTTTCTCCCTCTCACCCCCATTCCACTACACAACACACAACCCATTTTTTTATTTCATTTTATTCTGATTTACAAAAACCAATTATGGGCCTAAACCAAGTCTGTTTTTGCTACCAAACCACTCTTCTCATTTTCACACCCCTTGATTTAATATCATATTTTAATTTTATATTTATATTTTATTTATATTTTTATTATTATTATTATTATTATTATTATTATTATTAATATTATTTTTATTAATAAAATAATCCAAAAATATTTTTATTTATTATTTGCTCATTTATATTTTATTTTCTTTATAAAACAAAAAGAACAAAAACATTTTCTTAATAAGTTAATTTCTTTTTCTTAAATAATTAACATTTAGATTTAGATCTAATTATTATTTTATTTTCTTTCTTTTAAAATTAATTTAGAATTTAGGTTTCTTTTAATTAATTAATTTTCACATTATTATTATTAATTAAAAGCTTTTTCATAAAAAAACCCTAAAAAAGCATTTTTAACTTAATTTCTTTATTAATCAGTTTAGGTTTAATTTTGTTTAATTTTAATTAATAATTTTTTTTAATTAGGTTAAAACCCTTTCATAAAAAACCAAACAAAATCATTTCTTTTTCCATATGTATTTGTACATTATGTTTTTTTCAATTCTTGTACAATATTCAATATGGTTGTAATAGATAATTAGGTTTAATTTTCTTGCAAATCCCCATTTGTAAATTTGTACACCCCCCTAATGATGTAATAGCTTAGTAATTTTACTTTCCGCAATTTATCGTTTTATATAAATTCTAGTAATTAGGGTTTGTATGGAAAGACTAAAATCAACAAATAGCAAACCCTAATTCAAGATAAACAATGCATGTAAATCAAACACACTTGCACACTTGCACCCTTAGGGTAATTCCACTCCGTTGCCTTACCAAAATAGCCATGTTATGCATGTGGGATATCTTAGCAAATCAATCAAAAATACAAGATCATAGTCCCTCGATGACGCTATCAAATGTTTCCTTTCAAAATGATCTTAGTCCCTCAAAGAAAAATGTTAAGATATCTCACAACATTGCTATCATGACTATACGATGACCCACTCCCGTCCCTTTACATCCAAATATAAGGCTTCTTAAAAAATCAATGGTAAGATAGTAATATCAAAGGAAGGAAGAAGTGAACAAAGACTTTTGAGTAGGTAGATTGTTCCTAGTTGCTTGCTCATTTTCAAATCAAAAACCCTTTCTTATTTAAAAAAAAACACCAAACACTTCCAAAACATTTTCCAAACATGAAATATTTTCAAAAGCCCAACACTTTGTATACGTTCTTACGAACGAGAACTATTACAAAGTTTTCCTAAACGAATGCGCCTTTTAAAAATACTTTCAGAAACCACACAAAGAACTTTTTCAAACAAAAGTAAGTGATCTAGCAAGCAACTAAGAGCACATAGATAACTATGAATGAAAAGGGTGCTAACACCTTCCCTTTTTATAATCTACCCCCCGAACTCAAGAAATAATCTCAAAGGTCTTTCCTATTCTTTTCAGCCTTTCCTTTTGGATAAAAGAAAAGTCGATGGAGACTCTTGCTAACCACAACATTTGCGATAAAACGCAAAACACCAAAGTCAGTTCTTCCACCGTATCACAGAACTGGCGACTCTGCTGGGGAATCATTTTAAAAGTGAGGTTACCTTAGGGCTAGATCACCTTTACTTGCTTTCATTGTTTGATTTGTTTGCTTTACATTTTGGTTCCTTGTTTGGGCTTGTTCTAATCCTCTAACCGGATTTGGGATACCTTATAGGTAAGTAGCAATACGTTATGGAAACTATATGGGGTATACTGACATGGTCTAAGCAATAGCTACATTAGTGTGACACATTTGTGGGTACCGGTAGTCCTTGAATAGTTAAGGAGAATACAAGGTTGTTGTGTGGTGTCATGAATCAATAACTGACTTTAGAACCTTTACTTGACCAACTTTGGCCATTAGGAAGTAGTGAGATAACCGGCTTTGATGCAGTATGAAGTTGATTAATACTCGATATTACACTCATTGAGATCAGAATTCTTAGGATATTTCGGTCGCCGTGAAAGAGGCTTACGCTGAAACCATGCCCAACAAGAAAGATCAGTGATATTGAGTCCCTTAGAAGTCGGTTACTATTTCTAGGACACATTCAAGCCAACTAAACTTCAAGAGGGCACTTACCTATAAGACTCCATGCAAGCCTAAACCTAAGGACTTGTTTGTCTTGTTTGTATATGCTTACTTGTACATAACATCATAAACATCATAACATCATACTCATTCTCACTAACCATTTCAAAAATTTTTGGGATTTATCTTTGTTCTGTTTTGTAAGACATGGCTTCTATTCGCAAGAAAACCATTCAAGTCAATCTCGTAAGAATTCCTTCTCAACTCAAAGAGCTAGTATCAAGGGTCCCTGAGAATTCTTCATTCACCGGAAGACATGGTTGCCTCCTAAACTTGGTTACCTCTAGCACAAAGGAAGATATGATGAAGGTGCTTTTCCAGTTCTTTGATCCTCTACACTATTGCTTCACCTTCCCTGATTATCAACTTGTGCCTACTCTGAAGGAATTCTCTCAACTATTGAGGATTCCTATTATCAATTAACTACCTTTCAACGGTACGGAAATAGATCCAAGACCTGAAGAGATTGCCCGAGCACTACACTTCCAACAATCTGATATCACAACTAATTGGGAAACAAGGAGTGGTGTCAAAGGATTCTTAGCCAAGTTCTTGTTCGAGAAAGCTTAAGATTATTGGAACTCTTTGTACTTACGAGCTTTTGAAGAAATCTTGGCCCTTCTCATCTATGAGATGGTTTTGTTTCCAAACTCTGACAAACTCATAGATGTAAATGATGTCAAAATCTTCATGTCTCGCAAACCCTAATTCAAGATAAACAATGCATGTAAATCAAACAAACTTGCACACTTGCATCCTTAGGGTAATTCCACTATGTTGACTTACCAAAATGGACATGTTATGCATGTGGGATATCTTAGCAAATCAATAAAAAATACAAGATCATAATCCCTCGATGACGTTATCAAATGTTGCATTTCAAAATGATCTTAGTCCCTCAAAGAAAAATGCTAATATATCTCACAACATTGCTATCATGACTATACAATGACCCACACCCGTCCCTTTACATCCAAAAATAAGGCTTCTTAGCAAATAAATGGTAAGATAACAATATCAAAGGAAGGAAGAAATGAACAAAGACTTTTGAGTAGGTAGATTGTTCCAAGTTGCTTGCTCATTTTCAAATTAAACACCCTTGCTTATTTTCAAAAAAAAAAAAACACCAAACAGTTTCAAAAGCACTTTCAAAAACAATTTCAAAACATTTTCCAAGCATGAAATATTTTCAAAAGCCCAACACTTTGTATACGTTCTTACGAACGAGAACTATTACAAAGTTTTCCTGAACGAAGGCGCCTTTTCAAAATACTTTAAAAAACCACACAAAGCACTTTTTCAAACAAAAGAAAGTGATCTAGCAAGCAACTAAGAGCCCATAGATAACTATAGATGAAAAGGATGCTAACACCTTCCCTTTTCATAATATACCCCCCTAACCCAAGAAATAATCTCAAAGGTCTTTCCTGTTCTTTTCAGCCTTTCCTTTTAGATAAAAGAAAAGTCGGTGGCGACTCTTGCAAACCGCAACATTTGCGATAAAACACAAAACACCCAAGTCAGTTCTCCCACCGTATCACATCCATACAACGGAGCAGAATTGAATCGTGGTTGTGCTTGTATAAGATCCCATTGCTCAGGAAGAACTTGGCTGAGAACCTCTGCAGGAATTTCTCGTCGTTGACTGACGCCCCTTCAGGATACTCTTGAGCTTCGAGATATCTTTTCACCTCATGTAACCAAGGTTTCTCCTCTACACCATCAGTGTCAATCTCATAGCAGTGCGGTGGTTCATCAAATCTTTCGATAGTAATTTTGGGAGCTTCGTTATCCTATCTGACCTTGAACATAGAAGACATGGTAGCTAAAGCATATGCCAACTGATTTTCTTCCCTCGGAATATGTTCAAAAGTAACCTCTTCAAAGTATGGGATCAAGGTTAGCACAATCTCTTTGTAAGTGTGATACGGTGGGAGAACTGACTTGAGGTTTTGCGTTTTGTATTCACAAATGTTTCGGTTTAGCAAGAGTCGCCACCGACTTTTTATTTTATCCTAAGGAAAGGTCAAAAAGCACAGGAAAGACCTTTGAGATGTTTTCTTGGGTTCGGGGAGTAGATTATGAAAAGGGAAGGTGCAAGCACCCTTTTCATCCATGGTTATCCATGAGCTCTTAGTTACTTGTTTAGATCACTTGCTTTGCTTTTCCAATTGTTTGAAATGGTGCTTTGTGTGTGGTTTTGAAAGATGTTTTGAAAAGAGGACATCATTGTGACAACCTTTGTAATGATTCTTGTTTGAATGTATACAAAGGGGTTTTTGTCTTTTGAAAAGATTTTAATGTTTTGAAAGTTTTTTTTGGGAAATATTTTGAAATAGTGTTGTGAAGTGTGTTTGCAAATAACAAGGATGTTTTTTCAAGCTTTTGATCAAGTAACTAAGAGTTATCTACCCTATTTTACTCAAAGATCATTCTTATGTTTTTAACCCTTTTGACAGTGTTGTTTCACCATTGCATTTGGTGAACAACCTTGTGTTAGGATGTTAAACGGGACAGACGCGGGTCATCGTATAGACCATGATAGCAATTCTGTCAAGTATCTTTGGCAATTTTCTTGAGGGACTTGATCATCTTTGTTTAGGCAACCAAGATAGCGTCATCGAGGGACTATGCTCTTTTGTTTTGTTTTTGTTTTGCCAAAGTACCCAACATGCGTAACATGGCCTATTTTTGAAGGCAACAAGTGGATTGTAACCCTAGGGGTGCAAGTGTGCATTGTGTTTGATTTTCATGCATTTTTGTCTTTGATTAGGTCAAGCTACTTGTTGATTTTTATTTTTGCATACAAACCCTAATTCTCTAATCATGGCATAATTGAAAGCGTAAAATGCGAGAATTTAAATTCTAAGCTATTACAACATGATTATGGGGATGGGGATACAATTTTGAATGGGGGTATTTGACAATAAATATAAACCCTAATTTACTATTACATCCAAATTGAATTTAATTGCAAGAATAATAAATGGACAATATTTAAATAAACAAAATAAATAAATATCAAATAATATGTATTATGCAAAAAGGTTTTAATTTATTTATGTATGTAAAAGTATTTTCAAAGTGAAAAAAGAGTATAAAGAAATAAAAAAAAAAGATTAATTTTATTTGTTTTAAGGGTAAACCCTAATTTCTTTAAGAAAATAAATACTATATATTATTTATATACAAAAAATATATTAATATGTGTAAAAATGAAATATACTTAAAAAAGGGTATTTTTTAGTATAAATAATAATAAAAATAAAAATGTAATATTTTTGTATTTTTATTCTAAGTATTTAATAAAATAAAAGTATATATATATATATATATATATATATATATATATATATATATATATATATATATATATATATATATATATATATATATATATATATATATATATATATATATATATATATATATATATATATATATATATATATATATATATATATATATATATATATATATATATATATATATATATATATATATATATATATATATATATATATATATATATATATATATATATATATATATATATATATATATATATATATATATATATATATATATATATTAAATATATTAAATATGTATAATATAAAATAAAATATGTACAAAAATAAATTATATTTTAAATAATATAAAAGTGTTAAAATGTTTTCTATATTAGAAAAATTAAAATAAAATGCTAAATAAATGTAAAAAATTATGAAAATATTTTTTAGGCATTTTTTATATTTGGAAATAAAATAACAAAATCAAAAATGAAAACAAAAATGCAATAATGTAAAAATATAAGAAATTGGGCCAGGGGGTGCAAAAATGAAAAGGGGAGGTGTTGGAAGCAAGCCAGGCCAGGCCCAGCCCAAGCCAGCTTCATCTTCAACCTTCAGACATTGTAAACGCGCGCGTCTGGTTCAAATGCTACATCCTGTATACGTGATCTTTTGCAAAAACTCACAACATCAAACTTGTAGAGAATTTCAATATGATTCTAACCATATAAAGCATAATCCTAACTCTCAAAGACCAGAGAGAATTTCTCTGGCCCTAAAATTTGACCTAGTTTTTTCAACATGTTCATGGATGAAATTCTCCTAGCACACTTAATATAAATGGAAACTGAGCATATGTATGGCTTCCTAGCAATGAACACTACATTTTTTATTCACAAACCTAAGGCTAAATGTTCATAAATAGAGAGATAGAAAGTGAAGAAAAACCTGTTTCAGTTGGATTCGTGTAGGATAATGCAGTACTTCTCAACAGGTTTTAAGGTGTCTGGTAGCTTGCCTGAACTTCACTTGATCTTTTCCAATAGCTAGCTTGCCTTGAATGTCCCTGAATCAGCCTATCGAACTCAACCTGCATGAGCTTGAAATGAAAATTGTGAACACTGTAAATGGAGTTACAGTTGGCATTGGAGGTTTGGGATAGCTTGAGTGAGTTGAATGGAAGGTGTTTGAATAAAAAAAGGGGCAAAACGCACGAGCCAAATGAGCTATGGCACTCAAGTTGTAGCACCTGCCCTGTTTTGCCAAAGAAGTGTGATTTCTGGCTATGAGGTTCTTAGGGGCTCAAAAACTCGTGTATCTTGCTCAAAGGGTTGTGTGAAAGTTGTTTGAAATGTTTGTGTAAGTTCACAATGGCTGGTTTCCAAGTTGTGAGGATTTGGACAAGTTTCTTCTTTGTGAAGCAAGGAATGGGAAGTTGTGATTACAGGCCTGTACAAGCCATCAAATATGCTGCATACAATCCTCTTGGTCCTTGCAATTTATGGATTTGATTTGGCTTCTGATATCTTGGCCCTATGCTCAAAGATCATGGTTTGACATAAAGCACACTTTTGCAAAAATGGAAATGTGCCTTTTACCATTTAGGGATTAGTTTGGTGTACAATGTCCAAATTACCAAGATAGTGTATTAGCCTAATGGATTTGCATTAAATTAAGGAGTGTGAAGTGGTTTAGAGGCCTGCAAACTAGTACAAGGCATGCTGGTTTGAAAATGCCACTTGAGTGAACATGAATTTGCCATGGATACAAAGTGAGTTTTTTCCAACTTCAAACATTCGATTCTCCCTAACCACAAATATGTTTGAGGAGTTCTTAGACAATTTGGAAAGCTTGCAACATGCTCTATAATCCATCTTTGAAATGCAACTTGATACTCAAAGTGGAACTATGTGAAAAATGGCCAAGAATATAGGCCAAAATCCTGCCTAAACTAGGGCAAAATTTCACTAAGTTTAAAGTTTTAGGGACCCTTGTTCCAAAAATCATAACTTGAGATCCAAGCTTCTTTTGAGAAAACTTTGTGAATAAAAGTTGTAGACTTGTGGAGGACTACAACTTTCATGTTGTAAGTTTTGTTTGAATCCATTTGCATCATCATGAAAATGTGGGATAAAGTTAGGAAAAATTAAGAAAATTTTATAACTTAGAAAAATTCTAAGTTATAAATTTTTTTTCAATTTCAAACCCTAATTTGCAATTTTGGGTTTCTTGATGAACAAGTTTCATAATTTGACACTTCTTGATGAAAAATGACCCTTGGCACTGGATTTTGACCAAAAAGTCAAAGTTTGACTTTTCAGTGTACAGTCAAATTTTGAATAGTTGACTGAAAAATTCATTTGTCAATCCCATGCATTTGAGATCTTTTGAACTTGTTGAATAAGTCAAGATGATGCCATTGATCCCTTGATTCCATGGTTGAACCTAATTTGCCATTGGTTATGTCAAAAAGTCAGAAATTGCCTTTGTACAGTCAAAACCCTAAAAATGACCATTTTGCCCTTTTGGTGATCTGATCAAATTTCTTGTGGAATTGTGGTCCAAACTTGATCCAATGGTTCATGTGAGTTCATAATGTTGATGTGGGTCAAAATGCATGAGGTTTGACTGTAAATTGGCCACAATTGACTTTTTCCCCAATACAGCTGATTTCTAGGTCAACTGTCCAATTGACTGGGCAAAAATTTGATTCAAGGCTTGAAACTTGGTATGGACAAGCTTATGAGTCCAAAAATAAGTATGAAAGTCAATTTGAGCATTTAAGGTCCAAAAATACCTATGCAAACTCAAACCCTAGTTTAGGTCATCGGTGCAAGGAGGTGTCTTGAGCAGAGCAAACCCTAGCTTGATCTTGAGTTCCAAGAGTCTTGTGATGAGAAATGTTGATAAAATGAGAGAGCAAATGTTGGGTTACAACAGTAAGGGATAAGATTTAGATGCTTTGTATTCCAATCTCCTTTAATTTTACTGATCACCAAAGCTGAGTTTCCATATACACTTAAGAATTTGATTCTAAGGTCAATAGCAGGTTTGAGACCCAAGATGCACGCTTCATACTCAGCCATATTGTTGGTACTGCAGAAGAAAAGTCTGGCAGTGAAAGGCATGTGGTAACCTTCGGTGGAAGTGATTAGAACACCAATTCTGTTACCCAGTGCGTTAGAAGCTCCATCAAAAACCATAGTCCATCGGGATCCTTGCTCAGGTCCTTCATAAAATCTAGGCTTTTCACAATCCGTAATGAACATTATATTCTCACCAGGGAATTCAAAGTTTATAGATTGGTAGTCATCCATAGCTTGATGTGCCAAATGATCTACCAGCACACTTCCTTTGATTTCTTTTTATGTAGTGTACTGGATATCATATTCAGTTAAGATCATTTTCCATCGGGCTATCCTTCTGGAGAGTGCTGGCTTCTCACAAATGTACTTGATGTGATCCATCTTAGAGAAATGAATATCTTGTTTCATAATCGGCAAACTTTTTGCTAAGGTAGTAAATTGCATGCTCGTTTCGACTAGACTCGTCATGCTGCCCCAACACACACCCCATTGAATTCTCTAACATGGTTAAGTACATGATCAAAGGTCTTCCTTCAACTGGTGGCATCAGAATTGGAGGTTCTTGTAATTATTCTTTGATCTTGTCAAAACCTATTTGACATTCGTCATTCCATCTTACTACTTGATCTTTCTTCAATACCTTGAAGAGTGGCTCACAAGTAGCAGTCAAGTGAGAGATGAATCGGGAAATGTAGTTTAGATGTTCCAAGAAACCTCTAATCTCTTTCTCGGTACAGGGAACTAGAATTTCTTGGATGGCTTTTACTTTTAGCGGGATCGACTTAAATTCCTTTGCCATTGACGACAAAGCCTAAGAGCTTTCCATACCTTACCCCGAACATGCATTTGTTGGGGTTCAACCTCAGATGGTATTTCTTTAATCTCTCAAACAGCTTGTGCAGATGATCAAGGTGATATTTCTCAATTTGGTATCCTTCTATCATGTCATCCACGTAGACTTCTATCTCATAATGGATCATGTCATGAAATAAATCCACCATAGCCTATTGATAAGTTGCGCCTGCATTCTTCAGCCCAAAAGGCATGATCTTATAACAGAAGGTGCCCCACTGTATAACAATGGTGCCCCACTGTGTAACAAAAGTTGTTTTCTCCATATCTTCAGGCATCATTTTCATTTGGTTATAACCCGAGAAGCCATCCATGAAGGAGAACACCTTGTATTGAGCAGTATTGTCAACTAAGACATCAATATATGATAGTGGGAAGTCGTCTTTGGGGCTTTCCCTATTTATATCCCTGTATTCTATGCACATACGGACCTTACCGTATTTCTTCGACACTGGAACATCATTTGCAACCCATTGGGGATATGACGTTACTACTAAGAAACCTGCATTGAACTGTTTCATTACCTCAGCCTTGATCTTCTCAAACATATCAAAGCACATACGACTAACCTTTTATTTTATTGGAGAATAACCTTCTTTCACTGGTATACGATGAACCACGATGTCAGGATCGAGCCCCGACATGTCTTCGTATGACCAAGCGAATACCTCAACGTAGTTATGCAACATCTGAACCAATCTGCTCTTGACATTGTCTTTCAAGTTGGCGCCGATCTCGACTTCTTTCTTATCTTCCTCAGTACCCAAGTTTATCACTTTGACTGGTTCTTCGTGTAGTTGGATGGCCTTTTCCTCTTGTATCAGGAGTCTGACGAGTTCTCCAGGTATCTCACAATCTTTTTCACCTTCGTATTCGGCTTGATAGATTGAATTTTCAAAGTCATAAACGACAATAGCATAATTATTGTCAATGAGATCCAGAGTGGATGTGGATCTGCAAACGTGTGTATGTGCATGTAAGGTCACATGGCTATTTTGAAAATGCAGTAAAGTAAAAGAAAACAAAGAGCACAAAATTTGAATGCAAAATCGTCCAATGTTTTCATTAAATGAGCATATGATATATGAAATGACAAACCCTTAACAAATCGACCATTGTGTCCCGAGCAAGGCACACGGTTTAAAGTCATCTTTTGAAGGAAATTATATAGACAAAGTTATTAAAGCAATAAAAACAGGAAATAGAAATTACTCCTAGTTGAAGGAGATTGAGATGAAATCTTTAGCCTTCAAGTTATTAAGCCTTCCATCAGTAGTTGGGAATATCCAGTCGTCCAAGCCACCATCACTATCAGTGTCTTCCAGTGCATTGACTTCATTGTTGCTAATATGGAGAGGTGGTCCACCAGCACGAGCACATCAGACCTCTTTCTGAGCCTTTGAAGTAAAACCCAATCCAAATTTTTTAGACTTGTAGGGGATGTCAGGAAGTTGTCCCCAGATAGTGCAGCCTCCATCTTCTACAACAACCCTATCATCCTTCAGAGAGGCCATTCTTGGTGTGTCCTTAGCATTCATAGGAGTAACAGGTATAGCTTTAGCAACAACAATGGAGGGATTACCTCAAATTCTTGACAGGTGGTTTCAATGAATTCACCATCCATTTCAACATATTTGAAAAATTCAAATGACTGACCATATATTCTTCCTCTCCACAGACTGTGACAACCTTCCTTCTTACTGGGTATTTCACCATCCGATGTAATGTAGAGGTAATCGCACATGCTCCATAAATCCATGGGTGTCCTAGCAAGCATGAATAGGCCGGGAGAATATCCATTACATAAAAACTCGAATTGAAAACTTGAGACCCCACCTTGATCGGGAGATTAACCTCTCCGTGAACCATTCTCTTGGAACCATCAAAGGCTCTTACCACAATATCGTTGGGTTTCAGCACCAGCCCTTCACAGTCTAATTTTTCCAAAGCACCTTTGGGTAAAACATTGAGGGAGGACCCGTATCTACTAACACATGCGCCAAAGTGGTGTTTTTGCATTCAATAGAAATGTGCAAAGCTTTATTGTGATTCTTCTCGCCGGAGTTAAATCTACATCAAAAAATCCCAAGCCATTATCAGCAGTTAGACTTGCAACACAATTCTAAAATTGATTAGTAGTGGTTTCTTGAGGAACATGGGCATTTTTCAGGAACTTCAACAAAGCTTGGGCATGTGCTTCGGAGCATAATAATAAGGACAACATAAATATCTTTGAGGGTGTCTGCCCTAGTTGTTCCACTATTTTGTAATCACTTTTCTGGATGATCTTCAGAATCTCTTCCATCTCTTGTCTTGAAGGGTCTTCAATTATAACACCTTTTGAGGGTGCCTCTGTCAAGGCAGGCTCAATAACTTTCTCTTTACCTCGGGTAGCAACAGTTGGTCTAGCAGCAGGAATACGAACATGTGTTGTAGTAGTTGTTGGAGGAGAGATCTTCGAAGAGAATATCCTTCCTGTCCTGTTTCCCTTACTAGTTCTGACAATGTTTGTAATTTCAGGGTCTTCATTTTCGGTAATCCATGGATCTTGCTTGACACCATGATAATAAACCTATGCCCCATAGTTCCAAGGTACAACTTTTCAGATGAATAGAGGACTGGCCCAGTATAGTGATAAACAGGGGAGCCACTCTTGGCCCAGCAGGAATCCTTATAGGGCCTTTAGAGGTGATCCTAATAGGAGTATTGTAAATTCTGGAAACATCTTGTGGTGAACTTTTCACGGATGGAGTTTTATCTAACATAATTTCATGGCTATCAATTAGGCGTTGAATACCTTTCTTCAGCCACATACAACCATTGGTTTGGGAATAACAATGGTAATAAATTTCAAGGTATACAGGAAATAAACCGGCTCTTAGAAGATTCTTCTTAACCATCAATAATGGAGTAGTCAAATCACTGATGGTGGAGACAAGGGAGTAATCGTCAATGACATTAACACCTTTTCCATGACTGGGCATGGGGGCAGTAATGACATTATGGATTTATGGAAGGTCAAACTTAATCACCTCGTTATCAATCAGATCTTGGATCTTGTTCTTCAATGCCCAACAATTGTTGGTGTCATGTCCGGGGCTATTTGAATGATATGCGCATTTCATATTTGGATTATATTTGGGAGAGACAATATTAGGGTTTGGAGGAGGATCTCACAGTGTTACTAAATCTGCTTTCAACAAATGTTGTAGAGCTTGAGACAGTCGCATATTGATTCTAGTAAATTTCCTCCTCAGAACATCTAGCCTTTGTTGATTGTTTGATTGTTGTGGTTGTTAAACTGGGGTTGGGTTCGAAATTAATACAGCTCCTATTGACTGATGACGACCATTATTTATACGACTCCTTTGTCCATAAACAACATTAGTTTCCTTCTTACCAACAAATGGTTTCATTATAGCAGTAGAGGTTGAGGCCATTGGGATCTTTCTACTTTTGATTATGCTTTCAACTTGCTTTCCAGTCAAAATCAACTCAGTATACCCTGACGAAGAAGTCCCAATCAACAAATTAAAGAATGAACCAGTCAAGGTGCCCATAAACATGTCCATTAATTCTCTGTAAGTCAAAAGGGGTTGTACCCTTCCGGCCAGATCCCTCCATTTTTGAGCATACTCCTTAAAGCCTTCGCTTGAGCCGATAGTCATATTTTGTAATTGCATGCGAGTTGGTGCAAGATCAACATTGTATTGGTATTGTCTGTAGAAGGCAACAGCCAGATCCTCCAATGTATGGATATTAGTTCCTTCAAGTTGATAGAACCACTCCAACTGTGTCCTAGATAAGCTTTCTTAGAAGAAGTATACCCATAACTTCCTATCCGCGGTGTGTGGTTGAATCTTGGGGACGTAAGACCTCGGATGCATCTTGGGACAGGAGACCCCATCGTATTTGGAAAAGATAGGGACCTTAAATTTGTGGGGAATGACCACCCTAGGGACCAGACCTAAGTCGCCAAAGTCCAAACCAGGAACTGTTTGGATCTCTACAACCTTAAGTCGGTCTTCCAGCTGTTTGTACTTCTCATCTTCCAATGGATACTACTCACCAGAATAGTCTTCGTCCTCAGTAATCTGGTTATTTCCACCCCTAGCTCTGGTGCTTCTAACTTCCTCTTCTTGATTGTCTTATTCCTTAGAAGAAGCCTCTTCTATTTGAGCCAGTCAGGCGGGCCCCTTGAACCTTCTTCCCATGTTGAGGATAACAGCCCGTTTCTTGGTCTTCTTCTTGGTGGCAAGGAGTGCCATCATTTATTGCTGACCTTTATCTAGGTTGAGGAGAGTATCTTGGAATTGTGCATGTTGAGTTTGCAGATCTTTGACAGTTTGCTCTAGAGTCATCTTATACTAAAATAAACAATAAAAAGATGAGGAAACATGTATCAGAAAACCTGCTTATGATATGATGCATGCTATGTGGATGCAATGTTTCCAAGGACCTTAAGGAATTTAAATTTGCTAGCCAAAAAGGAAACGAACACAACAATTGAATTAATAAATTCAAGAGTTACAATTGCCCCTTGGGCTTACAATGAGTAAAGAAAAAAGGTCTCAAAGAGACAACAAAATGAACTCCTAAAACAAAAAGCTCAAGTCTCTCACGAACACTTCTTCTTTGGTGCAATGTATGCATTCAAGATTCGCTCCTCGTGAAGTTGTCTTGTGAGCTCTAACACTTTATTCTTGTTTGCGTAGAATCGAGCTTCAAAAGTGTCTCGTTCCCCCTTGATTTGAATCGACGATCTCTGCAATTATTCAAGGTCGATAGGCATGTCATGATTGAGAATGGTATAAGAAGTATCTCCCTCGGTAACAGGCTCCATAACTATTGGTAAGAAAGTTGGATATGGCATCATGAAACTTTGAGCACGAGCTCGTACCCATTTGAGATGAGGCTCAAGAGGGATGGAATTATTATTCCCCAAAGTCTTGCTATAAACCTTTCTTACCATGCCCAAGCATGTACAAACCTTCGATGATAACCTTGGACATCATTCTCGTATCGAATATAATACCTTGAATGTGTGCATCGTGGGGACCATCTCTTCGAGCATAGCCAAATTGTCGTAGAGTTAGAGAAAGGTTATAAGTAATACCTCCCCTAATGCCCAAGAGTGGAACATTAGGAAACTCCACACAATGGTCAATGATAGTAATATCCTCTTGAGATCGAGAGCACCAATAGATATCTGCATGAGAGAGCGACATTATCCTTTGCGACCACCTCAAACTTTGCTCATTCTTTAATACTGATCGGGGAAGGTGCGGAATAAACCACCTAGACAGCAACAAAATGCAACACATAAGAGCCCCTATCTTCATCATGGTGCGAGTGTGAAGACAATGTAGAATGTCTCCAAGCAACGTAGGCACGGGATTACGAGTAAGGATAATTTTGACAGTATTCACATCTATGAGTTGGCCATGGTTAAGAAAAAGAACCAACCCATAGATTAGAAGAGCCAAGATCTCCTCAAAAGCTTGTAAATCCATAGCATCCCAAAATAGTCGAGCCTTCTTGTTGTACCCCAAAATTTTCCCTCTCATATTTCTCAAAACATTGCAAGAAAAATCTCCAAGTGGCTCAAGCTTGCTCAAGAGTTGGATAGTCAAGCTATCTCCTAAGGCAGTCAACCCCAAATTAGGGTTTTGTGTTGCATCAAGATCTTTGAATCCAAATGAAATCAAGTGCTCCCCAATGTCCTAATATTTTCTCAAGATTATCCTTGTCAAGTTTCAAGCCTTGCAGAGGAAATTTGCGGAGTCAATTACTCAAAGGGCCAAAAAATCGACTGTGCTAGGGCAAAAGTCAACTGTGACCTATAAACAGTCAAACTTCAAGATTTTTTGTAAACATTCTCATTTGGAAGGATATTTCATCATTTTATCAAGGTTTGATCATGATTCATCAAGGATTTCTCAAAATTCATCAAGACTCAAAAGTTGCTAAATTAAGGTTTTATAGGAAAAGTCAACTCAACTTTGACCAAGCATAACTTTCTCATACTTTATGAGAACTGATCCATCCAAAGCTCATTTTGAAGAGGATGCAATTTCCTACAATCCATCTTCATACCCCAAGATCAGAAAATGCACTCACAAGAAGTTATAAATTTGGACATTATAGGTAATTTTTTAAAGTCAACAAAAACACCTTTTTTTATAAAGCTTATAACTTGAGCATAGAACATCAAAATTATATGGGACAAAAAGGGTTGGTTATATGACATCTCAAGCTTTCTAAAAAGTCCAAGAACACCTTCAAAAGTTTAAAATTGAAGAAGTTATGCATTGTTGAAGTTGGGCATTTTTGCAAAATTGCCAAAAGTCAACCTTCCCCAAAACATCAAATTTTATCAAATGGGCCCATTCTTTTCCACTTGATTTGAGCTTGAATCATTGTCCACGTGTCCTAGCTTCATCCATGAGCCCATATTATATTTTTATTACTTAATTTGATTTTTTATTGAATTTATTCATTTTAAATCAAATTAAATCATATAAAATCCAAACTTTGATTACCTAAGATCTTTTTGGTTGTTTCAGGTCTTAATTATCATCATGATCATCATCAAAATTCATATCAAGCATATCATGTACAAAAAGATGGATATTTGGCAAATTTGGAAAGTTGTAAAGAGGTGAATCAAATCAAATTGGCAAGCATTGATGGGAGAAGATTCAAGCCATATTTGTTACCCTAGCACATTGCATACTACATAAACAAGCCAAAGAAAAAGTGAATAGAGGTTGGAGGATGCAAAAATAAGCAAAACAAAACTTGAAAAATATACAAAAAAGTGTGAAATCAAAATCATACTTAGAGGCAATTTCAGAAGCTTAGACCGGTCCCAATCGATTCCTGGGTGATCACACAACCTTCCTGGATCAAAAGCACGCGTCCTCAGGCCTTCAAAAGCACTGTATGCATCACGTTACTTAGCTCTGTACTCGAAATCATAACTCTCTGTTCTTACATCATTTGAACAAATCATTGACATATTTGTGATCCTCATAACATTTCCAAGCTTTTGGCATTAGTTAATTTTGTTTATCTGACCTGTAAAGCAAAACACCATACCTAGGGTTCTTGGAGCTTTTTTGGGCGTTTTTATTTCAGGGATAATTGGCCACCAAGAAGGGCATGGTTAGAACCGGGAGGTCAAGACGAGCATGACCATGCCCTTGAAATGCATTTTTGTGGCTCGTAGCAAGTTTTGGAGATGGCTTGGCTTATAGCTACGGACCGTCGTCCGTTGGTATAAGTCTGTTTTGTTTTAGCCACAGTTCAACGAAGAAGACGAATACGTGGCACTCAACCATTGCTCCATTCAAACCACGCGCGTATTTTTGTTTTGTTCTGACCATTGACCTGTTTTATTTTATTATATATTGTTTGTATATTATTAACAAATAAAGCCAAGTAGCCTAGTGGTAAGCGTGTACATCCATTAGCCTACAGGACCTGGGTTCGAATCCAAGGTCCCCCACTTTCTTTGTTAATTTTGTTCTTCAGGTAATCAAGTGCACATCCAAGCATATGGCATACCATGCGCCCTCATTTATCCAACAGCCAGATGCCCTGAAGGCCAAATCTGATGGCCAAGCGTTGAAGGTCTATGTGGAGCCCAATCAACACACGCATATGGAATCAAAAAAGTCAAACAAGGCCAGATCCAAATGGGCCTCAGGATTGCTAATCACACCCAAGTTTCAGGCCCATACCTCTTTTCTCTTATATTTACTTATTTTGTTTTACTTAATTGTTTTATTATTTTTCTTTTTTAATTACTAACCAATTAAAATTATTTTCTTTTATAAAATAAAATCACCAAAAATATTTTTATTCAATAAAATTTTAACCTTTATTTTTTTATTAATAAATACTAATTAAATTAATTTAGGTTCTTAATTAGAATAACTTTAACATATTTTTAAATAATTAAAATTAAATTAGATTTAATTAGGTTTTTATTAATTCAATTAATTTTTATTTCTTTCTTAAAATACAAAAAACCCAAAAATAATCATTTTTATTAATTAATTTATTTATTAATTTAGTAATTAATTTAGGATAATTTCTTTCTTAAAATAAAAACAACAAAAAATCTTTTCTTTAACAAAAAGGGTCAAAACCCTAGAACTTTGCGCTCGATTTAATTTCCCGCATGCGATTTACTTTCTTTTATCCATTTATGTATCTGATTCCGGATTGTAATAGCTTAATAGGACCTTTATTTATTTTTCAAGGGTTTGTATTTGGCGATGTAAATATCCGACGCCTTGTAATTTAAATTCCGCACTTTTATTTTCCGCAAATTATAGCTGTTAGATGTTTGATAATAGGGATACATGACAAGACTGAATGTTTTAACCTAAAATCAATTTAGATCACCATTAACATGTACAAAGATAAAATAACTGAAAATAACACACCCGCACATGCGCACTCTTAGGGTACACCCCACTTGGTTACCTTCGTACGCGGTCATTGAGTATAGGTCACTTTAGAGGTCGCCCTCTTGTCCAAAGATCATAGTTGCCTAGAAACGGTTGCCTCGGATATTGTTGCCTCAAACAAATGATCTAAGACATTAGGGTTACCGCTAAGGCGTCCTAACATTTCTTTAGTGACCGTAAGTCCCTCATTCTAATTGACCCTCAAACTCCAACGACGATGCTACCTACTCATTAATAGTGGGATAGAATTGTCTAAAGGAAAATAGCATAGAACGATTCCTTTTTTTTGAGTAGGTAAATGGTTCTTAGATACTTGCTCTTTCAAAAACAAAAACTTTTCACACTTACACTTTTCGAACAAAGTTTTCAAAAACACTTCATACGCTCTTGAGGACAGAAGCAAGAGTTAAATTGAAGTTTTCAAACAAAAACTTTTTCAAACCCACAAACACAAAGAAAGCAATATTTTTAAAACAATATGAGCAAGTACCTAAGAGCCCGTGGATAACCACGGATAGAAAGGGTGCTAATACCCTCCCTTTCTATAATCTACCCCCCGAACCCGAGAAATATCTCGAAAAAGGAATTTTTCTGTGTTTTTTTCCTTTCCTTGTTGGATAAAATAAAAGTCGGTGGCGACTCTTTCTTACCGCAATATTTTGCAAAAACAAACGCAAAACGCAAACCAGCATTCCAAAAACAGCCAGTTCTTTCCCACCGTATCACACTTCTCTATCATGAATTTAGCCAAAAAGCCTTTGACCCCACTTCTTGTCTCCCAATTAGCTACAATGTCAGAACTCTTCAAATGTAAGGCTTTGGCAATAACCTTAGGCTTTGGATTTTCCTCTAAACCGGTGAATGGCATTTGATCAAGGACTGGTACCCCTAATAGTTGAGATAATAATTCCATTGTAGGCACTAGTTGATAGTCAGGAAAGGTGAAACAATGATGTACATGGTCAAAGAACTGAAAGATAACCCTCATCATGTCTTCTTCAAATCTTGAGGTAACTAAATTGAGAAGTCGACCATATCTTTTGGTGAACGGAGAATTTTCAGGAACCCTTGATGCTAACTCTTTGAGTTGAGGTGGAACCCTTACGAAGTTGATTCAGATGGTATTTCTGCGAGTGGAAGCCATATCCTAAAAAACAGAACAAAAATAAATCCCTAGGTCCTTGAAATGGTTAGTGAAAATGCTATGGCATGATTTCATAGTGTTTATGAACAAATAATCACACACAAACAAAGCAAACAAGGCCTTAGGTTTAGGCTTTCAAGGGTTTTATAGGGAAGTACCCTCTTGAAGTTTAGTTGGTTCAACCTATCCTAACAAAAGTAATTGAGTTCTAAGGAATCTCAATATCATTGATCTTTCTTCATTGGGCATTGTTTTAGCTCAAGCATCTAAACTGCGACCAAAATATCCCAAAAGTCTGATCTCAATGAATGTAGTGTCGAGTATCAACCAACTTTAGTCTGCACCAAAGCCGACTACCTCACTACTTTCTAATGGCCAAGTTGTTAAACTATGGTTCTATGGCCAATTAGTTCTTCATGACACCACACAACGGCCCCGTATTCTCCTTGACTGGACTCAAGGGACACTGGTACTGACAATTGTGTCATACTAACATAGCCATCGCTTCAACCATGTCGATATTACGCCGCATAGTCCCCACGATCTATTTCTACTTACCTAATATGCCCCAGATCCAGGTATAGGATCTTTATAAGTAATAAACCCAAGCATAACCCATAAATGTAAAGAAAACAAGACAAAAAAAATAAAGCAATAAAGGTGATCTAGCTCTTAAGGTAACCCCACTTTTAGTTTAATTTTACCAGTAGAGTCGCCAATTCTGTGATACGGTATGAGAACTGACTTGGGTGTTTTGTGTTTTATCGCAAATGTTGTGGATAGCAAGATTCGTCACCGAATTTTCTTTTATCCAATAAAGGAAAGGGTGAAAAGAATAGGAAAGACCTTTTGATAATTTTATTGAGTTCGGGGGGTAGGTTATGAAAAGGGAAGGTGTTAGCACCTTTTTCATCCGTAGTTATCTATGGGCTCTTAATTTCTTTATCACTAAAAAATGCTTTGTGTTGTGTAAGTTTGAAAGTATTTTGAAAACACCTAAGTTTGGTAAAATTTGCAATGATTCTCGTATTGTTGAGAATGTATACAAAGTGTTGGTTTTGAAAATATTTGTTGAAATGGGAATGTTTTGAAAGATGTTTTGAAAATGCCAATGTAAGGAAATTTTGTAATGATTCTCGTATCATTGAGAATGTATACAAAATGTTTGCTTTGGAAGATGTTTGAAAGTGTGAAGTATGATAATGTTTTTGTTTGTGAGCAAGAAATTACGAGTAATCTACCTACTCAAAAAGTCTTGGTTCTTTTCCTCTTCTTTTAGATAATGCTTGTCTACCTTTAGTTAGTAGGAAGCCATATCATTGGATGTGAAGGACAGGCGTGGGTCATCATAAAGTCATAGAAGGCAACTTGTAAGGTGTTTTAGAAATTGTAGTAAGGGACTAAGATCATTTACCGAAGACAACATTGAAGGGTCATCGAGGGACTATCGTCTTTTAATCGAGGGTCTTTTCTAAAACATCCCATATTTGAGGGATATGACTGTTTAAATCTGAGGAAACAAGTGTGGGTTACCCTAGAGGTGCAAGTGTGCAAGGTGTTTTTTTCATGTATATTATATTTGAATTAGGTTTTTCTATTGTTTGATTTTAGTCTTGCCATGCAAACCCTAATTACTAGTGATAATAAGGAAAGCGATAAATTGCGGAATTTAAATGTCCTACGCTATTACATCGCTTTGAGAATGGGGGGAGGAGATAAAATTTTATAAATGTGGATGACAAGTAATAAAGCCCTAATTACTATTACAACGCTTTGACACTTACATAAATTGTAATGCGAAGTAGTAAAATGCACAATGAAATGTAAAGTGTAGAAAAGAGAGAAGAAATTGTTTTTTGTGGATTTTTGATAGAAAAGGTTTTAATTAACTTAATTAAACTAATTAATTTACAAAGGAAGTTAATTAATTATTTAATGAAAAAAACCAAAAATCTAAGTTAATAAAAATTAACAAAATCAACCTAAGTCTATTAATTTTAATTTATGAAAGAGAAATTAATTTGTAGAAAAATATTTCTTGGGGTTTAAAAAAATAAGATAAAATAAAAATTATCAAAATATTATTAGTTTATTTATTTAAGAAAATGTGTTTTTGTATTTTAATTAAATAAAAATAACAGATATAATATAAAAAAGAAAATAAAAGGTTGGGGCCTGAGTTAAAAGTAAAAGAGTGGGTGAGAAAATCATTTTGATAGGCCCAATATAAGCCTTTTTTGTTTAAATCAGAAACATAATGAAAATAATGAAATGAGCTTGTGGTTAGTAAGCAATCAGGGGGTGATAGGAAGAAAAAATGAAGGAACATTTATGGCCCAAAGCCCACGCGCGCTAGAGAAGGAAAATAAGATGGAAAAATATAAAAATGGGACACTGGGGCTCGAACCCAGGTTATAAGGGTGAATATGCGCGCGCTTTAACCAATGGGGGTGGTGATACATATGCTAGTTTATGCAATAATTATTCCATTTATTATAAAACCTTTTCTGAATGAACATCTCCTTCTTCCTCGCGCCAGCCACCATTGATGCATTTTTGAATTTTCAAACTTTCTCATTTCTCAACCATTTCAGAAAGTGTAAACATCAAACTTGTTAGAAATTTCATCACTATTTCAACCATCTAAATAACTTAAGCTAACCCTCAAAGATGAATACAAATTTATATTGGTACCAAATTCTGACCTAATTTTTCCTGTAACTTCAACTTCAAAATTTGCATCAGTCAAGCAATATAAATGAAAACTAAAGGCATGGTTAGCTTCAGGGAAATGATGTCTACATTTTTTCTTTACAAAATAACTATTAATGATGCTTGTATGAGGAGTTCAAAGTTGAGAAAACTTACCTTTAAATTGGAAATCATGTTTGAGTTTTGAGCACTCCTGGAGGTGTGGTAATGGTCTGGTTAGCTTCAGTTGACTCCTACGAAGCTAATGCAATGCTTACTTTGGATTGAGAGTGGCCGAACCTTATTGTAGAAGTCAATGTGCAGAACCCTATTTTTGGAAATTGAGGGGGTGATAGAGGTGTTATAGTTATGTAACAGGGTCTTAGATAGGTTGTAAGTGGTGTATGGAAGCTTTGTGATTGATTTAGAGTGAAAACGCACGAGTGGTTTGTGAATTTGGAATTCAAAGTCAGAAATGGCAAGTTATGGAGTTTTTGGTGCAATTTTTGATTTCAGGGAGTTTGAGGGATTTTAAAGGCTTGTGAATTCGTGTTTTAGCTTGCAAATATATCCTTTATTTATAGGAAAGAGGTTTGGAAGCTTGAAGGGATCATAAACAATAGATCACATGTTTTGGTCTTAAAACCTGTTTTTGAAGCAAGCTTGACAACAATAGTTCCAATGCATGGTGCAAGGACTGGTAGGGTGGTTAGGAGGCTTTATATATGTTTCTTCTTGCTTTGAAATGTTTTGGAGTCAGAAGAAACGATGTATGAGCTCAAGAAGAGTTGACATTATGATTAAAGTCACTTTTCAAAAATGGAAGTGGTGACTTTGTGCCAAAAATGGAAAATCAACTTGGACAAAGCTTCAAACACTTGGATAATGGTTCCAACAGTTGTGTAAACATTTAATTATTGAGTGAGTAGCAAGTTTGAAGCCTACAAAGCAAGATTTATGCAGCATGGCTTGAGATTTGTTCAAGTGTTCTTCATGAAAATGACCTATAATTTAAGAATGGATGCCCAACTTCTTTTCTTCGAATCTCCTAGCTCAAGCTTGATTTCTTCAAGTTCTTGGAAATTTTTGAAATCTTAAAATATTGTATACAACCTTCATGTTTATAACTTTGGCTAAATCAAATTGGAGCTAGGTGAAAAATTGCCAAGAAATTGGGACAAAAAATCTGCCTAACTTGCCAAAATTTTCACTAAGTGTTTTATGAAAAATGTCATGACTTCATGGGCTTATATCTTCAAATATAAGCATTTTTGGACATAAAACCTCTAAAAGTTATATAGTTCATCAAGATCTAAAACTTTCATGTTGAAAGTTTTTTCTTGAATTATCTTGCATCTTGGTGAAAATTTGTCATGAAGTAGTGAAATTATCAAGGTTAAAACACTTAGAATTTTTCTAAGTCTTGGAAATGTTGAATTTTTGTGGACTTTTCTTGACTTTCTTAATTCTTGATGATCAAGTTTGATATTTTTGAATGTCTTGATGAATTTTAATCTTTGAAATTCAGTATTGACCAAAAAGTCAAAGTTTAACTTTTTGTGTATCAGTTGACTTTTTCATCAGTTGATTAAATTTCAACTATCAATCTTTTGATCTTGAGAAATGATTTTAGCCATGAAATTAGGTCAATATATTGTGCTTAAGTCCTTAAGATCATGCTTTAAGTCATTAGGTCATGTATTAAGTCAAAAGTTAATGATCATACATTCTTAGTGAAAACCTTAGTTTTGACAATTTTGCCCCTTTGAATGTTTTCCTTGAGGAGTTGTGATCAACCTTTGATAAATTGATGAATATGACTTTAAAATGTTGATTTTGGCCAAAAATCTTGAAGTTTGACTGTAGTTTTACCATAATTGACTTGTTACCCAATACAGTTGATTTCCAGTCATCTGAGCAATTGATTGAGCAATTTTAAGATGCAAGACTTGAAACTTGGTAGGAGAATTATTGGAAATCTATAATGAACCATGAAAGTCATTTGAGGTATTAGAAGCCCCAATTTCCTTGTGAAAACCAAAAACCTAATTTTTTGTCTCGGTGCTTATGAGGTGAGCTTGTCTGATCAAGTCTTGAGAATCCTTGAACATTTGAGATCCTTTGTGAAAAATGTATTGAGAAAAGAGAGAAATTTTTTGGGTACAACACACTCTATAGTACCAATCCAAGTAATCATCGTCCACAACATATGGGGTGTTGGCGAAAACTGCCTCACGGATCACATCCACCACGCTTTGAATAATCCAGCCCAATCAACATCCATATCAAGTGTGTCAGCATCAGGAGGTGGATGCGATATGTCATGTCTATATCCAAATTGGTGCCAACATTTTTCAGGTAAATATAGTTCAACTGTCCCATACCATTTCAAACCACCTCTGTACAGACATATATCATCAAATGGACGATGTTGTCTATGACCCTTAAAAGGTTGCCAAATGACATCAAAAGGTGTCCATGCATCTAACACATGCCTAATCTCATCAACATTTTGTGTTCCTTAATTGTAAACCCATTTCTTCACCCTCGAAAGTGGACTATCGGTACCAGTAATTCCAGACAACCCTCTCTTGCCAATAGTTGGAAAATACTCGTGAATCCAACATTGTTACACAACATGAATATTATCAAATAAAATAATTACAAATAAATAAAGATAAGTCAAAATAAAATTAAAATAACACATTTTGTACCTGTAGAATAGAGCAATATCCGCCAAGATACTTGCACGTATAAAAGGAAGCATCTACTAAATATTTGTAAAGTGCGACAAGTGTAGATGCCCCCCAGTAATATCTACCACATTCATACAAGTTCCTAAATAGTGATAAATATTTTTCCTCTACAACAATAAAAGTTTTGTTAGCAAAAATGGTTCAACCAAACAACATATAGGCTCTAGTAGCATAATCGAATCTATTAATAGCTCGTTGATGCACAAATATCATCTTCTACTGTCATACCCCAATTTTTGACCTAAGATTCTACCTTCATTTGCATTTTCTCATAGCATCAAAATCATAAACTGTGCATGACTCCTAATCCTTTCATCTTTGGGTTTATCTTTATAGAAGTCGTCAAACAATTTTTGTGTAGGTTTTACCTATTGTGTTTATTGTGATCACTAACCTCTAATCAAGTATGAGATGTACGCTACGTTTCTTTGGCTTCTTGTACAAAGACAAGTTTAAATCAAGAGCGTCAAAAGTTTCGCCAGCAAGGGTCTAATTTTGATTTGAGGCTTTCTACATTAAATACAGTTGATTTCCCTGGTTCCTCCTTGGGTAATGGACTGCGGAATTAAAGTTTGGAAGCATGGTTATCAAGGGATTTCCTATTTATCCACCTACAAGGCTATTATTTTCTTCTCAACACCAAAGTTGTGAGTTGTTCTTCTTAAAGGATTATGGGATAGGGCTTCAATCTCTTGCATTTATATTTGATCGAGATATCCAATTGAGATTATTGAATTAGGGTTTAGTCCCTCTATCATCAACAGACTCTTTCTTCACCAATTAGGATCAGGCTCACTTAAGATCATCCAACAGCTACTTGCATTACAAGTCATGTCATCACTTCTTGGGTTTATTTTCAAAGACTCGAATTCAGGGTTGAAAGTCTCTCTTGTGGTTCAGGGATTGAGAGATATATCTCACATGATTGTGCTTATTAATTTGGATAATGGTTTTGAGCAAAATTGTCACATGGTGCTCTTCATGATTAGGTTTTCTTTTGATTCATGTTATGACATATATAGTTGTCTGATTTGAAGATATGACGCAAAATGATGATATGATCAAAATAAGAGGTAGAAAGCATTTGAAAGAGCTACCATTCTTCAACAACATTCAAGGAAATTTGCAAGTTTTCTTGTAGATCATTCTTGAGGTTTTAGAATGTTAGAGAAAGGTGGATTAATTCAAAGGTTATTCAAGCGCATTCAAAAATAAGATGTATTCAAGATCATTATGCATCATTAAAGATTAATTCAAATATTTATTTCAAGTCTCATCATTCAAGACTACTTTCAAGACAAGGTCCAAAATTCAAAATGTACAGATCTTATTCCATTCAAGAATTGAAACCAAACTTAAAGATGAAAGTTCATCAAATTTGATTCACAAGAAAATTCAAGAGCATTTAAAGTTTTTAAGGCATGACAACCATTCTCATTTAAGCTCAAAGTTACATGGAGTCATTCAGATTTAGGAGAGACTTTCTTGATCTTATGGTTGCCTTTATCATCAAGTAAAATCAAGAATTGCTAGAATGATACAAGTTTACATTAAGAGTTCAATTTTGAATTACAAGAAAGTATATCCTAAACCTACAAGTCCTAACTAGAATCCTTGTAAAAACGAAAACAGCCCAATATTTGCCATTGTCTCTATCCGAATTCTGTCCACTTTATCAAGATGTTGCCTCTGCTGCAATATTCCGAACACAGCCCCAAAACTGTCTTTTGTCTGCTGTCCAAAAAATCTGCATAATACACCACAGAAAAATCAGTCCAAAACACATGTTGTTTCCCTGTACATATACATCCGAAATTGCACAGGCTTTGCCACAAATAAGCAACACAAATCTTGCATCAAAAAGTAAAAGAACCAGCCTGCAAAAGAAGTTTAATTTGCTCAAATATTTCCCTCCAAAAAATTCCCTCTAATCTCCTCTCAACTGATGCCTACCAATTTACATTGAAGTTGATAATAACGAAGTTGCAGCAGGACAACAAGAAGCCTACCAATTTTAGAAGGAATATACCTGGTTTGAAGTTTCTTTTCATGTCAGCTAAAATATACCATTTATCTTTATTTATCATTGTTTTGCATCTAGTAAATATAATCCCTAAGAATTACATCAGTAGACACGTTAATAGCAACTCTGTAATATCCAGATTGGAAATTGAAGTGAAACAGAAAAATTGAAAATGTTTACCTCTTCATCCTCAACCTGCTACTTCATCTTCATCGTCCCTATATTCAATACACTCGCTTCCTCCAAAACCCAAAAAACAACTACCAGTTCCCTCAGTTCACAGCTCTTCCTTTGTGGCCTAACAATTCAGAGTCACATTCCGATCTCAATGTTGTCGGAGTCTTCATCGGCCGTTGTAAACCGTTGCACGTGATCTGCAATTTGAATGTCTTTGCGGTAAACTTAATATTGAAGGGTTTACAAGGAGATATTGAAAATGATCTTCAGGCTAAAAGACAGGTTTTTTTTATTGACCATGCATACCACTACTTGGAGGTGCCTGCAAGCGTTAAACCCGCGAATCATAACCAACATTATCTCTCTTCAAAGACCCTTCATCTCTTCGCTCACTCTCTGTGGCTACGTTTCCTAATATCGACAGTTCGTCACCCCTTCCCATTTTCACAAATTCCAAACCCACATCCGCTTTTGGACAATGGTATCACTCACGCTATTTCTCTTCTTCCAAATAAGACAATCACATAAAAAGAAGATATACAGGAAGAAGTAGAAGATTAAGACGGAGCAGTGGTTAAGGTGTTGAGACGGCGAAGTTTGTTGCCAGAGGAGAAGAATCGCAGCGTTGAATGAGAAGAGGAAGTTTGAGTTGAGGCGGATGATGAAGGAGGGAGAGGCGTGATTCTGTTTGCTGATATTAGGGTTGAACAATTGTTAGCCTCTCAAGAGTAAACAGGGTTCGGACCTCCTCTGACCCGGTCCGGCCCAGTTAATTTTTTTAATTTTAATTTTTAATTTTTTTTAGAAGCTTTTTTTTTTTAAATCTCATTTTATAATATTGGGTCTGTTGTTTACCATCTTAGCCCAACTGAAAATTATACCTTCACCCCCAATTCCCTGTCTTACACCTTCTTTTATTAAATAACTTAGTTTAATTTTAAATTAATAGTCTTTCTAGTTAAGTTAGTTTTTTTTATAGATTTAATCAAATAGCTATGTTTTAGTTAATTAAATAATTTTAATTAGTTAGATTGGTTTTAGACTTAATTAGTAGTTTTTTTTAGAAATTTTAATTACTTTAGATTTATTTTGTAATTCTAAAACTTCTAATTAGTTTAGACATATTTTGTTAACTTTATTTCAGTCTTAGAATCTTAATCTTTAGTTTAGAATTAATTTAATTTAGATTTATATCAGTGCCTTTAAAATTAAATTAGGATTTAAATTAATAACTTCATAATTTTATTTGATTTAGGTTTAACTTGGTTTAGATTTAATTTTAGAATTTTCATTTGATTTAGATTTAATTTAATAACTTTATAATTTTCATTTGATTTAAATTTAGTTTAGTAACTTTGGAATTTTTATTTGTTTTAGATTTAATTTAAAAACTTTAGAATTTTAATTTAGTTTAGATCTAATTTAGTAATTTTAGAATTATTTTATAATCTTAGAATTTGTAATTAGTTTAGAATTATATTAGTAAGTGATCTTGGAATTTTGATTTAGATAATTGGTTCAATTATCTTTTGTGTGTAATTAAATATATTTGTCATTTTAATTTCTCGGTGCCTTTTGATCATTAATCTGATGCGTTAGATTTATTTTCTTGCGAATTCTTGATTATTTATATTGTGATGTTCCTCTTATTTTCGCTTTGTTTGTGTCTAATCCAAGGGAAATGTTTTAGCTTTGTTGACTTCACGTCATCAAACACATCTCATCCAATCGTGTGAATACCCTCATTCATCTTTTGTTTCTTTACTATTTTGCTAAACCTAAGATAATTTTCTTAAAATATCCCATTTTTAAACTCACACCTTTTAAGTCAAAACATCGAAACTAGATTGTCATATCTTCAAAATCTCGTCCACACCCATTTTAGCCAAACAAACCATTTTAATCAAACAAACAATTTTAACAAACAGATATTTCAAAAGGTTCCTGCAGAGTACCGCAGATGCATTGGGTGCTAATACTTTCCCATTGCATAACCAACCCCCGAACTCTAGATCTATTTTAAAAAACGCATTGTATTTTCATTACTTTTAAGTATTTATTTTACATTGCATATTTTAGGGTTTTATTTCGCTCTTTTCCCTTTTCCCTTGGAAATAATAAAGCACGGTGGCGACTCTTGCTTTGCGAGTCGAGTTAATTAATAGCTCGATCTCCGATTTACCCCGCTACATTTTTTTTATCGCTACTGAATTGGCGACTCTGTTGGGGAAAGATTGACCTCTTGCTGGTCTATCCCTAAGTGGGTTAAGCCTAATTTGTCATATCAGTTTTTTATTTATTATTATTATTTGTTTGTTTGATTATATGTGATATATTGTGGTTTTTTGGGCGTTGATGATATTTACAAAGGACAAGTCCTATACCCAGACTAAGTTACACTTAGGAATAGGACGGGTGGTATAGTCGTGTTAACTTTGAGGGAGTAATCCCGAAGAAGGAGGCATGAAATCCCCCACTCAGTGGAAGCCCCTTTGAACGTAGTATTTGTTTACCGAGTAATCGGGAAGAAATTATTGTTTTCGACCTGGGAGCCGGATAAGCTGAGAACCGTAGAACCCTTAACCCATCTTAGCCTCTTAGGTGTAGTGTGGACACTAAAAAGGAGTGATTCGGAAGTAGTTGTCACGCGATGCTGCACTCAGACGAGTTTCTCTTGAGAATATTTCTAATTACCGAGTAATCAGGACGTTGGTAATATCTAAAGGAGGAACGTAGACTCTGGGAAATTTTAGAACCTTGTTTCACAGGTGTGATTAAATCTTTAGTACATACCTTGGGGTGGTTCTTACTTTGATTCCATGCTCGTGACGTTGAACCTTTCAACTTTGTTTGTGACCTTGCTTGGGGTTGTTGCATAGCCATGCCTTCATGCATCCATAAAACCCTTTTCACTCGAATTTCAAGGAATTTGGAAGTCTTTCTTTGTAAACATCACAAGTTTCGTCAAGCTCAATGGATCTTGGGTGTTGATGGGCGTGAAAACTCTAATCCACCAAAATGGATGATTGATCTTGATGATAACTTGATCAACACTTTGATCCAATTTAAAATTCATCTTCTATCTTCATACTTTGATGTTTACAACTTAATATGTTGAGTTCATTGAAAGTCAAATAAAAACTCTCTTTTGCATATCATACACCATTCTACATTTTTTGTTTCACTTTCAAAGTTCTATTTCCAAGTATTATTTTTTCCTTTGGTCTCACCAGTACAACATTCACGCTAAGAGAACAATAGAGAATATCAAGCAAGAGGTTTCAGAACTCCGTAGAGAGATGACTAATTTGAAAGCTAGTATGGAGCACTTAACGGGTTGGGTTGAAATTTTGGTTTCCGCCCAAGTCAATCCTTCTAGGAGGGAGGAAGCGATGATAAAAGTCTTCACTGAAACTCTAAAATCATTCTTTCATGAGAAGGTGATGGTTAATGCACCTAATGACTTTCCTGACAAGGTGAATGTGGGAGTGCGTCTAGAAGAAGATGTCCGAAAGGGATGTTTATATGAAGATGGTAGCTCAGCTAATGGTGTGAAGAAGTTTGATAA
Organism: Vicia faba; assembly: GCA_948472305.1. NCBI lineage: Eukaryota > Viridiplantae > Streptophyta > Magnoliopsida > Fabales > Fabaceae > Vicia > Vicia faba. The sequence goes on from OX451735.1 coordinate 979,925,891, forward strand.
TAACTCTTCCAATAATAGAACTAGAGGAAGAAATAATCATCGTCAGAATCATCATGTTTCTCCTATTCCTCAATAGAATCAGCAAGTTCCTAATCAGAGGAAAACTCAATTTGATCCAATTCCAATTACCTATACAGAGTTGTTCCCTATCCTGATGCAGAGGAATTTGGTTCAGACCCGACCTCCACCGAAGGTTCCTGAGAAGATACATTGGTACTACAAAGCTGATTTGACTTGTACCTTTCATCAAGATGCTCCTGGGCATGACTTGAAGGGTTGCTTTGCTTTGAAGATTGAGGTCCATAAGTTGGTCAGAAGTGGTATCTTGTCATTAAAGGACGTTGATTTTTAAGTTCAAATCAAGCATGTGCCGAAGAGTAAACACGATTGATGGTCACTGAGTTTTGAAGGATGTTTTTGGTAGTTCAAGTCCAAATGGAGAGATTCTTCTCATCTTATTATCTTTTTTACGGCTTTCCCTTGTAAGCTTTCATGTTTGTCAAAGCTTTGTTTGCATGTAAGAACTTGTTTACATTTGAATGATTATCTTAATACAATGAGTATGTTTGGCCTGGAGAAATTCATTCGTTTCACTCATATTTGTTTTCAAATTTTAAATTGCTTTTGCATTATGATACCAACTTGTTTCCCATTCTCCTGCCTATGCAGAGAATGAAGGGAGGATGATGATCTGAAAAACACCAAAATCTCTAGTTGTATGCTTTTTGAATAAAATCTTGCTGACGATGTACAAGCATTGTTTCAAATCCCTAAACACCAGAGATATAAGGAAGATAACCCCTTTCTAACCCCTTTTGAGCCTTTGAAGTAGGAGTTTATTTTCTATACGAAAAAACCCTCAAATTTTAACTTGGGGCAGGGTAGTTTTCAGTTAATCTGATTGAGTGTTCAAAATTCATAAGGAAGATATTTCTGAAGAGAAACTATGAGGGCTATCCTTCATGTATGATGAAGCCAGAAGATGTGGAATCACAATGTTATCCCTCATTCATCAAGAAACGAGGCAGTCACAATCCTCTCAACAAGTAAATACAAGCTAATGTCACACACTTTGTTCAAAAATCAAAAATCAAGAAAAAAAAGAAAAAGCCCGCTAAGTCGAAAACATGAAAACGTGCGGCTTAGGAAAATTAGGGCTTCCCGCTGGACTATCAATTCAAAAGAATTAGTTCAGGAAAAAGTTAGGGAAAATAAAATTGCAAAGAAAGGAATACAAAGAAAAGTCCTCGGCAAAGAACAAACTGGTGACTACAAACACAAAGACATAATGGTGGTTGCTACTCCAAAAGCCTCGTCGTTTCCTTAACCGTCACAAAATCATTTTGAGAGATGAACACTCATGTTGAATTAACTGAACATAGGGTCGGAGAACATCACGAAGAATGGGTGGGCACCTATAAATTTTGAGCCTTAAAAATCCTTTTTCTAAAAACCATGACCAGGCCACGTTACAACCTTCAAAAGTCCTAATTGAAGCAAGGTTATTTTGAAAGCATATTTCAATGAGATAGTGTTCCTGACTCCCATGAATGTTTGCTAAATAGTTATGTTAGTATCATATGCTTTTGCTATACAAAAATAAATGCTGCTTTAACTCGCAAAATTTGTGCGATATCTTTTTAAAATCTTCAAGAATTACATAACTGTTGCATTAGAATTTTCATTCTCATAATAAACTTTTTCTAATTGCAAAACATTTGTTTGATATCAAGGAAGCTCATATATAAGCACTAGCGATGAGTTTATTCTTTTAAGACCTGAAACTCTGTTAAGTAATCGACGAATCATTTCAAGAAAAATAATATCCAAGGGCATGTCACCTGAAGACCTTAAGCACAGACATGTTGCTTCTCCCAGTTAATGCTTCCCCAACTTGTTTACCCTTTTGGAAATTTTTTTTGAAGACTTTGCTTTGCCAAGTACAGTCAATCCGGGGCAATCACGTCAAGATTCGGTGAATCTCTCTAAGAGTTTGAAGACACTAGAGGATTCAGGACGTCGGGTCTTTTGTAAAATCCTCTTGAGATGATTTCTTGGGACATTTTAGAAGAGAAGTTATTCGCAAGAATTGTCGTGCATCACGCATCTTATCAGCAGTAAACTTGGGGCATACAAAATTAGTTCCAGGGGCAATCCAAATTTGTCAAGATGTGTGATATGTTTTGCACACATTATCAGAGGGTGGTGTTCCCAGTGCCTCCAGCTAAGCAAGACTTTTTTCCATATGAAGCATTGTTCTTGTTGTTATCCTTTCAATGGATTATTGACGATAGAAGATTTGACTTTGGGTTTTCTACTAGAAAATATCTTCCTCCCCGGGGGGATTAAAGCCTTATAGTAGAAATATGCTCTGTCGATGGCTTTTATTCTATCATCAGTAATGTTCTCATCTTGTTGAGATTACCTTAGTATCGGGTTGTGCTGGGATGTCTTATCATCTTCAGTCTATCTCATCTATCTATTTTGTCAGCATATACATGACATTTATTTATTCGTTCACACTTGCATCATGCACACGCATTGATATTTGTTGATGTTCTTGATTCATATACTTTGGTTATCATATTTCCTCTTCTCAAATAGAGTGTCAACTTAAGCATAAAGTGTCTCCTTTCTAATTCCCCACTGAGTTTATCCCTCATGGAAGAGTTGTTGCTTTAGCCTTCCTTTCAGTCTCAAGATAGGATAAGTCTCGGTTGAGTTTATTCCTCATCTGGTAGGGTCTTGTTTGACTGTTTCTCTCCAGTTCGTTCTTGGATTAAGTTTTGTCTATTACAAATGTTGCTTTGTAAATCTCTTGAAGCTGTGAAACCTTGATGAAGAGTGCATTGATCTTGCGTATGTAAATACTTGGTCTCCTCAGGAAGGGTTTATTCATGGTTCTCCATTGAAGATGAACTTTATTCCCTAGTAGTGTTATCATAACATTCTTCTGGAATATCTACGTGACAACAAGCGACTGACTCTTTATTTGAGCAGTTTGATTATCTTTGAATTTCTTTATGTTATGACAAATGGTGGTCTCTTCATGAGCAGTTTGTCCATCCCCCATGAAATTATTGATTCTCACCTCCAGTAATATCTTCAAGATGTGTTATTGTTACCTTTGAAAAAACAACAAGTGGCGGTCTCTTCATGAGAAACTTATATGTTATTGTTACCTTTGAAAAAACAGCAAGCAGCGGTCTCTTCATGAGTAACTTGTGTGTTATTGTTATCTTTGAAAAACAGCAAGCGACAGCCTCTTCATGAGCAACTTGTGTGTTCTTGATACCTTTGAAAAAAACAGCAAGCGACGGTCTCTTCATGAGAAACTTGTGTGTTATTATTATCTTTGAAAAACAGCAAGCGGCGGTCTCTTCATGAGCAACTTGTGTGTTATTGTTACCTTTGAAAAAAACAGCAAGCGGCGGTCTCTTCATGAGCAACTTGTGTGTTATTGTTATCTTTGAAAAACAGCAAGCGGCAGTCTCTTTATGAGCAACTTGTATGTTATTGTTATCTTTGAAAAACAGCAAGCAGCGATCTCTTCATGGGAAACTTATGTGTTATTGTTATCTTTGAAAAACAACAAGTGGAGGTCTCATCATGAGTAACTTGTATGTTATTGACACCTTTGAAAGATAGCAAGTGGCGGCCTCTTTATTTGATAGGCCCAATATAAGCCTTTTTTGTTTAAATCAGAAACAAAATGAAAAGAATGAAATGAGCTTGTGGTTAGTAAGCAATAAGGGGGTGATAGGAAGAAAAAATGAAGGAACATTTATGGCCCAAGGCCCACGCGCGCTGGAAAAGGAAATTAAGATGGAAAAATATAAAAATGGGACGTTGGGGCTCGAACCTAGGTTATAAGGGTGAATAGGCGCGCGCTTTAACCACTGGGGTGGTGATACATATGTTAGTTTATTCAATAATTATTCCATTTCTTATAAAACCTTTTCTGAAAGAACATCTCCTTCTTCCTCGCGCCAGCCACCATTGATGCATTTTTGAATTTTCAAACTTTCTCATTTCTCAACCATTTCAGAAAGTGTAAACATCAAACTTGTTAGAAATTTCATCACTATTTCAACCATATAAATAACTTAAGCTAACACTCAAAGATGAATACGAATTTATGTTGGTACCAAATTCTGACCTAATTTTTCTGTAACTTTAGCTTCAAAATTTGCATCAGTCAAGCAATATAAATGAAAACTAAAGGCGTGGTTAGCTTCAGGGCAATGATGTCTACATTTTTTATTTACAAAATAACTATTAATGATGCTTATATGAGGAGTTCAAAGTTGAGAAAACTTACCTCTAAACTGGAAATCGTGTTTGAGTTTTGAGCACTCCTGGAGGTGTGGTGATGGTCTGGATAGCTTCAGTTGACTCCTAGGAAGCTAATGCAATTCTTACTTTGGATTGAGAGTGGCTGAACCTTCTTGTAGAAGTCAATGTGCAGAACTCTATTTTTGGAAATGGAGGGTGGTGATAGAGGTGTTATAGTTGTGTAACATGGTCTTGGATAGGTTGCAAATGGTGTATGGAAGCTTTGTGATTGATTTAGAATGAAAACACACGAGTGGTTTGTGAATTTGGAATTCAAAGTCAGAAATGGCAAGTTATGGAGTTTTTGGTGCAATTTCTAATTTCAGGGAGTTTGAGGGAGTTTCAAGGCTTGTGAATTCGTGTGTTAGCTTACAAATGCATCCTCTATTTATAGGCAAGAGGTTTGGAAGCTTGAAGGGATCATAAACAAGAGATCACATGTTTTGGTCTTGAAACTTATTTTTGAAGCAAGCTTGACAAACATAGTTCCAATGCATGGTGCAAGGACTTGTAGGGTGGTTATGAGGCTTTAGATATGTTTCTTATTTCTTTGAAATGTTTTGGATTCAGAAGAAACGATGTATGAGCTCAAGAAGAGTTGACGTTATGATTAAAGTCACTTTTCAAAAATGGAAGTGGTGACTTTGTGCCAAAAATGGAAAATCAACTTGAACAAAGCTTCAAACACTTGGATAATGGCTCCAACAGTTGTGTAAACATTTAATTATTGAGTGAGTAGCAAGTTTGAAGCCTACAAATCAAGATTTATGCAGCATGGCTTGAGATTTGTTCAAGTGTTCTTCATGAAAATGACCTATAATTTAAGAATGGATGCCTAACTTCTTTTCTTCGAATCTCCTAGCTCAAGCTTGATCTCTTCAAGTTCTTGGAAATTTTGGAAATCTTGAAACATTGTATACAACCTTCATTTTGATCACTTTGGATAAATCAAATTGGAGCTAGGTGAAAAATTGCCAAGAAATTGGGACAAAAAATCTGCATAACTTGCCAAAATTTTCACTAAGTGTTTTATGAAAAATGTCATGACTTCATGGGCTTATATCTTCAAATATAAGCATTTTTGGATATAAAACCTCTAATACCAAGTTATAGAGTTCATCAAGATCTAAAAATTTCATGTTGAAAGTATTTTCTTGAATTATCTTGCATCTTGGTGAAAATTTGTCATGAAGTAGTGAAATTATCAAGGTTAAAACACTTAGAATTTTTCTAAGTCTTGGAAATGGTAACTTTTTGTGGACTTTTCTTGACTTTCTTGATTCTTGATGATCAAGTTTGATATTTTTGAATGTCTTGATGAATTTTAATCTTTGAAATTCAGTATTGACCAAAAAGTCAAAGTTTAACTTTTTGTGTATCAGTTGACTTTTTCATCAGTTGATTAAATTTCAAATATCAATCCTTTGATCTTGAGAAATGATATTAGCCATGAAAGTAGGTCAATATATTGTGCTGAAGTCCTTAAGATCATTCTTTAAGTCATTAGGTCATGTATTAAGTCAAAAGTTAATGATCAGACATTCTTAGTGAAAACCCCAGTTTTGACAATTTTGCCCTTTTGAATGTTTTCCTTGAGGAGTTGTGATCAACATTTGATAAATTGATGAATATGACTTCAAAATTTTGATTTTGGACAAAAATCTTGAAGTTTGACTGTAGTTTTACCACAATTGACTTTTTACCCAATACAGTTGATTTTCAGTCATCTGAGCAATTTTGAGATGCAAGACTTGAAACTTTGTAAGAGCATTATTGGAAATCTATAATGAACCATTAAAGTCATTTGAGGTATTAGAAGCCCCAATTTCCTTGTGAAAACCAAAAACCTAATTTTTTGTCTTGGTGCTTATGGGGTGAGCTTGTCTGATCAAGTCTTGAGAATCCTTGAGCATTTGAGATCCTTTGTGAGAAATGTATTAAGAAAAGAGAGAGAAATTTTTTGGGTACAACACACTCTATAGTACCAATCAAAGTAATCATCGTCCACAACATGTGGGGTGTTGGCGAAAACTGCCTCACGGACCACATCCACCACGCTCTGAATAATCCAGCCGAATCAACATCCACATCAAGTGTGTCAGCATAAGGAGGTGGATGCGCTATGTCCTGTCTATATCCAAATTGGTGCCAACATTTTTCAGGTAAATATAGATCAACTGTACCATACCATTTCAAACCACCCCTGTACAGACATATATCATCAAATGGACGATGTTGTCTATGATCCTTAAAAGGCCGATGTGATCGGTGGGAATGAGAACTGACTATTTTAGAATGCTGGTTCGCGTTTGCGTTTGTTTTTGCAAAGTGTAGCGGTAAGCAAGAGTCGCCACCGTCTTTTATTTTATTCAACAAGGAAAGGACAAGAGCACAGAAAAATTCCTTTTCGAGATTTTTCTCGGGTTCGGGAGGTAGATTATAGAAAGGGAAGGTGTTAGCACCCTTTCTATCCGTGGTTACCCACGGGCTCTTAGGTACTTGCTCACTATGTTTTAAAAAGTTTGCTTTTCTTTGTGTTTGTGGGTTTGGAAAAGAGTTTTGTTTTTTTGAAGAGAGTGTAAGTGCGAAAAGTTTTGTTTTGTTTTAAAAGGAGCAAGTACTTAAGAACCTCTACCTACTCAGAAAGGAATTAAACTGTGTAAATGTCCTTTAGACAGTGCTATCCCACTATTGAGGAGTAGGTAGCACCGTCGTTGGAGTTTTCGGGTCAATTCGATTTAAAGGACGTGTGGTCACTAAAGCAATGTTAGGATGCTTTAGCGGTAACCCTAATGTCTTGGATCATTTTTATCGAGACAACCGTTTCAAGGCAACTTTGATCTTTGGACAGGAGGGCGACCTCTAAGACTTCCTATACTCAATGACCACTTTCAAGGCAACCAAGTGAGGTGTACCCTAGGAGTGGCATGTGCAAGTGTGTCAATTTTCAGTTATATTATCTTTGCACATATCATGGTGATCTACTGTTGATTTTAAGTTTAGAGTTAATCTTGTCATGCAATCCTAGTTAGCATACATCTAAGCAGTTAGTATATGTACAGGAATTTAAAGTACATAAATTGTAAATCCTACGCTATTACAAGGCTTCGGGGAGGGGGATTATTTACATGTCCAAAAATTGGGGGAATAAAGCAGTAAAGTGTAAAAGTCTTAGTTAAGCTATTATAAACCAGTAAGCAGTTACAATAAAATAAACGCGCGCGAATCTGAAAATAACCTCTAAAAATCTGAGAATAAAATCTTTTTTTGTTGTTTTATTTTATTTTTGGGAAAATGATCTAAATCTACTTAATTTTAGTTTTGGAGAACTGTTAATATAATTAACAGATTAATTAACAAAGTTAATTTAATAGAAAAAAACTAGCCTAATGTTTTTGTGGTTTTTGATTTTAATGTTAATTAAAAAAGATAAAAAGATGTCAATGAAAACAAAAATAAAATACAAGGGGATCCTTCGATCCAGGGAAAAAAAAAGGAGTTTTGACCCAGGGAGGGAATGGAAGCTTCGATCCAGAGAGGGTCATGGTCCTTTCGATTGGTCCAGACAGTAAGGCGTGAGTAGCCTTCGATCCAGGGAAGAGGATTGTCTTTTGATCATGGAGGTCATGGCTCTCGATCTAGGAATGAGATGCCTCCTTCGATCCAGCATACTAATGGGTTTGATCCAGAGAAGGTGTCTCCTTTGATCTGGGATATTATACCTGTAAAAGTATGTTAGCATAATAAAATGCAGGGCCTGGGTATTGAACCCCAGGCCCTTCGATCCTGCGCTTGCTGGGTCTCTTCTGGCTATGTCTGCAGCAATTATTAGCAAATGATGGACATGGCCTGGGTGCCAAACCCAGGCCTCTTGATCCTGTCTAGGATAGAAAATCGAAGGTAACAACCAATATGGATGTATTATGCAAATATGAGGTTGGATAGTTTACCCTTTCTTACCAGCAAATTGGACTTTTAATTTGGGCGGTTCTTGGATGTAGGCACCTTCGATCTGGACACTTCCTGGATGTAGGCTGTTGTACCCCAAAATTTGCCCTCCCATATTCTTCAAGAAATTGCCAAGTCAAGCCTCAAAATTCCCCAAGGGTTGCACAGTTCAAGGGTCTCCTAAACAGTCAAGATTAGGGTTTTGGTTCTGATCAAGAAAATGAAGTTTCAAAGGGCCCAATCAAGTCCCACATGCCTACAAATATGGTCAAGCATCCTCATACCAAGTTTCAAGACTTTTAGCACAAAATTGCACAGTCAAAACCCTAAATTGCACTACAGTCAACTGTAGGGGCAAAATGGTCATTTGACAGTCAAAAGTTCAAATTTTTGATCAACATCTCATTTTTAAGCCACAAACATCATTTGATCAATGCTTGATCATGATTCTCAAAGCTTGGCTCAAAAATCATCAAGATGCAAAAGTTTCCTTATTTGGACAGTTGAAAAAGTCAACTGTAAATTGACCAGGGCATAACTTTCACATGGATTATCAGAAAAATTCCATCCAAAGCTCATTTTGAAGAGAAAGAAATTTCCTACAACTCATCTTCATACTTCAAGTCCAATAAATGCTCTCACAAAAAGTTATGAATTTCAACATTATAGGTCATTTTCAAAAGTCAACAAAAAGGGACTTTAAGTCAAAGGCCATAACTTGAGATTGGTAAATCCAAATGACATGGGACAAAAGGCATTGGTTAGAGGACTCAAAGACCTTTCCAAAATGTCCAAGAACATGAGCAAAGATTAAAAATTGAGCAAGTTATGCCTTGTGGAAGTTGGGAAACTTTTGGATATTTTGAAAAGTCAATATTGATTCAAATGACCTAAAATTGCTAATGGGCCTATTTTTCTTCCACAATTTATTATCCAAAGCATGTGCACGACCACTTGGCCCAAAGGGAAGTTTTTCTTCATTTTTTATTTATTTATTTATTTGAATTTTTATTAATAATAATTCATTTAAATCAATTAAATACATGAAAAATACTTAACCTAAGTTTTTCAATCTTTTTGTGCATATTATATCCTCAAGATTTCGTGCCTAACCATATATGGAAAGAATAAATTGGATTGGTCATGATTTGGTAGCAAAAGCATGTGAAAAAGATTTGAAAATCATGGTGAAAAAATTAAATATTGCATTCATCAATTCATGGATTGTGGACCAATTTTATTTGACCTAATCATTCCATACATAAGCCTTATCACAACCCTCATGCTCATTGACAAAAAAGCTGCGCTACAGACCAAGCATTGAACTTGAAAATTTTTGCCAAAAACTCAAAACTGAAAACCTAGTTCTAGGGCGATTCAAGGCAAGATTTTGATCTCATTAGCTTGCTAAGGCTTCATAGAAGGATTTTGCATCAAAAACCACAAGCTTTCGTGCCCAGAAACGTGAGAACAACCTCATCTGTACCGAAAATTTTTCATACTCGTGCATCTCAATTCATGCGCTTTTTGCAAATTTTAACATGTGATTTATATTCCTTATGCAATTCTGATGCTAACCATGTGGTTTGATTTTGTTTTCGTGCCCCATATGAAGATCCACCATTAGAGATATCTAGGGTTTCCAGGTTTTTAATTTAGGCGTTTTCCATTCCTGTAAAATTGAGACATGTCAATGCCATAAACGAAATCAGCAGGTTGGGACGAATTGGAAGAGACCATCACGCCAAATTTCTGAGGCCACATGGCCTAATCGCTATTATCAGAATAGGCATGTTTTGAGGGGGTTCAAAACCCCCGTTAAATGTTTGCTATTTTTTTCAGGAAATCACCAACGAGGAAGATGATTATGTGGAAGGCGCTGATTGGAACATTCAAATTCTTCGCGCGTTTTTGAACCACTGACTATTTTTCTTTTATAATGTTTGTTAGTTATTATATGTTAAACGCGCTTGGGATGGCTTAGTGGTATACGTATGTGCTGGCAACGTTCATGACCTGGGTTCGAGCCCCAGGTCCTCACTATTGCCATATTATTTTTCAATAAATGTTTCCATGTAGTTTCATATGCTGAAGACCATCATACGTCCTTCCATCAAGCCGTCCATGCGTTCAATTTCATCAATCCAAGGGCGCAGATTTGAGTAACATGGTACGCGTGAGTCAACGCTTGAGTATGTGATTGGAAAAGTCCACCAGGCCTGAAGCATTGGGCCAGATTGCTAAAGAGTTCACCTCCACTTTGGGGACTGCAACCCCCCTAGGTTTGCTAAACTTTTTTACTTTCTTTGTTTTTTTATTATTTCTATTTTCTTTTAAATTATTGTTTTCTTAATTAATTTATTATTTTCATAAATATAAAAAAACACCATAAAAAATCAGAAAAGAGAAAAAATAATGAATATTTTTATTTTAGTATTTTTGTAAATAAATAGTTTTAATTGATTAGTTTTAATTTAGGAGAAAACTATAATATTTTTATAATAAAAAACCTAAAATTATTAAAATTAGGGTTTAATCAATCTTTTCCTTTTTCTTTTTATTTCATAAATAATTAAATATTTCCTCTTATTTATTTTTATAATTAAATTGCATGTAAAATTAATTAGAGTTAATTTTAGGTTAAAATTTAATCTTCTTTTTAATAAATTGAAAACAACTAGAATTAGGGTTGGCATTTATTTTAATTAATCCTTTTTCATTTAAATCATGAAATACCAAAAAATACCAAAAACAATTTCTTTTCTTTTTTTTAATTAATTAATTCCATCATTAATTTAATTTTGCAAAAAGGGTCCAACGCCCTCGTTCTTAATTTCTCATTAGTTCGCATACTTATTTCTTTTTCGTATATTTTTTTATGTACCTCTCCCAAGGCCTTGTAATTAATTTCTCGTACTTTTAATTCTTTATTTTCTTTACTTTCTTTAATTTTCTGTCAAATCGGGTCCTGGTTTAATTTTGGCGATGTGGACCCGCGCCTTTTGTAATAGCTTAGAATCTTTTACTTTCTCGCAATTATTAACTATTAATCAAGGCATGAAAGAATGTATGGACAAAAATAAAAACAAACGCTAGATCACCAATAACATGACAAAAGACAAAAATAACTGAATCAGACACACAAATCACACACCACCCCTAGGGTACGCCTCACTGTTGCCTTGCCTCGAAAGGTGATCGTCGAGTAGAGGATGTCTTAGTAAGTCCTCATGCTCCGGGAACCTGGCATGAGGGTAGCTTCTAAGGTGTCTTCCCATTGCTCTGGTGATCACCATGTCCCGAACCTCGAATTGACCCGAACACCTCCAACGGTGGTGCTACCTACCTCTCAATGGTGGGACGACACTGCTTTAAAGGACATTTACACAGACGAATTCCTTAGGGTAGGTAGACGACTCTAGATACTTGCTCTAATTTCAAAAAACAAATCAAAAATACTTTTCACACCGACACCTTTTCAAAAAGCTTTCGAAAGCAATTTTTCAAACACCCTTGAGGACCAATACAAGAGTCGAACTGGAATTTTCAAAGAAACTTTTTAAAACCCACAGTTGAAAAGCAAACAAACCATTTTTGAAAACACAAGTGAGCAAGTATCTAAGAGCCCATGGATAACCATGGATAGAAAGGGTGCTAACACCTTCCCTTTCTATAACCTACCTCCCGAACCGAGAGCAATCTCTTTAAGGAATTTTTCTGTGCTTTTGTCCTTTCCATTTGGAGAAAATAAAAGACGGTGGCGACTCTTGCTTCCGCGACATTTCGCGAACCAGCTTTAAACAGTCAGTTCCAGATCCACCGATCACAGAACTGGCGACTCTGCTGGGGATTTAACTTAAAGTGAGGTGTACCTTAGGGCTAGTTCATAACTGTGTTTTCAATTGTTTTCCTTGTGTGCTTTAAATTGTGGCTTGCTTGGGAGTTCTATAGATCCTAACCCGGATCTGGGGAATACCTTCTTAGAAAGTAGCAACAAGGCTGTGAGGGAACTGTGCGGGGTATACCGACATGGTTGAAACAGTCTTCTAAGTTGATGTGGCACTTTGGTGTGTACCGGTAACCCTTGAGTTCAGTCAAGGAGAGTACGGGGCCTCCGCGTGGTGTCGTGAAGCATCAACAGACCTTAGCAACCTTAATTGAACTATCTTGGCCTCTTTAGGGTAGTGAGATAACTGACTTTGGTGCAGTCCGAGGTTGGTTAATACTCGATACTACACTCAATTGAGGGTTGCTTTCCTGGAATATTTCGGTCGCCAGTTCAGTGGCTAAATCGAAACGATGAACAATGAAAGCAATCCCGTGATATTGGGACCCTTAGAACCCGGTTACTTTGATAGGACAGGTTGAACCCACCAACTTCAAGAGGGTACTACCCAGACCCCATGCTGGCCTTAAACCCTAAGGGCTTGTCTTGTGTTCCTTGTGTGTCTTACATGTTTGTCTTTGTAAATATCTGTGGTGTGTTTAATCATAGCATCATCACATCATCCAGCATCATATGCATTGACTAACCATTTCAGGGGTTCGAATTTTCATCTTTGTTCTTGTTTTGTAGGACATGGAAACTGTTCGTAGAAAGACAATTCAAATCAGTCTTGTAAGGATCCCTCCTCAGCTTAAGGAGCTTATATCCAGGATTCCCGAGAACTCTTCATTCAGTGAAAGACATGGAAGCCTCATCAGCTTGGTCAATACCAACATTGAGGAAGACATGATAAAGGTCCTGTTCCAGTTCTTTGACCCTCTGCATCACTGTTTCACCTTCTTGGACTATCAACTGGTACCTACCTTGGAGGAGTTCTCCCGGCTCCTGAAGATCCCTATCCTTGATCAGCTACCCTTCAACGGTACATAAAAGGAACCTAAGCTTGAAGAGATTGCTAAAGCCTTGCACCTACAGTCATCTGACCTCAAGGGACATTGGGAAGTTAGAAGTGGTATCAAAGGGTTCTTAGCCAGGTTTCTGTTTGAAAAGGCCCATGAATGTTGGAACTCCCTTGATTTGCAAGCTTTTGAAGAAGTTGTGGCCCTCCTTGTCTATGGTTTGGTGTTGTTCCCTAATCCAGATCAACTTATAGATATCAGTGCTGTCCAGATCTTTATGTCCAGGAATCCTATACCTACGTTGCTGGGGGACATCCTTCACTCATGTTACACTCGAACCATGAGAAAAAGAGGTGTCCTTATGTGTTGCACTCCTCTCCTGGGAAGGTGGTTTATTTCACACCTTCCGCAATCAGTTTTGAAGAATGAGCAGGGTTTGAGATGGTCACAACGGTTGATGACTCTTACACATGCAGATATATATTGGTGCCCTAGGTCCAGAGAAGACATCACTATTATTGATCGTTGCGGGGAGTACCCTAATGTTCCTTTACTTGGAATCAGAGGAGGTATTACTTACAGCCCATGCCTGGCTTGGAGACAGTTTGGTTATGCTCGGAGGGATGGTCCTCATGACATGTTAATTCCTGACATAGTTTTTGACTTCGACCATGATACTCAAGGACTTCGCCAGAGATTTATCAGAGCCTGGAGGATGCCAAGTAGGATAGACAGTAAGACACTGGGGCACAGGAACTCCATCCCGTTGGAACCTTATCTCAAGTGGGTACGAGCCCGCTCCCAGAAGTTAGTAATGCCTTATCCTCATATGCTCCCAGTAATCAAAGAGCCAGTCTTGGAAGGAGAAGTGTCCTACACTATTCAGCACCCTGATATGCCCACATCCTGGGAAGAGATGCAGAAGAGCTGGATCCAGCTTAAGGAAGAACGGAATTCTCTTGAGACTAGTCTACATGCCAGTGAAAAGAAAGTCTTGGAGCTCGCCCGCCTGTTGCATGAGGAGAGGAATCTCAACATTTACATAGCTCCAAAGAGGATGCGCAGTGTATTTTGGGATTGATTTGCTTTTGTATTATTTTGCCCATGAGGCTTTGATGTACTAAACAGTTATTTTCCTTAATGATAACGTGTGTTCTTTTTGTCTACAACAAATTTGAACTTTCGAACCCTTGAATGCATTGCATAAATACATACCATTCATCATGTGCATAGCAGGTTTTTCCTCTTTTCAGGTTGCTTACAGTTCTTCGCTGTTTATTTCAGCATCATGAATCCCGACTCGTCATCAACTGAGACATCCATCAAAGCTCTTCAGGCGCAGAATGCGCAATTTCAGGAATTAATCAAGGGTTTGGCTCAAGGCCAAGAAGAGCTGAAGGCTCTGCTCCTAAAGAAGGAGAAGAAGAAGAAGAGAAGAAATGTTCTGTTTAGCTCGGGCCGAAGGTTTGGCAATACTCTGCAGAATGAAGAGGCTGGTTCTTCTATTGGCAAGAGTACTCCTCAAACAGAAAAGGGTCCTAGTCCGGTAGTCTCCGACAACGAGACTGATTTTGATGAAGAGCAGTACCCTCCTGCAGAAGACAAATACAAGCAACTGGAGGATAGGCTGAATTCTATGGAAATACAACAGGTACCTGGGCTGGATTTTGGAGATCTGGGTTTGTCTACTAGTGTGATCATTCCTCATAAGTTCAAAGCACCATCTTTCGCTAAATATGACGGGGCGTCTTGTCCCAAGCTACATCTCAGGTCCTATGTTCGGAAAATCCAACCGTACTCAGCGGATAAGAATCTGTGGATCCACTTCTTCCAGGAGAGTCTTTCAGGGACTCATCTCGAATGGTTCTATCAGCTGGATGGGACCAAGGTTCGTAATTGGGAGGAGTTGGCTACTGCTTTCTACAAGCAGTATCAATATAATGCCGACCTTGCCCCTACACGTACCCAACTCCAGGGTATGTCGTTAGGTTCAAGTGAAGGTTTTAAGGAGTACGCTCAGAAGTGGAGAGACCTGGCTGGCAGGGTGCAGCCTCCGTTGACTGATCGGGAATTGGTAGACATGTTCTTGGGGACCCTATCTGGGCCATTTTTCAACTATCTTATCGGGAATTCGTCTGCAGGGTTCACTGATTTGATTCTGACTGGAGAAAGAATTGAGGCTGGGTTGAAGTCTGGAAAGATTCCGAAGGGTGCATCGTCTAGTTCTGAGAAGAAACCCTTCAAAAAGGAGGCTAGTGCTGTATATGGCTCCCGGAGATCAGAAAGATTTGAGCGCCGCCAATCTGTCAGTGCGGTAACGATTGCCAAACCTGCTGCCGCTCCTCGGCCGACCAATCCTCAAAGGGCTGAAAGACCCCGGAGAGAGTTTACCCGTTTGAGCATGACCTTATCGCAGATCCTGCCACAGTTGCTATCCACCAATTTAGTAACTGTCAGAGAGGCTCCGAAGTTTCCAAATACTACATCTCCTAAGTACAATCCAAATGCCCGCTGTGCATACCATTCTGATAGCCCGGGGTACTCCACTGATGACTGTTGGGCATTAAGGAGCAAGGTGCAAGACCTTATCGACGCGAAGGAGATACAGTTCGAAGCGCCTGAGAGGCCGAATGTGGTTACTTCCCCTATGCCTCAGCATGGGGTAAATGCTGTTGACGAAGATGTTTACGCTGTTTCTGTAGATGATCTAGCCACTCCTCTGAAGACTGTCAAGAGGAACCTGCTGCTGGCCGGTTTATTTCCGGGTTGCAGTGAGGGTTGCCTATTCTGTGTTGTTTCCCTATCTGGTTGCCCCTTGCTGAAGTTAGGCATCCAAAGCCTAATGGATAGCAAGGAGATTTTGTTTAAGAAGTCTGTTGTTCAGTTGGTCCCGGTAGAAGAAGTTTCTGTGGTTACCATCTTCAATAATCCAATCAAGGCTCTCCCGAAGAAGCCTATTCAAATCATGACTGTTGCACCTGTGGTTATCACTGCTCCGGGGCCTCTTCCCTATGTATCTGATAAAGCTGTCCCCTGGCATTATGGGGCCGATGTGTATGTAAACGGGATTAAACAAGAGTTCAACAATGGCGCCAGTATCTGTGATATCACTGGCCCAGCCAAAGTCACCCGCAGTGGCAGGCTCTTCTCGCCTGACATTGCACCGCCTGCTACTCGAAGACCACTTCCTATAACTCCTACAAGTGTACCTGTTCCTATTGCCGATCAAGTTGTTTCTCCTGCTGCCAAGTCATCCAATGCTCGGGGCAAAGGAATTGAAGTCGAGCCTGCCCAGATGGAGGCACCTATACCTGTAACTGCTGAAGCCTCCCAACAAGAAATGGAGGAGATTCTAAAGATAATAAAGAAGAGTGACTTCAATGTTGTGGAACAGCTGGGGCACACGCCCTCCAAGATCTCCATGCTCTCTTTATTGTTGTGCTCCGAGGCCCATGCTAAGGCCTTAATCTCGTTCCTCAAGACGGCCCATGTGCCACAAGAGACATCTGCAGTCCAATTCACTGACTGCGTAGCAAATCTGACAGCGGATAATGGCTTGGGTTTCTCAGATGCTGACTTGACTGCAAAAGGAAGAGACCACAATGATGCCCTGCATGTCTCTATTGAATGCAGGGGCACTACTCTGGCGCATGTGTTGGTGGATACTGGTTCTTCTTTGAATGTGCTACCCAAGAAGGCTTTAGACCGTTTAGATTGTGAAGGCCTGGAACTGAAACCCAGCAATATCATCGTCAGGGCCTTTGACGGTTCAAAAAGGATGGTTCATGGAGAGGTTGACATTCCGATTCGTGTGGGCTCTCAGGTGTTTGACTCTACATTTTATGTGATGGATATCCGTCCATCGTACTCTTGTCTACTGGGTCGACCTTGGATCCATAAAGCTGGGGCAGTGACCTCTACCTTGCACCAGAAGCTGAAGTACCCTGTCAGAGGGAAGATCGTCACTGTGCAAGGGGAGGAGGAATATATGGTGAGCCACCTGAATTCCTTCAGATACATTGAGATGGACGGGGAGTTTATTGAAACCCCCTTTCAGCATTTCGAGGAAGTACTTCCAATTTCAGCAGCAGCAGAAACAACGGTCGGAGAGGATGTTCCCTTGAAGATGGCTTCCCTGAAGGATGCCCGGGCTGTGGTTCAGAAAGGTGAAAGTGCTAACTGGGGCAGGCTTCCCGACTTTACACAGAAAACTGACAAATTTGGGCTGGGTTTTACTGCAGAGGGTCAGAAAGCTATGCGGAAAGCGAAGACCAGAAGACCTCCTGTGTTCATTACAAACCCAGGAGTGAATGCTGTTGGGGAAGACGAAGATGAAGTGGATGAAGCTGAGTTCGATAGCTGGATCTACCCGACGACCGAAGGCGGATTGACCAATTGGATTGCTAAGGACCATACTCCTGTTACTTTTGTTACGCAGTAATAAACTTCCTTGTTTTGTTATTTTGTAATAAACAATAATAAACTCTATGGCCCGGTGTCTTACCCGAGGCACCGTGGTTCTATTTGTGAGGGCATATAAATTGTCATTTCATATATCATAAATGAAAATCTTGGACGTTTTCTCGCATTGCAAATCTTATGCTCCTTTTCTGTCTTTCTTTCCTTTATACATATTTCGAAACAGCTGTATTTACACACACACTCACTCATACAGGTTTCAATCCACCCTGGATCTCACTGATAACGACTCTGCTACTGCCAGTTATGACTTCGAAAATCCGATCAACTTAGCCGAAGACGAAGGTGAAGATGATTGCGAAGTGCCTGGCGAGCTTGCAAGACTGTTGCTTCAGGAAGAGAGGGCAATTCAACCCCATGAAGAGCCAGTGGAAACAATAAACCTGGGTACTGAGGCAGACAGGAAATAGGTAAAGATTGGTGCCAACCTAGAGCTCAGCGTGAAGCAACGGTTGACTCAGATGCTACATGATTATATGGAGATCTTTGCCTGGTCCTACGAAGACATGCCCGGGTTGGAAACCGATATTGTGGTCCATCACTTGCCAACTAAGGAAGACTGCCCTCCAGTTAAGCAAAAGGTCCGTCGGATGCGTCCAGAAATGTCTGAGAAGATTAAAGCCGAGGTTATGAAACAGTTTGATGCTGGGTTCCTCGCAGTGACTTCTTACCCTCAGTGGGTTGCTAATGTGGTGCCGGTACCAAAGAAGGACGGTAAGGTCAGAATGTGTGTCGATTACAGGGATCTGAACAGGGCCAGCCCCAAAGATGACTTCCCCCTACCTCACATTGATGTCCTTGTGGATAATACAGCTCAGCATAAGGTATTCTCTTTCATGGATGGCTTTTCAGGTTACAATCAGATCAAGATGGCACCTGAAGACATGGAAAAGACCACATTTGTTACTCAGTGGGGCACCTTCTGCTACAAAGTCATGCCTTTCGGATTGAAGAACGTTGGGGCAACCTACCAACGTGCCATGGTTGCTCTATTTCATGACATGATCCATCATGAGATAGAAGTGTATGTTGACGACATGATCGCAAGGTCCCAGACTGAGGAAGAACACCTAGATCATCTGCAGAAGTTGTTTGACCGGTTGAAACTGTACAAGCTGAGATTGAACCCGAACAAGTGTACCTTCGGGGTAAGATCGGGGAAGTTGCTAGGCTTCGTTGTGAGCGACAAGGGTATTCAAGTGGACCCTGCCAAGGTCAAAGCTATTCAAGAGATGCCAGTTCCTAAGACAGAGAAGGAAGTCAGAGGCTTTTTAGGACGCCTGAATTACATTGCTCGGTTCATCTCACATCTGACTGCTACCTGTGAACCAATCTTCAAGCTACTGAAGAAAGATCAGGTAGTACGTTGGAACGATGAATGTCAGGCTGCTTTTGACAGAATCAAAGAGTATCTCCAAGAACCACCCATTCTTATGCCACCGGTTGAAGGGAGACCTCTGATACTATATCTAACAGTGCTTGACAACTCAATGGGGTGTGTGCTGGGACAGCATGACGAGTCTGGCCGAAAAGAGCATGCCATTTATTACCTTAGCAAAAAGTTTACCGACTGTGAGACCCGATACTCACTGCTCGAGAAAACTTGTTGCGCTTTGGTATGGGCTGCTCGCCGGCTGAGACAGTATATGCTGACTCACACTACCTTGTTGATTTCAAAGATGGATCCAATAAAGTACATATTTGAAAAGCCTGCTCTGTCTGGGAGAATAGCAAGATGGCAAATGATCTTGACGGAATATGACATCCAGTACACGACTCAGAAAGCCATCAAAGGAAGTGTATTGGCAGACCACTTGGCACACCAGGCAGTAGATGACTATCAGTCAATGAACTTTGAGTTTCCAGACGAGAGTATCATGATAGTGACTGATTGTGAAGTACCTGGACCAGATGAAGGACCTGAGGAAGGATCCCGATGGTCTATGCACTTTGACGGAGCCTCCAACGCTTTGGGAAACGGTATCGGCGCTATAATCATATCACCTCAAGGCACTCATACTCCGCTCACTGCCCGACTATGTTTCAATTGAACCAACAACATGGCGGAGTATGAGGCGTGCATCATGGGTCTTCAAACTGCTATCGACCTAAGGATCAAGTTTCTGAGTGTCTTCGGAGATTCCGCTCTTGTGATCAATCAGATCAAAGGAGAGTGGGATACGAAACATCCAAATCTGATTCCCTACAGAGAATGCGTGTTGACCTTGATCCCCCACTTCACGAAGATAACCTTTGAACACTTCCCGAGAGAAGAGAATCAGTTGGCGGACGCGTTAGCTACAATGGCTTCTATGTTCAAAGTTAAATGGGATAATGAGGCTCCCCGGATCATCATCTGGAAACTGGACGAACCGGCATACTGTTGTGATCTCGAGACTGAGTTGGTGACTGAGAAGCCTTGGTACCACGAAGTAAAAAGATATCTGGAAGCTCAGGAATACCCTGAAGGTGCATCTGTCAATGATAAAAAGTTCCTGAGGAGGTTCGCGGCAAAGTTCTTCCTTAGCAACGGCATCTTGTACAAGCGAAACCATGATTCAACCCTACTGCGTTGTGTGGATAAAACTGAAGCAGAAAGGATCATGGAAGAGCTGCATGAAGGGACCTTTGGTACACATTCCAGTGGGCACACTATGGCTAAGAAGATCCTTCGGGCAGGGTATTACTGGTCCACAATGGAAGCTGACTGCTACCAACATTCTAGGACATGCCATAAGTGCCAGATTTATGCAGACAAGGTGCATGTTCCTCCAGTTCCTCTGAATGTTCTGACTGCGCCTTGGCCGTTTGCAATGTGGGGCATAGACATGATCGGCGAGATTAAACCTACGGCATCTAACGGGCATCGCTTCATCCTAGTGGCGATTGATTATTTTACAAAGTGGGTCGAAGCAGCTTCCTATGCTACGGTAACCAAGACTGTTGTGGCACGGTTCATTCGGCATAACCTGATCTGTCGATACGGCGTCCCTGAGAGAATTATTACAGACAACGGTACCAATCTGAATAACAAGATGATCGCTGAGCTCTGCGAGCAGTTCAAGATACAGCACCACAATTCTTCTCCTTACAGACCGAAGATGAATGGGGCTGTAGAAGCGGCAAATAAAAATATCAAGAAGATCGTGCAGAAGATGACAGTGACTTATAAGGATTGGCACGAGATGTTACCGTTCGCTCTACATGGGTACCGTACCTCAGCTAGGACGTCAACCGAGGCAACTCCTTTCTCTCTGGTTTATGGTATGGAGGCAGTCTTACCGATCGAAGTACAAATACCCTCTCTCCGGATAATGAAAGATGCAAATCTGAACGAAGATGATTGGATCCAGACACGACTTGATCAGCTAAACCTCATTGATGAAAAGAGACTTGCTGCTATCTGT
Organism: Vicia faba; assembly: GCA_948472305.1. Classification (NCBI taxonomy): domain Eukaryota; kingdom Viridiplantae; phylum Streptophyta; class Magnoliopsida; order Fabales; family Fabaceae; genus Vicia; species Vicia faba. Next base: position 979,946,905 of record OX451735.1, read on the forward strand.
CATGGTCAGACGTATCAGAAACGGATGATCAGGGCATTTAACAAAAAGGTCAGACCACAGGAATATCAAGTTGGGGATCTGGTAATCAAGCGAATCATCCTTCCTCAGAGTGATCCAAGGGGCAAATGGACCCCTACGTACGAAGGGCCATTTGTGGTCAAGCATGTGTTCTCAGGAGGAGCAATGATATTGACCAACATGGATGGTGACGACCTTCCTCACCCCGCCAATGCAGACATAGTAAAAAGATACTACGCATGAAAAAAGACCCGCTAGGTTGACATGCCTAGGCAAAAATTAGGACTTCCCGGCGAACCAAAAGGGTTCGGGCAAAATGAAGGGATGAAATGAAAAAATCTGTACACCCGGCAAGTCGAAAACCTGAAAAGGCGGCTTGGGCAAAAATGGGTATCCCGGTGGACTGAAAACCCGAAAGGGCGGTCCAGGCAAAAATTAGGGATAAAAGCGTAATACTATGTCTCATTGGAGCACTTTGCATCCAGAATCCGGTACCTACATCAAGTTCAGACGGCATCGATCAGTCAGCTTCATCTTCGTTTAGGTCATCAAGTGATGAGATGCTCGGAGTTATAAAGGCAATAGCAGAGTTGAAACCCAGTGGATCATTCATATTTCACACAGCTGTTTTATTTTCTTTTGTACAAAATTTGTATAAACTCTTTTGTTCGGCGACGTTCTCTTACTAGGACGTCAGCCTCTTGTACAAAACGCCTATTTTTAGGCCATTCAAAAAATCAATACAAATATATTTTTCAGTTAAAAGTGCCAATTGTTTTTCTTTTTCTGTTTTGTTTTGCGAAGAACGTCCAAGGTTCAATTTGTGATATATGCATTGACAATAATTTGCTAACTCATAAATATTTGCATACGAAACAAAGGATTAATTACAGGTAACATTAGAAACAGGGGCAATAAAGAGTTGTCTGAGCAATCTAATTGTTCCGTCCTCCAAGGTACCAAGGTAGGTTCAGCCGAAGAACATAACCAGATATCCTAATTCCCCAGAGAGTAAGTCAGCAGTCAGGGCATTCTTCTCCAAGCAGAGTTATCAAATCTTAAGGAAGTTGAGTATCCTCCAGCAGATCTCAACATTCTCCAGCAGCAATATACATACTCTTAACAAGCATCCCCGGCAGTCTTGACCTAAAGATTGTTCCCCGGCGGTATATCAAACATTCAGTGGAGTCACTTCCCCGATACAATTCAAATCTCCCCCCAAGAGAGTCCAATCTAGTTCCCCAGGAAAGTTGGAATTCATCTCCTCAAGCAGTAAGCTTATCCCCAGTAGATTCTGGAAGCTTATCCTCGCAGAACACGAACGCGTCTCCCGGCTTTATTCAAAGAGTTATTTCCTTACTAGAATATAACTGGGTTATCCTCAGCCAAAAGCCACGGAGAGGTCGTCATCGGCGAAGTCTTCTTATCCCCAACGAAGTTTATCAACACTTCCAACACAACAATGGTATCCCCAGTGAAGTTATTATCAACAACTCAGCAAAGTGTCTCTCTCCCCACAGAGTATTGCTCCCCAGCAAGATCGTTAGAGTACTTTTCTCCCTGCAGAGTAATCCATTCGCCAAGTTTATTCCTCAACGGAGTTATCTTCTCCTATCGGTATTCTTGCAACTATCATCCCCAGCGGAGGCAAAAATCTATTCTTCAACATCAGCCCAGGAGTGACTTCCCGACACCCGTCAAGGATTTACTTTCCTAGACGAAAAACATACATTCGTAAACATCACATACATCATTATAGCATGCATATACGCATCATATCATACAAATCTCATTTATGTTGAGAACATCATTGCTTGGTCCATACCATGCATCGCATATGACTGACCTTTACCTTTCAGGAAAGATTCAGTTAAATTCTCAATCATATTCCAAGACCTAGACCGGTTCAGTTAATCGACTCCAAAGATTTCTTGTCCAGTCCAAGGCCTTCTCTAGTCCAGCTAAATCGACCCCAAACAGATTTTTCTGATGAAGACTCAGTAGAAGTTATCAAAGGTTTTTCTCAAACGTCCGCTTTTGAGATTATAATTTCCTATGGTTCCCTCCCCAATGTTGCGGAGACGATAATTCCATCCCAGGTTTTTCTCAAACGTCCGCTTTTGAGATTATAATTTCCTATGGTTCTCTCCCCAATGTTGCGGAGACGATAATTCCATCCCAGGTTTTTCTCAAACGTCCGCTTTTGAGATTATAATTTCCTATGGTTCTCTCCCCAATGCTGCGGAGATGATAATTCCATTCCAGGTTTTTCTCAAACGTCCGCTTTTGAGATTATAATTTCCTATGGTTCCCTCCCCAATGTTGCGGAGACGATAATTCCATCCCAGGTTTTTCTCAAACGTCCGCTTTTGAGATTATAATTTCCTATGGTTCTCTCCCCAATGTTGCGGAGACGATAATTCCATTCCAGGTTTTTCTCAAACGTCCGCTTTTGAGATTATAATTTCCTATGGTTCTCTCCCCAATGCTGCAGAGATGATAATTCCATTCCAGGTTTTTCTCAAACGTCCGCTTTTGAGATTATAATTGCCTATGGTTCTCTCCCCGATACTGCGGAGATGATAATTCCCACCAAGCATCTGAAGACCAGCTCCTGTAACCAGTCAGGACACATCTATACAAAGCATCTGAAAACCAGCTCCTGCAACATGTCAGGTACTCATTTTTCTTTTGCTGGTACACAGGTTCTCGCTAAGGAATCTCTTATGCGATCAACATCCAGATGGCATCTATAAGCCCATCATCCTATCCAGCAATCTCTAAATGGCATCTATAAGCCCATTCCACCATCACACTGCTTCTATGTGAGCGCAAATTTCTGGGCACTCTAGTGTTCAATCATCTTCTACCTTCGGATTACGAAAGGCACATCAGCCAATCTGCATCCTCAGGTCTAAGAAGATTGAACAGGGGCAACTGTTGTACCCCAAAATTTTCCCTCCCATATTCTTCAAGAAATTGCCAAGTCAAGCCTCAAAATTCCCCAAGGGTTGCACAGTTCAAGGGTCTCCTAAACAGTCAAGATTAGGGTTTTGGTTCTGATCAAGAAAATGAAGTTTCAAAGGGACCAATCAAGTCCCACATGCCTACAAATATGGTCAAGCATCCTCATACCAAGTTTCAAGACTTTCAGCACAAAATTGCACAGTCAAAACCCTAAATTGCACTACAGTCAACTATAGGGGCAAAATGGTCATTTGACAGTCAAAAGTTCAAATTTTTTATCAACATATCATTTTGAAGCCACAAACATCATTTGATCAATGCTTGATCATGATTCTCAAAGCTTGGCTCAAAAATCATCAAGATGCAAAAGTTTCCTTATTTGGACAGCTGAAAAAGTCAACTTTAAATTGACCAGGGCATAACTTTCACATGGATTATCAGAAAAATTCCATCCAAAGCTCATTTTGAAGAGAAAGACATTTCCTACAACTCATCTTCATACTTCAAGTCCAATAAATGCTCTCACAAAAAGTTATCAATTTCAACATTATAGGTCATTTTCAAAAGTCAACAAAAAGGGACTTTAATTCAAAGGCCATAACTTGAGATTGGTAAATCAAAATGACATGGGATCAAAGGCATTGGTTAGAGGACTCAAAGACCTTTCCAAAATGTCCAAGAACATGAGCAAAGCTTAAACATTGAGCAAGTTATGCCTTGTGGAAGTTGGGAAATTTTTGGATATTTTGAAAAGTCAATATTGATTCAAATGACCTAAAATTGCTAATGGGCCTATTTTTCTTCCACAATTTATTATCCAAAGCATGTGCACGACCACTTGGCCCAAAGGGAAGTTTTTCTTCATTTTTTATTTATTTATTTGAATTTTTATTAATAATAATTCATTTAAATCAATTAAATACATGAAAAATACTTAACCTAAGTTTTTCAATCTTTTTGTGCATATTATATCCTCAAGATTTCGTGCCTAACCATATATGGAAAGAATCAATTGGATTGGTCATGATTTGGTAGCAAAAGCATGTGAAAAAGATTTGAAAATCATGGTGAAAAAATCAAATATTGCATTCATCAATTCATGGATTGTGGACCAATTTTATTTGACCTAATCATTCCATACATAAGCCTTATCACAACCCTCATGCTCATTGACAAAAAAGCTGCACTACAGACCAAGCATTGAACTTGAAATTTTTTGCCAAAAACTCAAAACTGAAAACCTAGTTCTAGGGCGATTCAAGGCAAGATTTTGATCTCATTAGCTTGCTAAGGCTTCATAGAAGGATTTTGCATCAAAAACCACAAGCTTTCGTGCCCAGAAACGTGAGAACAACCTCATCTGTACCGAAAATTTTTCATACTCGTGCATCTCAATTCATGCGCTTTTTGCAAATTTTAACATGTGATTTATATTCCTTATGCAATTCTGATGCTAACCATGTGGTTTGATTTTGTTTTCGTGCCCCATATGAAGATCCACCATTAGAGATATCTAGGGTTTCCAGGTTTTTAATTTAGGCGTTTTCCATTCCTGTAAAATTGAGACATGTCAATGCCATAAACGAAATCAGCAGGTTGGGACGAATTGGAAGAGACCATCGCGCCAAATTTCTGAGGCCACATGGCCTAATCGCTATTATCAGAATAGGCATGTTTTGAGGGGGTTCAAAACCCCCGTTAAATGTTTGCTATTTTTTTCAGGAAATCACCAACGAGGAAGATGATTATGTGGAAGGCGCTGATTGGAACATTCAAATTCTTCGCGCGTTTTTGAACCACTGACTATTTTTCTTTTATAATGTTTGTTAGTTATTATATGTTAAACGCGCTTGGGATGGCTTAGTGGTATACGTATGTGCTGGCAACGTTCATGACCTGGGTTAGAGCCCCAGGTCCTCACTATTGCCATATTATTTTTCAATAAATGTTTCCATGTAGTTTCATATGCTGAAGACCATCATACGTCCTTCCATCAAGCCGTCCATGCGTTCAATTTCATCAATCCAAGGGCGCATATTTGAGGAACATGGTACGCGTGAGTCAACGCTTGAGTATGTGATTGGAAAAGTCCACCAGGCCTGAAGCATTGGGCCAGATTGCTAAAGAGTTCACCTCCACTTTGGGGACTGCAACCCCCCTAGGTTTGCTAAACTTTTTTACTTTCTTTGTTTTTTTATTATTTCTATTTTCTTTTAAATTATTGTTTTCTTAATTAATTTATTATTTTCATAAATATAAAAAAACACCATAAAAAATCAGAAAAGAGAAAAAATAATGAATATTTTTATTTTAGTATTTTTGTAAATAAATAGTTTTAATTGATTAGTTTTAATTTAGGAGAAAACTATAATATTTTTATAATAAAAAACCTAAAATTATTAGAATTAGGGTTTAATCAATCTTTTCCTTTTTCTTTTTATTTCATAAATAATTAAATATTTCCTCTTATTTATTTTTATAATTAAATTGCATGTAAAATTAATTAGAGTTAATTTTAGGTTAAAATTTAATCTTCTTTTTAATAAATTGAAAACAACTAGAATTAGGGTTGGCATTTATTTTAATTAATCCTTTTTCATTTAAATCATGAAATACCAAAAAATACCAAAAACAATTTCTTTTCTTTTTTTTAATTAATTAATTCCATCATTAATTTAATTTTGCAAAAAGGGTCCAACGCCCTCGTTCTTAATTTCTCATTAGTTCGCATACTTATTTCTTTTTCGTATATTTTTTTATGTACCTCTCCCAAGGCCTTGTAATTAATTTCTCGTACTTTTAATTCTTTATTTTCTTTACTTTCTTTAATTTTCTGTCAAATCGGGTCCTGGTTTAATTTTGGCGATGTGGACCCGCGCCTTTTGTAATAGCTTAGAATCTTTTACTTTCTCGCAATTATTAACTATTAATCAAGGCATGAAAGAATGTATGGACAAAAATAAAAACAAACGCTAGATCACCAATAACATGACAAAAGACAAAAATAACTGAATCAGACACACAAATCACACACCACCCCTAGGGTACGCCTCACTGTTGCCTTGCCTCGAAAGGTGATCGTCGAGTAGAGGATGTCTTAGTAAGTCCTCATGCTCCGGGAACCTGGCATGAGGGTAGCTTCTAAGGTGTCTTCCCATTGCTCTGGTGATCACCATGTCCCGAACCTCGAATTGACCCGAACACCTCCAACGGTGGTGCTACCTACCTCTCAATGGTGGGACGGCACTGCTTTAAAGGACATTTACACAGACGAATTCCTTAGGGTAGGTAGACGACTCTAGATACTTGCTCTAATTTCAAAAAACAAATCAAAAATACTTTTCACACCGACACCTTTTCAAAAAGCTTTCGAAAGAAATTTTTCAAACACCCTTGAGGACCAATACAAGAGTCGAACTGGAATTTTCAAAGAAACTTTTTAAAACCCACAATTGAAAAGCAAACAAACCATTTTTGAAAACACAAGTGAGCAAGTATCTAAGAGCCCATGGATAAACATGGATAGAAAGGGTGCTAACACCTTCCCTTTCTATAACCTACCTCCCGAACCGAGAGCAATCTCTTTAAGGAATTTTTCTGTGCTTTTGTCCTTTCCATTTGGAGAAAATAAAAGACGGTGGCGACTCTTGCTTCCGCGACATTTCGCGAACCAGCTTTAAACAGTCAGTTCCAGATCCACTGATCACATAGGCACTTTTGATCTGAGGGCTTCTGGGCGTGCACACCTTCGATCTGAAGGGCTGCTTTGGCTTGGAAAATTCTGACAACCTTTGATGGATTGTATGGGCAACGTCTCTCCAATGCTTCTGTTTTTTTCTGTGTTTTGGTTGTATAATTTTCGTGTGTTTGCAACACTTGTGATCTCTTTATATAGAGGGGGTGGAGGGGACAGGAAGACAAAGGTTTAAATGACCTTGATTATGTGTTTGACAACCATGAATGAGAATTTGTAACATTAATTATGTGTTTGAAAGCCATGAATGAGAGTTTGTAACATTGGCTAAACACATGGGATCTGGTCCCTTTTTGAATTTTGAATGACATGTAACTGACCTTCGAATGCTCCCTTTTGAATGGGCTGATGGCCTCCTTCAAATGCTTTTCGAAAGCTTCTTCGAATGGACCCTTTGAATGCTTCTTCGAATGGACCTTTTTGGAATTCCAATCGAAGGACACTGTTATAATGCCAATCGAAGTACTTGTCCATAATGCCAATCGAAAGGCTCCTTCAGAATACCAATCGAAGGGTCTTTCAGAATACCAATCGAAAGCCTTGACATAATGCCAATCGAAAGGCTCCTTCAGAATACCAATTGAAGGGTCTTTCAGAATGCCAATCGAAAGCCTTGACATAATGCCAATCGAAATTCTTGACAGAATGCCAATCGAAAGGCTCCTTCAGAACACCAATCGAAGGGTCTTTCAGAATGCCAATCGAAATGTACTTAAAGCACTACCCAAAAATTTTCCTTTTCCTTAGGCAAGAGTTTGTGATCAACCATGTAGGGGGAAGACTTTGGAAAACATGAGGGGGCAAATTTTGGGGTGCAACAATTGCCCTTGTTCAATTTTCTTAAACCTGAGGATGTAGATTGGCGTGCGTTCCTTTCGTGATCCGAAGGTGGAAGATAATTGAACACTAGAGTGCCCAGAAATTTGCACTCGCATGGTGTAGTATCAGCATTGTGATGTCGGGAATGGGCTTTCAGATGCCATTTGGAGATTGTTGGTAGGAGGATGGGCTTATAGATGCCATCTGCAGGAGATTGTTGGTAGCTGTCTTGAGAGAAATAGAATTTTAGGAGCTTCAGTTATCCGTTACTCTACTGGGGAATTAACTCTGGAGGTGAACTGTATATCTGGGCTGAGAAGGAACCTGGGTAGGGTTACTTCATGATGAGTCCATGTAAAACTTCATATGGAAAGGAGGAACTTGTGTAGGGTTTCCTGATGATGAGTCCATGTAAAACTGCATCTTAGAAAGAGAGGGAACCAGTGTAGGGTTGCCTGATGATGAGTCAGTGTAAAACTTTATCTTTGGAAAGAGAGAACTTGTGTAGGGTTTCCTGATGATGAGTCCGTGTAAAACTGCATCTTGGAAAGAGAGGGAACCGGTGTAGGGTTTCCTGATGATGAGTCCATGTAAAACTTCATCTTGGAAAGAGGGAACCTGTGTAGGGTTTCCTGATGACGAGTCTGTGTAAAACTTTATCTTCGGAAAGAGAGAACCTGTGTAGGGTTTCCTGATGACGAGTCTGTGTAAAACTTCATCTTGGAAAGAGGGAACCTGTGTAGGGTTTCTGATGATGAGTCCGGGTAAAACTGCATCTGGAAAGAAGGAACCTGTGTAGGGTTGCCTGATGACGAGTCTGTGTAAAACTGCATTTGGAATGGAGGAACCTGTGTAGGGTTTCTTGATGATGAGTCCGTGTAAAACTTCATCTAGAAAGGAGGAACCTGTGTAGGGTTTCTGATGATGAGTCAGTGTAAAATTGCATCTGGAAAGGAGGAACCTGTGTAGGGTTGCCTGATGACGAGTCCATGTAAAACTGCATCTTGGAAAGAGAGGGAACCGGTGTAGGGTTGCTTGATGATGAGTCCGTGTAAAACTACATCTGGAATTGAGAAGGAACCGGTGTAGGGTTGCTTCGGGATAAGTTTGTGTAAAACTTCAAGAGGAACCTGGGTAAGGTTACTTCGGGCTAAGTTCGTGTGAAACTTCTGGAGGAACCTGGGTAAGGTTACTTTGTGATAAGTTCGTGTAAAACTTCAGGAGGAACCTGGGTAAGGTTACTTTGTGATAAGTTCGTGTAAAACTTCAGGAGGAACCTAGGTAAGGTTACTTTGTGATAAGTTCGTGTAAAACTTCAGGAGGAACCTGGGTAAGGTTACTTTGTGATAAGTTCGTGTAAAACTTCAGGAGGAACCTGGGTAAGGTTACTTTGTGATAAGTTCGTGTAAAACTTCAGGAGGAACTTGGGTAAGGTTACTTTATGATAAGTTCGTGTAAAACTTCATTCAGAAATATATGATAAAGGACCCGTGTAGGATTTTTCAGGATAAACCAGTGTGAAGCTGCATTTAGGAGAAACCCGTGTAAGATTTCTTCATGACGAACCCGTGTAAAGCTGAATTTGATCGTGCAGATAGTTACTCTATTTAGTTTCCGGTGTTAATCTTGCACTTGCTGGAAGTTGTTGATGATAACCATCTTTCCTGAAAAGGTACATGATTAATCGTGTATGATGCATGACATGCATTTTATGATGATGTTCTCAAAATAAATGAGATTATGCTGTATGCAATATGTATGCACACGTCATGATGTATGAACATGAAATGCTATTGTGGTACGTCCGAGTTTGAGAAAATAAATCCCTGACTGTTGTTGGAGAATAAATAGTCGCTTGGAGATAACGACCGAAGATAATTGGGAGAATAATCCTGCAGGAGAGAATAACTTCGTTGGGGAATGGATTGACGAGGAAATGACTCTGTGGGGAGTATATACTCTGCTAGAAGATCAGCTGATTTGGAGAAATAAAACTCAGCTGGGGATGAATTACTGTTGCTGGTGACAGTGAACCCTGTTGGGGATAGAATTTCTGTCTATGAAAGGAATGAACTTCGCTGGGGATAGAAAGAACTTCACTGGGGATGATCTTTCAGTTGCAACTTGCTGAGGATAACCCAATTAGACTCTTGTGAGGATAACCTCCGAATTTGGCTGAGGAGACTTATTTTTGCTTCGCAGGGGACAAGCTTCCAGAGTCTACTGGGGAAGAGGAGTTGTGGTCCTTTGATTTGTAGTAGTCGGAGAGGCAAACTCAAGCTGGGGATCCTGGTGTTGTTGGGGAAATAAACCCTGTCGTCAGTCTGCTAGAGAGGGGACATCTTCGTTGGGGGAAGTCCTCGAGGATTTTTGAGGTTGATTCAGTTGGGGAAAGGTTTTCAGAGATTAAACCCTTGCTGGGAGTCATCCTATGAGAAGGATTTTGGGGAGATTTGTCATTGCCCCTAGTAGCAAGTGTTTGTGACATTGCCTGAAGATGTTTAATTGTACGTAACCCTTCATTGAGATTGATGTTCAATGCCCCAAGTGACGGAGATGGATACTTGCCCCTGGTTACTCTGCACTTCTTCAGTGATTTCCTGGAATCTTGACTGGACTGCCCCAGGATTGCTGGATAGTGACATGTCATTCCCCCTTGTTGATAGGAGATTTGTCAATGAAAGTGTCATCCTTTTTGAAGTGATTTTGTTCACTGAGAGGGCTTTCGTTCATCGAATATTTGTTGTGTGAATTTCTCTGCTGTCAAACAAATAGCCAAATGCAAACAGTGATATTCAAATAATGCAAAGTTTATGCTTGTCTCGAAGTTTTGAAAAATGCGTTTTTTAGCAGAAAACTCTTTATAAGACAATTTCAAAACAAGATTTAGGGCAAAGCCTTACAGGAGTCAGGATACCTTTTGTAACAGTATGCTTTCGAACTAACCCATGCTTCAGTTAGGACTTTTGAAGGGTTGTAACGTGGCTTGGTTCACGGTTTAAGAAATAAAGGATAAAGGCTCAAAGTATATTTGTACCCACCCGCTCTTCGTGATGTTCTTCAATCCTAAACTCAGTTAATTGTGCATTTGAACTCTAAACGAGTCTGGAATGACGTTTTTGGTGATGGTTCACACAAGTTGAGTTTGTTGGAGGCAGTTATCATTTTTGCAACATTTTTCATGTTGTTGAGGATTTTTAGCGACCTTGTTCTTTTGATTTGTTATCCCTAACTTTTGCCTGACTGTTCCTGTTTTCGAGATTACAGTCAGCGGGATGCCCCAGCTTTCTTAAGCCTCCTTTATAGGTTTTGGCTCAGTGGGCTTTTCTCTTTTGAGAGATTGACTGCCTATGAGATAAGGAACCACCACTGTCTTTTGATTCCAGAGGAATGCTTTTGATGTCGTTCGTTGTATTATGAATTGAGAGTTTTGCGACTTCAGTGCGCATCTTCTGAGAGACTACCCTGCCCCAGGTTTAAATTAAAGGTTTCAATTTGTGTTTAAAACAGAAAACTCCTACTTCTTTGGCTCGAAGGGGTTGACTAGGGATTATCTTCCTTATAACTCCAGTGTTTAGGATTTGAAAGAAATGCCTGTACATCGTCAGCAAGGTCTGTCCAAAAGCATACTGTATGAGATTATGGCATTGTTTCGTCATCCTCCCTCTAAAGGCTTGTAACTTTTAGCAAGAGTTGAATGTCATAAAGCGAGTAAAAAGCATAGTTTAAATGTAATTAAAATGATCGGATCAAATCAAGACAAACATATGCAATGCATTAATGAAACAATGTTTGGCATTAATAGATAATTGTTTGAATAACAAAGAGATTACAACTTGAAAACTCAAATGAAACAAAAGCATTCTCGATGATTTGGCGTAGGAGCAGTGATTATGCTAGAGTCTCCGGAGGACCAAACTCAATCTCCTTGGCATCAATCAAATTCTTAATCTTGTACTTCAATGCCCAACAATCGTTAGTATCATGCCCCGGGCTACCAGAATGATAAGCACACCTTGCATCTGGGTTGTAGTTAGGAGAAGAAGTCTTAGGGTTCGGATGAGGGTTTATCACCATAATCAGATTCATCTTCAACATCTGCTGCAATGCTTGTGACAATGGCATGTTGATGTTGGTGAACTGTCTTTTAGGCTCATCTGGCTTTCGTTGATTTCCCTTTTGTTGTTGTCGGTGTGACGCAGAACCAGAGATCAGGACTGCCCCTACGTGTTGGTCATGGCGACCCTTTTGACTGTACACAGCATTAGACTCTTTCTTCCTACTGTAAGGCTTTTTCTGAACATCAGAAGGTGTAGCTTCTTGAATATTTCCACTTTGGATGCCAGCTTCGACCCTTTCGCCGGTCAGTATTAGCTCGATGAATCCGGCTGAAGAGCTTCCGATCAAGTGTTTGAAATAGGGACCAGACAAAGTCCCAAGAAACATATCCACCAACTCCCTATCAGACATAGGGGGTTGGACTCTTCCAGCAAGATCTCTCCACTTATGAGCGTAGTCCTTAAAGCCTTCGCCTGTACCCATAGACATATCCTAAAGCTGAGTACGCGTGGGAGCAAGGTTGGCATTATACTGGTATTGCTTGTAAAAAGCAGCAGCAAGGTCTTCCCAGTTGCAGATGTTAGCTCCTTCCAGTTGACAGAACCATTCAAGTTCCCTGACAGACTATCTTGAAAGAAATGAACCCAGAGATTTCTTTCAGCAGTATAGGGTTGAATCTTCCTCACATATGACCAGAGGTGCAGCTTTGGACAGGAAGCTCCGTCATACTTGGCAAAGGCAGGTGCCTTGAATTTATGGGGAATCACCACCCTAGAGGATAGACCTAGATCTCCGAAGTCCAGACCGGGCACCTTCTGTATTTCCATAGCGTTCAAACGGTCTTCCAGTTGTTTGTACTTATCCTCAGCAGAAGGATACAATTCTTCATCATAATCCATCTCGTTGTCGGAGGCTTCAAGGTTAGGAGCCCTCCTTTCTTGTGGACTGTCTTTCCCTCCAGATGGGGTGGTCAGATCAACTTCACTCTGCAGCCCGTTTCCAAACCTGCGTCCGGTGTTGAAAAGGATGGTCCTCTTCTTCTTCTTCTTCCTCTCTTTGAGAATCAGGGTCTTCAGGTCCTGCTAACCCTTAGCTAGGTTCATGACCAACTCTTGAAATTGGGCATTTTGGGCCTGGAGGGCCTTGATAGCTTGCTCAGTGGAAGGTTCAGTAGACATGACGATTGCTGAAATAAACAGCGAAAAAGATAAGAGACTTGTATTGGGAGACCTGTTATGCAATGATATGTATGATATATGTATGCAATGTTTCCAAGGATCTCGCGGGGTAAACAAGAAACTGTTAGAATTTGAATATGGTAGCTTGATTGAAGGAACTTCATGTTGCTGAGAGTCCTTCTTCAAGATTCAAGCTCACCATATCGAGTGGGTCATAGCCCCTGACTCAAGTTATCGTGCTTTGATTTCCAAACAACCTTGGCTAGAGGAAAATAAATCCTCTTTTCCCCTTGTTGGACATTTGATTTACCATAACCTGCATCACAGACCCTTGAGATCCTTGAAATGGTTAAGGAAATGTTAAGGCATGATGTTATGATGTGTATGCTATGCGTTTAAGCAAAAGTGCAAGGTGACGTAAGTAGACCCTGCAATAAGTCAAAATTATTGGATAAGGACTATAAACAAAACATGCAAAGAACTCATGTTGTCAGATAACAAGAATGTGCAAGTCAAGTCTGAAGGCACACAAGTCACACAAACAGCCTTAAGGTTAGGCTGGCATGGAGTTTAGGTATTACCCTCTTTCAGTTCAGTTGGTTTAAACCTGTCCTAAAAATAGTAACCGGGTTCTAGAGGATCTCAATATCACTGACTACCCTCATTCGGTCATAATTCCAATTTAGCAACCTTTTCTTGTGGCTGGAATCATCGCGAGAGTTTAGTCTCAATGAGTGTAGCATACTGCTACTGTTCTATGGCCAAGTTGGTCAATTTAAGGTTCTAAGGTCAGTTGGTGCTTAATGACTCCTCAGAAGACCCATATTATCCTCGTTCTAACACAAGGGATATCGGTACAGACCAAGGTGTCACACTGTTGTACCCCAAAATTTGCCCTCCCATATTCTTCAAAGTTTTGACAAGCATCACCTCAAATGGTTCAAAGTCCACTCAAGGGCTACACAGTCAAGCATCCTCCTAAGCCAGTCAAATTAGGGTTTTGGTTCTTGCAAGGAAGTTGAGGTTTTCAAAGGCTCAATCAAGTCTCATATGCTCATATACATTGTCAAGCATCTACATGTCAAGTTTCAAGGCTCACAAGGTCAAGTTGCACAGTCAAAAACCCTAATTGCTTCACAGTCAACTGTAGGGGCAAAATGGTCATTTGGCAGTCAAAAGTCAAATTTTTTGGTCAACATCTTATTTTGAAGCCACAATCATCATTTGGTCAAAACTTGACCATGATTTCACAAGAATGGCTCAAAAATCATCAAGATGCAAAAGTTTCTATTTTTGGACAGCTGAAAAGTCAACTGTAACTTGACCAAGGCATAACTTTTTCATGGTTCATCAGAAAAATCCCATCCAATGCTCATTTTGAAGGGGAGGACATTTCTTACAATTCATCTTCACATTCCAAGTCCAAGAAATGCTCTCACAAAAAGTTATCAATTTCAACATTAAAGGTCATTTTCAAAAGTCAACAAAAAGGCACTTTAAGTCAAAGACCATAACTTGAGATTGGTAAATCAAAATGACATGGGACCAAAGGCATTGGTTAGAGGACTTCAAGACCTTTCCAAAATGTCCAAGAACATGTTTGTATGATCATAATTGAGCAAGATATGCATTGGAGAAGTTGGGAAATTTTCATGAAATGGCAAAAGTCAACTATCCTTGAAACTTCAATTTTTGACAAAAGGGCCCACTTTTTTCCACTTGGTTCAGCCTTGTCATGCCACCCACGTGTCCCATGACCCATTACAAGACCAAACATTTATTTTTTCATTTTTATTTAATTTTTATGGATTTAATTCACTTTAATCCATAATAATTCAAATAAAAATAAAAAAGATGAGTTAAATGGTATCTTTGAGTTTTGAATGACTTTTATATGTCATGAATCACATACCAAATTCGTGCCAAGCCTATTATGAGCATGAAATTCAAATTTTGAACAAAAATGGCAAGTTCTTTAATGGTGGTCATGGCAAAATCCAAAACTTCATTGCAAGGGTTAAAGGCTCACATTATTGCTTGATTCTCATTCATAGACATATATGAAAATGCTCCAGACCAAGAACACGACCTAGAAAACCTCTGAAACAAAAGAACCAAATTCAAAATTTTGGAAGAAAAGTCACAAACTGAAATCAATCTTCCAGTGCAATTCAGACATTTTCTTTGATCCAAACACACTCCCAACACTTCCAGGAACCTTTTGCCATCAAGAACAAGCCCTAGCACGCAAGGAATCATTCACAACAAGTCCCACGGTTTGGCTTATTTTCCAAAATTGTACATCATCATTCATGCGTTTTTAATTCTTTTTTTTGGTTGATTTGTGTTAATAGGAACCTCCTGAAGCTATTGGTATAATCCAATTTGATTATAGTGCATTAAATCAGAATCCACCATTGGAGACATCTAGGGTTTCGAAGTTGTTAATTTAGGGCTTTGCACATAAGGGAAAATTGGACCATAAAACGTACATGGTTGAATTCGTCAAGCCCAGACGAATTCAACCCAATCATCGCGCTTTTTTTATATGACCTGTGTGCCTAATCGCTATTTTTGGCGTTGGAATTTTGTGGGGGTTTAAAACCCCCGCTATTTGTTTATTTGTTTTACAGGAAACGAAGAAGATGAAGGGCGTGGAAGCAGGCTATTGGCTGATTCAAATGGGCGCGCGCTTTTCCTTTTGATTCAGCATATAGTGCGCTTATTTCATATTATCTTTTTTTTCTTATTATTCTAACAAACGCACAAAGTGGTGCAGTGGCTGGCAACGCGCTTGGTATTCATTAGGACCTGGGCTCGATCCCTAGGTCCCCCAAAGGCTTATTAAATTTTTTCCAAATGTGATCTTATGTAGGCAACGTGAAGCAACTCACCATGAACCTCACATCCCAGCTTGCCAAGTGTCCCTCAGAAGCAGATCCAACGACCAAGAGAGGGAGCACACCATACTCCTGGTCAACAGCGCTCCACTCAATTCCCAGAGTCAACAGGCTTTGTGCAAATGGGCCTCACAATTCAATTCAGAACACCCCAATCTAGCCAAAAACCCCCCTTTGGGTTTGCAATTTTTAATTTTGTCATTTTTATATTTTGTTTCTCTTATTTATTTTTTTCCCTTTTATTAACTATTAACATAATTAATATTTTTATAAAAAAATCAAAAAAAGAACTAACATTATTATTATTATTATTATTTTATTTTTGTAAATAAATATTAAATAATTGAATTAGCTTTAATTAGGCAATTTTAACTTTTTTGAATAACTAAAATAATTTAGAATTAGGTTAACTTAGAATTTTAATTCTTTTATTTTATTTCATAAAAACATAAAAAACACAAAAAATATTTTCTTTTAATAAATTAATTAATTAGTTTAATTATTAGTTATTAATTCCATTTAATCACAAAAAAGACAAAAAAATTCAATTCTTTTCTTAAAAGGGTCAACACCCTTAAGACATTCCCATTCATTCTTTCGCGCGCGTTTTAGTTTTAATTCTTTATTTTTGATTAATTCTGTAACTGCCTCCGGATGTAATAGTAATTAGGTTTACCGCTTTATTTAAATTTCCCGCACTTTACCAAAAAAGGTCTTTGTATTTTTGGCGATGTATAGACCCGCGCCTTGTAATAGCGTAGAATTTATATTTTCGCAATTTACTTTCCGCACCCCCTAACTGTTAAATGCATGAAAGAATGTATGGTAAATAAAAATTAATCTGTAGCTCACAAATAACATGTACAAAGACAATTAACTGAAAAACAACACACAAAGCACATGCCACTCCTAGGGTACGCTTCACTCGTTGCCTCGAAACGTGGTCATCAAGTATAGGGTGTCTTAGAGGCCGCCCTTCTGTCCAAAAGATCCAGTTGCCTCGAAACGGTTGCCTCGGATACAAAGGATCTAGGACATTAGGGTTACTTCTAAGGCGTCCTACCATTGCTTCGGTGACCACACTGTCCCTAATCATCGAATTGACCCGAACAACTCCAACGATGGTGCTACCTACCTCTCAATGGTGGGATAGCACTATCTAAAGGACTCTTACACAACTTAATTCCTTAGAGTAGGTAGATCTCCTGGGTACTTGCTCTTTTCAAAACAAACAAAAACAACTTTTCACACCCACACTTTCTAAAAGTTTTCAAACAAATTTTTCATACACTCTTGAGGACAGATACAAGAGTTACTTAGAAATTTTTCAAACGAAACTTTTTTTCAAAAAACCCACTCACACTTGAAAAGCAAACAAATTTTGAAAACATAAGAGCAAGTACCTAAGAGCCCGTGGATAACCACGGATAGAAAGGGTGCTAACACCTTCCCTTTCTATAAATCTACCTCCCGAACCGAGAAACATTCTCGAATAAGGAATTTTGCTGTGCTTTTGTCCTTTCCATGTTGGAGAACATAAAAAACGGTGGCGACTCTTGCTTACCGCGACATTTCGCGAAACCAGCTAAAAAACAGTCAGTTCTATTTCCACCGATCACAGAACTGGCGACTCTGCTGGGGATATTATTTTTAAAAGTGAGGTGTACCTTAGGATTAGACCATACTTATGTTTTCAATTGCTTTGCTTTGATTGCTTTATATTTGTGGGCTTTGCATCAGAGTTTCATAGATCCTAACCCAGATCTGGGGATACCCTTTTAGGTAGCATAAGCTGTGAGGGACCTGTCCGGCGTAGACCGACACGGGTGAAGCAGTGGCTACATTGGTGTGGCGCCTTGGTCTGTACCGATTTCTCTTGTGTTGCAACGAGGAGAATATGGGTCTTCTGAGGAGTCATTAAGCACCAACCGACCTTAGAACTCTAATGTGACCCAACTTGGCCATAGAACAGTAGCAGTATGCTACACCCATTGAGGCTAAACTCTCGCGGTGGTTCTGGCTGCAAGAAAAGATTGCGATGCTGGAGTTATGACCGATTGAGGGTAGTCAGTGATATTGGGATCCTCTAGAACCCGGTTACTTTTGATAGGACAGGTCTTAACCAACGAAACTGAAAGAGGGTAGTACCTAAAATTCATGCTGGCCTAAACTCTAAGGGCTCTTTTGTGTGACTTGTGTGCCTTCAACTTGAATTACTTGCACACTTGTTATCTAACAACACGAGTTCCTTGCAGGTTTTGTTTACAGTCCTTAATTGAGACTCATAACAGGGCCTACTTACATCACTCCATGCATAGCATAACATCATACCATTGCATACATCCTACATAAGGACAAATCCATTTCAAGGATCTCAAGGTTTTGTGATGCAGGTCATGATGAACCAACTGTCTAGCAAGGGGCAACGGGGATTTATTTTCCCCTAGCCAAGGTTGATAACTTGAGTCAGGGGCTATGACCCACTCGATATGGCGAGCTTTGGCTCTTGAAGAAGGACTCTCAACAACATGAAGTTCCTTCAATCAAGCTACCCAAATTCAAATTCTAATAAGTTTCTCTGTTTACCCCGCGAGATCCTTGAAAACATCGCATGCATACATACATATCATTACATTGCAGGTACCCTTTTGACAGGTCACTTACCTTCTTCGTTGTTTATTTCAACAGTCATCATGAATCCTGAATCATCCAATGGACAAGCTATCAAGGCCCTCCAGGCCCAAAACGCCCAGTTCCAGAAGCTGGTCATGAGCTTAGCACAAGGACAACAGGAATTGAAGACTCTACTTTTGAAGAAAAAGAAGAAGAGGACTGTTTTGTTCAACCCTAGACGCAGATCTGGGAATACACTGCAGAATGAAGCTGAGCGGACTACTCCATCTGTTGGGGAAGGCAGTCACCAAGAGGGAAGGGTTCCTAGTCCCGTGGTCTCTGACACCGAGACAGATTTCAATGATGAACAGTACCCTCCTGCTGAGGACAGGTACAAATAGCTGGAGGACCGGTTGAATGCTATGGAGATTCAACGTGTGTCTGGGTTGGACTTTGGGGACCTAGGTTTATCTTCTAGGGTGGTGATCCCTCACAAGTTCAAGGAACCTGCCTTTGTAAAATACGACGGGGCTTCCTGCCCTAAGCTGCACCTTCGTTCATACGCGAGGAAGATCCAACCCTACACGGCAGACAAGAATCTATGGGTCCATTTCTTCCAGGAGAGTCTTTCAGGGACTCAGCTCGATTGGTTCTATCAGTTGGATGGAACCAGTATTCGTAACTGGGAGGACTTGGCAACTGCTTTTTATAAGCAGTATCAGTATAATGCCGACCTCGCTCCTACGCGTAGCCAACTCTAGGGTATGTCACTTGGGACGAGTGAAGGTTTTAAGGAGTATGCACAAATATGGAGAGATCTGGCTGGAAGGGTGCAGCCGCCTTTGACTGACCGTGATCTCGTTGACATGTTCTTGGGGACCCTGTCTGGTCCCTTCTTCAACCATCTGATTGGGAATTCTTCTGCTGGGTTTACAGATTTGATCTTGACCGGGGAGAGGATAGAAGCTGGTATCAAGTCTGGAAAGATACAAACCGGTGACTCCTCGAACACTGAGAAGAGACCATCCAAGAAGGAATCTAGTGCTGTCAATACGGTGGTTATTTCAAAACCGGCCGGTGCTCCTCAATATCGCAACCAACAAAGGGAAGAGAGACCTAAAAGGCAATTCACTCCCCTCGGCATGACTTTGTCCCAGATATTGCCACAACTGCTGGAGACCAAGTTGGTAACTCTAAGGGACCCTCCTAAGAATCCCAACAGGACACCTTCAAGGTATAACCCCAACGTTCGCTGCGCCTATCATTCTGACAGCCCGGGACATGCTACAGATGATTGTTGGACTTTGAAAAACAAGGTTCAGGATCTGATCGACGCAAAGGAAGTCCAGTTCGACTCTCTAGAGACTCCCGATGTGACCACTGCTCCCTTGCCAAAACATGGCTAGGATTAGAAATTTGTTTTTTGTTCATTCGGATGTTCAAGTTGTATTTTGCTTTGATTGTTCAAACATTGTATTCATGTCAAACGTTGTTATTTCATTAATTCATTACACATGTCTGTTTTGAAGTAATTATTTCGTATTCACTATACGCAAACTGCTTTCATATTTTTGTGATGATCAACTCTTGATTGAAAAATTCTAAAGCCTCTTGAGGGAGGATGACGAAAACGATACCACAATCTACAATATGCTTTTGAACAGACCCTGCTGATGAGGTACATGCATTGTTTCAATTCCTAAACACTGGAGTCATAAGGAAGATAATCCCTCGTCAACCCCTTTGAGCCAAAGAAGTAGGAGTTTTTCTTTTCAAAATCAAAACCCTTAGTCATAACCTGGGGCAGGGTAGTCTTCTCAGTTGATCCAAGTGCACAACGAATGGCACCAAGGGAGTCTTTACAAAACAAAAGACAGTGATGGTCCTGAATAATCATAAAGACAAGTAGTCATTACCAAAAAAAAACAAAAACCTAATAAGTCAAAACCTAACGAAGGAGACTTACAAAACTGGGGCACCCCGCTGACTGTAATAACAAAAGAAACAGTTCAGGCAAAAAACAGGGATAACGAAATCAAAAAGAAAAGAGGACCTGCAAACCCTCAACAAGGAAATGACTGCCTATTCAAAATAAAATGTCAACATCTGAACCATCATGGGAATATTAGGACAAAGACTCGAACAAGGTCTAATGCACAATCAACTGAGTTTAGGTTTGAAAAACATCACGAAGAGCGGGTGGGTACAAATATAATTTGAGCCTTCATCCTTTGTTTCTTAAACCGTGAACCAGACCACGTTATAACCCTCAAAAGTCCTAGCTGAAGCATGGGTTAATTAGAAAGCATACTGTTACAAAGGTATCCTGACTCCTTAAGGCTCGCTGTAAAATCTTGAGTTGACATCACATGTTACATAATTTGCTTGTTTTTATGAAAAAAATGCATTTTCAAAAACTTCAAGACAGACATAAGCTTCGCATTTTTAAAATAACATTTGTTTGCATATGACTATTTGTTTGAACAACACGGAAGTTCGCACGACGAATGTCTAATGAACAAAAGCACCTCCCATCAAGGGGCAGGGCATGATCATTGTCCATCATCTGGGGCAGTTAAGTCAAGATTCGGAGAATCTCTCAAAAGGCCAACCAGCTTGGGGAAAATCGCCGTCTGAGTCACTTGGGGCATTGGACGATCAAACGAAGATCTTCTAGTGGTATGACGATACAACACTACTGACAGGGGCACCTCCCTACATCCTGAGAGCATGGACATAATCGAAAAAAATACTGCGCATAATCAAAGACCCGCTAGGTTGACACACCTAGGCAAAAATAAGGGCTTCCCGGCGAACCAAAAGGGTTCGGGCAAAAATAAGGGATGAAAATGAAAAAATCTGTACACCCGGCAAGTCGAAAACCTGAAAAGGCGGCTTGGGCAAAAATGGGTATCCCGGTGGATTGAAAACCCGAAAGGGCGGTCCAGGAAAAAATTAGGGATCAAAGCGTACGACTATGTCCCGTCATCTCGTCATTTGCCTACCAGAAGAAGATTTGTCAAATCGGCAATCCTCAAGCACCTCTACAGGTACCTTCTCCCACAGAAGCTGGGACAATAAGAGTTGCCCAAACTGTACAGCTGTTTTCCTCCAGGTACAAGGTAGATTTAGTTGAAGAATTTGACCAAGATACCTTCACTCCCCATTGAGTAAGACCATAATCATAAATACTCTCCCCAAGCAGAGTTGGTCTCTCGTCAGCCCTAACAAGGCACCGTATCTCCAACAAGTCAGCGGTACTCTTCCCAAGCAGAGTTAATCTACTGTCAGCCTTAAGGAAGATGGGTATCCCCAGAAGATCTCAATATTCCCCAGCGGAGTATACAGATGTTCCTAAGCAAGCATCCCTGGCAGTCTTGATCTAGGATTATTCCCCGGCGGAATACAGACACCCTTGTAGAGCCACTCCCCAGTACAGTTCAAAAGTTTCCCCAGGAGAGTTGAATCAATCTCCCTGGTAGACTCTGGAAGCTTATCCCCAGTAGATTCTGGAAGCTTATCCCCTGCAGAGCACGAACCCGTCCCCCCCGGCATTATTCAAAGATTATTCCTCACCAGATCTTATAACTGGGTTATCCTCAGCTAATTGCCATGGAAAGATCGTCCTCGGCGAAGCTCTTCCCATCCCCCAGCGGAGTTCATCAAATCTTCCAACATAACATATCAACAGTATCCCCAGCGGAGTTATCATCAATTTCAAAACCTCAACGAAGTATCTCTTCCCACAGAGTATTCCCCACAGAGTAATCTCTCCAACAAGTTTATTACCCCTACGGAGTCATCTTCTCCTACCGGTTTATTCATGCAACCATCATCCCCAGCGGAAACGAAGAACTCCACTCTTCAAACATCAAGCCCAGGATTCGATAAACTCCCGGCATCCGTCAAGGATTTATTTTCCTAAACGAGAATACATTCATAAACATCGCATTGTCATGATACATGCATATACACATCATACAATCTCATTTTATATTGAGAACATCATCGCTTGATCCATGTCATGCATTGCATGTGACTGACCTTACCTTTTAGGAAGGATACAGTTAAATGATCAGCTATGTCAAAGAAGACAGATACAGTCAAAAGAGGCCAATCCAGTCAAAGAAGACATATTCATTCAAAAAAGACAAATCCAGTTAAATCCCAAAAGTTTTTCTTATGCTCATCCAGTCAAAGAAGACAGGTCCAGTTAAATTACTTCCAAAAGTCAAAGAAGACAACCCGTCATTATAGACACCAGTCATTATAGACAACTCGTCATTGAAGACACCCGTCATTATAGACAAGTCGTCATTGAAGACAACTCATCATTGAAGACAACCCGTCAGTATAGACACCCGTCATTGAAGACATCTCGTCATTGAAGACAACCCGTCAGTATAGACACCCGTCATTGAAGACATCTCGTCATTGAAGACAACCCGTCATTGAAGACAACCCATCATTGAAGACATCTCGTCATTTAAGACAACTCGTCATTGAAGACAACACGTCATTGAAGACAACCCGTCATTAAAGACAACTCGTCATTTAAGACAACTCGTCATTGAAGACAACTCGTCATTGAAGACAACTCGTCATTGAAGACATCTCGTCATTGAAGACATCTCTTCATTTAAGACAACTCGTCATTGAAGAAAACCCGTCATTGAAGACAACCCGTCATTAAAGACAACTCGTCATTTAAGACAACTCGTCATTGAAGACAACTCGTCATTGAAGACAACCCGTCATTAAAGACAACTCGTCATTTAAGACAACTCGTCATTGAAGACAACTCGTCATTGAAGACATCTCGTCATTGAAGACATCTCGTCATTGAATACAACTCGTCATTGAAGACAACCCGTCAGTATAGACACCCGTCATTGAAGACATCTCGTCATTGAAGACAACCCGTCATTGAAGACAACCCGTCATTGAAGACATCTCGTCATTTAAGACAACTCGTCATTGAAGACAACCCGTCATTGAAGACAACCCGTCATTAAAGACAACTCGTCATTTAAGACAACTTGTCATTTAAGACAACTCGTCATTGAAGACATCTCGTCATTGAAGACATCTCGTCATTGAAGACAACTCGTCATTGAAGACAACCCGTCAGTATAGACACCCGTCATTGAAGACATCTCGTCATTGAAGACAACTCGTCATTGAAGACAACTCGTCATTGAAGACAACTCGTCATTAAAGACAACCCATCATTGAAGACATCTCGTCATTGAAGACAACCCGTCCAAGGAGACAACTCGTCAAGAAAGATAAAACCTCCTCTGGTTCAGTTAAATCCTAAAGATTTTTCTGAGATAACCTGTCAGTAGAGACAACCCATCAACCTTTTGAAGTTCCAGATTCGATACCTGTATCTAGCCAGGGCATGTCTGTGAGCGACTGAGTGAAGATCAACCCCTGTAACAAGCCAGGTAATTATCTTTCTTTCTCAGGTACGCAAGTTCTCGCTAAGGAATCTCTTACGCGATCGACACCTAGATGGCATCTATAAGCCCATCCTCCCATTACAGTTCCAAATGGCATCTATAAGCCCATTCCTGACAAGGTCATGTCACACCTCCAGATGGCATCTTTAAGCCAATCCTCCCGTCCACCACCTTTCCAAAATGGCATCTATAAGCCCATTCCCGCTATCACACTGCTGATACTCAACTATGTGAGTGCAAATTTCTGGGCACTCTAGTGTTCAATCATCTTCCACCCTCGGATCACGAAAGGCACACAAGCCAATCTAAATCCTCAGGCCTAAGAAGATTGAACAGGGGCAACTGTTGTACCCCAAAATTTGCCCTCCCATATTCTTCAAAGTTTTGACAAGCATCACCTCAAATGGTTCAAAGTCCACTCAAGGGCTACACAGTCAAGCATCCTCCTAAGCCAGTCAAATTAGGGTTTTGGTTCTTGCAAGGAAGTTGAGGTTTTCAAAGGCTCAATCAAGTCTCATATGCTCATATACATTGTCAAGCATCTACATGTCAAGTTTCAAGGCTCACAAGGTCAAGTTGCACAGTCAAAAACCCTAATTGCTTCACAATCCACTGTAGGGGCAAAATGGTCATTTGGCAGTCAAAAGTCAAATTTTTTGGTTAACATCTTATTTTGAAGCCACAATCATCATTTGGTCAAAACTTGACCATGATTTCACAAGAATGGATCAAAAATCATCAAGATGCAAAAGTTTCTATTTTTGGACAGCTGAAAAGTCAACTGTAACTTGACCAAGGCATAACTTTTTCATGGTTCATCAGAAAAATCCCATCCAATTCTCATTTTGAAGGAGAGGACATTTCTTACAATTCATCTTCACATTCCAAGTCCAAGAAATGCTCTCACAAAATGTTATCAATTTCAACATTATAGGTCATTTTCAAAAGTCAACAAAAAGGAACTTTAAGTCAAAGACCATAACTTGAGATTGGTATCTCAAAATGACATGGGACCAAAGGCATTGGTTAGAGGACTTCAAGACCTTTCCAAAATGTCCAAGAACATGTTCATATGATCAAAATTGCGCAAGATATGCATTGGAGAAGTTGGGAATTTTTCATGAAATCGCAAAAGTCAACTATCCTTGAAACTTCAATTTTTGACAAAAGGGCCCACTTTTTTCCACTTGGTTCAGCCTTGTCATGCCACCCACGTGTCCCATGACCCATTACAAGACCAAACATTTATTTTTTCATTTTTATTTAATTTTTATGGAATTAATTCACTTTAATCCATAATAATTCAAATAAAAATCAAAAAATGAGTTAAATGGTATCTTTGAGTTTTGAACGACTTTTATATGTCATGAATCAAATACCAAATTCGTGCCAAGCCTATTATGAGCATGAAATTCAAATTTTGAACAAAAATGGCAAGTTCTTTAATGGTGGTCATGGCAAAATCAAAAACTTCATTGCAAGGGTTAAAGGCTCACATTATTGCTTGATTCTCATTCATAGACATATATGCAAATGCTCCAGACCAAGAACACGACCTAGAAAACCTCTGAAACAAAAGAACCAAATTCAAAATTTTGGAAGAAAAGTCACAAACTAAAATCAATCTTCCAGTGCAATTCAGACATTTTCTTTGATCCAAACACACTCCCAACACTTCCAGGAACCTTTTGCCATCAAGAACAAGCCCTAGCACGCAAGGAATCATTCACAACAAGTCCCACGGTTTGGCTTATTTTCCAAAATTGCACATCATCATTCATGCGTTTTTAATTCTTTTTTTTGGTTGATTTGTGTTAATAGGAACCTCCTGAAGCTATTGGTATAATCCAATTTGATTATAGTGCATTAAATCAGAATCCACCATTGGAGACATCTAGGGTTTCAAAGCTGTTAATTTAGGGCTTTGCACATAAGGGAAAATTGGACCATAAAACGTACATGGTTGAATTCGTCAAGGCCAGACGAATTCAACCCAATCATCGCGCTTTTTTTATATGACCTGTGTGCCTAATCGCTATTTTTGGCGTTGGCATTTTGTGGGGGTTTAAAACCCCCGCTATTTGTTTATTTGTTTTACAGGAAACGAAGAAGATGAAGGGCGTGGAAGCAGGCTATTGGCTGATTCAAATGGGCGCGCGCTTTTCCTTTTGATTCAGCATATAGTGCGCTTATTTCATATTATCTTTTTTTTCTTATTATTCTAACAAACGCACAAAGTGGTGCAGTGGCTGGAAACACGCTTGGTATTCATTGGGACCTGGATTCGATCCCCAGGTCCCCTAAAGGCTTATTAAAATTTTTCCAAATGTGATCTTATGCAGGCAACGTGAAGCAACTCACCATGAACCTCACATCCCAGCTTGCCAAGTGTCCCTCAGAAGCAGATCCAACGGCCAAGAGAGGGAGCACACCATACTCCTGGTCAACAGCGCTCCACTCAATTCCCAGAGTCAACAGGCTTTGTGCAAATGGGCCTCACAATTCAATTCAGAACACCCCAATCTGGCCCAAAACCCCCCTTTGGGTTTGCAATTTTTAATTTTGTCATTTTTATATTTTGTTTCTCTTATTTATTTTTTCCCTTTTATTAACTATTAACATAATTAATATTTTTATAAAAAAATCAAAAAAAGAACTAACATTATTATTATTATTATTATTTTATTTTTGTAAATAAATATTAAATAATTGAATTAGCTTTAACTAGGCAATTTTAACTTTTTTGAATAACTAAAATAATTTAGAATTAGGTTAACTTAGAATTTTAATTCTTTTATTTTATTTCATAAAAACATAAAAAACACAAAAAATATTTTCTTTTAATAAATTAATTAATTAGTTTAATTATTAGTTATTAATTCCATTTAATCACAAAAAAGACAAAAAAAATCAATTCTTTTCTTAAAAGGGTCAACACCCTTAAGACATTCCCGATTCATTCTTTCGCGCGCATTTTAGTTTTAATTCTTTATTTTTTATTATTTCTGTAACTGCCTCCGGATGTAATAGTAATTAGGTTTACCGCTTTATTTAAATTTCCCGTACTTTACCAAAACGGGTCTTTGTATTTTTGGCGATGTATAGACCCGCGCCTTGTAATAGCGTAGAATTTATATTTCCGCAATTTACTTTCCGCACCCCCTAACTGTTAAATGCATGAAAGAATGTATGGTAAATAAAAATTAATCCGTAGCTCACAAATAACATGTACAAAGACAATTAACTGAAAAACAACACACAAAGCACATGCCACTCCTAGGGTACGCTTCACTCGTTGCCTCGAAACGTGGTCATCAAGTATAGGGTGTCTTAGAGGCCGCCCTTCTGTCCAAAAGATCCAGTTGTCTCGAAACGGTTGCCTCGGATACAAAGGATCTAGGACATTAGGGTTACTTCTAAGGCGTCCTACCATTGCTTCGGTGACCACACTGTCCCTAATCATCGAATTGACCCGAACAACTCCAACGATGGTGCTACCTACCTCTCAATGGTGGGATATCACTATCTAAAGGACTCTTACACAGCTTAATTCCTTAGAGTAGGTAGATCTCCTGGGTACTTGCTCTTTTCAAAACAAACAAAAACAACTTTTCACACCCACACTTTCTAAAAGTTTTCAAACAAATTTTTCATACACTCTTGAGGATAGATACAAGAGTTACTTAGAAATTTTTCAAACGAAACTTTTTTTCAAAAAACCCACTCACACTTGAAAAGCAAACAAATTTTGAAAACATAAGAGCAAGTACCTAAGAGCCCGTGGATAACCACGGATAGAAAGGGTGCTAACACCTTCCCTTTCTATAAATCTACCTCCCGAACCGAGAAACATTCTCGAATAAGGAATTTTGCTGTGCTTTTGTCCTTTCCATGTTAGAGAACATAAAAGACGGTGGCGACTCTTGCTTACCGCGACATTTCGCGAAACCAGCTAAAAAACAGTCAGTTCTATTTCCACCGATCACACACACCAACGTAGCTACTGCTTCATCCGTGTTGGTCTACGCCGGACATATCCCTCACAGTTTATTGCTACTTACCTAAAAAAGGGTACCCCCAGATCCAGGTTAGGATCTATAAAACTCTGATACAAGCCCACGAATTTAAAGCATACAAAGCATACAATTGAAAACAAGTGATCTAATCCTAAGGTACACCTCACTTATAAGTACTCCCCAGCAGAGTCGCCAGTTCTGTGATCGGTGGGAATGAGAACTGACTGTTTTAGAATACTGGTTTGCGTTTGCGTTTGTTTTTGCAAAGTGTCGCGGTAAGCAAGAGTCGCCACCGTCTTTTATTTTATCCAACAAGGAAAGGACAAAAGCACAGAAAAATTCCTTTTTGAGATTTTTCTCGGGTTCGGGAGGTAGATTATAGAAAGGGAAGGTGTTAGCACCCTTTCTATCCATGGTTATCCACGGGCTCTTAGGTACTTGCTCACTATGTTTTCAAAAGTTTGCTTTTCTTTGTGTTTGTGGGTTTTGAAAAGAGTTTTGTTTTTTTGAAGAGAGTGTAAGTGCGAAAAGTTTTGTTTTGTTTTAAAAGGAGCAAGTACTTAAGAATATCTACCTACTCAAAAAGGAATTAAACTATGTAAATGTCCTTTAGACAGTGCTATCCCACTATTGAGGAGTAGGTAGCACCGTCGTTGGAGTTTTCGGGTCAATTCGATTTAAGGGACGTGTGGTCACTAAAGCAATGTTAGGATGCTTTAGCGGTAACCCTAATGTATTAGATCATTTTTATCGAGGCAACCGTTTCGAGGCAACTTTGATCTTTGGACAGGAGGGCGACCTCTAAGACTTCATATACTCAATGACCACTTTCAAGGCAACCAAGTGAGGTGTACCCTAGGAGTGGCATGTGCAAGTGTGTCAATTTTCAGTTATATTATCTTTGCACATATCATGGTGATCTACTGTTGATTTTAAGTTTAGAGTTAATCTTGTCATGCAATCCTAGTTAGCATACATCTAAGCAGTTAATATATGTACAAGAATTTAAAGTACATAAATTGTAAATCCTACGCTATTACAAGGCTTCGGGGAGGGGGATTATTTACATGTCCAAAAATTGGGGGAATAAAGCAGTAAAGTGTAAAAGTCTTAGTTAAGCTATTACAAACCAGTAGGCAGTTACAATAAAATAAACGCGCGTGAATCTGAAAATAACCTCTAAAAATCTGAGAATAAAATCTTTTTTTGTTGTTTTATTTTATTTTTGGGAAAATGATCTAAATCTACTTAATTTTAGTTTTGGAGAAATGTTAATATAATTAACAGATTAATTAACAAAGTTAATTTAATAGAAAAAGAACTAGCCTAATGTTTTTGTGGTTTTTGATTTTAATGTTAATTAAAAAAGATAAAAAGATGTCAATGAAAACAAAAATAAAATACAAGGGGATCCTTCGATCCAGGGAAAAAAAGGAGTTTGGACCCAGGGAGGGAATGGAAGCTTCGATCCAGAGAGGGTCATGGTCCTTTCGATTGGGCCAGACAGTAAGGCGTGAGTAGCCTTCGATCCAGGGAAGAGGATTGTCTTTTGATCATGGAGGTCATGACTTTCGATCCAGGAATGAGATGCCTCCTTCGATCCAGCATACTAATAGGTTTGATCCAGAGAAGGTGTCTCCTTCGATCTGGGATGTTATACCTGCAAAAGTATGTTAACATAATAAAATGCAGGGCCTGGGTATTGAACCCCAGGCCCTTCGATCCTGCGCTTGCTGGGTCTCTTCAGGCTATGTCTGCAGCAAATATTAGCAAACGATGGACATGGCCTGGGTACCAAACCCAGGCCTCTTGATCCTGTCTAGGATAGAAAATTGAAGGTAACAACCAGTATGGATGTATTATGCAAATATGAGGTTGGATAGTTTACCCTTTCTTACCAGCAGATTGGAATTTTAATTTGGGCGCTTCCTGGATGTAGGCACCTTCGATCTGGACACTTCCTGGATGTAGGCACTTTTGATCTGAGGGCTTCTGGGCGTGGGCACCTTCGATCTGAAGGACTGCTTTGGCTTGGAAAATTCTGACAACCTTTGATGGATTGTATGGGAAGCGTCTCTCCAATGCTTCTGTTTTTTTCTGTGTTTTGGTTGTATAATTTTCGTGTGTTTGCAGCACTTGTGATCTCTTTATATAGAGGGGGTGGAGGGGACAGGAAGACAAAGTTTAAATGACCTTGATTATGTGTTTGGCAGCCATGAATGAGAATTTGTAACATTAATTATGTCTTTGAATGCCATGAATGAGAGTTTGTAACATTCGCTAAACACATGGGATCTTGTCCCTTTTTGAATTTTGAATGACATGTAACTGGCCTTCGAATGCTCCCTTTCGAATGGGCTGATGGCCTCCTTCGAATGATTTTCGAAAGCTTCTTCGAATGGATCCTTTGAATGCTTCTTCGAATGGACCTTTTTGGAATTCCAATCGAAGGACACTGTTATAATGCCAATCGAAGTACTTGTCCATAATGCCAATCGAAAGGCTCCTTCAGAATACCAATCGAAGGGTCTTTCAGAATTCCAATCGAAAGCCTTGACATAATGCCAATCGAAAGGCTCCTTCAGAATACCAATCGAAGGGTCTTTCAGAATGCCAATCGAAAGCCTTGACATAATGCCAATCGAAATGCTTGACAGAATGCCAATCGAAAGGCTCCTTCAGAACACCAATCGAAGGGTATTTCAGAATGCCAATCGAAATGTACTTAATGCACCACCCAAAAATTTTCCTTTTCCTTAGGCAAGAGTTTGTGATCAACCATGCAGGGGGAAGACTTTGGAAAACATGAGAGGGCAAATTTTGGGGTGCAACAGCCGCCAAATGACATCAAAAGGTGTCCATGCATCTAACACATGCCTAATCTCATCAACATTTTTTGTTCCTTGATTGTAAACCCATTCCTTCGCCCTCGAAAGTGAACTACCGGTACCAGTAATTCCAGACAATCCTCTCTTTCCAATAGTTGGAAAATACTCGTGAATCTAACATTGTTACACAACATGAATATTATCAAATAAAATAATTACAAATAAATAAAGAAAAGTCAAAATAAAATTAAAATAACACATTTTGTACCTATAGAATAGAGCAATATCCGCCAAGCTACTTGCGCGTATAAAAGGAAGCATCTTCTAAATATCTGTAAAGTGCGACAAGTGTAGATGCCCCCAGTAATATCTACCACCTTCATGCAAGTTCCTAAATAGTGGTAAATATTTTTCCTCTACAATAATAAAAGTTTTGTTAGCAATAATGGTTCAACCAAACAACAACATATAGGCTCTAGTAGCATAATCAAATATACTAATAGCTCGCTGACGCACAAATATCACCTTATATCAATCCAGCTTATAATAAGGACCCCTACAAGTATGAACCTTCTCAGCTTCCTCCTCCAAGGTAACACCCAACATGTCAATATCAAGATTAATATCATCAATATAAGTGAAACCTTCTGCAGGGTCCCATAAGTCACCCCTACACGGTATATGAAGAAGAAAATAAACATGTACAATGTAATGGTCATCTTGCGAAATGGCATATGAAAGGATGATATTTCTGGAGGCCATTCTCTATAAAGGCTGATATTAAATTTTGATCTATCATCGACAAACTGGTTTTACGGAAATAAGATAGACCAGAGTTAGTCAACCAAGTCTCTATCACAAGTGGGAGACTGTGTTGAACCCATCCTATTGATTTTCTATCACGTGCAACAACCTTTAATTCTTTCATCAGTTATCTCTCCTAAAACCAATTTATAATATATATGTTATAAAATATAACTAATTACAACTAAAAATGATTCAACATAAAATGACAGAGATTAACTTACCTCGTCAAACCATAAATGACGAGCAATATGACCCTGATACCTCACGAGAAGAGACATATCGGACGGCCCTTCGGGGAACTTCGGTGTCATACCCCGAATTTGTCCTATTGATTTTTCTTAATTTGTTCTTAATCATTATCAGTTCTCTATACAGTCTAGATTATTATGGATAAATTCATTCGGGGTTTAGAACCTTAAAGAGGTTCATGGGTTTTTTCTAAATCAGAAAAGTCCATGTAATTTGTTTCTAGGCCCATTAGGTATTGTTTTGATTTATGTTAAAATTTAGGACCATTAAGGTTTGTAAAAAAAAGATGGGGTATTGTCTTAAATGGACCATCAAAATCTTATGGCCTATTAAGACAATTTTGCTGGTCTGGTTCAAAGATAAAAGGGGTGATGTTTTGGGCCATCAAAATCTAATGGCCCATGAAAGAGTTGTTGTGTTTTAACAAAGAAATGGGGTGAATTTTGAAGGGCCCAATAAACTGGACAATGCAGGCTCAATTCAGATTTTTTAGAAGACCTGCATTGTTTTTTTTAATTAAATATTATTTAGCAACATTGTCAATACTTTTATTTATCTATTAATATTATTAATACTTATTTTTACTATTACTGTTGTTTATTTTTATTAAAATTATTTTAGTTTTTGGTTGACCTAAGTCAATGCAAGGAATTAAGAAACCCTAATTTCCCCAACAACAACCCTGTTCTTCAATTACCTAGGCCCAAACGTGTCATGTTTAGATCTGGGAAGAGAAACGCTTTTTGAAACTAAAACAAAACAAAATCTTCATTGGATCAAATCAAATCTAGAAAATTAATATTCATCTTTATTCATTAACACGAACCTATACAATAAAAAATCCAAATACATATTACAAAGAACTAATATCAAACAAAATCTTTCTAAATCAATCATTAAATCAAATAGAATCCCTAAAATAGAATAAAATCTTCCTGATCCCTAATACAATTACAAATGTAACGATAAATCATAGGAATTTCCTAATTTGTCTAAAGTTTAAACCTATAAATTAACCTAAAACATTCTAAGAAGGGAGGAGAAGAAATTGAGAACACAAGTTGACAGAAATCAAAAAGGAGAAAGACTTAGGGTTTCTAAGAACTTCAAACGACGCCACTCTCATTTTCAAGATATCGCTGCTACGCTGCCACCATTCTAATACCTTCAAACAAAAGAAGAATAAGTAAAGATTAGAAGGAGATTCAAGAAATCAAACATACGGCCAATATCACCACAAGATAGGTAAACACAAAACACTTAGCTTTAGGGCTCTCAATTGTTTGTTTTGATTTTCGCATGAGTGATATTTGCATGTTCTAGAAGTTTAGGGTTTTTAGGGTTAGGGTTCTAACCTAGGGTTAGGGTTCTTAGATCCTAGGGTTAGGGTTCTTATGTTGTTTAAAGATTTGGGTTATGATTCTTCATTTTTAGGTATTTTGGGTTTTGGACAGTTAGGGTTCATCACGAACCATTAGGGTTCTTAGGGTTATATGAATCCAAATGAAGATTCACAGTGGAGGGTTTGAAATTTTGAAGTTTCCAATTGAATATCAACCAAATAACTAGAGAAAAGGGGTGGTTGGGGGTGGTTGAAGGAGGACAATGCAACTAGGGCAATTTCCGGCCGCTTGAGTTTTAGAGAGAGGTAAGAGCCTTTCTCTCTAGGTTTTACAAAAGTGTTTTGTTGTTTCGTTAAAGATAGAGAAAGAAAAGGAAAAAATGGGCTCCCATCCCAATGATTCATTTTTATAAACATCCCCTGATTCTATATTCGCGTGCCCATAATCCATACCATGCGCTTCCCATCACTCCTAATATGCATGCCCATTGGAATACCATGATCCCTCCCGCACATTGTCTAAATGGACCTCATGTTGTTTTGGGCCTAAGCCCATGATACTCACACCCCTAGCTTGTTTGTTTTTGCTAAGCCAACTCAATTCTCACCCCCTAATGCTCTTGGGCCAAGTCCAACATCTGGACTTGGGCCCCCTACTAACTAAACCCCTAATTTTACTAACCTGTGCAACGACTCACCCCCTCTGCATTTGGGTCTGAATTCAACATTTGAATTAAGGGCCCTAATTTTCATACCTCATATTTTGCTAGCCCAACACAAAATACACTCCCCTGCATTTTTTATTTTCTTTTATTATTTATAATTGTTATTTATATAACTTAATATATTTATAAATTCTAATATTATTTTACTATTATTATAAAATCAAATATTTATTTTCTAACTCATACAAATATTTATTTATTGTATTAAATTTATTTTTAACCATGCATTAATAATATTTTTTTATATATTAATACATTTAAAAAATACTTAACCAACATCAAATCATTTCCTTAATAACTTTATTAACCCTAAAACAACTTTAAAAAAGGACTGCGAAAATATTTTAATCGACTGCGAACTTCGTCTAACAACTTCTCTATTCACACATCTAGACTGGGTACAAGGGAAATTCAAAATATCTTTGTAATCCATAAAAAACACCAACCAAATGGGAACTATGAATTTGGACTCTGATTCCTCGTAAGAGGATACATAAGCATATGACTAAAATCATGGTGAGTTCCTCGAATAAAAATTAAAATTCTATTTTCTAAGTCGTAATTCTAAACCCTGGTATCCTTGTGAACAAGGTAGATGATGGATGCCTAGTGTTGTACCCCAAAATTTTCCCTCCCATAGTCCTCAAGATTTGTCAAGAATGATCTTCAAATTGCTCAAAATGGCTCAAGGGTTGTACAGTCAAATCACCTCCTAAGGTAGTCAATTCAAAATTAGGGTTTTGTGTTGCATCAAGGTCCTTACTTCCAAATGGCCTCAAGTGCTTCCAAATGTCTTAATAGGTTCTTAAGTCCACCCATGTCAAATTTCAAGCCTTGTAGAGAAACTTTGGTCAGTCAATTGCTCAAGAGACCCAAAAATAGACTATGCTAGGGAAAAAGTCAACTGTGACCTAAATACAGTCAAACCTCAGGATTTTTTTGTCAACATTCTCATTTTTAAGGATAATTAATAATTTTATCAAGGGTTGATCATGATTCATCAAGGATTTCTCAAAATTCATCAAGATTCAAAAGTTGCTAAATTAGGGTTTTGTAGGAAAAGTCAACTCAACTTTGACCAAGCATAACTTTCTCATACTTTGTGAGAAATGACCCATCCAAAGCTCATTTTGAATAGGATGCAATTTACTACAATCCATCTTCACACCCCAAGATCAAGAAATGCCCTCACAAAAAGTTACAAATTTGGACATTATAGGTCATTTTTGAAAGTCAACAAAAACACCTTTTTTGCCAAAACTTATAACTTGAGAATGGAAGATCAAAATGAGATTATACCAAAAGGGATGATTATAGGACATCTCAAGGTTTCTAAAAAGTCCAAGAACACCTCCAAAAGTTCAAAATTGAGGAAGTTATGCATTGTTGAAGTTTAGCATTTTTCCAAAATTGCCAAAAGTCAACTATCCTCAAAACTCCAATTTTTGACAAAAGGGCCCACTTTTTTCCACTTGATTTAGTCTTTTCATGCCACACACGTTTCCCTTACTTAATTTCATGACCAAACATTTATTTTTCTATTTTATTTCATTTTTATTGATTTAATTCATTATTAATCAATATTAAATCAAATAAAATCTAAAAATTATTGAAATGGGATCTTTGTGATTTGTACAGCTTGCAAATATCATGTGAAACTCAATCCAATTCGTGCCAAGTCAAAACATGCACAAAATCTCAGATTTGACTTATTTTGGAAAACTTTTCAATGGTGATAAAATCAAATCTCAAAACTTTGAATGCACATGGATTAAAGCCCAATTCTTGACCTAATGCACTCCAATATACATACACAAGCCAAGAAAAACCGAATTCACGAGAAAAAACTGCAAGAGACGGCCAAACCAGAATTGCAAAAAGTGTGAAAAAGTGGGAGATCAAAATCTTGGTTAAGGGACGATTCAATCAGAAATCTTCACGTAGCTCTCTAGCCTGATATCCTGTGAAGCAAAAGCAATCAAAACCAGACCTCAAGACCCCCTGAATAGCGCTGTAAGTCGTCCCGAACTTTGCTCTGAACATGGAATCCCAATCTCCAATTCTTGCATCTTTTCTTTAAAATCTTGGCATATTTTTGTTTATCATTCAATTTAGAACGTTTTGGCATTATTCAATTTTGTTTTTGGAACATGTATCGTGATGCCCGATCCTAGGGTTCGTGTTCTTGCTTTTTTAGCTGTTTTTGATACAGGGAAAATTGGATCTAATAATTGGTATATGCATGATCAGGAGGCAAAGACGAACACGCCTATGTTCTTGGGTGGCGTTTACATGGCCTAAGGAGGATTTTTGAGACGTCCTATGAATCTTCCTGCGGATAAAAATCCGCAGGTAAGAAACCAGTGGCTCAACAAAGAAGACGCTGATGCGTCTCCCTCCCATTCGTCCTTTTGAAAAACGCACGCTTTATTTTTTTTTGTTTACAGCATATTGATTGTTTTTACATATAATATTCATTGCTTATTCTAATAACAAAAACACGCGCTAGTTGAGTTGGCAAGCAGGTGAATGAAAAAACCATTGGGACCTGGGTTCGAATCCCAAGTCCCCCAAAACACCCTATTTGATTTTTTCCTACAAATATTCCTATGCAGCTCTCAAAGGATGGCTCACCATGTGATTCAAATCTCAATACGCCAAGTGGCTTCAGGCCAAGATCTAAAGGCCAGATTGGAGCATCCACCATACTCCCTGGTCAACGAGCATGCAGGGAATCACAAGGGTCAAACAGGTTGGGCGCTAATGGGCCTGGGAATTGCAAATTACACCACAAAGTTGGGCCAACACCCCCTTATGAGTTTATTTATTTTCCCCTTTTTATTTTTCTTTCATTTAATTATTTTTATAATTATTGTTTATATCACTAACAAATTAATATTTTTTCCATAATAAAATCAGAAAACCATAAAAATATTATTTTTCATTAAATTCATCACTTGTTATTTTTTGTAAATAAATATTAACCAATTAATTTAGTTTTTAATTAGGTACAATTTTAATATTTTTGCAATAAATTAAAAGTAAATTAGAATATTGGGTTTTAACAATTTTAATCATTTTTATTTTTATTTCCTTAAATATTCGAAAAAACCCAAAAAATATATTTTTTCATTTAATTAATTAATTAACTTAGATTTAATTTCCGTTTAATTTAAAATAACAAAAATATTGATTTCTTTAAAAAGGGTCAAAACCCTAAAAACTCTCTGATTCAATTTTTCTCGCGCGTATTATTTTTTGATTCATATTCCATATAATTGTAACTGCTTCGAGGATGTAATAGTTTTAACTTAGGACCTTTTATCGCTTTTATTTACCTTTTCCGCATTTAATTTTCAAGGGTTTGTTTTTGGCGATGTAAATACCCGACGCCTTGTAATAGTTTAGTTTTATTTTCCGCAACCATTAACTGCTAGATGTATGAATAATAGGCTATGCATGACAAGATCTATCTTAACTTAAAATCAACCGTAGCTCACCATAACATGTACAAAGATAACATAACTGAAAATTGACACGTTTGCACATGCCACCCCTAGGGTACGCCTCACTTGATTGCCTCGAACATGGTCATTGAGTATAGGATGTTTTAGAGGTCGCCCTCTTGTCCAAAGATCATAAGTTGCCTCGAAACGGTTGCCTCAGATAAAATGATCTAAGACATTAGGGTTACCGCTAAGGCGTCCTAACATTGCTTTAGTGACCACATGTCCCTTAATCGAATTGACCCGAAAACTCCAACGACGGTGCTACCTACTCCTCAATAGTGGGATAGCACTGTCTAAAGGATACTTGCACAGTTTAATTCCCTTTTGAGTAGGTAGAGGTTCTCAGGTACTTGCTCTTTCAAAACAAAACAAATTTTTCGCACTTACACTTTTCAAACAAAGTTTTCAACAACATTTCATACACTCTTGAGGACAGAAACAAGAGTTAAATCGAAGTTTTCAAACAAAACTCTTTTCAAAACCCACAATCACAAAGAAAAGTAAATTTTTGAAAACATAGTGAGCAAGTACCTAAGAGCCCGTGGATAACCACGGATAGAAAGGGTGCTAACACCTTCCCTTTCTATAATCTACCTCCCGAACCCGAGAAACATCTAAAAAGGAATTTTTCTGTGCTTTTGTCCTTTCCTTGTTGGATAAAATAAAAGACGGTAGCGACTCTTGCTTACCGCGACATTTTGCAAAAACAAACGCAAACGCGAACCAGCATTCCAAAACAGTCAGTTCTATTTCCACCGATCACAGAACTGACGACTCTGCTAGGGAAACTAAATAAGTGAGGCATACCTTAGGATTAGATCACTTGTGTTTTCAATTGTATGCTTTGTATGCTTTAAATTTTGTGGGTTTGTATCGGAGTTCTATAGATCCTAACCCGGATTTGGGGATACCCTTTAGAAGTAGCAACAAACTGTGAGGGAACTGTGCGGGGTATACCGACATGGTTGAAGCAGTAGCTACGTTGATTTGGAACTTTGGTGAGTACCGGTAACCCTTGAATCAAGTAAAGGAGAGTACGGGGCCGCCGCATGGTGTCGTGAAGCATCAATTGACCTTAGAACCTTACTTGACCATCTTGGCCTTTTTAGGAGTAGTGAGATGACCGACTTTGGTGTAGTCCGAAGTTGGTAGATACTCGATACTACACTCATTGAGGGTTGTTTTCTTGGAATATTTTGGTCTCCAGTTAAGTGGCTAAATCAAAACAACGAACATAGAAAATAATCCAATGATATTGAGCTCCTTAGAACCCGGTTACTACTTATAGGACAGGTTTTGAGCCAACTAACTTCAAGAGGGTACTTACCTACGAACCCCATGCAAGCCTAAACCTAAGGACTTGTTTGCTTTGTGTGAATATGACTGACGGTATATACACTTGCTTACTTTTGCATACATGTACATAACATCATAAAGCATCATATGCATCTGCTAACCATTTCAAGGGTTTGGATCTTCATCTTTGTTCTTGTTTTGTAGGACATGGAATCTCTCCGCAGGAAAACAATTCAAGTCAACCTTGTAAGGATCCCTCTTCAACTCAAGGAGCTTACATCCAGGATTCCCGAGAATTCTCTCTTCAGTGAAAGACATGGTAGACCCCTCAGCTTGGTCAACACCAACATTGAAGAAGACATGATGAAAGTTCTCTTCCAGTTCTTTGACCCCCTACACCACTGTTTTACATTCCCTGATTATCAATTGGTGCCTGCTTTGGAGGAATTTTCTCAACTTCTGAGAATTCCTTTTCTTATTCAACTACCCTACAACGGTACGGAAAAGGAACCAAAACTTGAATATGTTGCTCAAGCATTACGTTTGCAACCATCTGACATCAAGGGGCATTGGGAAATCAGAAGTGGTATCAAGGGATTCTTGGCAAAATTTTTGTTTGAGAAGGCACAAGAATGTTGGAATTCTCTTGATCTACAAGCCTTTGAATAGGTTGTGGCACTCCTTATCTATGGGTTGGTGTTGTTCCCAAATCCTGATCAACTTATAGATGTGAATGCTGTCAAGATTTTCATGTCCAGGAATCCCATACCTACATTGCTTGGGGACATCCTCCACTCATTTTACACACAAACAATGAGGAAAAGAGGTGTTCTCATATGCTGTACTCCTATCCTGGAAAGGTGGTTTATTTCTCACCTTCCACAATCAGTTTTGAAGAATGATCAGGGTTTAAGGTGGTCACAACGATTGATGACCCTCACACATTCTGATGTACACTGGTGTTCTCGGTCCAGAGAAAATGTCACTATCATTGATCGTTATGGAGAATTTCCTAATGTTCCTTTACTTGGAATTAGGGGAGGCATTACCTACAACCCCTGTCTAGCTTTGAGACAATTTGGATATGCTCGGAGGGATGGCCCTCATGACATGCTGATTCCTAACATAGTTTTTGAATTCGACAACGATGCGCAAGGACTTCGACAAAAGTTCATCAGAGCTTGGAGGATGCCTAACAAGGTGGATAGTAAGACACTGGGGCACAAGAATTCCATCCCCCTTGAGCCTTACCTTAAGTGGGTACGAACCCGCTCCCAGAATCTTATGATGCCATATCCTCACATTCTCCCATTGATCAAAGAGCCTGTTATGGAAGGAGAGGTTCCATACACCATTCTACATCCTGACATGCCAACATCATGGGAAGAAATGCAAAAGAGTTGGATCTAACTCAAGGAAGAACGAAATTCTTTTGAAGCCAGCTTACATGCCAGTGAGAAGAAGATTTTAGAGCTCACCCGCCGACTTCACAAGGAAGAGACCCTCAACACTTACATCGCTCCAAAAAGGATGCGCAATGTCTTTTTACATTAAGTATTTTGTAATATTTCGCCCATGAGGCACTTATGTACTAAACAAAGTTCTTCTTAATATGACGTGTGTTCTTTTTTTGTCTGCAACGAATTTGAATTTTTGAACCCTTGAATGCATTACATAAATAAGCATACCATTCATCACATGCATAACAGGTACCCTTTTACAGGTCACTTATCTTCTTCGCTGTTTATTTCAGCAATCATCATGTCTACTGAACCTTCCACTGAGCAAGCTATCAAGGCCCTCCAGGCCCAAAATGCCCAGTTTCAAGAGTTGGTTATGAGCCTAGCTAAGGGTCAACAGGACTTGAAGACCCTGATTCTGAAAGAGAGGAAGAAGAAGAAAAAGAGGACTGTCCTGTTCAACACCGGACACAGGTTTGGAAACGGGCTGCAAAACGAAGTTGATCTGGCCACCTCATCTGGAGGGAAAGACAGCCCATAAGAAAAGAGGGTTCCTAGCCCTATAGTCTCCGACAACGAGATGAATTATGATGAAGAACAGTATCCTCCTGCTGAAGATAGGTACAAACAGTTGGAGGACCGCTTGAGCGCTATGGAGATACAGAACGTGCCCGGGCTGGACTTCGGAGACCTAGGTCTATCCTCTGGGGTGGTGATTCCCCATAAATTCAAGGCACCTGCCTTTGCCAAGTATGACGGAGCTTCCTGCCCAAAGCTGAACCTCCGGTCATATGTAAGGAAGATCCAGCCTTACACCGCTGATAAGAATTTGTGGATCCATTTCTTTCAAGACAGTCTTTCAAGGACTCAGCTTGAGTGGTTCTATCAGCTGGATGGAGCCAGTATCTGTAACTGGGAAGATTTGGCTACTGCGTTCTATAAGCAATATCAGTATAACTCCGACCTTGCTCCTACGCGTACCCAGCTCCAGGGTATGTCAATAGGGACGGGTGAAGGATTTAAAGAGTATGCTGAGAAATGGAGAGACCTTGCCGGAAGGGTGCAACCACCTTTGGCTGATCGTGTACTTGTTGATATGTTTCTGGGGACCCTGTCTGGTCCATTCTTTAATCATCTGATTGGAAGCTCTTCACTCGGATTTACAGACCTTATCTTGACTGGTGAGAGAATTGAAGTTGGCATCAAAAGTGGGAAGATTCAAGAAGCTACACCTTCTGATGCTCAGAAAAAGCCTTACAGTGGGAAGAAAGAGTCCAATGTTGTGTACAGTCAAAAGAGTCGTCGTGACCAACACGTAGGGGCAGTCTTGATCTCTGGTTCTGCGTCACACCGACAACAGCAAAAGGGAAATCAACGAAGGTCATACGAGCCTAAAATACAATTCACCAACATCAACATGCCATTGTCACAAGCATTGCAACACATGTTGAAGATGAATCTGATTACAGTGATAAACCCTCCTCCGAACCCTAAGATTTCTTCTCCTAACTACAACCCAGATGCAAGGTGCGCTTATCATTCCGGTAGCCCGGGGCACGATACTAACGATTGTTGGGCGCTGAAATACAAGATTCAGAATATGATTGACGCTAAGGAGATCGAATTCGAGCCTCCTGAGACTCCCAATGTAATCACTGCTCCCTTGCCAAAATATGGCTAGGATTGAGAGACTTTTGTTCATTTGAATTCCGAAGTTGTATTTTTCTTTGCTTACTCAAACAATTATCATGTCAAACTCTTTTATTTCATTAATGCACTACACGTGTCTGTTTTGAATTAATTGTTTTCACTATGCTTAAAATTACTTCATATTTCCTTTTTGTGATGTTCAAACTCTCGATTAAAAAATTCTAAGCCTTTTGAGGGAGGATGACAAAAACGATACCACCATCTTTACAGTATGCTTTTGAACAGACCCCACTGATGAAGTACATGCATTGTTTCCAATCCTAAAC
Organism: Vicia faba; assembly: GCA_948472305.1. Classification (NCBI taxonomy): domain Eukaryota; kingdom Viridiplantae; phylum Streptophyta; class Magnoliopsida; order Fabales; family Fabaceae; genus Vicia; species Vicia faba. Next base: position 979,988,886 of record OX451735.1, read on the forward strand.
AGTGGAGTTATAAGGAAGATAATCCCTCGTCAACCCCTTCGAGCCAAAGAAGTTGGAGTTTTTTCTTTTCACAAATTAAAACCCTTAATTATAACCTGGGGCAGGGTAGTTTTCTCAGTTGATCCAGGTGCACAATGAATGGCATCAAAGAAGTCCTTCTGAGACAAAAGATGGTGATGGTTCTGTATAATCGTAAGGACAGGCAGTCATTGTCTCTCAAAATAAAAGCCCAATAAGTCAAAACCTATGAAGGAGATTTACAAAAAACTGGGGCATCCCGCTGACTGTAATCACAAAAGAAATAGTTCAGGCAAAAAGAAAGGGATAATAAAATCGAAAAGAAAGAGGTCCTACAAACCCTCAACAAAAAAGAAATGACTGCCTATTCAAAATAAACTATCAGTATCCGAACCATCACCGTAATATCAGAGCAAAGACTCAAATAACATCTAATGCACGATTAACTGCGTTTAGGATTGAAGAACATCACGAAGAGCGGGTGGGTAGAAATAAATTTTGAGCCTTTATCCTTTGTTTCTTAAACCGTGAACCGGGCCACGTTATAACCCTTAAAAGTCCTAGCTGAAGCATGGGTTAGTTCGAAAGCATACTATTACAAAAGGTGTCCTGACTCCTGTAGGGCTTGCTGTAAATCCTGAGTTGACATCACATTTTACAAAAATTCACTTGTTTTATTGAAAACTGCATTTTTAAAAAAACTTCAAGACAAACATAAGCTTTGCATTCTTGAAATAACATTGTTTGCATATGACTATTTGTTCAAATAGCAGAGAAGTTCACACGAAGAATATCTAGTGAACAAAAACCTTCTCAATAAAAAAGAGTCACCTCAAGTGGAAAAAACACTTCCAACCAAGGGGCAGACATAACCATTGTCCATCATCTGGGGCAGTCAAGTCAAGATTCAAGGAATCTCTCAAGATGCCAAATAACCAGGGGCAGATCTCCGTCTGAATCACTTGGGGCATTGGACATGAATCCCATCGATGAATCTTGCACGATCAAACATCTTCTGGTAATATGGCAACACAACACTACCGACAGTGACACTTCCCTAGACTCTGAGAACGTGGACATAGTCAAAAAAATACTACACATAATCAAAGACCCGCTAGGTCGACTAGCCTAGGCAAAAATAAGGGCGTCCCGGCGAACCAAAAGGGTTCGGGCAAAAGTAAGGGATGAAAATAAAAAAAAATTGTACACCTGGAAAGTCGAAAACCTGAAAAGGCGGCTTGGGCAAAAAGGGGTGTCCCGATGGACTGAAAACCCGAAAGGGCGGTCCAGGCAAAAATTAGGGATCAAAGCGTACGACTATATCCCGTCATCTCGTCACTTGCCTACCAGAAGAAGATTTTTCAAATCGGCAGTTATCAAGCACCTCATAGGCCTTCTTCTCCCGCAGAAACTGGGGCAATAAGAATTGTCCGAACTGTACATTCGCTCTGTCCACCAGGTACCAAGGTAGATTCAGCTGAAGAATATGGCCAAGATACCATCACTCCCCGCAGAGTAAGACAATAATGGAAGCTCTCCCCACTGAGACCTGCAAACATGGACGAATCAGCAATACTCTCCCCCAAGCAGAGTTAGTCTACCGTCAGTCCCGAAAAGGCTCGGTATTCCCAGAAGGTCTTAGTATTCCCCAGCAGAGTATAAAGATATTCCCCAGCAAGCGTAAAGAGCATCCCCGACAGTCTTAATATTCCTGAACAAAGTATAAGAATGTTCCCCGGTGGAATACAAGACACCACAGCGGAGCCATTTCCCCAACGCAGTCTAAAAAAAAAGTTTCCCCAATAGAGAATTGAATCGTCTTACCCAATAGATTCTGGAAGCTTATCCCCTGCAGAACACAAATGCATCTCCTCAGCCAAATTCAGAGGTTATCCCCACAAGTCTAAATGGGTTATCCTCAGCAAGTTGCAACTGAAAGATCATCCCCAGCGAAGTTCTTTCTATCCACAGTGGAGTTCATCATCAAAATCCCCAACAGAGCTTATCAACGGAATCCCCAGCGGAGTTATCGTTAAAATCTCAGCAAAGCATCTCTTCCCACAGAGTAATTCCCCGCAGAGTAATATCTTCACTAGTTTATTCCCCAACGGATTTCTTTTCTCCTGCAGGTTTATTCTCACAATCATCTTCGTTCATCATCCCCAGCGGAAATGAAGAACTCAACCCTATTCTCCAGCAGCTCCGGGATTTATTTTCCCAGACGAAAATACATTCATAAACATTTCACATTTCATACCTCCTATTTACATACATGACAAAGTGCATACGACACGATCTCATTTATTTTTGAGAACATCATGACATCATACATTTCATACATCATGACATTGCATACAGCTAACGTTTTACCTTTTTCAGGAAAAGGTCAATCAAAAGATGGCTACCATCAACCTTTTCAAGTCCCAGTTTAATACCTGTAACAAGCCAGGAAAATTCTGTGGACGACTGATTGTAGGTTAATACCTGTAACAAGCCAGGAAAATTATCTACATGAAGAGATTGAAGTTTAATACCTGTAACAAGCCAGGAAGACCTTTCTTTCTCAGGTCAGAGATCAATACCTGTAACCAGCCAGGACAACTATCTCCTTGACCAACCTTTTCAAGTCCTAGTTTAATACCTGTAGCAAGCCAGGAAAATTCTGTGGACGACTGATTGTAGGTTAATACTTGAAACCAGACAGTACAATTATCTACTTGACCATCATGAAGAAACCCTACACCGGTTCCTTCTCTCTTTCAGATGAAGTTTCACATGGACTCATCATCAGGCAACCCTACACCGGTTCCTTCTCTTTCAGATGAAGTTTCACACGGACTCATCATCAAGCAACCTGACACCGGTTCCTTCTCCTCCAGAAGTTTTACACGAACTCATCATCAGAGTAACTTTTCCCAGGTTCCTCTAGAGGTTTTACACAAACTTATCCCGAAGTAACCTTACCCAGGTTCCTCCTTACAATTTCCCGATGTAGTTTTACCCAAACTCCTTGCAAAGCAACCCTACACAGGTTCCTTCCTTCCAAGATGCAGTTTCACACAGACTCATCATTAGTCAACCATACACAGGTTTCCTTCCTTCCAAGATGCAGTTTCACACAGACTCATCATCAGTCAACCCTACACAGGTTTCCTTCCTTCCAAAATGCAGTTTTACACGGACTCGTCATCAAGCAACCCTACACATGTTCCTTCTTTCAACTTACAAAATTACAATTCAACAAACAATCTCCAGATGGCATCTATAAGCCCATCCTCCTACCAACAATCTCCAAATGGCATCTATAAGCCCATTCCTGATATCACAATGCTGATACTACATCATGCGAGTGCAAATTTCTGGGCACTTTAGTGTTCAATCATCTTCCACCTTCGGATCACGAAAGGCACGCAAGCCAATCTACATCCTCAGGTTTAAGGAGATTGAACAGGGGCAACTGTTGTACCCCAAAATTTTCCCTCCCATAGTCCTCAAGATTTGTCAAGAATGATCTTCAAATTGCTCAAAATGGCTCAAGGGTTGTACAGTCAAATCACCTCCTAAGGCAGTCAATTCAAAATTAGGGTTTTGTGTTGCATCAAGGTCCTTACATAAAAATGGCCTCAAGTGCTTCGCAATGTCTTAATAGGTTCTTAAGTCCACCCATGTCAAATTTCAAGCCTTGCAGAGAAACTTTGGTCAGTTAATTGCTCAAGAGACCCAAAAATCGACTGTGCTAGGGCAAAAGTCAACTGTGACCTAAATACAGTCAAACCTCAGGATTTTTTGTCAACATTCTCATTTTTAAGGATAATTAATCATTTTATCAAGGGTTGATCATGATTCATCAAGGATTGCTCAAAATTCATCAAGATTCAAAAGTTGCTAAATTAGGGTTTTGCAGGAAAAGTCAACTCAACTTTGACCAAGCATAACTTTCTCATACTTTGTGAGAAATGACCCATCCAAATCTCATTTTTAAGAGGATTCAATTTCCTACAATCCATCTTCACACCCAAGATCAAGAAATTCTCTCACCAAAAGTTACAAATTTGGACATTATAGGTCATTTTTGAAAGTCAACAAAAACACCTTTTTTTCCAAAGCTTATAACTTGAGAATGGAAGATAAAAATGTGATGCGACCAAAAGGGTTGCTTAGAGGACATCTCAAGGTTTCTAAAAAGTCAAATAACACCTCCAAAAGTTCAAAATTGAGGAAGTTATGCATTGTTGAAGTTGGGCATTTTTCCAAAATTGCCAAACGTCAACTATCCTCAAAACTCCAATTTTTGACAAAAGGGCCCACTTTTTTCCACTTGATTTAGTCTTGTCATGCCACACACGTGTCCCTTACTTAATTTCATGACCAAACATTTATTTTTCTATTTTATTTCATTTTTATTGATTTAATTCATTATTAATCAATATTAAATCAAATAAAATCTAAAAATTATTGAAATGGGATCTTTGTGATTTGTACAGCTTACAAATATCATGTGAAACTCAATCCAATTCGTGCCAAGTCAAAACATGCACAAAATCTCAGATTTGGCTTATTTTGGAAAGCTTTTCAATGGTGATAAAATCAAATCTCAAAACTTTGAATGCACATGGATTAAAGCCCAATTCTTGACCTAATGCACTCCAATATACATACACAAGCCAAGCAAAACCGAATTCACGAGAAAAAACTGCAAGAGATGGCCAAACCAGAATTTCAAAAAGTGTGAAAAAGTGGGAGATCAAAATCTTGGTTAAGGGACGATTCAATTAGAAATCTTCACGTAGCTCTCTAGCCTGATATCCTGTGAAGCAAAAGCAATCAAAACCAGACCTCAAGACCCCCTGAATAGTGCTGTAAGTCGTCCCGAACTTTGCTCTGAACATGGAATCCCAATCTCCAATTCTTGCGTCTTTTCTTTAAAATCTTGGCATATTTGTGTTTATCATTCAATTTAGAACGTTTTGGCATTATTCAATTTTATTTTTGGAACCTATATCGTGATGCCCGATCCTAGGGTTCGTGTTCTTTCTTTTTTAGGTGTTTTTGATACAGGGAAAATTGGATCCAATAATTGGTATATGCATGATCAGGAGGCAAAGACGAACACGCCTATGTTCTTGGGTGGCATTTACATGGCCTAAGGAGGATTTTTTAGACGTCCTATGAATCTTCCTTCGGATAAAAATCCGCAGGTAAGAAACCAGTGGCTCAACGAAGAAGACGCTGACGCGTCTCCCTCCCATTCGTCCTTTTGAAAAATGCGCGCTTTATTTTTTTTTGTTTACAGCATATTGATTGTTTTTACATATAATATTCATTGCTTATTCTAATAACAAAAACACGCGCAAGTTGAGTTGGCAAGCAGGTGGATGAAAAAACCATTGGGACCTGGGTTCGAATCACAGGTCCCCCAAAACACCCTATTTGATTTTTTCCTACAAATATTCCTTTGCAACTCTCAAAGGATGGCTCACCATGTGATTCAAATCTCAATACGCCAAGTGGCTTCAGGCCAAGATCTAAAGGTCAGATTGGAGCATCCACCATACTGCCTGGTCAACGAGCATGCAGGGAATCACAAGGGTCAAACAGGCTGGGCGCTAATGGGCCTGGGAATTGCAAATTACACCACAAAGTTAGGCCCAGAACCCCCTTATGAGTTTATTTCTTTTCCCCTTTTTATTTTTCTTTCATTTAATTATTTTTATAATTATTGTTTATATCACTAACAAATTAATATTTTTTCCATAATAAAATCAGAAAACCATAAAAATATTATTTTTCATTAAATTCATCACTTGTTATTTTTTGTAAATAAATATTAACCAATTAATTTAGTTTTTAATTAGGTACAATTTTAATATTTTTGCAATAAATTAAAAGTAAATTAGAATATTGGGTTTTAACAATTTTAATCATTTTTATTTTTATTTCCTTAAATAGTCTAAAAAACCCAAAAAATATATTTTTTCATTTAATTAATTAATTAACTTAGATTTAATTTCCGTTTAATTCAAAATAAAAAAAATATTAATTTCTTTAAAAAGGGTCAAAACCCTAAAAACTCTCTGATTCAATTTTTCTCGCGCGTATTATTTTTTGATTCATATTCCATATAATTGTAACTGCTTCGAGGATGTAATAGTTTTAACTTATGACCTTTTATCGCTTTTATTTACCTTTTCCGCATTTACTTTTCAAGGGTTTGTTTTTGGCGATGTAAATACCTGACGCCTTGTAATAGCTTAGTTTTATTTTTCGCAACCATTAACTTCTAGATGTATGAATAATAGGCTATGCATGACAAGATCTATCTTAACTTAAAATCAACCGTAGCTCACCATAACATGTACAAAGATAACATAACTGAAAATTAACACGTTTGCACATGCCACTCCTAGGGTACGCCTCACATGGTTGCCTCGAACGTGGTCATTGAGTATAGGAAGTTTTAGAGGTCGCCCTCTTGTCCAAAGATCATAAGTTGCCTCGAAACGGTTGCCTCAGATAAAATTATCTAAGACATTAGGGTTACCGCTAAGGCGTCCTAACATTGCTTTAGTGACCACATGTCCCTTAATCGAATTGACCCGAAAACTCCAACGACGGTGCTACCTACTCCTCAATAGTGGGATAGCACTGTCTAAAGGATACTTGCACAGTTTAATTCCCTTTTGAGTAGGTAGAGGTTCTCAGGTACTTGCTCTTTCAAAACAAAACAAATTTTTCGCACTTACACTTTTCAAACAAAGTTTTCAACAACACTTCATACACTCTTGAGGACAGAAACAAGAGTTAAATCGAAGTTTTCAAACAAAACTCTTTTCAAAACCCACAATCAGAAAGAAAATTAAATTTTTGAAAACATAGTGAGCAAGTACCTAAGAGCCCGTGGATAACCACAGATAGAAAGGGTGCTAACACCTTCCCTCTCTATAATCTACCTCCCGAACCCGAGAAACATCTCAAAAAGGAATTTTTATGTGCTTTTGTCCTTTCCTTGTTGGATAAAATAAAAGACGGTGGTGACTCTTGCTTACCGCGGCATTTTGCAAAAACAAACGCAAACGCGAACCAGCATTCCAAAACAGTCAGTTCTATTTCCACCGATCACACCTAGCACCTTCCTTTTGTCTAAGAACTAGTCCAGCAACTTAAAATCTCTGATCAAATTAGGGTTATCCTTTATATTCTCTTCTTAAAGGTAAAAATTAAGGGTGACGTTTCTCAATTTAAAACCGGTTACAACAGCTGGTGACTCTGCTGGGGACTCAACCCTAGGGTTAGAAGCCATTCTTTGGATTTAAGGTTTTAGGGTATTTCTATTTTTGTTATTTTCTTTACATTTATTTATTTTGATTTATTTATTTTTTATTTACTTTTTTATCATGCTATATTTATTTGTGACAGGATTTTATTATTAAATTTCTTTTCAAAACCCTTAGAAAGAAGGTTCGTCTATTAGCCAAGGGGTTACATCAGCCCTATGAGTTTATGTGACGACTTCGCCTAAAGTCGGTGGAATTCCGTGAAAGGAATACGTATAAAGAGACATCCTCTTAGGGGTAGGACTTTGGAATGAAATCTATGACTCTTTGTATAACCCTTAAACCAAAATCTCATGACGAGACCTTTCATGACCTAGAGACGAAAGTTTCGGTCTGCAAAGAGGCTCCACTTAAGGGAGGCCCTTGTGCCTTTCCCTCTAGTGTTATTCATGATACCCTTAAGGAAACCACCTTATGGGGAGGGTAGAATATCCGTAGGCCAAAACTAGGAGCCTACCTTCTAAGGGCACCTTTCATAAAATCCCGTCATTAAACCCCACAATCATGCATTCATACATTTTGTATTTCATATATTCATTACCCTCCATTTCTTTTTTGTTTGTCTTATTCATAGGGTCAAAAAATAATAATTAAAGGTTTTCGTAAGTGTCCTAAAAAATGAATGTCAAAGAGAAACAACTTGTCAGTATCAATGTCGTCAAGCTAGATATGACAAAAATCAAGGCTATAAAAGGGAAACTGTCTGAAAGAGCTCTGAAGATGTTCACTCGTCGTTATAGGGATACCCTTGAATTAACAAAAGTAGAGGTACAATTGAATGTTGTTTCTGCCCTAATTCAGTTCTATGACCCTCCATTGAGGTGCTTCACCTTCCAAGACTTTCAGCTAGCACCGACTCTAGAAGAATTTGATAGACTTTTGAACTTCTCTTAAGGGAAAGCTTATGTGGGAATCGGGAAGACCATTGACGTCAGAATCTTGGCAGAGGGTTTAGGGATCCCTTATCCTGAATTATCACTAAATTATAAAAAAGAAGGTGATATACGAGGGATTAAGAGATGTTATTTGGAGACTAAGCCTTTTGAGTTTGCCAATAACAATGAATGGGAGTCTTGTATTGATATTTTAGGACTGCTTGTGTTTGGTGTAATCTTGTTTCTACGAACTTTGGACTATATTGACCCTGCAACTATTATCATATTTGGGGCGTAAAAGTTTTCAATACGGACCCAACTCTCGCTTTACTTGATGATATTTATTATACACTTCATACTTGGTACAAAAAGGGGATGGGTACTTTAAACTGTTGCACCTCACTCTTATATTCTTGGTTTATGACTCGTCTCTATTAGGAAGATTACATGATTAAAAATCTGATAAGATATGAGTGGCCTCAAAAATTAAGGTCCCTTACTGCTAATTTTGCACTGTGGTATGCAAGGAAGCTGGACATTGGAGATATCATCTATAGCTGTAGAGACTTTCCTAATGTTCCATTGATCGGATCACGAAGTTGCATCAATTACAACCCTACCTTGGCCCTACGATAACTAGGGTATCCTTTGGAGGATAAACCCTCAGATGAACAACTCTAACAATTGATCATTCATGACATGGGGAAAAACGACCAAGAGTTGCTCAATAAGATCATCCGGGCTTAGAATAGGGTTAATAAAAGAAAGGCTAAAAGGAAGAATGTTATGGCAAAAGAACCTTACACTCGATGGGTTTTGGATAGGGTATGAGTTGTTAAGTTACCATTTGACGTAGATCCTGACTACAAGCCAGATGTTCTAGATTCTCCTCCTATGTCCTTAGAAGAAATAGGCGATTTGAAGAATGATTTCAAACAAGATAAAAGAGAGAAGAAAGAATTGGAGCTTAACCTCCATAACTTAAATAAGGAGAAAAGACAAATGCAACGCATACTTGAATCAAAAGACAAGCATATTTAGAAAGATCGTGAGGCATTTGAGAATGAGAGTCTTAAACGGAAGCGTTCAACTAAAGGGTTGTTAAGTGCTACTTTCAACTTGGATTCCCACAACCAGTGGTTGGAGGATGCTGTTAGTGAAATTGGGAGATTGAATAGATGGTATTAAAAGGCAACGTAGGATAAGAAGGTGATGGAAAAATATATGAGAGCTCAAATCCAAAATTTGGCACAAGCTTCTTTAGATCAAGAAGAACAAATGAAATATCTTACCACCAGACTCCAGAATAGCCAAGAATCGGAGGTAGGGGAACTCTTTAAAAGGATGATGGTAGAAAGGTTTCTCGCCCAAAAGACTGAAGAATACGAGCAAGTATGCCTTGAGTTAGAAGACCTCAGAAAGGATTTCCTAATACAACAGAAACTCTATACAGAGATGAGGTCTGAAAAGTTGTATTGGGAAGAGCAGTATGTGAAGATCGCTAAAGCAGGAAAGGATAATCATAAGATAATTCTCGACCTTCACCGAGAATACTGGTTCTATAAAGACAAGCATGCAAGACTCGCCTTCTTAGCACAACAATATTATAGGAGACATCCCTAGAAGTTTAAGAGATGCGGAGAATGTGATGGTCCCTATCCCGAAAGACGTTGAAGACTTCCTCAAGCTTTACAGGACAATGGTCGATGTCTTCAGAGAAGACATCCGCAGGCGTACTTAGAAGACCTTTTCCCTTTTGTTCATTTCTTTCAGAAAGTTTTAAATGTTTTAAGTTCGAATATTTTTCAATATCAGAATTGTATTCTTTTTTTAAGACAATTACTATTTCAATAAAGGCACTTATTTTCGTATCTCATTTGCATATTTATTTTTTAGATGCTCACCAATAAAAAAAACAAAACCTAAAAAAAATCTATATATAAAAATGTATATCCAGGCGAATAAGACACTTAAAGAAAAAACTCTTAGCATATTTATATGCACTAATGCATTCATAAACATTTGCATCCCATACACTCATAACAAAAAATACTCATCATTTTTCAAAAACCTTCTCCAGTTAAACCATTGGTAGAAGAGAAAGAAAAGTGACACCTCTCCGACCACCATACCAAACAAGAGCCTATCAACAATAAGTGATGGAACAGATCGAAGAGAAGCAAGTGGAGTTCAAGGAAGATCTTAAGCAAGTCAAGGGAAACGTCGATTCAATGAAATGAGATTTGAGTCAAGTTCTTCCAGCCTTGAAGAACATCATTGAAAGACAAGAGCAAACTCCTAAGGTAGCCTTTGAAGAATTATCCTAGACCATTGGTGTATCGAGCGGTCACTAACCAAGGAGAGAACCGGAGTCAGGACCTCAAAAGTTCACCATGGCTCAACAAGAAACAAGGCAAGCTGATACTGAAGGGTTTGTCCCACCTCCATCAAAGGGAGGGGCATCTCATACCTTGCAGATTCTGGTTAACAATGCAGACAAGTACTTAGACTTACAATATGAAGACCACGACTTAGAGGACGTCAATCAAGCACGTCAAAGAACAACCCATACTTACGCTACTGAAAATCCATTGGCGCTAAACCTGTACAAAGCTCTAGAAGAAAGGTTAAAAGTTGTGAACGGTTATGATTATTTCAACGTAGATGCTCTCGAGATGGGCCTAGTTCCTGATGTGGTGATCCCGCCAAAATTCAAAGTTCCTGACTTTGGAAAATACAAGGGGCTCACATGTCCAAGGAACCCTCTACGAATGTATTGCAGGAAGATGCATGCCTATGCTCAAGATCAGAAGTAGATGGTCCATTATTTCTAAGACAGTTTAAGTGGGGCATCCATGGATTGGTACATGCAGTTGGAACGAGTTCATATCCAGACATGGGAAGATCTTGCTAATTCTTTCCTAAAATAATACAAATATAAATTGAACATGGTGCCTACCCGCATGCAACTCCATAGCTTATATCAGAAGAAAGAGGAGTCTTTCAAGGAGTATGCTCAAAGATGGAGAGAAAATGGAAGCCCGAGTACAACCACCACTCCTGGAGAAAGAATTAGTCGACATGTTCATGGTAACCTTGCAAGGGTTATATTATAAAAGATGGCAGGAAGTGTCTCTTCCAGATTCTCTGATTTAGTAACTATTGGTGAAAGGATTGAAGCTGGAATAAAAAGCGGAAAGATACAAGGGGGATCATCCAGTGTCCCTTACAATGCAAAAAGGCATGTCCCTAACTTCACGAAAAAGAAGGAGGGAGAAATTAATGACGTAGCCTCACAACCAAGGGCATAAAAACCATTAATAATTCCACGAGAACAGCAACAAAACAAATTTGAAAGACCGCCAAGAATGTTTGACCCGCTCCCTATGTCACACAGTCAATTATCACAACACTTGGTCAAGGTGTCTTTGGTAGAGCTAAGACCTCTAGATCTTCGAATCGGGGAACCCCTACCAAGGTACGGTGCCAATTCCAGATGCGAGTATCATGCCAATTATCCTGGGCACACTATAGAAAAATGTTGGACCTTCAAAAATAAGGTTCAAGATTTGTTGGATTCTTAAGATATCACTTTTGATAAAACGAATATAAAGTTAAATCCCATGCCTCTGCATGGTGGACAAGCAATAAATGCATATGAAGTAGTCACTGACTTTAGGGCATCCAGACGAGTAAAGGCCCCAATAAATGTTTTGAAGGAATATCTGTTGGAGTGTGGTTTCCTCTTGGAACATAATGAAGCTTTTGAGAAGACGTTACAACAATTGGTGGATCGGGGCTGGTCCAATTTGTATCTGCGATCAAGGGAAGTGCAAAGAAGTCATTGATAATTCCTTACCAAGGGCCAAACCTTAATAAAAAAACTCTTGTGATTCTGTGGGGAGAGTCAAAGAAACACCAACAATGACACCAAGACAAACTATGAGGATACTTGTAGTTCCAAAGACTATGATGGTAATTAGGGGACCATTTCCTACCCCTTATAAAAGTGACAAAAAAGTGACATGTATTTATGATTCTATTGTATACGTTAATGGTTTAAAGCAAGAATGTGAGTCGTCGACAATTCAAGGACCTGCAATCTCAAATATAGCAGGAATAAGGGGTATGACTCGCAGTGATCAAATCTTTAGCTCCTAACCACAAAAGAAGAATAATGTTGTGGTGAAAAATAAAAATGATACATTGGTGGAAGAAAAAGGAAAATAAGTGGTGGAAGCAAGTCAAGAACAAGAGCCTCCGAGCAAGAACTTTACTGAGCAAGAGGAAGAAGAATTTTTGAAAATAATCAAACGAAGTGATTATAAGATGGTGGATCAGCTTCACCAAACCCCAACCAAAATTTATATACTCTCGTTGCTCATTAATTCAGAAGCACATCGAGACTCTCTAATGAAGGTTCTGAGTTTTGCTTATGTCGCAGAGGAGATTACTGTAACCCAATTTGACAATGTTTTAGCAAATCTGACATTTGGATCATACCTGGGTTTTAATGACAGTGAGTTGCCTCCACAAGGCCAAGCTCACAACAAAGTGTTGCACATATCTATTTAGATAAGTACTATAGGCCTGTCCAGGGTACTCCTCGATACTGGTTCTGCCCTCAATGTATTACCAAAATCTAGCTTGATGAAATTAACACTAGATGGTGTCGTAATAAGACCAAGTTCCACATAGTTAAAGCTTTCGACGGTTCTCAAAGTTTGGTATTTGGAGAAGTGGACCTTTCTGTCAAGATCGGCCCACATATGTTCTATATCACTTTTCAAGTCATGGATATAGAACCAGAGAATAAATGCTTACTTGGACGACCCTGGATTCATGCAGCAGGGGCATTCACTTCAACTTTACATCAGAAACTGAAGTTCTTCGTTGAAGGAAGATTTGTCATAATCGATGGTGAAGAAGACATCTTTGTAAGTTACATAGAATCCTACTGGTATATCAGTGTTGATGAAGACTATATAGCCACACCATTCCAAGTCTTAGAGGTTGACTCAATGGTAACCCTACCGGTGGAAAAAATCAAGAAACCTATTGTGACTTCGTGGAGAGATTTGCAAGTAGCTATGGAAAGTGGTACCTTAAAAGGTTGGGGGTGACTCTCGGAAATACCAGAGAAGAAAAATTGTTCTGGTTTAGGCTATGAATTATCAAAGGCTACTCTAAAAGGCAACGCACAGTTTCCTCTAATATAGGACACCTTCATCAACAAAGGAGTAGAGCATGACGTACATGTGGCAATGATATCTAACAAGAGCAACATCAAAAGGGAATCTAATTTCATCCATGAATGCGCCCCAGGCCAAGAACTCAATAATTGGATAACTATGGAGATTCCAGAGATCTTTTTCTTTCCAAAGTAATTTTTCTTGTTTTGAAAGAATCTATGTCAAGCCCGAGGCATAGGGGTTGCTTGTAAGGGTCCCCCAATTTGTTTCAGACAATATTCATAATTAATAAAAATTATATTTCGCATTCAATTAAGATCCCTGTCTTTCTCTTGCATTTATCTCTTATATTAAAAAATGGCAATACTTTTCTTGATATGTACTTTCCAAATTCACATACTAAAGACTGCACCAAAACATGATAAATGTACAGATCCATGCCCAAAATCACCGACAATGTTATTGCTGTTATCCAATATAATTTTGATGCATCCATAAACCAACACTAGTGCAGGAAATACATTTTACATCGGACGAAAAGTACTTTTTACATCGGTTCTTAGTCTGATGTAAATCCAAGCGATGTAGTAAATCAAAGACATTTTACATCAGGCTACAGTCTGATGTAAAAACTCAACCTATTACATCGGTTAGTTTTTAGAACTGATATAAAAAAAATTAAAGAAAAATAAATGTAAGCTTTTACATCGGTTTTCTTAATATACCTGTTGTAAAAAATTGTTTTTTACATCGATTTTCTTAATATACCCGATGTAAAATACTTGTTTAATATGTCATATTTAACTAAATCAGGTGCATTCTCGGAAATTATTTATTTGTACCTAATTTTTCACATTTTTCCAACATCACCACATTTAACTAAATCAGGTGTATTCTCGAAATTTATTTATTTGTACCTAATTTTTCATATTTTTCCAACATCACCACCACATTTAGGTCACCAAATATTTTTCATTGCACCAAATATCTAGGATGCACATATATATTCTTCAAAATGAACCATTAAGTTATAAAAGTATTAATCTAGGATAAGGAAGTGTACAAAATTATAAGGAAGTTTACAAAATATGGATTACTACAACAATAAAACCAATGAAATTATACAAAAATATCCACACTTGAAATACCAACATGCATCCACAAGAAGATGAGTTGAAGCTTCAGTAGACAACACCAAAATTACATCTGCTAACAATAAATATTAACACCAATCAACATCAGCAAACAACACCAAAATAAAAAAAACTCAAATCAGATATGTATAGACAATTCTAAATAACTCACCAGTTCAAGCTTAATTTTTATATAACTCAAAGAAATATTATTACCAACAGAGTCACAAATCATAAAAATCATCTTGTGTTAATTTTGTTGGGTCATCAAATACCTACAACGCATAAATAAAAATATAGACTTATTCTTTAAAAATTTAAATTAAGTTGTAAAATGCAAAGTAACTATAAAAGTAAATTTTTTTATTACCTGCATCCAAGAATCAGTTATATTGACAGAGACAATATCCAAAATATTTTTCATCACATAGTATCCATAATCATTAGAGTTATGTTGTCTTCTTGTCTAGACAAAAGAATGACATAATTAGTGAAAACTTGACATAAAATTAAATATAGATTTGTAATATACATTACACTTACATTAGGATGAAGCCATGTAGCTTTTTTTTCTATTTCTATTCGCCATTTGATGAACCCCAAAAGCACTAACTCAGAAAAAAAATCCATATAAAGCCACATAAAATAGGAAATTACTTTTGTAACAATTTATGTATATGTGATATATAATATATTATAACAAAAGTCACAAGGGACAAACTCACTTTGTAATAACTTTCTTCGTGATTTGATCAATTTCCCAAAGAAACGAACAAAAGACGACAATAATGTTGTCTCTTGGACAAATGACTATTAATTGCCAATGAGATCTTCACGTGTGTAGAAACACAAAAGTCACATAAAATATCTATGTTATCAAAATTAAAAAATAGAAAACTCAATTTCAAAAAAACTTAGTTATGAACTAATGGTAGTAAGTGACACACTTTATTTTCGTCACGTAACTTGTCTAGTATGTAATTTTTAAAAATTTGCTTCAAATTTCAGCACATTATCAACATATATACACCTAGCAGGGTCCATAAATCCATATACTTCTGATGTGGAATTATCAATACAAATACGATGAATATACTTAAGTAATTTTAATATTGACATTAGAATCAAAGTGATGAGAGATATAACACATTAATAGATATTGACAATAATAAAAAAAATGTACCTATGTGTACCAAACTTGCAGAACAGAAACATCAAGCCAATGAAACCCCACCAACAATTATCTGATACACTTAGCCAACATATAGAAATTAGTGACACTCTCACAATGACTTAATTCCATTTACAAATGTGTGTCAGCCATTTTCAGAACCATGAGTAACAATCTCTGAACATCGTCAACTTCGAAGTCCTTTGTGCTTTCTTTTGCAACTGAACAACTTCCTTTTCCACTTCCATCAACAACTTCTATTTTTTCAATGCATTTAGTATTATCTCCGATTTGCGATAAACCAATAGACCTAAGTGTATCCATTAAAGATTATTGCATTATCTTACGCTCTTCATACAACTTTTACTCAAAATCAGCTCTAATTCTTGCTTCCAATTTAGATGAAATTTGTGCAAACTGTTCATTTACATCTACATGTTGTCCTTGACGTAAATACGACCTTCCAAAGTAAGTGCTTTGTTTATGGTGTTTTCCAACACCACGGACACGACCGCCATGCTCAGATGTTCCAATGGCTGCTGTTAAGATATCTTTACGACCTTCCGGAACAAAGGTTCCTTTTTCAGCCTCTTCAACTAGAGAATCCTACATAAGGAAATAACCACAAATAATTTCATTAGTTTTTATCAATCACAAATAGAATCATACTTGAAGTATTTTCCAAATTCTACTTATAATTTTCTCAACAACAGCTTGTGTAGACTTTGATGTGTATTCTCCCCCTTTCTTTTACCGTGCTCTCTTCCATAACTCATGGCGTGAAGGTGGACATACACTACCAGTATCATCTAATGTGGAACCAGTGGTTGATGACTTCATTTCATTCATAATTCTCTCCTCAAGCAATCGATACCCTCCACGAGATAATACGTGTGGGTATACATTTCTAGCCATATTTTCCATACCCTTTCGACTTTTTTTCCTATTATAACATCAAAAAGTTATTAATCACTAAACATAATAATAATGTTATGCACGAAAAAATATAACTTCTACTAACCTTAAATTCAGGGGTATCTCGAGTCTTGAGAAACTCTTTCCATGTTTCATATTTAATATAACTATACTTGATATGTGCAGAAGGGAGATCTTTCTTGGGATTTTTAATATATTGATCTGCGATTTGTGTCTTAAAACGTCTCCATCGCTCTCCTGCATATTTAATCCATTCTTTCTTCAATGGATCCTTCTTTGGATCTATACATTCTGGAATAGTGAAATGAGCCTACACATATAGTATACGACATATATTGTTAATTAGTATATGATTATAAAATATAATAAAGTGCTGAATTTAAAACACCTTAACATCAACCCAAATAGCCTCTATTATGGCATCATCTACATCTCTCCACTCATTTTTCAAAATACTACAATTCTGTCGAGTAAGAGATGCTATATAACTCTTAAATTTCTAGTATTTTTACCAACACCAGTACATTCATGGGTTCTTGGATCAAAATCAACCTTTACCTTTCACCCGTTTGATGAACTTTATAAATTTTTGCCATCAAAGTGGGACCTCTAACTCTTATTTTCTTAGGTTTACTAGATGAAGAAGGATTGTCGGTTGAATCACCCATGTATCTGTTTACACAAAATAAAAACAATTAGAAATCAAATTAACCACAAAAATAAAAACATTTAGACATCAAAGTGAGCACAACAATAACAACATTTAGACATCAAATTAAAATCAAAACAAAAACAATTAGGAATTAAAGTAATGTTGAAATAACTTATAAAAAAACCGTACTAGTCCTCCCATATCCCTTCTTCATGATCTATACGAACAACATGCACATCATCCTCTTCATTTTCTTCAATGAAGGTAGGAACATTTGTTAAAAAAGGAGGAGTTTCGGAAATATCAAGATTCGCATCTTGATTTTCATCAATATCATGCACCTTTGCCTGTAAAACCACTGACCACCTTTTATTATAAGGATCTGTGACATAAAACACTTGTTTCACTTGAGATTACGATGAAAGGGTCGTTCGCATAAGCTAACTTGCTAAGATCAACTAGTGTAACTCTAAGTTCATCGATTCTCACACCACTGTTGATATCAATCCATTTGCATTTAAATACAAGAACTTTAAACACAACATAATTAACTTCCAAAATCTCTTCAATCACCCCAAAGTAACGTGTAGATTCCATAACGAGGTTTTTATCTTTAACACTAGAGAAGTGCATGGACTCAGCCACAATCATAACCTCAATATTTTGCATGGTACTATGGTCATCCTTTGACTTTGTATAAAAGGAAGTTTTATTAATATCATATCCACTCCAAGATATTATGTTACATTTAGGCTCATAGGACAAGCACTTAATTGTATTAGAAGCATTCTCATCATTAGAAATTTTTTCTTAAAACCACTCAGAAAAACTCTTATTATGCTCTTTTAACAACCCTCTTTCATTCATCTTGGGATACTTTTTCTTTATGATGCTTTTGTGAGCAGATAAGTAAGGTTGAACTTCATCCGTGTTATTCAATATATACAAATGCTCTTGAACAACCATATCAATACTTAGGCTCTTGACCTTTAAACATTGTGTACCCACACCCTCACATCTTCCATCATGACGAGACTTCGGAACCCCTACAACATCCACTCTTGAAAAATAGTTAGAGCAAAACTCAATTGCTTCTTCTGCAATGTATCTCTCAATAATTGATCCTTCCGGACGATGTGTATTTTTTGTGTACGCTTTTAGGATCTCCATGTATCGCTCTATTGGATACATCCATCATAAAAAAATTGGACCATATAATCTAATCTCCATAACTAGATGAATAATCAAGTGAACCATAATGTCAAAAAATGATGGAGGGAAATACATCTCTAATTGGCACAAGATAACTACAGCCTCATTTTCCAAATCATCTAACTTTAATGGATTAATGGATTTACAATAGATTGCATTGAAAAATAAGCACAACCTAATTATAGTCTTCTTAACATTGTTAGGAAATACCCCACGAATAGCCACTGGTAGTAGTTGTTGCATTAAGACATGACAGTAGTGAGATTTTAAGCCAATTAATTTGAGATCTTTAACTGATACAAGCCTCTTGACATTTGATGAGTAACCATGCAACACTTTGATACTTTGTAAACACTCACAAAAACTTATTTTCTCTTTTTTGGACAAAGTGTAGCAGGCAAGAGGCAAATATGTCTTGTTACCTATATATTGTGGAGTTAACTCTTCTCGTATGCCCATCAAACCCAAATCCAGACGAGCATTAAAACCATCTTTTGTCTTGCCTTGAATGTTGATAAGTGTTCCGATCACTATCACATACATTTTTCTCCATGTGCATCACATCAATACAATGTCTTACATCAAGACTAGACCAATATGGAAGATCGAAGAAAATCGACCTCTTTTTCCATGTATTCTTCACAGTAGATCACTTTTGGTACTTTATAAAGACAACATTAATTCCATTTTGTAGTTGATAAACTTCCTCTCCAGTTAAGGGCTTTGGAGCAGTACCATGCTCTTGTTCCCCATTGAAAGCTTTCCACAATCTACGATATGGATGATAATAATGTACAAATTTTCGATGCCCGAGATAAACAGTCTTCTTTCCTTTTATAAGCTGATGGTAACATGTGTCTTGTTCACATATAGGACACGCTTTATGCCCTTTAACTTTATACCCAAACAAATTTCCATATGCCGGAAAATCGTTGATGGTGCAAAACAACATGGCACGCATATTGAACTGTTCGCCAGAATATACATCAAAAACATCCACCCCTTCCTCCCACAACACTCTTAAATCATTAATCAGTGGAATTAGATACACGTTTATGTCATTTCCTGGTTGTTTTTGGCCAGAAATCATCATCGATAGCATAATATATTTACGCTTCATACATAACCTAAGAGATAGGTTATAAATCATCAAGAGAACACGCCAAGAATTATGATTAGTACTTAGATGACCAAATGGATTCATTCCATCAGTAGCAAGTCCAAGTCTAAGGTTTCTCGACTCTTTTCCAAAGCTTGGAAACAAAGTATCTATTTTCTTCCATTGCAAAGAATCAGCTACATGGAGAATTTGTCCAGCACAATTTCTTTCTTCTGCATGCCATCTAATATTTTTTGCATCGTTTACATTAGCGAATAGTCTCTTGAACCTTGAAATTACTAGTAGGTACCATACCACTTTCAGGAGGACCCTTTTTGACCACCTCATCTTCACTAGAATCACCATCTTTCTTTTTGTAGCGTGACACGTTGCACTTTGGACAATGATTATAGTTTACATACTCTTTTCGGTATAATATACAGTCATTAGGGCATGCATGTATCTTTTCATACTCCAAACCCATCTGACATAATATTTTCTTCGCCTCGTAATAACGAATTGGCATTACGTTACCTTCTAGAAGCATTTCTGTCAATAATTCAAGAAATTCGGTAAAAACTTTTGTCAGTCCACCCGTTATTCTCCTTCAGATTAAATAATTTTAACACGGTTGACAAACGTGTAAAATTTGTGCATCCTAGATACAAAGGTTTATCCTTGTCACAACATAAAGTATCATATGCATGTGCCCTCTTAAACGAATCTTGTCCAATATCATGCATCATGTCTTCCAAACGATCATCCATATCGACACTAACATCATCTCTTTGGGACACGTTTGAATTTTCTACTACTTCACCGTGTCATATCCATTGTGTATAAATTTGACAGATCCCGACACAGATGAGATGATCCATGATTTCTTTCTTACTAAGTTTTGGTTCTTTATTTGCACAACGAACACATGAACAGAGAAAAAGTGCATGAAGACTTTTTTTAGCATTACTTTCAGCAAACCGTAGAAATTCCTTCACTCCATGTTCGTACTCAACACTTAATTGATTAGCTCTCATCCAACTACGATTCATACCTATATTCCGAAATTAATGAATACATAGTTAAATCATTAAAAAAATATTTCTAATATACTTTTTTAATAATTAATGTTTTTTAACGTCCGTCACAAATAATATGGGAAACTCTGTCACAAATAATATAGAAATAGAATACGTCCTACTTAACTGTCCTTGGATCCTTATTAAAACCTACGAAAATAGAAACACTTTAAATTGTTAAGAATTTTAAAAACGACAAAAAATTATATTAAAAACATGTTATGATGGACCATCATCACATCCTCCAACTTGAACATTTTCTTTTCATCGAAGAAAAAGCTTGAAACTTGATATTTTTATAGAAAACATGGTAGTTTATCTATTTCAATGATTATTTCATAGTTGACACAACTTAGCAGAATAATTCCATGCACCTTCCCAAGTTCTATTTTTATTCTCATACCTCGAGATATATAATTCAAAAGACTTTAATCGTGTTCATGTGTCTTCAAAACTTTCTATCTTCTCACCAATTGAGTCTAATGATGAGTTTACTATAAAATTGAATTCTTTTTCACAATCAACCTGTTTATGGGTAATTCTTAAGCTATATTAAACTTTTTCTATTATTTTTTCTACCCGTTTATTTTGGTTTTTTAAGTCTTATAGTTTTTCTTCTTTCTTTTGTCTTTTTTTTTCTCCCGAAGGGTAACTATTTTTCTCGATATCTTTTACGATATCTTTCATGAATTTTAATCTTAAGACCACCTCCCCAAATTTTAAACATTGTTATTCTAGAGAAACTCCAAACTCATATTTATGCTATACTACATGTTTTTATTTCTTATACCTAACACCAGATGGATAAAGTATTTATAAGTCAGTTGGAATAAAAACTATTTTATTCGGTCTAAAACAAATAAATGGACTAGGCTTAAGGAAGCTAGCAAATGATATAAAATTACATCATAATAGGGTAGCTTTATGGGGCTTTAGAATGAAAAAATGCATTAGTGTGTGAGTAATGTGACAATTAATGGTAAAGAAACAATAAAAAGTTTAGAAAATTTCATTAATACATGAATACACTTATATTAAGAACAAATATAAAACACAATGATCATCGCGGGATTGAAACTTTGTTGGTGGTTAGCATGCAATATAAATTTGGATAACAGTAACAATAATGTTAGATCTAGCCTGTCGAAAACGGAGGGACGACATCGGAGGCAGAGGAAGACGGAGAGACACAGAAGAATAAAGACGGAGACAGAAGAAGACCGCGAATGACGGAGACGGAAAACACCGCGAAGGAAGACGAATCATGGCGGAGGGCGGAATGATTTGTTTCGCGTCGGGAGGTGAATATGGAGAAAGATGACTATTCGAAGACGGAGGGGAGAGGGATAGCGGTGATGAACGTTGGAGGCAGAGGGCATAACATGGAGGGAATCGCGGGTTTCGTGAGTTTCGTAAGGTTTCGTGAATCGCGGGAGACAAATCAAAAAGATGATGGCTGGGTTTCGTGAAATAAAAATATGAATAGTTACAATAGGGTTTTGTGAGGTTTACAAGGGTTTTTACATCAGTTAGTTTTGTGGCCCGACGTAAGGGCCAACCTTTTACACCGGTTGGGTTTATGGCCCGATGTAAGGGCCACTTCTTTTTTTTTTTATAAAAAAACTCTCTTTTTTTACATCGTTGGGGTTTCTAGCCCGATGTAAGGGCCACTTTTTGTTTTTAAAACTCTCTTTTACATTGATTTTGATTATAGTCCGATGTAAGGGCCACTTTTTTTATAACAAAAACACACCTTATTTACAAAACTACCACCGTGTTTGTATTATTTTATTATTGGACTTATTACATCGGTGGATATTAAAGGCCCGATGTAAAACCCCTTATAAAAAATTTCATTTTATTTACCAAAATTCCACCGTGTTATATTTTTCTTTAAATTACATATTTTTTATAACAGGGAAAATAAAAGTCTGATGTAAAATCTTTTGACAAGCTAAAGAGGATGATGATGAAGATCTTGAACTTTCTAAAGATTTGGCAAGGGAGATAGAGCAAAAATATGACAATATACAACCATACCAAGAATCTATTGAGACCATTAAACTTGGCAGAAAAGAAGATCCGAAAGAGATCAAGCTAGGGACAACATTGGAGAAAAGCATTAAAGAAAAACTGATTAATTTGTTGCATGAGTATGTGGATGTATTTTCCTTGTCTTACAAGGATATTCCAGGATTGGATACAAGCATCAAGGTGCACAGACTACCTCTCAAGGAAGGTTGCTCTCCAGTTAGGCAAAAGCTCAGAAGAACTCATCCAGACATGTCCAAGAAGATTCGAGAAGGGGTCCTTAAACAATTTGATGCAGGGTTCTTAGCGGTGGTAGATTATCCACCTTGGATAGTGTAATACGGTGGGAGAATTGACTTGGTTTTGCGTTTTATCGCAAATGTTGCGGATAGAAAGAGTCGCCATCGACTTTTATTTTATCCAATAAGGAAAGGGTTAAAAGAACTGGAAAGACCTTTGAGATTTATGAGTTTAGTGTGTAGGTTATGAAAAGGGAAGGTGTTAGAACCCTTTTCATCCGTAGTTATCTACAGGATCTTAATCACTTAGCTCACTTTGTTTTGAAAATTGCTTTGTGTTATGTCTGTTTGAAAAGTATTTTTGAAAGTTGAACTTGGTAATGATTCTCGTATCTGTCCTCGAGAATGCATACAAAGTATTTGTTTGAAAATATTTTGAAAAGTGTAATTGTGTGGAAAGATGTTTTGTTTTTGTGAGCAACCAATTAACAGTATTCTACCTACTCAAGGTCTTTATTGTAATTTTCCTCCTCCTTTAGATAGTGATATCCTACCATTAGTTAGTAGGAAGCCCTATCGTTGGATGTGAAGGGACAAGCGTAGGTCATCGTACAGTCATCGAATGCAACTCGTAAGGACACTTTAGCAATTATCATTAAGGGACCAGATCATTTACCGAAAGGCAACGTCGAAGGGTTATCGAAGGACTATGATCTTTTATTCGAGGGAGTTTTCTAAAGTGTGCCCATGTTCGAGGGACATGACTGTTTTTCCAATGAAACAAGGGAGGTTACCCTAGAGGTGAGAGTGTGTGAGTGATTTGTTTTTCAATTATATTTATCTTTGCAGTTAGGGTTAGCTATTGATTCATTATTAATATTTCCATACAATCCTAATTACTAAACTCTAAAATGCGGAAAATAAATGCGGAAAGTAAACTCTAAGTTATTACATCGTGTCGGGCAATTACATAATAGAAATGCGGAAAAAGAAACCTTAATTACTATTACAAGCCGTACACAATTACATAATCAAAAAATGCAAGAAGAATAAGCTACGTAAAAAGTAGAATGTAAGAATAAGAAAGGAAAGAGAATAATGTTTTTGGTGATTTTTGATGAAAAAGGTTTTGACGATTAATCGAATAAACCTAAAAAGTCTAAATGATTTTTAATTAAAAAATTGATTAATTAAATTAACAAAAAAAACATAAAACCTAGTTTGAAAAGAATTAGGTTTGTAAAAAGGTTTAGGGTTTATTAATTTTAGGGGTTTTAAGTGAAAAATAAGGAAAATATGAAAAATAACAAGGTTTTAAAAAATACTTCCAGGGGTGGGTGTTGAACCCACGCCCTTAGCATTCCAGCCCAACCAGACCACCATTGTGCCAAGTGCGCGCTTGTGTTAAGGAATGAGAACCAACGCATTTTGTAATCTGCAAAACATGAAAAATTAAGGAAAAAAAGTCAAACTGCCAAAAGCAGGGATCGAACCTGTGCCTTGGGACAATAATGACTTAGCGCACGCATTTTAACCACTGGGGTGGTGATACATCCAATGTTTAAAACACAAAAATAATTAAGTAGTAAAAATAATACACTGGACCGGAGAGGCGCCTGAGCCCTAGCTCCAGTCGTCTTCTCCAGTGGCTTCTTTGTTCAAACCTATGAAACAAAAAAATATTAGAAATCCAGGAAGACCCTACCCCCCTAAATTAAGGCATGTGAATCCAATGAGACCATTAGTTTGGGCTGAATCGTGCTGGTTTAGGAGATACATAAAAAAATATCATGGGTCGGCTGGTTATGGAAATCTATGACTCAATCATCATGAGACTCCTATGTTGGGTTTTTCATGTATATGGATACCTCATGAACATGTTAGAAAAGTCAGTATGCATAAAAACTCAAAGGAAATAAGAAAACAAAATTCATGCAATAAAGTGAAATCAGTGATGCATACTCATGTGTTTCCAGCCCTTTGGGTTGTTGCAAACGATCCAACCTTACCCTATTGTTGTATCCAAAAAATTTCCCTCTCTTTTCTCAATACATTTCTCACAAAAATCTTCAATGGCTCAAGTTTGCACAAGTTTTGACTAGGTCAAATCCCCTCCTAAAGCACTGGAACTCCAAATTAGGGTTTTGATTTTCACAAGGAAAATTGGACTTATAATACCTCAATTGGCTTTCATGGTTCATTATAGGCCTCTAAGGATACTCATGCCAAGTTTCATGTCTTGGATCATAATTTTGCTTAGTCAATTGATCAGATGGCTGAAAATCAGCTGTATTGGTTAAAAAGTCAAATGTGGTTAAACTACAGTCAAAATTCAAGATTTTTGGTCCACGTCAATATTTTGAAGTCATAATCATCAATTTATTAAGATATCATCATAATTCCTCAAGAAAAAACAATCAAATCATCAAAAGGGCAAAATGGTCAAAATTAGGGTTTTGATTGAGAATGACTGATCATTGACTTCTGACCTAATACATGACTTAATGGTTTGATATATGATCTTAAGGATTCAAACACAATTTCTTTACCTAATTTTATGGCTCAAATAATTCCTCTAGATCAATTAATTGATAGTTGAAATCAGGTCAACTGATGTAAAAGTCAACTATAGCACCAAAAGTCAAACTTTGACTTTTCGGTCAAAATTTAGTTTCAAATATCAAAATTCATGAAAACATGTAAAAATATGAGGCTTGATCATCAAGAAATCAAGAAAGTCAAAAGTCTTTGAAAAAAGTCATAGTTTTCAAGACCTAGAAAATTTTCTGTGTTTTAACCTTATTATTTCATAACTTCATGGTACCTTTTCATCAAAATGAAAGATGATTCAAATAAAACTTCCAACATGAAAGTTGTAGATCTTGATGAAATCTAAAACTTTTCTTTGCTGATCAAGTCCTATAAATGCTTGGATTTTGAGTTATAGATTCATAAAGTCATGCACTTTTTCTAAAATACTTGGTTAAATTTTGACCTAGTTTGGTCAAGATTTTGACGTAACTTCTTAGCCAATTTTCACCTAGTTCCAATTTTATTTAGCCAAAATAATCAAAAGGGGGGTTGTAGATAATGTTACAAGCTTTTTAAAATGTTCAAGAACTTGAAGATATCATTTTTGAGCTACGAGAATCGAAAAGAAGAAGTTGGGCATCCATTCTTAAATGACAAGTCATTTTGATGATAAACACACAACCAAAAATCCAACCAAAGCTACAAGATCTCTCTTTTCAGGCTATGTTCTCTCTAAATCTATGCATAATTGAGCAATTACACAAACCCTAAGTGTATTACACAAATATTTAAAGCTTTGTCCATGTCTTGAAATCTGGTCTAAAGATCACAGCAAATCTCGCAACATCAGAAGCAATCCACAAAATCTATAAAGCATGGCTAATTTCCTTGATTCACTCTTTTCTTCATCATGAAACAAATTGTCTTTATGAATTTGAAAAATTCATAACATGTGATTCTGATCATCTCAAGTCCTCAAACCTTTTCTCTATAAATAGAGGAATCATTTGTAAGCTAACACACAAAAACGAGAGCCCTAAAACTCACTCAAACTCCCTAGAACTCAGAACTGTATCCAAGACTCCATAACTTATCATTCCTGGCCAAAAACTTCAATCTCATAATCCACTCGTGCGTTTTACCTCTAAATCATTCTCAAAGCTTCTATACATCAAATATAATTCATCCCAACACTTGTTACAGTTCTGTAACTCCATTTTCATCTTATTCTAAACTCAAAACCAGAAGCCTGCACATTGACTTCTACAAGGAGTTTCAGCCACTCTCAACTCAAGCTAAGCATTGCATTAGCTTCCTAGAGGTCCAAGGAAGCTAACTAGATCATTGCAGCACCTTGAAGAAAGCTCAAACTCAAAACACAAATTCCATTTTCAAGGTGAGTTTTCTGACTTTTGAACTCTTCATATAGGCATCATTTGGTTTCCATTTTCAAAGATAAAATGTAGACATCATAGTCCTGAAACTGACCATGTTCTTAGAATTCATTTATATTGCTTGAGTAGTGAGAATTTTGAAGATGAACTTTCTGAAAAAATTAGGTTTTTATTTGGTACCAGTAAAATTCCCATTCATCTTAAATTTATAGCTCATGAACTTTATAAGGTTGGATTTGTATTGAAAATGGAGCAAGTTTCATGTTTACATTTTCTGATTTGGTTGAGAAATGAGGAAGTTACAAATTCAAAAATGGTGATGAAGAGGCTGGCACGATGTTGAAGATGAAGTCACATTCAGGACTTGGTTTATTTTAAATTTAATGATTGTTGTTCTATACACGGATAAAACAGCCACCCCAGTGGCAGGAGAAGCGCCCGTAAGGCATTACCCTATAAGGTCCTGGGTTCGAACCCCAGGGACCTTTTGTTTTATTTTCTAACATTTCTTTGTTTCATTTTTGAACAACAGGCGCGCTTGGGCCTCCCTCTCTTGGGCCTGACTATTTTTACTTTCCCTCACACCTCTAATTACTTCATGATATGCAGGCCCATTCTCTTTTTATTTTGTCTATTTATTTTCTGATCTAAACAAAAAAAACATGAGCCTAGAAACAAAAATTGTGTTACTTTTAAACAACCCATTTCATTTTTAAACCTCCCTCTAACTTTTATTTCATATTTTATTTTTATTTTGTTTTCTTTTTTTATTCTTATTATTATTATTATCTAATTAAAAAATACCAAAAAATATTTTATTAAATACTTAGACTATTTTTTATTTATTTCTATTTTACTTGATTTTCCTTAAACTTAAAACCCTAAAAAAATGTTTTCTTAACACATTTAATTTATTTTCTTAATTAAATTAATTTAGACTTAGTGTTATTTTAATTTTCTTTTTAATTGAATTAACTTAGAATTTAGTAGTTTAATTAATTAATTTCTTTCCATTCATTTTAGTTTAACCAATTAGGTTAAAATCTTTCACAAAAAACCATAAAAAACAATTTTCTTTTCTTGTACATTATCTTTATGTTCTTTTATATTTTTATTGTTATTCATTATTCAATATGGTTGTAAAAGTAATTAGGTTTTAATTGCTTTATATTCCCCATTTGTAATTTGTATCCCCATTCCCAAATGATGTAATAGCATAGAACTTTAAATTTTCGTAATTTATCGCTTTCAATTTTATTGCTAGTAATTAGGGTTTGTATGGCAAGACTTAAAACCAATACTAGACAACCCTAATTCAAGACAAAAATACATGAAAACAAAACACTTTACACACTTGCACCTCTAGGGTTAACCCACACTTGTTGTCTTAGAATAAAACAGTCATGTCCCTCAAACGTTGGATACTTTAGCAAATACCCTCGATTACAAGATCGTAGTCCCTCGATGACCCTTCAATGTTGCCTTCGGTAAACGATCTAGGTCCCATACAATAAATTTATAAAGTATCCTACAATGTTGCCTTTTATGACTGTACGATGACCCACACATGTCCCTTACATCCAATGATAAGGTTGCTTACTAACTAATGGTAAGGCAACAATATCTAAAGGAGGAGGAAAAGAACAAATACTTTTTGAGTAGGTAGAACGCTCGTAGTTGCTTGCTCACAAACATTTCAAAACATCTTTCAAACACACCAACACTTTCCATGAAATATTTTCAAAAGTCAACACTTTGTATACATTCTTATAGAGACGAGAATCATTACAAAGTTCACCTAAATGATGGCACTTTTCAAAAATACTTTCAAAATAAATCACAAACATATTTATAAAGCATTTCAAAGTAATATAGCAAATAAGAGCCCGCAGATAACTACGGATGAAAAGGGTGCTAACACCTTCCCTTTTCATAACCTACTCCCCGAACTCAAGAAAATACTCAAAAGGTCTTTTCTGTTCTTTTCACCCTTTCATTTATTAGATAAAAGAAAAGTCGATGACGACTCTTTCTATCTGCAACAATTGCAATCAAAGGCAAAACACCCAAGTAATTTCTCCCACCGTATTACAGAACTGACGACTCTGCTGGGGAGATAATTAAAAGTGGGGTTACCTTATATATTAGTTCACATTTAAATGCTTTCTTTGCTTGACTTGTATGCTTTACTATTAAAAAGGGTGTTTGTGTGTTGTATAGATCCTCTACCCATATCAGGGAACATTATTAGGTAAGTAGCAATAAATTATGGAGAATGTACGATGTAGACCAATATGGTTGAAACAATGGCTATGTTGGTGTGACACATTTGTTGGTACCGGTATCTCTTATGGAGAATTAAGGAGAATACAGGTCCATTGTATGGTGTCATGAAGCACTAACTTACCATAGAACCTTTAATTGAACAACTTGGCTATTAGGAAGTAGTGAGTTAGTCGGCTTTGATGCAGTCTAAAGTTGGTTGATACTCGATATTATACTCATTAAGATCGGACTTTCGGGATATTTCGGTCGCTAAAATAGAGGCTTGCGCTGAAATAATGACCGATGAAGAAAGATCAATGATATTGAGATTCCCTAGAACCCGGTTACATTTTAGGACAGGTTGAACCAACTAAACCTCAAGAGGGTACTTACCTATAAACCTCATGCAAGCCTAAACCTAAGGATTTGCTTGTATATGATTATTTGTACATAACATCATGACATCATACCATAGCATTTACACTAACCATTTCAAGGACCTTGAGATTTATCTTTGCTCTGTTTTGTAGAACATGACTTCCACTCACAGAAATACCATCCGTATCAACCTTGTGAAGGTGCCTCCTCAACCCAAAGAGCTAGAATCGAGGTTTCCTAAGAATTCTCTGTTCACCAAGAGATATGGTATACTTCTCAAGTTGGTTACCTCAAGCTTTGAAGATGACATGGTACATGTGCTCTTTCAAATCTTTGACCCTAAACATCATTGCTTAACATTTCCTAATTATCAATTAGTGCCCACCATGGAAGAGTTATCTGAACTTTTAGGAGTAACTATTCTTGATCAAATACCCTTCACCGATATTGAGAAAGATCCACGACCCGAGGAGATCGCATTAGCCTTACATTTGCAACGGTCCAACATTGTGGCTAATTGAGAAATAAGGAGTGGTGTTAAGGGCTTTCTAGCTAAGATTCTGTTGGAGAAGGCTCAAATGTTTTGGGATGCTTTGGATTTGCAAGCTTTTAAAGAAGTTTTGGTTCTTTTAATCTATGGGATGGTATTGTTCCCTAACTCAGACCAACTCATAGACGTGAATACCGTCAAAGTTTTTCTCTCCCGCAACCCGGTGCCTACTTTGCTTGGAGATATTCTACACTATCTTCACACTCGTACCATGAAGAGAAGAGGGATTCTTATGTGTTGCTGTCTAGGTGGTTTATTTCGCACCTTCCTCGATATGTTTTAAAGAATGAACAAGGCTTGAAGTGGTCTCAAAGGTTGATGTCGCTTTCATATTAGGATATTCATTGATGTTCTCGATATTTGGAGGATGTTACTATCATTAACAGTTACGGAGAATTCCCTAATGTTCCATTCTTGGGAATTAGGGGAGGTATTACTTACAACCCTTCGTTGGCTCTGTGACAGTTTGGTTATGCTATGAGGGATGGTCCTCATGAAGCACTCATCAAAGTATTGTGTTTGACTACGAGAGCGATGTCCAAAGTTATCGTCAAAGGTTTGTACGATCTTTGAGCATGGTGAACAAAGTTGATAGCATGACATTGGGGCATAAGAACTCCATTCCTTTGGAGCCTTATCTCAAATGGGTGCGAGTTCGCGCTCAAAATCTCATGATTCCTTATCCATCCATCTTGCCAATAATTATGGAGCCTACTATTGAGGGGGATGTACCCTATACCATTCTCCATCCTGACATGCCTACCAATCTCGAGGAATTGCAAAGGTCATGGATTCAACTCAAATGAGAGCGAGACACCTTTGAAGCCCAATTCTGCACAAGCGAGAAGAAATTGTTGGAGCTAACAAGGCAACTTCACAACGAGCAAATCCTTAATGCCTACATCACACTGAAGAGGAAGCGCCCATGGGAGACTTAGGAATTTGTATTTCTGTTGTAAAAGCCCAAAAAGGCAAACTATAATGTTTTGGAATTTACTAATGAAATATTTGTTTTTATTTCCTTTTTGGTTTAGCAAATTTAAATCTTCTAAGGTCCTTGAAAACATTTCATACGCATAACATGCATCATATAATAAGCAGGTTTTTCGACACAATTTTCCTCATCTCTTTACTGTTTCTTATAGTATAAGATGGATATCGAGAAAACTGTCAAGGACTTGTAGATTCAACACACTCAATTCCAAGAGACTCTGCTCAACTTAGCAAAGCGTCAATAAGAAAATGAAGCATCTCGTCACGAAGAAGAAGACCAAGAAGAAAGTTATGATCAACATTGGGAAAAGGTTCAAAGGCCCCACCTGACAGGTTCAAATTGAAGAGGACTCCTCCGAGGAGGATGATAATAAATAGGAAGATTCTAGGAGTACCCGTGCTGGGGATGGAAAAATCAAATCTCTGAAGACGAGGATTAATCTGATGAAAAATACCCGCCAACCGATGACAAATATAAGCAACTAGAAGACATACTGAAAGTTGTAGAGATCCAAGTTGTGTCTGGCTTGGACTTTGGGGACTTGGGTTTATTTCCTGGGGTGGTAATTCCGAATTTTTTTTATTAATAACCAAGTATTAAAATAATATTTCGCAAATAACCGCATTTCGAAAAAAAAATACGCAAATAACCATGTTTCAGATGACTCCCCAAAGGAGGAGCCATCTAAAATGGAGCATGCACCTATATTTTAAGGGGAGGCGCCATCTCACTTGGCGCCTATGTGCTTAGGGCATGCCATAAGCCAAGTGAGATGGCGCCTAGGAGTATTTTTAGGGCAAAAAATGATTTTTTTTTCCCGGTGCGTTGCGTGTTGGACAGAGATCAACAAAATGGACTTTTTATTAAAAAAATAATAATTACATCCAACTGTATTACATTAAAATAACAGTAAAAAAAACATATTAAAAAAAATGGATACAAAAATACTGGGAAAAAAAACGGATACATCAGTGATCCCCCAGAACCCGGTAATGACCCCCGGTTCCGCATCCCCGTCCTCGCCTTTCTCGTGCTGGGTGTCGTCGCGTTTCCTGCTGCGGCAAGGTCAATGTCCCAGTGAAGTCAATGCGGTCCGAATCCATAAAATCAGTCAGATCTCCATATCTAGAAGATCCGCTCTGGTACAGTCGGTTACCCATACCCTCAAAGTTTGGTCGTGTTGGCGGTGGGTGCGGTTCCATAGTGGGTCTGTAGCATTGATCGTCCGAGTACGGTGGGTAGAAAGGAAATGGATCTTGGGGTGTTTGGTATTGAGGATGTTGGGTGGTTTGGTGATATTGTGGGTGATGGTAGGTTGGGTCGGCTTGTTCGTAATCTTCCGACATTCCCATATCAGGGCTAAGGCTGGATGTTGAGGGCGCCATATTGGGATATGTGGAAGATTGAAATTAAATTGTGTGTGGGGTATGCGGGTGTGATGGTATTGGGATTGGTATTGTGGTTGGGTTTGAGGCATATCGGGGTATTGGTAGTTTGGTGGTGATTGTGGTTGGTTGTGCGGCATTTGATTGTAGTTGTGTTGTGGTGGGGACTGTGGTTGGGTGTTTGTGGGTCTGTTTCTTCTTGGGGGTTGGTGGGAGGTTGATGGGTTTTGGGTTTGTTGATGGGGAATCGAGGGTTGTGCCCATTGTGTGCGTGGGTCAACCAAGTACCTTGGATGAGACACGTGCATTTCTGGGTTACTAACTGACCTGTACCAAGACAAATATTAATCCGTGTGTCGCATATTACCTTGAGTAAGGAAAACCTGGAATTGCAAGATGTAGCGGTGACGCCTGTGCCACATCTTACACCATTCCGGAGCGATGTCTTTCCAGTTGGTAAGACCCCACTGGGCGTCGACCCTTTTAAGATGCCATGGGGACAAACAAGTTGGATCACTTGGTATCTCTTGATGCATTCCGAACTGCATCTTCACACGGTCGCTGTGGTGCATCTCCATAATGTTGAACCGAATGATTGCAGTCTTCGCGGTCCAAGTTACTGCATCCTCCGGGTTTGGAACATGGCCCAAACCCAAATATGGTCTCCAGACGAACTGCGATAAAATGTAAATCAGGTTAATGCAAAAGTAATGTATAAATAATTTAGTTGAACAAAAGTTAAAAGCTACGACGTACGTCATCCGGGCCTAAGTGATCCAACAGGTTGCGGTAGAGTGCGACATTGAATCTTGGATTTTTGCCGTAATCCATACCCCTCACGCAGTACCTAAAGGAAATAAGAAACATTTTATTCTTAGCATATATTTTGGGAAGAGCAGAATAGTTATAAATGCTATAACTTGATGACTTACTTTGTTGCATACGGGAAACCGAAAGTGTTGTTGTTGACGGGGTTTAAGGACTCCATCCTCCACCAACCTCAGGCTTGTAGTAAAAAAGCGCACCCATAAAATGTACATTTTTCCTTGACTGCGTTTTTGCACAAGGAACTGTATAGGTGGGCTAAAACTGCAGAACCCCAACTATATTTTCTTGTTTTTTCAAAATTTGTTAGTAAATGTAAGTACATAAAATTTACACTATTTCCCGTACTTTTGGGAAATAAAAATGTACCAAAAAGTATCATAAGATAAGTTCTGGCTTTTACTACCCTGTCATTCTCTGAGGAATTTTCATTTAATTCCAAACTTGCATAATGACTTTTCAGCTTAGTGAGTAGTATTCCTTGCCCTCTTGCACCACCACCTTCTACCATATCCCTGCCCAACAGTTCTTCACACTGAGAGTTGGGTTGTTGAACCGACCCATTCACGGCCTTACCGTCGACAGGGAGACCTAGTAGCATGTACACATCCTCTAGCGTGATGGTACATTCACCTATTGGTAGGTGAAATGTATGGGTCTCCAGTCTCCACCTTTCCAACATTGCAAGAATGAACTTCGAGTCAATGGTGCAGTTGGAGATCTTTATGACATGTCCAAAACCTGCGTATTCCAGATATGGGACGATAAATGGGTCGGGAGACAGGTAGTTGTGCAAACGGATTCTGAATCTTTTTGTGTCCTGAGTTCATAATGTAACATGTGTAAGATTAATTAAGATGAACAACGCGTTATTTGAAGTATGAAAAATGTATAACCAAAAAAGAAACTTACAAATGCGGCAATGTTTTCCCTTGTGCCTCTGTGAGTATCGCCCATTGTTAGAAGAGCCATTGTTTAAAATGCTTGAGAGTATGAAAGACTTAGGAAGAGATAGAGAGTATGATAGACTTATGAAATATTTCGTAGCAGAGAGTGAGACTTGTGTGGGTGTGAGAGATGTATGATATGGTATGTATTTATAGGCAAATAAGTTTGATATAGTGGTTGCTTGTGCTTGCATGCCTGCGAAGTGTCACATTTGCATGCTTAGAGGGTTACACATATGCATGCATGCATGTACAAAAAATGAAAGGTGTCACTCTTGCAGGCTAGGTGACAGCCCATGCATGTATCACGATTGGACAGTAAGGGAGGCGCCATTGGACTTGGCAAAAGAGTACAAAAATGAATGGTGTCGCCACCCCAATTGGCGAATAAGAAGTGTCCTTTGTTACAGCCTAGGCTCAGGCTACGTGACAGCCTTTGGGATTCCTTTCATTATTTCATGTAACCCATTGGAGTTGATGGGAGGAGTCTTACAAAATACATGTATATGTGCAGACTAGGGGCAGGCTATGTGGCAGCCTAGGGGGTTACATAAGCCCATGCATGTATCATGATTGGACAGTAAGGGAGGCGCCGTTGGACTTGGAGAAAGAGTACAAAAATGAATGGTGTCGCCACCCCAATTGGCGAATAAGAGGTGTCCTTTGTTACATCCTAGGCTCAGGCTACGTGACAGCCTTTGGGATTCCTTTCATTATTGCATGTAAGCCCATTGGAGTTGATGGGAGGATCTTACAAAATACATGTATATGTGCATACTAGGGGTAGGCTAGGTGGCAGCCTAGGAGGTTACATAATCCCATGCGGTGTTGCAATCTGGACAACTATGGAGTAAAAGCTGCATGAAATACATTAAGGCTGAAAGTGCTAAAGCCAACATTCACATGGTTATACGGTTTGACCGACACAGCCACAACTTCATTGTGAAAGAGACAATCGACCACAATGAAGGCCTGCCAAGACAAGAATACATGGTCATTTTACCTTCTCAATGGTGCGATTGTGGCAGGTTTCAAGCATTTTGTATGCCTTGCTCTCATGTCATTGCCGCTTGTGCTCATACCCATCAAGACGCGCTTCAACTGCTGTCAAACGTTTACAAATCTGAAACGTTGCTCAATGTTTACAACAATAACTTTCCTTTGGTGGCAAAACCAGATTATTGGCCTGAATACGATAGTGAAATAGTTTGGCACAATGACCAAATGCGAAGGAACAAGAAGGGTCGTCCCAAAAGTAGGCGCATCACAACAAAAATGGACGATCTTGACAGGTTGGAAAGAAAGTCTGGTTTAGGCCGTCAGGTCGGACACAATCGCAAAAACTGTCTAAATCGGGCGTCTGCCTCGACCACATAAATATTGTAATACATAAAATCTTTTCATAATTGTGTTATAAACATTTGGGTTTTCCGTTAACAGATTTTGCTACAATTAATAAAACGCGTACGAAAATAATTAACGATATTCCATCTACGAAATTACAACTGTTAACACAATTTTATCTGACCCATGCATCATCAACATTACATCGCTGTCTGTTTTGACTTCCTCCAACCAGACATTAGGTCTTCCTGTCGCATGTGAGGTTGTTGTTCGTTTTCGCTGGATCCTTCGAATTTTCCCCCCTCCGCAATGTCTCCATCTAGCCATTGCATCAACTCCCGCTTCAGATGCTCCATGGAGTGAATGTGCCAGAATTTCATTTTCATCGCAGGTTTCGTGGCGGAGAAGATAACGTAACCATCTCTGCTAAAAATCATAGGCGACGTCATGACGCAAATAACGGAGTACAAAATAAAAATACAGTGCGAGAAAGTGTGAGAAATTTCGGAGAAACAGACGAATTATTTATAAAACAACATTTTGCCCTAGTTTTGCCCTAGGAGCCAAGTGAGATGGCGCCTCCTCTCACTTTTAAGGAGCATGCGCCATCTCACTTGGCTAAAAGCCAAGGGAGGCGCCAAGTGAGATGGCGCCTAGGGCAAAACCCTAGGTGGAAGCGCCAAGTGAGATGGCTCCTCCTTTGGGGAGTCATCTGAAACATGGTTATTTGCGTAATTTTTTCCGAAACCCGATTATTTGCGAAATATTATTTTAATACATGGTTATTAATAAAAAAAATTCTGGTAATTCCTCATAAATTCAAGATCCTAGTTTTCGCCAAGTATGATGGTGTATCATCTCCGATGCTTTATCTAAGATCTTATGTCCAAAAGATTCAGTCGCATACCGCCGATAGAAAACTATGGGTACACTTTTTGCAAAGAGTCTCTTTGGAACGCAGTTGGAGTGGTTTTACCAATTGGAAAGGGCTAATATCCATACTTGGTAGGATTTGGCCGCTGCCTCTTACCGCCAATATCAATATAACGCTGATCTCGCACCAACTTGGGTGCAACTACAAAGCATGACAATGGGTCCAAATGAAGGCTTCAAAGAATACGCTAAAAAATGGAGAGACTTGGCTGGCAGGGTGCAGCCACCTTTAACTGATAGAGAGCTAGTATATATGTTTATGGGGAAATTGACTGGACCATTTTTCAACTAGCTGATTGGAATTTCATCATCCGGATTTACTGAATTGATCTTAACATGTGAGAGGGTTGAAAGTGGGATTAGAAGCGGGAAGATACCCATGGCCTCCACCTCAAATGCTGTGAAAAAGCCATTTATTAGTAAAAAAGAGACTAATGTTGTGTATGGGTCAAGAAGTCGTGCAAAGAAAGACCGTCATCATTCAGTAGGGGCAGTTTTGATCTCCAATCCAACTCCAACTCAACGTTCGCGTCAACAAAGACCAGTCATCCCGAGGAGAAAATTTAACAAAATCAACATGTCATTATCTAAAGCTCTACAACACCTATTGAAAGCCAATTTGGTGACCTTGTGAGATCCCCCTTCCAATCCTAACATTGCTTCCTCAAAACACAACCCCAATGCCAAATGCGCTTACCACTCAAACAGTCCCGCATATGATACCAATGATTGTTGGTCTCTAAAGAACAAAATCCAAGACTTAATTGATATCAAGACAATTGAATTCGACCCTCTGCCAACTCCCAATGTGATCACCACACCCATGCCATATCATGGTAAGAGTGTCAATGCTATTGAAGATGCCTCTTTTGTTTCCTCCGTCAAAGATTTGACCACTCCTTTGAACACTATTAAAAAGAATTTGTTGAAAGTCAGGGTATTCCCTGGCTGCCTTAAAGACTGTTGATGTTGTGCTGTACAAATTAATGGTTGTGAATGGATGAAGAAAGGTGCCCAACACCTGATGGATAACCATGAGATTCTATTTGAAAAACTCCATCTGTGAAAAGTTTGAGCCAAAGTGTATCTCAAGAATTTGAAGACATTTCTATCATTACTATCTCAAACAAATCTATTAGGATCACCTCCATAGGTGCTATTAGGATTCCCGTTGAATCAAGAATAGCTCCACTAATTATGTCCACACCAGGGCCAGTCCCCTACTCTTCTAATAAGGTTGTGCCCTGGAATTATGGGGCGGAAGTGTATTACCATGGTATCAAAAAAGATTCATGGATTGATGAAGATGAAACTGCTGACATTACAAATATTGCTGGATCAAGTAAAGTTACTAGGACGGGGAGGATCTTCTCTCTAGGGATTTAACCTCTGACAACCACAACTACACCCATTCGTATTACTATTGTTAAATCGGTTGCTGATACTCGAGGAATGGAAAAAATGACTGAGCCTTCCAGGACGGAGGCGCCCATAAAAGATATTACCATTGAGGACCCATCTACCCAAGAGATGGAGGAGATTTTAAAAATTATTAGAAAAGTGACTATAAGATAGTGGAACAGTTGGGGAAAACACCCTCGAAGATTTCCATGATGTCTTTGTTACTATGTTCCGAGGCACATGCTCAAGCCTTGGTAAAATTCTTGAAAAGTGCACATGTCCCACAAGAAACTATGGCCGACCAATTTAAAAACTATGTTGCAAGCTTGACTGCTGACAAAGGTCTAGGGTTCTCTGATGCAGATTTGACCCTGATGGGGAAGAATCACAACAAAGCTCTCTATATTTCCATAGAATGCAAAGGCACCACCCTGGCATATGTATTAGTGGATACTAGGTCCTCTCTCAATGTCTTACCAAAAAGAGCTCTAGATAGGTTGGACTGTGAAGGTTTGGTAGTAAAGCCTAGTGACATCATGGTGAGAGCTTTTGACGAATCAAAGAGGATGGTCCATGCAGAAGTTGATCACCCTATCAAAGTTGGGTCTCAAGTCTTCAGCTCAACATTCTACGTGATGGATATTCGTCCTACTTATTCATTCCTTCTTGGACGCCCATGCATCCATGGGGCAGGTGTGGTGACTTCCATACTACATCAAAAGTTGAAATATCATGTCAAGGGGAAAATTATCACTGTATGCGGAGAAGAAGAGTTTATATTCAGTCATCTGGATTCATTCAAGTATGTTGAAATGGATAGCGAGTTCGTTGAAACTCCTTGTCAAGCCTTTGAGGTGGTCTCTCCCATGGTTTTTGTTGCCAAGGCCACTGCTGACACTCCCAAAGCTGCTAAAGATACACTGAGGATGGTCTCTCTCAAAGATGATCGTGTTGTGGTTGAAGATGGAGGCTGCACCATTTGGGGACAACTTCTTGATATCCCTTTCAAGTCAGACAAATTTGGGTTCGGCTTCACTTCCAAGGATCAAAAGGAGGTTCGGCGTGCTTGTCTAGGGAAACCACCTTTCCACATTAGTAACCATGAGGTTAATGCTCTTGAAGACTCTGATGTTGATTGTGACTGGGACGACTGGATCTACCCAACTGGTAATGGAGGACTCAACAACTGGCAGACCAAAAGACTTAATTCCAATCTCCTTCAACCAGGAGTAATTTCCATTTCCTGTTTTTTCTTACTTTGATAAATTTGTCTGTAATTTCCATTTAAACAATGACTTCAAACCATGTGTCATGCCCGGGGCACAATGGTCCATTTATTAAGGGTTTGTCATTTTTATATGCCATATGCTCACTTTAATGAAACATTGGACTATTTCGCATTCAAATTTTGTGTTTTTTGTCTTTCTTTCACTTTTATTACATATTCAAATAACCATGCGACCTTACATACACACACACATACACATTTGCAGATCCACACCCACTCCGGATCTCATTAATAATGATTCTTCTATTTCCAGCTATGACTTTGAAAATCCAATTTATCAAGCCGAAGACGAAGGTGAAGAGGATTATGAAATACCTGGGGAACTCTCTATACTCCTGATACAAGAGGAAAAGGCCATTCAACCGCACGAAGAACCAGTTGGAGTGATAAACTTTGGGACTGAGGCAGACAAGAAGGAAGTCAAGATCGGCGATAACCTGGAAGACAATGTCAAAGGAAGATTGGTTCAGATGTTGCATGACTATGTGGAAGTTTTTTCTTGGTCGTATGAAGATATGTCAGGGCTTGATACTGACGTCGTGGTTCATCGTCTGCCAATGAAGAAAGGTTGTCCTTCGATCAAGCAAAAAGTTCGTCGCATGCGACCAAATATGTCTGAGAAGATAAAAGTTGAGGTAATGAAGCAGTTCAATGCAGGTTTCCTAGCAGTGATGTCATATCCTTAATGGGTTGAAAATGTTGTCCCAATGCCGAAGAAATATGGAAAAGTCTGTATGTGCATAGACTACAAGGATTTGAATAGGGAATCCCTAAGGATGATTTCCCACTACCACACATTGATGTCTTGGTTGATAACACTGCTCGACACAAAGTTTTCTCCTTCATGGATGGCTTATTGGGTTACAACCAAATCAAAATGGCGCCCGAGGACATGGAGAAAACCACTTTTGTTACACAATGGGGAATCTTCTGCTATAAAGTCATGCCTTTTAGACTGAAGAATGTAGGCGCAACCTATCAACAGGATTTGGTAGCTATATTTCATGACATGATTCGTCATGAGATAGAAGTCTATGTTTATGACATGATTGTAAGATCGCAAACCAAGGAAGAGCACCTAGATCATTTTCACAAGCTGTTAGAAAGGTTGAAGAAATACAAGTTGAGGCTGAATCCCAACAAGTGCACTTTCGGGGTGAGGTCTAGAAAACTCCTAGGCTTTGTCGTTAGTTGAAAAGGTATTGAAGTCGATCTTTCAAAAGTCAAAGCCATACAAGAAATGTCAGCTCCCTGTATTGAGAAAAAAGGTCATGGGTTTCTTAGGTCAACTCAACTATATTGCCTAATTCATCTCTCACTTAACTGCTACTTGTGAGCTAATCTTCAAACTGTTGAAGAAAGATCAAGTAGTCAGATGGAATGACGACTGCCAAGCAGCTTTCGACAAAATCAACGAGTATTTACAAGAACCTCCAATCCTAATGTCTCCAGCTGAAGGAAGACTTCTAATTATGTACTTGATTGTATTAGAGAATTCAATGGGGGTGTGTGTTGGGCCAACATGATGAGTCTGGTCGAAAAGAGCATGCAATATACTACCTTAGCAAAAAGTTTACCGACTGTGAAACAAGTTATTCACTGCTCGAGAAAACTTGTTGCGCTTTGGCATGGGCTTCTTGCTGGCTAAGACAGTATATGTTAACTCACACCACTCTATCGATTTCGAAGATGGATCCCATCAAGTATATCTTCGAGAAGCCAGCTCTCTCCGGAAGAATAGCAAGATGGAAAATGATCTTAACCGAATATGACATCCAATACACTACATAAAAATCTATCAAAGGGAGTGTAATGGCGGATCATTTGGCGTATCAGACTATTGATGACTACCAATACATGAACATTCAATTCCCGGACGAGAATATCACACTGATAACTGATTATGAAAAGCCTGGACCGTATGAAGGACCTGAACAAGGATCCCGATGGACTATGGTCTTTGATGGTGCTTCCAATGCATTGGGTAACAGACTTGGTGATGTGATCGTCTCTCCAGAAGGTTACCATACACCTTTCACTGTTAAACTTTGCTTCGACTGTACCAACAACATGGCTGAGTATGAAGCATGCATCTTGGGTCTAAAGGCTGCCATTGACCTAAGAATCAAATTCTTGAGCGTATATGGAGACTTAGCCCTAGTAATCAGTCAAGTTAAAGGAGAGTGGGATACCAAACATCCAAATTTGGTCTCTTATAAAGAACTTCTGCTGACTTTGATCCCGTACTTCGAATAGGTCACCTTTGAACACTTTCCAAGGGAAGAAAACCAATTGGCAGATGCCTTAGCAACTATGTCGTCTATGTTCAAGGTCAATTGGGATAACGAATCTCCCAGAATTACAATCAAAATATTTGACGAGTCGATGCAATGTTGTGAGATAGACACTAAAGAGGAGAAAACTTGGTACCATCAGGTGAAAAGGTACCTTGAAACACAAGAATACCCTGAGGGAGCTTCAATTAATGAAAAAAATTCCTGCGGAGATTCTCAGCCAAGTTCTTCCTAAGCAATGGGATTTTGTACAAACGCAACCATGATTCAGTGCTAATTTGTTGTATGGATAAGAAGGAGGCAAAAAAGATCATGGAAGATATGCATGACAGTATCTTCGAAACTCACTCTAGTGGACACACTATGGCCAAGAAAATTCTGAGAGCAGGTTACTACTGGTCAACAATGGAAACAGATTGTCATCATCACTCAAAGACTTCCCATAAGTGCCAGATTTATGCCGACAAGGTTGGTGTGCCTCAAATTCCTTTGAATGTCATGACTACTCCGTCGCCATTTGCAATGTGGGGCATTGACAAGATTGGAGAAATCAAGCCCAATGCATCTAATGGACATCGTTTAATATTTGTTGCCATTGATTACTTCATCAAATAGGTCGAAGCAGCTTCATTTGCCTCACTCACTAAGAGCTTTGTGGCCCCGTTTATCAAGCATAACCCAATCTACCGTTAAGGCCTCCCCGAAAGGATCATCACTGACAACAGAACCAATCTCAATAATTCCATGATCACCAAACTCTATATGTTGTTCAAGATTAGGCATTACAATTCCTCTCCATACAAACCTAAGATGAATGGTGCAGTGAAAGCTGCCAATAAGAACATAAAGAATATTGTGAAAAAGATGGTGGTAACCTATAAGGACTGACACGAGATGCTACCATTCTCTCTTCATGGCTACCGTACCTTGGAACGAACATCAATTGGGACAACCCCATTCTCTTTAGTCTATGCATGGAAGTCGTCCTGCCTGTCGAGGTTCAGATTACTTTGCTAAGGATTATGAAAGAAGATGATTTAGGCGAGGACGAAAGGATTCAGACTAGGTTGGATCAGTTGAATTGAATTGATGAAAAGAGGCTGGCTGCCGTCTTTCATGGTCAAATGTATCAAAATCGTATGATCAAGGCTTTCAACAAAAAGATCAAGTCTCAAGTATATCAAGCTGGCGACTTAGTAATAAAGCATATCATCTTACCATAAGGAAATCCCAGAGTAAAATGGACTCCCACTTATGAAGGACCATTTATTGTTAAGAAAGTCTTCTTGGGCGGAGCTATGATGCTAACCACTATGATGGTGAAGATTTCCCGTATCCTGTAAATGCGACATAGTCAAAAAATACTACGCATAAAGAATAACCTATTGGGTTGACATACCTAGGCAAAAATAAGGGAATCCCGACAAACCATAAAGGCTTGGGCAAAAATTAGGGATATATACAAACTATTGTACACCTGGCAAGTCGAAAACATGAAAGGGCGGCTTTGGCAAAAAAAAAAGGGTATCCTGGTGGAATGAAAACCTAAAAGGGTGATTCGGGAAAAATTTAAGGATTAAAAGCATAAGACTATGTCCCGTCAAATCACTACAACTATCTTTATTACCAAAGTCAAAT
This sequence comes from Vicia faba, assembly GCA_948472305.1. NCBI lineage: Eukaryota > Viridiplantae > Streptophyta > Magnoliopsida > Fabales > Fabaceae > Vicia > Vicia faba. The sequence continues at coordinate 980,032,022 of OX451735.1, forward strand.
TTCACATGGTACAAGATCGGTCCAATCAACTTCTTCTGACGGCAAGGGATTATATTCGAAGACATAGGGGCAATAGAAAAATTGGAACCCAATGAGATCACTTCCACATAGCTATATACATATGTTTTCATGTTGTATTCTTTTTACGACGACTTTCTCTTACTAGGATTTTTGTCTCTCTATACAAAAAATGCATGTTTATAGGAAAGTTATCAATACAAATATACTTTGAAGTGCAAACTTTTGTTTTTATGTTTTGATTGCAAAAACGTCCAATGACTAAAATTGAAATGAACATATGCATATGAACATGATTAACTGTTAACAAATAAAAACAGGAATAAATACATATTCAAGGAGCCATGGTAACACTCATGTTGTCCATCAATCCCCACAGAGTAAATTCATACAATTTCCTTTCAGAGTTCCAATCAGCATATCTCTAGAAAACTCCCTTCCCCATCCAAGTTTGACCTTCCAAAATTGGAACCTTGCAATTGTTATTCCACAAAAGAATTCGGTTTCCAAAATAATTTCCTTAACCGGGTTTATTTCCCCAGCGTATTACAATCTCACCAACTTAAGTTAATTCGTCAGACTGCTACAAAACACTGACAAAACTCCTCTTCCCTAGTAGAAGTTGTCACTATCCCTAGAAAGTTGCTGTAAAGCCTAGATTTGGACCAGATACCAGTCCACTATCCTCCCCAGACAAATCAAAAATGTATCCATCTCTTTTATCCCCAGTCAGGGTACATGAATTAAACTCCCTAGTAGAACAACGAATGACTAATGTTCCTGAACTCTACTCCCCAAGAAGAAATCAACATCCCTGGCAGGGTTTCCTCAAATAGTAAACATGAATTCCCAACAGAAGCACTCTAAACAAGGTTGAAGATACACATACTCTTCGTCTCCAGCAAATGGTCTGGGATTTAGCTTCTCGAATTTCCCCAGCATTAGTCAGGGATTTATTTTCCCAGATAAAAATACATTTCAACAACATTCATACATCATGACATATACATACAAAACATATGGCATAATCTCATTTATTTTTAGAACATCATTAAGCAATACATGCCTCATAACATTACATATAACTAATTCTTTACCTTTTCAAGAAAGACCAGTCAATAGATAAATCTCGTCAATACATATCTGCTGGTTTAGTTTAAATCGATAAATGATTTATCCTGATTCAATTCTGGTAGACACTTTCTCTGGTTCAGTTAAATCACTCCTAAGATTTATGCTGATTCAGTATCCAGTTAAATATTATTCAAGACCTCTGCTGGTTCATTTTAAATTGATCAATGATTTATCCTGATTCGATTTCGGTAGACACTTTCTCTAGTTCAGTTAAATCACTCCTAAGATTTACACTAATTCGATATCCAGTTAAAGATTATTCAAGACCTTTGATGGTTCAGTTTAAATCGATCAATGATTTATCCTGATTCATTTTCGATAGACACTTTCTCTGGTTCAGTTAAATCGCTCCTAAGATTTATGCTAATTCGATATCCAGTTAAATATTATTCAAGACCTCTGCTCGTTCAGTTTAAGTCTACCAATGATTTATCCTGATTCGATTCTGTTAGACACTTTCTCTGGTTCAGTTAAAACACTCCTAAGATTTATGCTGACTCGATATCCAGTTAAAGAATATTCAAGACCTCTGTTGGTTCAGTTTAAATCGACCAATGATTTATCTTGATTCAATTATGGTAGACACTTTCTCTAGTTCAGTTAAATCGCTCCTAAGATTTATTCTGATTCATATCCAGTTAAAGATGATTTCAAGACTCCTACTGGTTCGGTTTAAATCGACCAATGATTTATTCTGATTCATTTCTAGTAGACACTTTCCTCTGTTTCGGATAAATCGACCAAGGATTTATTCTGATACTTCTTCCGAATCTCTATTAACAAGTACATTGGATGGCATCTTTAAGCCCATTCCCGATATAATCAACCAACAAATTTCTTCGTGCACCAGCGAGTGCAAATTTCTGGGCACTTTAGTGTTCAATTATCTTCCAACTTCAAGTTACGAGTGGCGAACATACCAATCTAACTCTTCAGGTTTAAGAAGATTGGGCAGGGGCAGTTGTTTTACCCTAAAATTTTCCCTCTCTTTTCTCAATACATTTCTCACAAAGATCTTTAATGGCTCAAGTTTGCACAAGTTTTGACTAGGTCAAATCCCCTCCTAAAGCACTGAAACTCCAAATTAAGGTTTTTATTTTCAACTGGACAATTGGACTTATAATTCCTCAATTTTCTTCCATGGTTCATTATAGGCCTCTAAGAATACTCATGCCAAGTTTCAATTCTTGGATCATAATTTTGCTCAATCAATTGATCAGATGACTGAAAATCAGTTGTATTGGTTAAAAAGTCAATTATGGTCAAACTTGTTTACCTTGGGTTTTGGTAAACAACCGCTGATCCTCCAAATGGTTACTTATTTGGTTACTCGCAGGATCGATCAGATTGATCCTATGGACATAGGTTGATTTTGAAGTTTGATTAAGTTGGATAAGGCTTTAAGTAAATTGTTTAAAGTAAATTGCATAAAGGAAAGGCTTGGTAAAATAAATAAGGCTTTAAAGTAAAGGTTCGACAGGAATTTAAAGGAGAAAAGCAAGTAAAATGCTGGAAAAGTAAATGACTTTAATTGATAAAATTGGTGTTTCACACATACATTTCTCAACAATTCTTTCGCTCACACTGGGTACTTGAATCTAAATGAGTGACTATGTATCTATTTGTGAACACACGCGAGAAACTACATGTCTACTCCTATTTATACTAAAACATTCCAAGTAACCGTCGGGCAGTTACACTGCTTCGAGATCAAGCCACTTGGCACGTTCTCCATGCTCGACGCTCCAGATCCTTGCACGTTTGCACGTAGTAACTGCTGGAAACCGTTTTCCCTCCAAAGCTTTGAATTTCAAACTGCTCCACTCTGGACCATCGAACACCTTCATCAAGAGACATCTTCGACGAAAACTCCTTCGACGTCGAAGGCAATCAGCCTTCTTCTTTGGAAGAAATCTTCTAAGTATTTTGCCATCTTTCGACGGGCACTTCGACAGGCTTAACCAGTCGAAAGCATCTTTCAGCTTTTAATGGCTGCCATCAATTAAAACAAAGGTGTCGAATTTAGGAGCCAACAAAACTACAGTAAAAATTCAAGATTTTTGGTCCACATCAATATTTTGAAGTCATATTCATCAATTTATCAAGATCTCATCATAATTCCTCAAGAAAAAATAGTCAAATCATCAAAAGGGCAAAATGGTCAAAATTAGGGTTTTGACTGAGAATGACTGATCAGTGACTTCTAACCTAATACATGACTTAATGGTTTGATATATGATCTTAAGGATTCAAACACATTGTATTGACCTAATTTCATGGCTCAAATCATTCTTCAAGATCAATTGATTGATAGTTGAAATCTGGTCAACTGATGAAAAAGTCAACTGTAGCACCAAAAGTCAAACTTTGACTTTTTGGTCAAAATTGAGTTTCAAATATCAAAATTCATCAAAACATGCAAAAATATGAGGCTTGATCATCAAGAAATCAAGAAATTCAAAAGTCTTTGAAAAAAGTCAAAGTTTTCAAGACTTAGAAAATTTTCTAAATGTTTTAACCTTACTATTTCATAACATCATGGTAACTTTTCATCAAAATGCAAGATGATTCAAATAAAACTTCCAACATGAAAGTTGTAGATCTTGATGAAATCTACAACTTTGCGTTTCTGATCAAGTCCTAGAAATTATTGAATTTTAAGTTATAGATTCATAAAGTCATGCACTTTTTCTAAAACACTTGGTGAAATTTTGACCTAGTTTGGTCAGGATTTTAACCAATTTTCTTGGCCAATTTTCACCTAGTTCAAATTTGATTTAGCCAAAATGATCAAAAAGGGGGGTTGTAGATAATGTTACAAGCTTTCCAAAATGTCCAAGAACTTGAAGAGATCATTTTTGAGCCAAGAGATCTCTCTTTTCAGGCTATATTCTCTCCATCAATACATAATCGAGCAATTACACAAACCCTAAGTGTATTACACAAATATTTGAAATGCAAAAGCAACATTTCCATTTGCATAAAGCTTCACTTTTCCAACCACTCTCTTCTTTCAAGCTTGAAATATGTTCTAAAGATCACAACAAATCTCTCAACATCAGAAGAAACCACAAAATCTACAAAGCATGGCTAAGTTCCTTGATTCACTCCTTTCTTCATCATGAAACAAATTGTCTTTGTAAATTTGAAAAATGAAAAACATCTGATTTTGATCATCTCAAGTCCTCAAACCGGTCTCTATAAATAGAGGCATCATTTGCAAGCTAACACACGAAAAAGAGAGCTAGAAGTCAGAACTTCACCCAAGCCTCCATAACTTGTCATTCCTGGCCAAAAAATTCAATCTCATAATCCACTCGTGCGTTTTCCCTCTAAATCATTCTCAAAGCTTCTATACATCAAATATAATCTATCCAAACACCTATTACAGTTCTGTAACTCCATTTTAATATTCTTCCAAACTCAAGACCAGAAGCCTGCACATTGATTTCTACAAGGAGTTTCAGCCACTCTCAACTCAAGCTAAACATTGCATTAGCTTCCTAGAGGTCCAAGGAAGCTAACAAGATCATTGTAGCACCTTAAAGCAAGCTCAAACTCAAAACACGAATTCCATTTTCAAGGTGACTTTTCTGACTTTTGAACTCTTTATATAGGCATCATTTTGTTTCCATTTTCATAGATAAAATTTAGATATCATAGCCCTGAAACTGACCATGTGCTTAGAATTCATTTATATTGCAAGAGTAGCGAGAATTTTTAAGATGAACTTTCTAAAAAAATTAGGTTTTTATTTGGTACCAGTAAAATTCTCATTCATCTTTAATTTATAGCTCATGAACATTATATGGTTGGATTTGTATTGAAAAATGGAGAGAGTTTCATGTTTACATTTTCTGATTTGGTTGAGAAATGAGGAAGTTACAAATTCAAAAATGGTGATGAAGAGGCTGGCACGAGGTTGAAGATGAAGTCACATTTAGGACTTGGTTTATTTTAAATTTAATGATTGTTGTTCTATACATGGATGAAACAACCACCCCAGTGGCAGGAGAAGCGTGTGTAAGGCATTACCCTATAAGGTCATGGGTTCGAACCCCAGGGACCTTTTGTTTTAGTTTCTAACATTTCTTGGTTTCATTTTTGAACAACAGGCGCGCTTGGGCCTCCCTCTCTTGGGCCTGACTATTTTTACTTTCCCTCACACCCATGATTACATCATGATGTGCAGGCCCATTCTTTTTTTTTTTGTCTATGTATTTTCTAATCTAAACAAAAAAACTTGGGCCTAAAAACAAAAATTGTTTTACTTTTAAACCACCCATTTCATTTTTAAACCTCCCCCTAACTTTTATTTCATATTTTATTTTTAATTTGTTTTCCTTTTTTTATTCTTATTATTATTATTATTATTATTATTATTATTATTATTATTATTATTATTATTATTATTATTATTATTATTATTATTATTATTATTATTATCTAATTAAAAATACAAAAAAAATATTTTATTAAATACTTAGACTAATTTTTTTTATTTCTGTTTTACTTGATTTTCCTTAAACTTAAAACCGTAAAGAATGTTTTCTTAACATGTTTAATTTCTTTTCTAAATTAAATTAATTTAGACTTAGTGTTATTTTAATTTTATTTTTAATTGAATTAAATTATAATTTAGGAGTTTAATTAATTAATTTCTTTCCATTCATTTTAGTTTAACCAATTAGGTTAAAACCTTTCACAAAAACCATAAAATAACAATTTTCTTTTCTTGTACATTATCTTTATGCTCTTGTATATTTTTATTATCATTCATTATTCAATATGGTTGTAATAGTAACTAGGTTTTAATTGCTTTATGTTCCCCATTTGTAATTTGTATCCCCATTCCGAAATGATGTAATATGTAGAACTTTAAATTTCCACAATTTATCGCTTTCAATATTATTGCTAGTAATTAGGGTTTGTATGGCAAGACTTAAAACCAATACTAGACAACCCTAATTCAAGACAAAAATACGTGAAAACAAAACACTTTGCATACTTGCACCTCTAGGGTTAACCCACACTTCTTGTCTTAGAATAAAACAGTCATGTCCCTCGAACGTGGGATACTTTAGCAAATACCCTCGATTACAAGATCGTAGTCCCACGATGACCCTTCAATGTTGCCTTTGGTAAACGATCTAGGTCCCATACAATAAATTTATAAAGTATCCTACAATGTTGCCTTCTATGACTGTACGAGGATCCACGCATGTCCCTTACATCCAATGATAAGGTTGCTTACTAACTAATGGTAAGACATCAATATCTAAAGGAGGAGGAAAAGAACAAAGACTTTTTGAGCAGGTAGAACATTCGTAGTTGCTTGCTCACAAACATTTCAAAACATCTTTCAAACACACCAACACTTTCCATGAAATATTTTAAAAAGTCAACACTTTGTATACATTCTTATAGAGACGAGAATCATTACAAAATTCGCCTAAACGAAGGCACTTTTCAAAAATACTTTCAAGATAAATCATAAAAATATTTATAAATCATTTCAAAGTGAGCTAGCAACTAAGAGCCTGTAGATAACTATGGATTAAAAGGATGCTAACAACTTCCCTTTTCATAACCTACCCCCTAAACTCAAGAAAATTCTCAAAAGGTCTTTCCCGTTCTTTTCACCCTTTCCTTTATTGGATAAAAGAAAAGTCGGTGGCGAATCTTGTTATCCGCAACAATTGCAATCAAATGCAAAACACCCAAGTGAATTTTCCCACTGTATTACACCTATGATCTTCCTGGAAGTGCTGGTATATGTTGAAGGTGGCTGAAACTAGGGTTCTAAGGTTGCCCTAATTTTGAGTAATTTTGTGAATTTTTAGAAGTTTCTTGCAAAAGGTTTTTTTTCGTGTGGCTCTTTTTTGAATGCATGGAATATATATCATTGAGTTAGGTCAAACCAAGAGTGGGCTTGGACCTTGTCTAAAAGCTTTTATTTTATTTCACTTATTTTGAATTTTAAATAAATAAAAATAAAAAATAAATAAAATAAAAACCCAGGGGGTGTATGAATAGGAGCTGGGGTTCAATTGGAGTGTATAGCACGCATGGACCTTGAAACAATGGCCCATTAGCCCAAAATTCCAAGTTTGATCACTTTTGGTTTCATGCATTTGCTCAAAATTTTCAAACTTGCACTAGTCATAAATCTCTCAATTTTTATCATTTGAAGGTGATCTTTGACTTTTTGGAAAGCTTTAGATGTCATATACAATCCCTATTTTGATAATTTTTTCATTTGAAGAGTTTATATTGGTGTAAGTTGCCTTGATAAAAAGTTTCTTTTTGTTGACTTTTGAAATGACCTATAATGTATTGGCCCATATCTCTCAAATGAAGCATTTCTTGGATTTGAGCTTATAGCAGCAAAGTTATAGAGAATTGAATTTCCTTCAAAATGAGCTTTGGTTGAGAAAAATTTTATGAAGCATATGAAAATTGTGTTTGGTCAAAATTCAGTTGAATTCTCCTTAGGAAAACCCTAATTTGGTAACTTTTGACTTTTGATGATTTGAGAGTTTTTCTTGATGAATCAGGATCAACCCTTGACCAAATGATGAATATAACTTCAAAACGTGATTTTGATCAAAAATCTTGAGGGTTGACTGTATGTTGACCACAATTGACTTTTTGTCCAATATAGTTGATTTTCAGTCATCTAAGCAATTGACTGGGCAAACTTGTGATGCAAGGCATGAAACTTAGTTTAAGCATTCTTGGAGACATGTAGGGAACCATTAAATCAACTTGAGGCCTTAGAAACCCAATCTTCCTTGTGAAAAGTAAAACCCTAGTTATAAGTCCATTGCTTAGGAGGAGAATTTGTCTGATCAATTCTTGGGAAACCTTGAGAATTTGAGAACCCTAGGAGAATGTCTTGAAGAAATGGGAGGGAAAATTTTGGGGTACAACAGTTTCCCCTGTTCAATCCTCTTAAACCTGAAGAGTTAGATTGTCATGTCCTCCATTCGTGATCTAAAGGTAGAAGAGAATTGAACTTTTACGTGCCCAGAAATTTGCACTCGCATGTGCAGGAGGTAATGTTGTTGGTTAATAATATTGCTTGAATGGGCTTAAAGATGCCATTCGAAGAGGTGAAGAAATGTCTTCGAAGATGGGCTTATAGATGACATCTAAATTAATTGTTGATAGGAGTATCAAAATGAGTCTACGCTCGACCATTATCTGAGGAATGTTTTCCAAAATGAACCATTGGGGAAGGTGTTTAAGTAGCTGCTTGTCATATTTAGTCTCTGAGGGAAATGCTTGTCATGTAGATAGTCGCCTCGTCCTGTTTCAGGAATTGATCTATAATCTGCTTTTGTTGGTAAACACGTCCTGTTTCGAGAGTTCATACCACCTGGTCATGTCGATAGTTTTCCCATCTTGTTTCGGGAGTTAATATTTTCCTAGTTATATAGATAGTTTCCCCATCCTGTTTCGGGATTTAATCTTTCCCTGGTTATATAAATAATTTCCTCGTCTTGTTTCGGGAATTAATATTTGGCTGGTCATACAAATAGTTTCTCCATCATGTTTCAAGAATTAATCTCTGGCTTGTTTTCTATTGGTGAATCTGTCTTGCTTCGGGAATTCATACCGCCTGATCATATAGATAGTTGCTCCGTCCTGTTTCGGGAATTAATATCTTACTTATTTGAGAATTGCTGATGATATTCGTCTGTTTGTAGACTTTACTTGAAAAGATAAAGTTAGTCTTTATGCAATGTCATGGTGTATGTAATGCATTTCATAATGATATTCTCAAAATAAATGAGAGTGTTGTATGCGTTTCGTATGCATATTTTATGATGTTTTGTAAATGATGTATGGATAAGATGTCATAGAAGCGTATTGGTGGCTTTGTATAACATCTTTGGTTGGAGAACATAAATCCATGAATGTCACTGGGGATGAAGGATATGTCTCTCCAATCTTGTTTAGAATGTCTCCGTTGGGGATTCCTGCTTTCTGTTTGAGGATACTCTGTTGGGAATGTTTGACTTCTGCTTGGGGATAGAAGAGTTTAGAAACATTGCTCGTTCGTCGCTCTACTGGGGAATTCAGTTCTTATATGCCCTGGCTGAGGATAAAAAGATGAATAACCTTCCGAGGTGTTGTATGACTGAGTTCACGATATGGATGCTAACTCTTTTTGGAATGCTAAAGTTAAATGATATCTGACCCAGCTTCAGATTCCATAGCAACTCTCTAGGGAAAACAACCTGGACTACACTTTGTTGGAGAAGATAAATCTATCAGGGATTTGCAGTAATCGGAGGAATGAACTCTTCTTGGGAAATTAAATTATGTTGGGGAAATAAACCCTATTGGAGAAGTAAAACCTGCTGGAGAAGAGAATTCTGCCAGGGATTTTACAGTGTTGGAGAAATAAACTTAGCTGGGGAATTAAATTCCTGTGAACTGTGCTGAGGAAGTTTCCACTATATGCTGGATAAATGATCAGATTCCTTTATCCTCTAGGGGGATTTTACTGTGGAGTATTTTTATATTAATAGTGGGAAGACGCCCCGATTCCTGTCTGAAGGCATATTATACTTGCATGGGAATGTATCTCTGTCGGGGATGACCTTGTGAAGGTAACTCTGTGGGGATTTTTCTATGGGGATTCGTGGACAACTTGAACATTGTCCCAACTCTTAGAGTCTTTAGTAAATATTGATCCCTGTTTTTATGCATATATTTGTTAACAGCAATCATATTCATATGCATATGTTCATTTAATTTAATCATTGGACGTTTTTGAAAATAAAACAGAAAAAGTAAAACACATTTGAATTTTGAAATTGTATTTGTATTGAAATTTTTCCTATAAACATGCAGTTTTGTACAAAGGAGACAGAAATCCTAGTAAGAGGAAATTGTCGTAAAATGAAAAGAGTATAAAGAAGAACAAAGAAGGACAACTATGTGGAAACAATACCATCAGGTTTCAACTCTACTATTTCCCCTAAGCATCTCATCCTTCGCTGTCAGAAGAAGCTAATTGAATTGATCTGTACCTTTTGAACTCGACGTTGGTAACAAAGCTTGCTATAAACAGGTGATCCAAAGGGACATAATCATACGCTTTAACCCATAATATTTTCCTGGACTGCCCTTTCGGGTTTTTAGTCCACCGAGATACCCTTTTTTGCGCATGCCGCCTTTTTAGGTTTTCGACTTGCTGGATGTATAATCTTTATATATATATATATATATATATATATATATATATATATATATATATATATATATATATATATATATATATATATATATATATATCCCTAATTTTTTCCCAAACCCTTTTGGTTCTCCGGGATGCCCTTATTTTTGCCTAAGCCAGTCAACCTAGCGGGTCTCTTTCATGCATAGTATCTTTTAACTACGTTCGTGTTCACAGGGTGCGGAAAGTCTTCACCGTCCATGGTGGTAAGTATCATAGCACCTCCAAAAAATATCTTCTTGATTACAAATGAGCCTTTGTAGGTGGGAGTCCATTTGCCTCTGGGATCACCTTGCGATAGGATGATGCACTTTATTACCAAGTCACTAGCTTGATATACCCGATGCTTGACCTTTTTCTTGAAGGCTTTGATTATGCGCTTTTTGTACATCCGACCATGACAAACAGCTATAAGCCTTTTCTCGTCAATCAATTTCATCTGGTCTAGCCTAGTCTAAATCCACTCGTCTTTGTCTAAATGTGTGTCTTTCATAATCCTTAAAGAAGGAATATGGACTTCGACAGGTAGGACAACTTCCATACCATAGAGTAGAGAGAATAGGGTTTCCCCGGTTGATGTCTATACTGAAGTGCGACAGCCATGAAGAGAAAATGGTAACATCTCGTGCCAATATTTATACGTCACAATCATCTTCTGTATAATCTTCTTGATATTCTTATTGGCGGCTTTCACTGCTTCATTCATCTTTAGTCGATATAGAGACGATTTGTGGTGTTTGATCTTGAACTGGGTGCAGAGTTCAGCGATCATAGTATTGTTAAGATTAGTACCATTGTCCATGATAATCCTTTCGGGTATGCCATACTGACAGATAAGATTATGCTTGATAAACCGAGCCACTACATTCTTGGTGACGGAGGCAAATGAGGTTGCTTCGACCCACTTTATGAAATAGTCAATAGCGACGAGGATGAACTAATGTTTGTTGTAATCAATAGGATTAATCTCTCCAATCATATCAATGCCCCACATTTCAAATGGTCAAGGAGAAGTCAATACATTTAGAGGAACCAGAGGCACATGTACTTTGTCGGCGTATATCTGGCATTTGTGACAGGTTCTAGAGTGATGATGGCAATCAGTTTCCATAGACGACCAATAGTAACTCGCTATCAGAATCTTCTTAACTATGGTATACCCTCTGGAATGAGTACCGAAGATACCTTTGTGCATATCTTCCATAATTTTCTCAGCTTCCTTCTTGTCCACACACCGAAGCAAGGTCGAATCATGGTTGCATTTGTACAAAATTTTGTTGCTCAAGAAGAACTTAGCAGAGAGCCTCTGTAGAAATTTATTGTCAATGATAGATGCCCCCTCGGGCTACTCTTGAGCCTTGAGGTATCTTTTTACTTCGTGAAACCAAGGCTTTTCCTCTACTCCATCAATATTAACTTTGTAGCAATGTGTCAGTTTATCTAGTCTCTCAATAGTAATTCGAGGAGCCTCGTTGTCCCATCTGACATTAAACATAGATGACATAGTTTCTAATGCGTCTGCCAGTTGATTCTGCTCTCGTGGGATATGCTCAAAAGTGATTTCCTCGAAGTATGGGATTAAGGTCAACACACGTTCCCGATAAGGAATGAGATTCAGGTGCTTCGTATCCCATTCTCCCTTGATTTGACTGATGACTAAGGTTGAGTCCCCGTATACATTCAAGAACTTGATCCTCAGATCAATAGCAGGTTTGATGCCCATGATGCACACTTCATATTCTGCCATGTTGTTGGTACAGTCAAAGCATAACTTGGAGGTGAAAGGAGTATGGCAACCCTTACAGTCAAAGCATAATCTGGAGGTGAAAGGCGTATGGCAACCCTTGGGGGAAATAATCACAGCACTGATTCTATTACCAAGTGCGTTGGAAGCTCCATCAAAAACCATAGTCCATCGGGGTCTTGGCTCAGGTCCTTCATACGGTCCAGGTTCTTCACAATCTATAACTAGCATAATATTCTCATCCTGGAACTTGAAAGTCATAGATTAATAGTCGTCTACAACTTGATGAGCCAAGTGGTATTCCAGTACACTTCTTTTAATTGCTTTCTGAGTGGTATGCTGAATGTCGTATTCTGTTAAGACCATTTGCCATCCGGTTTTTCTTCCAGAGAGAGCGGGTTTCTCAAATATATACTTTATGGGATCCATTTTAGAGATTAATAAGGTAGTATGAGTCAACAAATACTATCTTAGTCGGCGAGCAGCCCATGCCAAAGTGAAGCAAGTTTTCTTGAGCAGTGAGTATCTTGTTATACAGTCGGTAAACTTTTTCTAAGGTAGTATATTGCATGCTCTTTTCGACCAGACTCGTCTTGTTGGCTCAGTACACACCCCATTGAGCTCTCTAACACTGTTAAGTACATAATCAGAGGTCTTACTTAAATTGGTGGCATCAGAGTTGGAGGTTCTTGGAGGTACTCCATGATTTTGTTGAAAGATATCTGACAATCGTCGTTCCACTTTACTACTTGATCTTTCTTCAGCAACTTGAAGATCGGATCACAAGTAGCGGTCAGATGGGAAATAAACCTGGCAATATAATTTAGTCATCCCAAGAAACCTCTAACTTCCTTCTCAGTACGGGGAGCAGGAATTTCCTGAATGGCTTTGACTTTGACGGGATCAACTTCAATACTTTTACCACTAACAATAAAACCTAGGAGTTTACCGGATCTCACTCCAAAAGTGCACTTGTTCGGATTCAACCTTAGCGTGTACTTCTCCAGCCTCTCAAATAGCTTGTGTAGATGGTCAAGATGTTCTTCTTCAGTCTAAGATCTCTCTATCATGTCTTCGATGTAAACCTATATCGCATGATGAATCATGTCATGGAACAAAGATACCATAGCACGTTGGTATGTTGCACCAACGTTCTTCAAACCGAAAGGCATAAACTTGTAACAGAAAGTGCTCCACTGTGTGACAAAAGTATTATTCTCCATATCTTTAGCTGCCATCTTGATCTGATTATAACCCGAGAAACCATCCATGAAAGAAAATACTTTATATTAAGAGGTGTTGTCAACCAGAACATTAATATGTGGAAGCGGAAAGTCATCTTTAGGGCTCGCCCTGTTCAGATCCCTATAGTCTACACACATACGTACTTTGCCATCCTTTTTAGGTACTGTCACCACATTTGCAACCCACTGAGGATATGATGTAACTGCTAAGAAACATGCGTTGAGTTGCTTAAAAACCTCAACCTTGATCTTCTCTGACATCTCGGGACGCATGCAATGAACTTTCTGTTTTATTGGAGAATAACCCCCTTTCATCAGTAGACGGTAAACCACAATATCAATATCAAGCCCTGGCATGTCTTCGTATGACCAAGCAAAGATCTCCACATAGTCATGCAACATCTCGATTAACCTGTTATTGACACCGTCTTCTAGGTTGACACCTATCTTGACTTCTTTCTTGTCCTCTTCTGTACCCAAGTTCACAACCTCCACTGGCTCTTCATGCGGTTGTATAACCATTTCCTCTTGCACTAACATTCTGGCAAGTTCTCCGAGTATTTCACAATCTTCCTCACCTTCGTCCTCGGCTTGGTAGATCAGATTCTCAAAATCATAAGTGGCAATAGAAGAATTATTATCAACGAGATCCAAAGTGGATGTGGATCTGCAATTTATTGTGTGGGTGTGTGTAAGAACACATATCTATTTGAAAGTGATAAAAATAAAAGAAAGACAAAAAGCGCAAATTTTGAATGAAAAATGTCCAATGCTTAATTAAATGAAAATATGTTAATGAAATGACAACCCTTAACAAATGAATCATTGTGCCCCGGGTAAACCACACATATCATTGTTTAAAAATTACATAACCAAAACTTTTGAAAATAATAAACAGGAAATAGAAATTACTCCTGACTAAAGGATATTGAGATAAGGTCTTCAGTCTTCCAGTTGTTGAGCCCGTTGCCGATGGTAGGAAAGATCCAGTTGTCAAGGTCGTAGTCACTGTCAACATCTTCTATTGCGTTGACTCCATTGTTGCTGATGAAGAATGGTGGTCTTCCAACACGAGCGCGGCGAACAGCCCTTTGGCCTCTGCAGTGAAACCCAAACCAAATTTGTCAGATTTGTATGGAATGTCAGGAAGCTGGCCCCAAGTAGTACAACCACATTCTTCTACAACAACTCTAGCATCCTTCAAAGAAGCCATTCTTGCCGGATCCTTAGTAACCTTGGGAATAGAAGAAACGTCTTCAGTAGCGATAGGAGAGATAACTACAAAAGTCTAGCAAAGAGTTTTGATGAATTTTCTGTCCATTTCAACATACCTGAATGAATTCAAGTGACTCACCATATACTCTTTTTCACCACAAACATTAACAACCTTTCCTTTCACGGTATATTTCAGCTTTTGGTGTAGGGTTAATGTAACAATATCTACCTTATGAATCTATGGACATCCAAGCAAAACAATAATAAGTCGGTCGAATATCCATCACATCAAAGGTAGAATCGAAAACATGCAAACCCACTTTAATTGGGAGATCCATCTTTCTGCGTACCATCCTCTTTGACCCATCAAAGGCTCATACTATAATGTAATTCAGTTTCAGCATAACCCCTTCACCATCAAGCATGTCTAAAGTGCCCTTAGGTAAAACATTTAATGAGCAACCTGTATCAACCAATACATGCGCTAAAGTAGTGACCCTGCATTCAATAGAGACATACAGAGCCTTGTTGTGGTTTCTTCCTTCAGGGGTCAAATCGGCATCAGAAAAGCCTAGCCCATTATCAGTAGTTAGGCTAGCAACATAACTTCCAAATTGATCGACATAAATTTCTTGTGGCACATGAGCGGATTTTAAGAACTTCACCAAAGCCTGTGCATGGGCTTCTGAACATAGTAATAGGGATAACATGGATATTTTAGAGGGAGTCTATCCCAGCTGTTCAACAATCCTGTAATCACTTTTCTGGATAATTTTCAAAACTTTCTCCAACTCCTATCTGGAGGTATCTTTAGCTATAACTTCTTTAGGTGCCTCCGTCTGGGCAGGCTCCATCATTTTCTCTTTTCCCTGAGTCTCAGTAATTGACTCGGTAGCGATAACACGAACTAGTGTGGCGGTAGTCTTCGAAGAGATTTCCAGAGAGAAAACCCTTCCACTTCTAGTAACTTTCCTGGTCCCAGCAATATTGCTGATGTTGGGATCAACAGCTTGAGTACCTTTATTCTCAACAGTCAATGGCTCTTTCTTGACACCATGGTAGTAGACATCGGCTTCATAGTTCCAAGGGACATCCTTGTCAGAGGAATACAGAATTGGTCTGAATGAAGTGATTATTAGTGGAGCAACTTTGGTTTTGGAAGTGATCCTTACAAGACCCTTGGAAGTGATCCTGATAGGAGTGCCAGATATTACAGATACCTCTTCCAGCTCCAAGTCTTGTAACAAATTCTCAACATACATAATTGTCTCGACCAAAATTAGATGATTGTCCATTAGACCCTGAATACCTTATTTCAGCAACTTGTAGCTATTGGTTTGGGTTGCGCAGCGGTAACATCTTTCAATACAACCTGAAAATAAATTGGCCTGTAACAAATTCTTCTTGATAATTGGGAGAGAAGTATCCAATTCACTTACAACATAAACATAAAGGACATCATCAATAGCACTTATGCCTTTATCGTGCTTTGGCATAGGTGCGGTAATTACATTGTGGGTCTCACGAGGATTAAACTTAATTTCTTTTTTGTCAATCATGTCTTAAATTTTGTTTCTCAAGGCTCAACAACTATTAGTGTCGTGCCCGAAGGTATTGGAATGGTAAGCACATTTCACATTAGGATTATAATGAGGAGAGGAGGTGTTGAGATTCTGAGGAGGATCCCTTAACGTTATTAATTCTGCCTTCAGAGGATGTTGTAATGCCTAAGACAATGACATGCTGATATTAGTAAATTGTCTTTTAGGTGCATCTGACCTTTGCTGATATTGTTGAACAGGTGCATGATTAGAAATTAACACAACTCATACAGATGGATTGTGATTACCTCTAGTATGACCCTTTTGGCCATACACAACATTGGTTTCCTTTTTACTATTGAACATCTTCTTTACAGTACTCGAAGACACGATCACTTGAAATTTCCCGCTTCGAATTCCACCTTTGACATGTTCCCCTGTTAATATCAACTCGGTAAAACCAGATGAAGAACTTTAGATCAGATGATTAAGGAAAGGCCCTGTAAAAGTTCCCATGAACATATCAACCAGCTCCCTATCAGACAGAGGAGGTTGCACTCTCCTAGCTATATACCTCCATTTCTGGGCATACTCTTTAAACCCTTCATTCGAGCCCATAGTCATACTCTGTAGTTGCATACGAGTAAGTGCAAGGTCAGCATTATATTGGTATTGTTTATAAAAGGCATCAGCCAATTCTTCGCAAGTACATATATTGGTTCCTTCCAGCTGATAAAACCATTTCAGTTGTGTCCCAAATAAGCTCTCTTAAAAGAAGTGAACCCATAACTTTCTGTCAGTAGTATAGAGTTGGATCTTTCGGACATAAGACCTCAGATGAAGCTTAGGACAAGAAACACCATCATAATTGGAAAAAGTATGGACCTTGAATTTGTGGGGGATGACAACCCTCGAGATAAGACCCAACTCTTCAAAATCCAGCCCAGGTACTTTTTAGATTTCTATAGCATTAAGACGATCTTCCAACTGTTTGTATTTGTCATCCACGGGAGGATACTTCTCAGCAGAATAGTCTTCATTAGAATCTTGGCCTGAACCAAGGTTGCTTCCTCTCTCATCCTTCACACTCTTGTCTCCCTCGCCCTGATTGTCATCTTCCTCAGAGGAAATAACACAATTCTGAGTTTGTTTGGGAGGACCTTTGAATCTTCTCCCCTTGTTGAGGATACCAGTGGGTTTCCTAGACTTTTTATTCTTGGAGATGAGGGCCATCAATTCTTGTTGCCCATTGTATAAGTTCAGGAGCGTCTCTTGGAATTCGGCATTTTGAGCTTGAAGGTCTTTCACAATTTGTTTGAGAGCCATATTTTTTTGAAATAAACAGCAAGAAGATGAGAAAGCCTGTCTTGGGAAATACCAGTTATGTAATGACATGCATGATATGTGGATGCAATCTTTTGAAGGTTCTCGCGGGATAAACAAAAGGAAATATTAGAAGTTGAGTCTGGCTGCAGCTTTGACGGAAGAACTTTGTGTCTTTGAACGTCCTTCTGTGAGAATCAAGCTCACCATGTCGAGTGGGTCCTAGCCATTGACTCAAGCAAAATTACTTTGATCTTTGATGGTGTGATACAGTGGGAGAACTGACTTGGGCGTTTTGTATTTGATCGCAAATGTTGCGGATAGCAAGATTCGCAACCGACTTTTCTTGTATTCAATAAAGGAAAGGGTGAAAAGAACAGGAAAGACCTTTTGAGAATTTTTCTTGAGTTCTGGGGGTAGGTTATGAAAAGGGAAGGTGTTAACATCCTTTTCATCTGTAGTTATCTACGGGCTCTTAATTGCTAGCTCACTTTGAAATGCTTTATGTTTTTGTGTAAGTTTGAAAATGTTTGATTATTTTTGAAGATGGTAATTTTGTAATAATTCTCATATTGTTGAGAATGTATACAAAATGTTTATTTTTTGAAAATATTTTGAAAATGCCTTAGTGCGGAAATTTTGCAATGATTCTCGTATCGTTGAGAATGTATACAAAATGTTTGCTTTGAAAATATTCATTTGAAGATAGAGTATTTGAAAAGATGTTTATTTTTGAAAGTGTGAGGTGTGGAAATGGTTTTAGTTTGTGAGCAAGCAATTACGAGCAATCTACCTACTCAAAGAGTCTTTGTTCTTTTCCTCGTTTTCTTTATTGGATAAAAGAAAAGTCGATAGTGACTCTTGCTATCCGCAACATTTGTGATCAAATGCAAAACACCCAAGTCATCTCTCCCACCGTATCAAAGAACTGGCGACCTTTCTAGGTAGATTGCAGGGAATGTACCCTCATTTATGAAGACTACCCTGTGGGGATACTCTTTCTGAAGTAGCTCTGTGGGGATTTATGGATAACTTGAGTGTCATCCCAGGTCCTAGAATTTTGAGTAAATGCTTATTCATGTTCTTGTGCATATATTTGTTAACAATTAATCATGTTCATATGCATATGTTTATTTAATTTAGTCATTGGACGTTTTTTTTGCAAGAAAAACAGAAAAAAACAAAAAGTTTGGACTTTAAAGTATATTTGTATTCATAATTTTCCTATAAACAGGAGATTTTGTACAAAGAGACGGAAATCCTAGTAAGAGAAAGTCGTCACGAAATGAAAAGAGTATAAAGTGAAAAAAATTGTATATATAGAGCCATGTGGAAGTGATATCATTGGGTTCCAACTTTGCTATTGCCCTTATGTCTTCGAACATCTTGTCCCTTGTCACCGGAAGAAGTTGATTGAACCATTTGAGCTTGTGACTTCGGTAATAAAGTTTTCATGTAAGTGATCCAACACGACATAGTCGTACGCTTTTAATCCCTAATTTTTTCCTGGACCGCCCTTTCAGGTTTTCGGTCCACCGGGATACCCTTTTTTGCCCAAGCCGCCCTTTCAGGTTTTTGACTTGTCGGGTGTACAATCTTTTGTATATATCCCTAACTTTTGGCTGAACCCTTTTGGTTTGCCGGGATATCCTTATTTTTGCCTAGGTATGTTAACCTAGCGATTGATTCTTATGCATAGTATTTTTTTACTATGTCCGCGTTCACTGGGTGCAAGAAATCTTCCCCGTCCTTAGTGGTTAGCATCATAGCACCACCTGAGAATACTTTCTTGACAACAAATGGACCTTCAAAGGTGGGAGTCCATTTACCCCTGGGATCGCCTTGTGGTAGAATGATGTGCTTTATTACCAGGTCACCATCCTGGTATACCCGATGCTTGATCTTCTTGGTGAATGCCTTGATCATACATTTTTGATACATCTGACCATGACAGATAGCCGCCAACCTTTTTTCGTTAATCAAATTCAACTGATCCAACCTTGTTTGAATCCATTCGTCTTTGTCTAAGTCTTCTTCTTTCATAATCCTTAGAGAAGGAATCTGAACTTCGACGGGCGAGACAACTTCCATGCCATAAACCAAAGAGAAAGGGGTTGCCCCAGTTGATGTTTACGCTGAGGTACGATAGCCATGAAGAGGAAATGGTAAAATCTCATGCCATTCTTTGTAGGTTACCACCACCTTTTGCATAATCTTCTTTATATTTTTGTTGGCAGCTTCCATTGCGCCATTCATCTTGGGTCTATATGGAGAAGAGTTGTGATGCTTGATCTTGAACTGATTGCAGAGTTCAGTGATCATGGCGTTGTTGAGGTTGGTACCATTGTCAGAGATGATTCTCTTAGGGATGCCATAATGACAAATGAGGTTATGCTTGATGAACCGGGCCACGAATTTCTTCATAACTGAGGCAAATGAAGCTGCTTCAACCCACTTGGTAAAGTAGTCAATGGCGATAAGAATGAAACGATTTTGATTAGAGGTCGTAGGATTGATTTCTCCAATCATGTAAATGTCCCATATTGGAAATGGCCAAGGAGTAGTCATGACATTCAAAGGAATTTGAGGAACATGAACCTTATCAGCATAAATTTGACACTTATGGCAAGTCCTTGAGTGGTGGTGACAATCAGTTTCCATGGTCGACCAATAGTATCCAACTCTCAGAATCTTCTTGGCCATAGTATGTCCACTGGAGTGAGTACCAAATATGCCTTCGTGGATGTCCTCCATAACCTTTTCTGCTTCCTTCTTGTCCATACAAGAAGTCAGGGTTGAATCATGGTTGCGCCTGTACAAAATTTCGTTGCTCAGGAAGAACTTAGCTGAGAATATCCGCAGAAATTTCTTAACATTAATTGATTCCCCTTTAGGGTATTCTTGAGCTTCGAGATACCTTTTTACTTCGTGAAACCAAGGCTTCTCCTCTACTCCATCAGTATCAATCTCACAGTAATGTGCTGGTTCATCAAATCTTTCGATAGTAATTCGGGGAGCTTCGTTGTCCCATCTGACCTTGAACATAGAACACATGGAAGCTAAGGCATCTGCCAACTGATTTTCTTCCCTCGGGATATATTCAAAGGTAATCTCTTCAAAGTACGGATCAAGGTGAGCACAAGTTCTTTGTAAGGGATAAGATTTGGATGTTTTGTATCCCACTCTCCTTTAACTTGACTGATTACTAAAGTCGAGTCTCTATATACATTTAAGAATTTGATTCTTAGCTCAATAGCAGCCTTAAGACCCAAGATGCATGCTTCGTATTCGGCCACATTATTGGTAAAGTCGAAGAAAAGTCCGACAGTGAAAGGCATATGGCAACCTTCGGGGGAGATGATTACAACACCAATTCCATTACCAAGTGCATTGAAGCTCCATCAAAAACCATAGTCCATCGGGATCCTTGCTCAGGTCCTTCATACGGCCCAGACTTTTCACAATCCGTAATCAGCATGATATTCTCATCCAGGAATTCAAAGTTCATAGATTGGTAATCATCCACAACTTGATGAACCAAATGATCTGCCAACACACTTGCTTTGATTGCCTTTTGAGTAGTGTATTGGATGTCATATTCATTTAAGATCATTTTCCATTGGGCTATCCTTCTAGAGAGATATGGTTTCTCAAAGATGTACTTGACGGGGTCTATCTTAGAGATTAATAGAGTAGTATGAGTCAACATATACTATCTTATTCGGTGAGCAGCCCATGCCAAAGCACAAGTTTTCTCGAGCAGTGAATATCTTGTTTCACAGTCGGTAAACTTTTTGCTAAGTTAGTATATTGCATGCTCTTTTCGACCAGACTCGTTATGTTTTCCCAGCACATACCCCATTGAATTCTATGACACGGTTAAGTACATGATCATAGGTATTCCTTCAACTGGTGGCATCCGAATTAGGGGTTCTTGAAGGTATTCTTTGATTTTATCAAAAGCCATTTGACAGTCGTCGTTTCATATGACTATTTGATCTTTCTTTAGCAGCTTGAAAATTGGTTGACAAGTAGCAGTCAAGTGAGGCATGAATCGGGAAATGTAGTTTAGACGTCCCAAGAAACCTTTAACCTCCTTCTCAGTACAGGGAGTTTGCATTTATTGGATGGCTTTGACTTTAGCAAGATCGACTTTAATTCCTTTGCCACTAACGACGGAGCCTAGGATTTTTTCAGACCGTACCTAGAAGATGCATTTGTTGGGATTCAACCTCAGCTTATATTTCTTCATCCCTTCAAACAGCTTATGCAGATGGTCAAGGTGTTCTTCTTCAGTTTGGGATCTTGCTATCATGTTATCAACATAGACTTCTATCTCATGATGAATCATGTCATGAAATAAAGCCACCATAGCCTGTTGATAAGTTGCACCTGCGTTCTTCAGCTCAAAAGGCATGACCTTATAACTGAAGGTGCCCCACTGCGTGACAAAAGTAGTTTTCTCCATGTCTTCAAGCGCCATTTTGATTTGGTTATAACCCGAAAAGCCATCCACGAAGAAGAATACCTTATGTTGATCAGTGTTGTCAACCAAGACATCAATATGTTGTAGTGGAAAATCATCTTTGGGGCTTACCCTATTCAAATCCATGTAGTCCACACACATATGGACCTTACCATCTTTCTTCGGCATTGGAACAACATTTGAAACCCATTGGGGATACGACATCACTGCCAAGAAACCTACATCGAACTATTTCATTACCTCAACCTTGATCTTTTCAGACATATATGGATGCGTGCGGCGAATCTTTTGTTTGATCGGAGAACAACCCTCTTTCATTGGTAAACGATGGACCATGATATCCATATCGAGCCCTGGCATGTCTTCATATGACCAAGCAAATACCTCAATATAGTCGTGCAACATCTGAACCAATCTTCTCTTGACACTGTCTTCCAGGTTGGCGCCGATCTTGACTTCTTTCTTATCTGCCTCAGTACCCAAGTTTATCACTTCGACTGGTTCTTCGTGCGGTTGAATAACCTTTTCCTCTTGTATCAGGAGTCTGGAGAGTTCTCCAGGTATCTCACAATCTTCTTCACCTTCGTCTTCAGCTTCATGGATTGGATTTTCAAAGTCAATTGCAGAATTGTTGTCAACGAGATTCGAACTGGATGTGGATTTGTAAATGTGTATGTGTGCATGTAAGGTCACATTGCTATTTAAAAATGCAGTAAAGTAAAAGAAAGACAAGGAGCACAAAATTTAAATGCAAAATCGTCCAATGTTTTCATAAATGAGCATATGATATATGAAATGACAATCATTAACAAATGGACCATTGTGCCCCAGGCAAGGCACAAGGTTTAAAGTCATCATTTTAAACAGAAAATATACAGACAAACTTCTTAAAGAAATAAAAACAGGAAATAACAATTACTCCTTGGTAAAGGGGATTGAGATAAAGTCTTTGGCCTTCCAGTTGTTAAATCCACCGCCAGTAGTTGGGAATATCCAGTCATCCAAGTCACCATCACTATCAGTGTCTTCTAGAGCATTGACTTCATTGATGCTAATACGAAGGGGCAGTCTTCCAGCGTGAACACGACGAACCTCTTTCTGAGCCTTTGAAGTGAAACCCAATCCAAATTTGTCTGATTTGTAGGGAATATCAGGCAGTTGTCCCTAGATAGTAAAACCTCCATATTCTACCATAGCCCCTGCATCCTCTAGAGAGGCCATTCTAGGTGAATCCTTGGTAATCTTAGGAGTAGAAGGAGTAGCTTTAGCAACAACAATTGTCAGAGGGATTACTTCAAATGTATGATAAGGAATTTCAATGAACTCACCATCCATTTCAACATATTTGAAAGAATTCAAATGACTGACCATATATTATTTCTCTCCATAGACTTGACAACCTTCCCTTTCACCGGGTACTTTAGCTTTTGATGTAATGTAGAGGTAACTGCACCTGCCCCATGAATCCATGGGCGTCCAAGTAAGCAATAATAGGCCGGGCGGATATCCATTACATAAAATGTAGAGTTAAATACTTGAGATCCCACCTTGATCGGAAGATCAACCTCTCTGTGGACCATTCTTTTTGAACCATCGAAATCTCTTACCATAATATCGCTGGGTTTCAGCACCAGCCCATCACAATCTAGCCTATCCAAAGCACCTTTGGGTAAAACATTTAAGGAGAACCCAATATCTACCAACACATGTGCCAGAGTAGTGCCTTTGCATTCAATAGAGATGTGTAGAGCTTTATTATGATTCTTCCCTGTCGGAGTTAAATCTGCATCAGAAAATCCCAAGCCATTATCAGCAGTTAGGCTTGCAACACAATTCTCAAACTGATCCGTAGTGGTCTCTTGAGGTACATGGGCATTCTTCAGAAATTTCAACAAAGCTTAGGCATGTGCTTCAGAGCATAATAATAAGGACAACATGGATATCTTTTAGGGTGTCTTCCCCAGTTGTTCAACTATTTTGTAATCGCTTTTTCAGATGATCTTCAGAATTTCTTCCATCTCTTGTCTAGATGGGTCTTCAATTGTAACATCTTTAGATGGCGCCTCCATCTGGGCAGGCTCAGATACTTTTTCTTTACCTCGAGTATTGGCAGTTGTCCCAGCAACAGGAATGCGAATAGGTGTTGTTGTAGTTGTTAGAGGAGAGATCACCAGAGAGAAAACCCTTCTTGTCCTAGTGACCTTACTAGTTCTGGAAATGTTTGTAATTTCAAGATATTCATTTTCATTAATCCATGGCTCTTTCTTGACACCATGATAATAAACTTCTGCCCTATAGTTCTAGGGCACAACTTTTTTTGGAGGAATAGGGGACTGGCCCCAGTGTAGTGATGATTAAGGGAACCACTCTTGGCTCAACAGGAATCCTTATAGGGCCTTTGGAGGTGATCCTAATAGGAGTGTTGGAAATGGTGATTATGGAAACATCTTCAAGTCTCAATTATTGAGGTATATTTTCATGAAAATTCTTCATGGACGTAGTTTTCTGGAACAAAATTTCATGGCTACCAATCAGGCGTTGGATACCATTTTTCAGCCACATACAACCATTAGTTTTAGAAGCACAATGGTAATAATTTTCAATGCATCCCAGAAATAAATCGGCTCTTAACAGATTCTTCTTAACGGTCATCAAGGGAGTAGTCAAATCATTGATGGAGGAGACGTAGGAAACATCATTAAAAACATTAACACTTTTACCATGACTGGGCATGGATGCTAAAATCACATTAGGGGTTAGTGAAGGGTGAAACTCAATCACTTTGTTATCAATCAAATATTGGGTCTTGTTTCTCAACATCCAACAGTTGTTGGTGTCGTGGCCAGGACTAGTTGAATGATAGGCGCATTTCACGTTCAGATTATATTTGGGAGAGGCAGTATTAGGATTAGGATGAGGATCTTGAAGCGTCACCAAATATACCTTCGACAGATGTTGTAAAGCTTGAGATAATGGCATGTTAATTCTATTGAATTGCCTCCTCGTGGCATCTGGCCTTTGTTGCTTATTTGATTGTTGTGGTCATTTAACTGTGGTCGGGTTTGAAATTAATACTGCTCCTATCGACTGATGACTATCATTCTTGATACGGCTCCTTTATCCATAATCATCATTAGTTTATTTATTACCAACAAATAGTTTCTTTACAGAAGTAGAGGTTGAGGCCATTGGGATCTTCCCACTTTTGATTCCACTTTCAACTTGATCACCAGTCAAAATTAGCTCAGTGAACCCTGGCAAAGAACTACCAATCAACAAATTGAAGAATGGACCAGTCAAGGTGCCCATGAACATGTCCACCAATTATCTGTTAGTCAAAAGGGGTTGCACCATTCCATCTAGGTCCCTCTACTTTTAAGCATACTCTTTAAAGCATTCGCTTGAGCCCATAGTCATATTCTGCAACTGCATGCGAGTTGGTGTAAGGTCAGTATTGTATTAGTATTGTTTGTAGAAGGAAGCAACCAGATCTTCCCATGTGTGGATATTAGTCCCGTCAAGTTGATAGAACCATTCAAAATGTGTTCCAAATAAGCTTTCTTGGAAGAAATGGACCCATAACTTCCTACCGGCGGTGTGCGGTAGAATCTTGCGGACATAAGAACTCAGATGCATCTTGGGAGAGGAGACCCCATCGTATTTGGCAAAGATAGGGACCTTGAATTTATGAGGAATGACCACCCTAGGGACCTAACCTAAGTCTCCAAAGTCCAAACCATGCATTGTTTATATCTCCACAGCCTTAAGTCGGTCTTCCAGTTGTTTGTATTTGTCATCTGTCGGTAGGTACTACTCATTTGAGTAGTCTTTGTCCTCATATATCTAGTTATTTCAACCCCTAACCCTGGTGTTTCTAACTTCCTCTTCTTAATTGTATTCTTCCTCAGAATATGCCTCTTCTATTTGAGCCAGCCGAGCGGGCCCCTTGAACCTTCTTCCCATGTTGAGGATAACAACCTATTTCTTTGTCTTATTTTTGGTGGCAAGTAGTGCCATCACTTCTTGTTGTCCTTTAGCTAAGTTGAGGAGAGTCTCTTGGAATTGTGTGTGTTGAGTCTGCAGATCTTTGACGGTTTGCTCTAGAGCCATCTTATACTGAAATAAACAGTAAAAGGATAAGGAAACCTGTATCGAAAAACCTGCTTATGATATGATGCATGCTATGTAGATGCAATGTTTTCAAGGATCTCAGGAGATTTAAAATTTCTAGCCAAACAGGAAACAAAAACAACAATTGCATTAATAAGTTTAAGAGTTACAATTTCCCCTTGGGCTTATAATAGGAAAGCAAAAAGGTGTCAAAGAGACAACAAAATGAACTCCTAAAACAAAAGACTCAAGTCTCCCATGTGCGTTTCCTCTTTGTGTCGAGGTAGGCATTCAGGCTTTGCTCCTCGTGAAGTTGCTTGGTGAGCTCTAACACTTTCTTCTTTCTTGCATAGAATCGAGATTCAAAGGTGTCTCCTTCCCCCTTGAGTTGAATCAAAGATCTCTGCAACTCTTTGAGGTCGGTAGGCATGTCAAGATGGAGAATGTTATAAGGAATATCCCCTTTGGAAACAGGCTCCACAACTATTGGTATGATAGCTGGATATGGCATCATGAGGATTTGAGCGCAATCTAGCACCCATTTGAGATAAGGATCCAAAGGAATAGAGTTATTAGGCCCCAAAGTCTTGCTATCAACCCTGTTTACCATGCTCTAAGCTCGAACAAACTTTTGACGATAACCTTGGACATCGTTCTTGTAGTCGAATATAATACTCTGGATAAGCACGTCATGCGGACCATTTCTTTGAGCGTAACCAAATTGTCATATAGCCAGAGAAGGGTTATAAGTATTACCTCCCCTAATGCCCAAGAGTGGGACATTAGGGAACACCCCACAACAGTCGATGATAGTAACTTCCTCTTTAGATCAATAGCACCAATAGATATCTGAATAAGAGAGCGACATCATCTTTTGAGACCATGTTAGGCCTTGTTCATTCTTCAATACTAACCGGGGAAGGTGCGAAATAAACCACCTAGATAGCAACGATATGCAACATATAAGATCTCCTCTCTTCTTCATGGTGCGAGTGTGGAGAGTATGCAAAATGTCTCCGAGCAAAGTAGGTACAGGGTTACCAGAAAGGAAGATCTTGACAGCATTCACATATATGAGTTAGTCTGGATTAGGGAACAATACTAACCCATATATTATAAGAGCCAAGACCTCTTCAAAAGCTTGCAAATCCAAAGCATCCTAAAACAGCCGAGCCTTCTCTAATAGAAACTTAGCTAGAAAACCCCCGACTCCACTCCTTATTTCCCAATTAGCTACAATGTCAGTTGTAATACAGTGGGAGAACTGACTCGGGTATTTTGCATTTGATTGCAATTGTTGCGGATAGAAAGAGTCGCCACCGACTTTTCTTTTATCCAACAAAGGAAAGGGTGAAAAGAAGAGGAAAGACCTTTAGAGATGTTTTCTTGAGTTCGAGGGGTAGGTTATGAAAAGGGAAGGTATTAGCACCCTTTTCATCCGTACTTATCCATGGGCTCTTAGTTGTTTGCTAGATCACTTGCTTTGTTTGAAAATGTGCTTATGGTGTGGGTTTGAAAATATTTTGAAAACATCTTTGTAATGATTCTCGTCTCTATAAGAATGCGTACAAAGTGTTGGTTTTGAAAATAATTCAAAGAAGTGTTTGTGGAAGATGTTTTTTTGAAAGTGATTTTGAAAAGTGTCTTTGTAATGATTATCGTCTCTATAAGAATGCATACAAAGAGTTTTAACTTTTGCAAAATGTTTCAATTGACGATGTTGGTGTAAAAAATTTTTTTTAGTTGTGAGCAAGCAAGAAACTACGATCATCCCACCTACTCAAAAGGTTTAATGTTCTTTTCCTCCTCTTTTGGATGTTGCTATCTTAACATTGATTGATAAGAAGCCCCATCGTCGGATGTGAAGGGATGGGCGTGGGTCGTTATATAGTCATAGAGGGAAACCTATAAGACATTTTAGCAATTTCGTATAGGGACTAGATCGTTTACCGAAGGCAACATCGAAGGACATCGAGGGACTACGATCTTTTATAGAGGGTCTTTTCTAAAACGCCCATATTCGAGGGACATGACTATTTTCCGAGGCAACAAGTGAGATTACCCTAGAGGCGCATGTGTTTGAATAAGGTGTTTGATTTGCATGCATTTTTGTCTTTGATTAGGGTGGTCTACTTGTTGGTTTTATCTTTCCATACACCCTAATTAATAAAATTTATGAAAGCAATAAAAATGTGGAAAGTAAAGGTTCTACGCTATTACAACCATATTGAACAACAAAAAAATGTAAAAACAAAACAAAATAAAAGAATGGAAAACAAGTTCTTCGATCTAGGAAGTAAGCGCCATTCATTCAACTCTTCTTGGCTTCTTTCGATTGGGCCTGGAAGTCAGTACGAGTATGCACTCTTTGATTCACCCTTTTTATGCTTATTTCGATTGGACTTGCAAAGCAGTATGAGTATGTATCCTTTGATCACACCCTTTTTCTGCTTCCTTTCATTTGAGGTTAGATAGCAGCATGGGGCAAAGCCTAAAGCTTCGATTCACACATCCTTCTACCTGTTCTCTTTCATTTGGGTTTAAATAGCAGTATGGGTTAAGGCCATGCTAATATGGTTTCATGGCCAGGTTAGTTCTTAAAATATGTTTGATAATCAAAGAAAACAAGCCAAATTATTAGCAATGAAAAAAAACAGTGAAGGTGGAAACGAAAACAAACCAAAGGGTAGTGATGATGCTTGAAACGAAAGATTTAAGGTTAAGAGGACTTACCTTGCATGAAGCTGGAATGTGTATTTGGACTTAAGTTGCAGCCCTGGATGTTCTTGGATTCGAAGGGAAGAAACAAGTGTTACGTTTCTAGTGTTGAATTCGAAAGAAGGAAACAAGTGTTGGGTTAGTGTTTCCCTGGGTTCTGAATTCGAAGGGAAGAGAAAAGTTTTATGTTTCTAGTGCTGGATTTGAAAGAAGGAAACAAGTGTTGGGTTGGTGTTTCCCTGGATTCTGGATTCGAAGGGAAGAAACAAGTGTGGTGTTTCTTTTGATTCTGGGTTTGAGTGTGTTAAGTGTTTTAGAGTTTTAAGAGTTTGAGATTTTTTTGATGATTCTTTCCTCACCACCCAAAATATGTTTCAGCTTGCAAATGGTTTCTCTATTTATAGAGAAAAGGTTAGAGATGTTGGAGTAACCAGGTTTGTAGGATAACAAACCATGGTTTGGTTGAAAACAAAAACAAGTTTGTTCCCTTTTTATTGTTCCCAAGTTTCAAGTACAAATGGGGCCTATTGTCTGTTGGGGGCAGGAGATTTGACTTATGCTTTTGACATTGCTTATGTTCAGACAAAAATCAGATTGGGAGCTAACATTGTGATTAAAGTACTCTTTATTAAAAAAGGGTATGTAGCTTTTGGCCATTTCATCCAAGAATTGTATTATCCAGTGGATAAAGCTTCGAATCTTTGTGTAATGTATCACAAATTTGTTTAAGCCTCTGATTATGTAAAGATTTGGAAGTAACATAGCCTGACAAGTTAGGTTTGGTGGATAAGGCTATGACATTTGTTCTTCAACCATTCTTGCTCGAAGGGTTCAGAATTGGAATCGAGTATGTGGCTTTGAAGGAAACCAATACTCCAATCGAAGTTTTGCATGAAGGTAGCACCTTCCCAATCGAAGCTTGCGTGCAGGTAGCCTTTGCCTAAACAAAAGCTTGCATGAAGAGCCACTGTCCAATCGAAACTTGCCTGCAAGAGGTCACATGGCCAAACGAAGGATGTATACCAATCTTGCACAAAGAAACTAAATGTTCAAATGAAGCAGGAATCAAGCTTTCCTAAAAGAAATGCAATGCCCAATCAAAGCAGGAATCAAACTTGCTCAAAAGAAGTCCAATTCCCAATTGAATCAGGAATCAAGCTCACTCAAAAGAATTCCTATGCCCAATCGAAGCTTGCATGAAGGTAGTTATCAAGACAAACCTGCAAGAGGCCCTTTATCAATTGAAGCTTGCATGCAGGTAACCATTGCATTGTGAATCAAAGCAAAACTACAGGATACCATTGCTCTCTAAATCGAAGTTATCATGTAGAAGGCCATATGCCCAAATGAAACTTGTAGACCAAAGCTTTCTCGAAAATCCAAATTCCCAATCAAAGGATGTAAATCAAGCTAGCTCGAAGAAAGCAACAATGTCCAATTGAAGGATATAAACCAAGTTCGCATCGAAGGAAGCCAAATGCTCAATCAAAGCTTGTGGACCAAATCTTTCTCGAAGGAAGCAACAATGTCCAATTGAAGGATGTAAACCAAGCTTGCATCGAAGGAAGCCAAATGCTCGATCGAAGCTTTTGGATCGAAGCATACTTTCTCTTCTTTAATTTAATGATTGAGAGCCCAATTGTACTTGAGCAATCTTGAACTTTAGTTTTGAGTCATCAGTGCTGAGGAAGTATCTTGAGCTGATCAAACCTTGTGCAGTTTT
Source organism: Vicia faba (assembly GCA_948472305.1). Classification (NCBI taxonomy): domain Eukaryota; kingdom Viridiplantae; phylum Streptophyta; class Magnoliopsida; order Fabales; family Fabaceae; genus Vicia; species Vicia faba. The sequence continues at coordinate 980,062,528 of OX451735.1, forward strand.
GACACAATAGAAATCTTGTGAGAATATTTTTGAGAAATGAGAGGGAAAATTTTGGGGTACAACAGCTGCCCCTGTTTAATCTTCTTAAACCTGAATAATTAGATTGGCGAGTCCGTCATTCGTGACTTGAAGGTGGAAGATGATTGAACACTAGAGTGCCCAGAAATTTGCACTCGATGATGTGGTTGATTATGTATGGAATGGGCTTAAAGATACCAGTTGGAGAGATGATGGATAGTTGTCTGAGATGGGCTTATAGATGCCATCCAAAGGTGATTGTTGATAGAAATTAAACCAAGTCTAAGCTTGATTGCAATGTATAACGAAGGAATCTGATGACTACGACTTCAACAAGTAATAAAGGAATCTTTGACGACTACTAATTCAACCGGCAATGAAAGAATCTTTGACGACTACTACTTCAGCAGATAATAAAGGAATCTGGACGACTACTAATCCAAAAGGTAACGAAGGAATCTGGACGACGGTTACTCCAAAAGGCAGTGAAGGAATCTTTGACGGATGCTACTCCAAAAGGTAATGAAGGAATCTTTGAAGACTGCTACTCCAAAAGGTAATGAAGGAATATTTGATGACTACTAATCCAAAAGGTAATGAAGGAATCGGGACGACTACTACTCCAAGAGGTAACGAAGGAATCTTTGACGACTGCTCTTCCAAAAGGTAATGAAGGAATCTTTGACGACTTCTACTCCAAAAGGTAATGAAGGAATCTTTGACGACTGCTACTCCAAAAGGTAATGAAGGAATCTTTGACGACTTCTACTCCAAAAGGTAATGAAGGAATATTTTACGGCTGCTACTTCAAAAGGTAATGAAGGAATCTTTGACGACTACTACTTCAGAAGGTAATGAAGGAATCTTTGACGACTTCTACTCCAAAAGGTAATGAAGGAATCTTTGACGACTACTACTCCAGAAGGTAATGAAGGAATCTTTGACGACTGCTACTCCAAAAGGTAATGAAGGAATCCTGGACGACTGCTACTCCAAAAGGTAATGAAGGAATCTTTGACGACTGCTACTCCAAAAGGTAATGAAGGAATCTGGGACGACTACTACTCCAAAAGGTAATGAAGGAATCTTTGACGACTACTGCTCCAAAAGGTAATGAAAAAAATCCAATCTTGATTTTGTCTTGGAGAAGTTTAGAGATAGTTAATGACGCTTATCTTTTGATTGATCTTTTACTGACAAGGTAAAGAGTTAGTTTTATGCAATGTCATGATGTATGCATTGCGTAATGATGTTCTAAAAAAACGAGATTTCTGCTTTATGTATTTTGTATGCATATGCTATGAATGTTGTTGAAATGTATCTTTGTCTTGGAAAATAAATCCTTGACAAATGTTGGGGAGCTTTTGGGAAGTTAAATCCCGGACTGCTGTTGGGGATTAAGAGTATACACCTCTCCAGACCTTGTTTTAGAATGTTGCTGCTGGGGATTCCTGTTTTGTTGTTTGAGGAGAACTCCGCTGGGAAATGTTGATTTTACTTGAGAAGAAAACTCTGTGGAGAGTGCTGATTCTTGCTTGGGGAAAGGAGTTTAGGAGTTTTAGTTGTCTGTTTCTCTACTGGAGAGTTATCTCTTGATCAGAGAGAAAGGAAGTTAACAACTTGTCGAGGATAAAGAAGTTAATTGTTATCTGGTTTGGTTTCCAGGCTTTGCAGTAACTTACTGGGGATTGTAGAAAAGTCTACTAGGGAAGAGGGGTTGTGGTCCCTTGATTTGTGATAGTCTGAGAGGCAAATTCAAGCCGGGGAATCTTACCGTCTGTTGGGGAAATAAACCCTATTGCCAATCTGCTAGAGAGGTGTCTTCTTTTGGCAGAACTTCTCGAGGATTCTCGAGATCAACTCAGCTGGGGAGAGGTTTTCCGGAGATTGAAACTCTGGTTGTGGATTGTGTGGATCCAACTTCATAGGGATATCCATGAATTTGGCCTTGTGGGTTTGTACCCTTATCTGTGAAGATTATCCCGTGGGGACTTGATTGGGGATCATCCTATAAAAAGGACTTTGTGGGAATTTGTCATTGTCCCTAGTAATAAGTGTTGTAGTATTGCCAGAAAATGTTTGCTTGATCGTATGTGACCCTTTGCTAGAATTCATGCTCAATGCCCCAAGTGATTTAGATGGAGATCTGCCCCTGATTATTCAGCACTTCTTAAGAGATTTCTTGGAATCTTGCCTCGACTGCCGCAGATGAGTTGGATAGTGACATGTCATGCCCCCTTGTTTATTTTTTCATTGGAAGCGTCTTCCAATTTGAAGTAATTTTGTTTCTTGAGAGAATTTTCGTTCATTGGATATTTGTTGTGTGAATTTCTCTGATGTCAAACAAATAGCCCTATGCAAATAAGTGGTATTCAAACAATCCAAAGTATATGCTTGTCTTGAATTTTTGAGAATGCAGTTTTAACAAATAAAATGTTTTGCAAGAGTATGAATTCAACTCAGGATTTGTAGTAAGCCTTACAGGAGTCAGGATACCTTTTGTAACAGTATGCTTTCGAACTAACCCGTTCTTTAATTAGGACTATTAAAGGGTTGTAGCATGGTCTGGTTCACGGTTTAAAAAAAAAGGATAAGGCTCAAAGTGTATTTTTACCCAACCCGTTCTTCATAATATTCTCCAATCCTAAACTTAGTTAATTGTGACTTTTTGAATTCCAATTGAAGTTTTGGTGATGGTTCAAATATTGGAATTTATTTGAGAAGACAGTCGATTTTTCAACATTATTCATGTTGTCGAGGATTTGTAGTGACCTCTTTTGGTTTATTTTGCATGAATGTTCTTGTTTTGAGATTACAGTCAGCAGGATCCCCCTGGTTTTTCTTAAGTCTCCTTTGTAGGTTTTGACTCAATGGGCTTTTTTCTTTGGAGAGGTAATGACTTCCTAGTTTATGGGATAAACCATCACCATCTTTTGATTTAGAAGGATGTTTTTGACGTCACTCATTGTGTATGAACTGAGAGCTTGCGATTTAATGCGCATTTGAAATAATTGAGAAACTACCCTGCCCCAGGTTCTGATTAAAGGTTTTAATTTGTGTGAAAAAGAAAACTCTTACTTCTTTGGGTCAAAGGGGTCGACTAGGGATTATCTTCCTTATGATTCCAGTGTTTAGGGTTTGAAAGAAATGCCTGTACATTGTCAGCAAGGTCTATTCAAAAGCATATTGTATGTGAATACGACATTGTTTTCGTCATCCTCCCTCTAAAGGCTTACAACATTTAAACAAGAGTTGAATATCGTAAAGGGAGTAAAAGAACAGTTAAATATAGTGAAAATGAATGAATTAATTTAAGGCAAACATATGCAATGCATTAATGAGAATAATCAAAGTCTGACATAAGGACAAATGTTTAAGCGAACAAAGAAATTACAATTGAAAATTCAAAATGAACTGGACGTTCTCAATGGTTTGGCATGGGAGTTGTGATCACGTTGGAGGTCTCAAGAGGACCAAATTCAATCTCCTTGGCATCAATCATGTTTTGAATCTTGTATTTCAATGCCCAATAATCGTTAGTATCATACCCATGACTGCCGGAATGATAGGCACATATTACATCAGGATTGTAGTTAGGAGAAGAAGTTTTGGGGTTTGGATGAGGTCCTATCGACGTAAGAAGATTCATCCCCAACATGTGTTACAAAGCTTGAGATAATGGCATGTCAATTTTGGTAAACTGTCTTTTGGGCTCGTCTTGCCTTTGCTAATTTCCCTATTAATGTTGGCGAGGTTGTTGTTGAACTCATGATATAGTAGCAATTTGGAAAGGTCTACTCTCCACCAAGCCAACTTCTTGTCTCATCGGAGGCTGATTAATGACTCGATCCCCAATTCTAGTTCTTTGCCCCATATGGTTGCATCCTTCTTAATGAAGCTTGTTGGCGAGGGCCCTCAGCTCTTCTTGTCCTTGAGCCAAGTTTTGGATAAGAGCCATCTGGCCCACCATCTATCCCATAATCTGGATCTTCATTGTGGCTATCTCAGTTTGTAGCCGTTCCAACTGGTCATCCTTGTTGTCCTCAGGATTCTTCATGGTCATGCCCCTAGTGAGAAGTGCTTTCACTTCTTCTTTCCCCTTGGATAGGTCCAAGAACATTTCTTGAAGTTGAGCATTTCGAGTCTGAATGTCCTTGATAGTCTATTCTAGAGCCATCTCTACTGAAATAAACAGTAAGCAGATAAGAAACCCGCGTGGAGAAAAACCCGTCATGATATGATGCATGGTATATGGATGCAATATTTTCAAGGGTCTCGCGGGGTAAACACAAGAAGATGTTAGAAGTTGAATTTTGATCACCACTTTGATTGGATAACTTTGTATCGGTGGATGTCCTTGCACGGGAATCAAACTCACCGTGTCAAGTGGGTCATAGCCCTTGATTTTGGTCTTTGACAGCATTTGATTAGAGGAGAACGAATCCTCTTGCCCCTTGATAGGCGTCTGGTTCAACATGACCCTACATCATAGGCCCTTGAGATCCTTGAAATAGTTATTGAAAATGCTATGGTATGATGTCATTATGTTATGTACAAGTATGCAAAGCAAGCAAGTCTTTATGTATAAATAATCATATACACACAAAGCAGACAAGTCCTTAGGTTTAGGCTTGCATGAAGTTTTATAGGTAAGTACCCTCTTGAAGTTTAGTCGGCTTAACCTGTCTTAGAAAGTAACCAGGTTCTAGGGGATCTCAATATCACTGACCTTTCTTTTAAGCATTGTCTCAACATAATCAATCTTTTCTTGCAGCCGAGATATCCCAAAAGTCCAATCTCAATGAGTGTAGCATTGAGTATCAACCAATCTTAAGCTTTACACCAAAGTCGGATATCTCACTACTTCCTAATGGCCAAGTCGTTCAATTAAGATTCTAAGGTCAGTTAGTGCTTTATGACGCTGCTCACCGGCCCCGTATTATCCTCGATTCAACACAAGGGATACCAGTACCAACAAATGTGGCACACTAACATAGCCATTGCTTCAACCATATCGGTCTATGTCATACAATTTCCATAATCTATTGCTACTTACCTAAAAGGTTCCCCAGATCTGGGTGGAGGATCAAAAACAAAGCCCAAACAAGGAACCATAATGTAAAGCATGCAAGTCAAAAAAGGAAAGCAAGTAAAGGTGATCTAGCCCTAAGGTAACCCCACTTTTAAGTTTATATTCCCCAGCAGATTCTCCAGTTCTGTAATACGGTGGACGAACTGACTTGGGTGTTTTGTGTTTGATTGCAATTGTTGCGTGTTGTCCTCAAAAAATTTACTCTCACGTTTCCCAAGGTTTTTTCTCTTACATGGGTGGTTACAAACAATTTCCTAAAGAAAATGAAATTTTTTAATGTTAGCAAAGTGTCTTTCGATTTCCAATTCAGCAATGTCCTGCGATTGGCATCTGAACAGGGTACTTTGATTGGCATCTGAGCAAGCTTCGATTGGGTGATGAACTTCCTTTGATGCAATCCTGATTCACAAGCTTTGATTGGATGTTGGGCCCCTTTCAATCAAGTTCAAATCACAAGGCTTCAATTGTGCATTGGTTGCTTTAGGCTTGCCTTTTATTCACAAGGAAAGAACTTCCACCATGCCTACTTCGATTCACAAAATAGTAGTCCCCTGAAGACAAGCTTTGATTGGACATCTAAAAGACACACTTAAGCAAGCTTTGGTCTACAAGTATCATTCCAGCAGAGCCTTCTCTGTGCTTTCCTTCAAAGCATAAGGCACATACCCCCTCTTCAACTTGCCTTCAGCGCACTAGGCAAGACTTCTTCATATTTTCCTTCAGCGCACAAAGCAAGAATCCCCTACAAGATTGTTTCGATTCACCAGTAGTGAACTCCTGCATACCGGCTTTGATAAGGCGCTGAGTATCCTTCGATCAACCTTAGCTCACAAAACTCCCACTGGGAAAAAGGCCCCTTCAGCTTGTCATCAACACATGTATGCCTCTTCATGCTTGTATTTGGTCTACTAGGCAAAAAAAACTTCCTCATGCTTGCCTTGGTGTCACAAGGCAAAGACCCACCAGCTTGCCTTTGATCTACAAGGCAAAAGTCCCTTTTACTGGTTTTCGATTCACAAGACAAGGGTTGGCCTCAGACATCCTTCGATTCATAAAGCAAAGGCTCCTCTTCAGCTTGCCTTCAACATACAAGGCCAAGACTCTTTCAGATTTGCCTTCGATCCACCAGGAAAAAAGCTTCCTTCGACTCACCAGGCATTGGCTACCTTTGTGCCAGCTTCTCCTAGGAAATGGCCTCTTTTACGCTTGCTTTGACCTGCCACGTGCTATAATCCACAAGGCATGGGCTGCCTTTGTGCCAACTTTGACTGGGAAATGGTCCCCTTTGAAACAGTTGCACATACTTCAACATGCATGATAGTCCCTTCGAAGGCGCATCCATGTGGTCCCTTCGAATAAGCATTCATTGGTCCATTCAAATAGACACATGATTATTGAAAAACAAGTTTTCTTTGTGATGGGTCTTGCATGTGGCCAGGCCCAGGCCTCTTGTGCAATGGCACTCGAAGGTGGTGACAAAGAAGGTTTTCAATTGACCAGATTGAAGTTTTCATTTGAGTTGTTTGAATCAAGCAGCTAGCTGAGTAGGGGCTCAATTAAAGAGGCCCAGATGATGAGACTTGAGCCATTCGAAGGACACCCCTTGGTGGCCCATTTGAAGAGGGCACAAGGCATACAAATGGACTATTTGAAAGACATCCAAAAGACCCATTCGAAGGATGTACAAGAGGTCCAATCGAAGGGCAAGGACTGAAGGCATTCGAAATCCATTGATGTCCACATTCATTCAAATTCAAAAAAGAGACAAGAATTCCTTACCTTTGGCCAAGTTTCAAATATTTGTTTATGGCTCTTAAAGAGCATTATTGAGCATGCTTATTTCCCTCCTACCTTGTCCCCTCCATCTGCTCTATATAACGGTAGAATTTGCAAGCCTCAAAGGGGAGACACAGCCTAGAAAGAACCACGCGAAAACTACCTTGAAGAACCATACAAAATTTCACAAAAAAAACCAAAAGTTGTCAAAACTTACAGCATACGATCCAGTTGCTCCAAGGAAAAACCAATCCTCATATTTTATGTCTGAAGGTTCCAGTGAGCCATCCATACTCCTAGCTTTCTCTCAAACACCCCATAACATCCCACGTAGTTTAGGTTTTGGTAAGAATCACATCTTTCATTCTATACAGTTTCAATTGATACTAACCTGTGGAATCAATTCATACACATCATTTGAGCATGATTAACATGTTACATGCAAGATTTTATGTAGGAATTAGATTGCACCATTGTTAGGGCATAAGGATTTGTTTTCTTTGTATCTCTGAGCACATATACATTCGAGCCAAACGGCCACCACTAAATTCACAGACCCCAATTTAGGGAAGTATCCTAAAGCTTTTGCCACGAATCTCTTTTTTTTTGCAGGTTCACGATTTTTTTTTGGTCGGAGAGGATGACCGGAGTTTGATTCCGACATCCATGAAACAAGTTGACTCTAGCAAGGGGCATGCGTGGCATTTTGTTGCATCATGGTTGGTCCATTCAAATTTGATTGGGCGCATGTTTGGGAAAAAATGAAGATAATAACTGATTACATATATAATATTATCATTACCTTGTACTAACGAATGAACAGACTTGACCTAGTAGTAAAACATGAGTGTATGAAGCTTATAAACCTGGGTATGATCCCCAGGTTTTGCATTTTTCTCATATTTTCCTTTCAGATCCAGTGTTAGACAGATACATGCGTGCTTTATAGGCCTCCACATCTGGGCCAATGAACATCAACAGGCTAAAGATCCAATACCCCTGGGATATTAGCCCATCATGCACCCTCATGGGTCAACACCATATTATCAAGTGTGGCATGTGCTTTTCATCTTCTGGGCCTAGCAATTTCAGTTCATACACCCCCTATTTGTTTATAACATCTGGCCTATTTGTTTTTTTTTTTTTTATTATTTTTTTTATTGTTTACTTTCTTTTAATCTTTTTTTAGAATAATATAAAATCAAAAATCATAAAAAATAATAGACTTAGGATTTTTTCAATTAGTTTAATTTTTCATAATTTAATTTATTTGATTATTTTGACTTTATTTTATCAATTTAAAATCAATTAGTAATAGGTCATTTAATCCAAATATTTTCTTAATAAAAATCCAAAAACATTAGAATTAGGTTAATTTCATTTAATATTCATTTTCTTAATTAATTTTAGATTTAGTTTAATCTTTTTTCTTAATAAAAAATAAGCAAAAACAACAAAAAAAGATTTTCCTGTTTATTTAGAAATTTTTAGACGTATCTTTCTCAATTCGCACGCATTCAATTTTTCTTTTCTATTATTCTTTTTTTCATATTTTATGTATCTCCTTATGGCATGTAATAGATAATTAAGTAGGACTTTATCACTTTCTTTATTTTTCTCCCATGTAAATACCCCCTCCCCAAAATATTATAATAGCGTAGGATTTAAATTTCCACACTTTAAATTTCTGCAAAATATTAATTGTTAGTAATTAGGCTTGTATGGAAAGACTAATAACAAAACGCTAGCAAACTTAACACAAGACTAAAGTAACTGAACATAACACACGGTGCACATATACACCTCTAGGATACCCCATTTTGGTTTCCCTAAAAAAATGGTCACAATTATCGAAACGTGAGAAATTTTATAGGCTGTCCTCTAGTTTGAAAAATCACAAGTCCCTCGATGATCCTGTCGATGTTGCCTCGGTTAAAAGTGATCTTAGAACTTTAGGACAATTACTAAAATTCCTTTCCAAGTTGCCTTGGTGACCGTAACATCCCTTCAAATATCCATCAAACATCCAATGATAGGGCTACCTACTCACTAATAGTAGGATAACACTCTCTAAAGGATAGGAGGAAAAGAACTACCTTTTCGAGTACAAGTAGATAGCGGTTAGATGCTTGCTCAAGTAAAACAAATTTTCACACTTACACATAAACATTTCAAAACACTTTCAAAAACATTCGCTTTGTCAACACTCTTGAGGACTGGTACAAGGGTTATCACAAAGCGAATCGCCGCACTAAGGCATTTCAAAACATTTTTCAAAACACGGGTTAGCATCTAAGAACCCGTAGACAACTACTGATGGAAAGGGTGCTAACACCTTCCCTTTCCATAATCTACCCCTTACTCAGAAAACTCTCGAAAAGTTTTTTTTCTGTTCTTTTCACCCTTTCCTTAATTTGGATAAAAGAAAAGTCGGTGGCGACTCTTGCTTACCGCAACATTTGCGAACACAAACATAAAACCAGTATTAACAGTCGGTTTTGCCACCGTATCATAGAATTGACGACTTTGTTAGGGATATCTAATAAAAAGTGGGGTTACCTTAGAGTTAGTTCATTATTTAACTGCTTTTGTATGCTTTGTCTGCTTTACTTTTGAGGGCTTGTTTGGGTTGTTACTATAGATCCTACACTCAGATCTGAGACACCTTTTAGGTAAGTAGCAATAGATCATGCGAACTGTGCAGGGTATAGTGACACGGATGAAGCGATAGCTACGTTGATGTGACACTTTGGTTGGTACTGGTAGCCATTGAGTAGTCAAGGAGAATACAGAGTCGTTGCGTGGTGTCATGAAGCATCAACTGACCTTAGAACCTTTAATTGAACAACTTGGACATTAGGAAGTAGTGAGATAGCCGTCTTTGGTGTAGTCTTAAGTCGATTGATACTCGATACTACACTCATTGAGATTTGACTCCCGAGTTTTATTTGGTGGCAAGTCAGTTGTCGATCGAAATGAAACTTGTGGGAAAAATCAGTGATATAGAGATCCCTTAGAACCTGGTTATTATTACTAGGACAAGTTGAGCCAACTAAACTTCAAGAGGGTACTTACCTACAAACCCCATGTAAGCCTAAACCTAAGGTTGCTTGTGTGACTTGTTTGCTTTCAACTTGAACTACTTGCAGGGTTTTTATTATCTAACAACATGATTTACTTGCAGGATTTGTTTATAGTCATTATCCAATAACTTGGATTTCTTGCATGGTTTACTTGCTTACGCCACCTTACACTTTTGCTTGATGCATATAATACATATCATAACATCATACCATAACATATCCTTAACCATTTCAAGGGTCTCAAGGGTATGTGATGCAGGTTATGATAAAGAAAATGTTTAGCAAGGGTCAAGGTGATTTATTTTCCTCTAACCAAATGCCTCCAAAAGACTTAAACACGACAACTTGAGTCAGGGGCTATGACCCACTCGACATGGTGAGCTTAACTCTCGTAGAAGGACCTTCAACGATACAAAGTTCTTCAATCAAAGCTGAAAAATTCAACTTCTGACATTTTCTTGTTTAACCCATGAGATCCTTGAAAAAATTTACGCATCATGCATGTCATTACATAACAGGTCTTTCAGTACAGGTCTCTCATGTTCTCGCTGTTTATTTCAGCAAGGGAAATGGCTCTCAAATAGAAAAACAGAGATCTCCAAACTCAAGAGTCTCAGTTCATAGAAATGTTCCTCAACCTATCCAAGGGGCAAGAAGAATTGAAAGCACTCCTCAACGGGAACTTGACCAAGAAACATCCTGACAACAATAAGGATGACCAGTTGAAACAACTACAAGCTGAAATGGAAGCAATGAGAATCCAGATGCTAGGGAAATGGCTCTTATCCAAAGTTTAGCTCAGGAACAAGAAGAGTTGAGACTTCTCATCAGCAAGCTTCATTAAGATGGATGCAATCATATGGAGAAAACAACGAGAATTGGGGATCGAGTCTTTGATCAGCCTCCGCTGAAACAAGAGGATTTGGTTGAAAAAACACCTTGTAAAACGACTGTTGCGCCAAGGGTCCAACACAATTTCGCCAACCACAACGGGGTAATCACCAAAGGCAAGACAAGCCCAAGGGGAAGTTTACCAAAATAAACATACCATTGTCTTAGGCATTATAACATATGTTGAGGATGAATTTGGTTACGTTGATAAGACCTCATCCAAACCCCAAAACTTCTTCCCCTAACTATAATATGGATGCAATATGTGCCTACCATTTTAATAGTCCTGGACATGATACAAATGGCTGTTGGGCATTGAAAAATAAGATACATGACTTGATCAACAAAGGAGTGCTGAGGTTCACACAAGATGGCTAGACTGAATTTTTCTGCCATCCCTCAAAGGAACACCATATGAAGTGACAAGTCCCAAGACAAAAAGGCTTTTATTCATTAGAATTTTCAAGTAGTAATTTTCTTTTGATTGTTCAAACATTTGTTTCATGTCAAACTTTGTTATTTTATCAATGCGTTGCATATGTCTGTTTTGAATCAATTCATTCGTATTCACTATATTTAAATTTCTTTTTTACTGTGATATTCAACTCTCGATCAAAAGCTCTAATCCTTTAGAGGGAGGATGACAAAAACGATACCAAAGTCTCTACAGTATACTTTTGAACATACCCCACTGACAATTGTTTCAAATCCTAAACAATGGAGTTATAAGGAAGATAATCCCTAGTTAACCCCTTTGAGTCTAAGAAGTATGAGTGTTTCTTTTCACACAAATAAAAACCCTTAATCATAACCTGGGGTAGGGTAGCTTTCTCAATTAAATTAGAGGTGCATTCAGTCCCAAGCCTCATCCTTCATACACGATAAATAGTGTAGAAGATGCCTTCCAAAAGATGGTGATGGTTCCACATAATCAATAAAGCAGAAACACCCGTTAAGTCAAAAATCTATGAAGGAGACTTAAGAAAAATCGGGGCATCCTGCTGACTGCAAACACAAAAGAAACAGTTCAGGCAAAAGGAGGGATAACAAAATAAAAAAAGAGGTCCTACAAATCCTCAACAAAAAAAAGAAAAGGTTACCAAAATGACTACCTTCCCAAACAAACGTTCAATTTCTGAACCATCACCAAATATCAGAGCAAAGATTCTAGACTCGATTGGGATTTAAATGCATAATCAACTAAGCATAGGACTGAAGAACATCACTAAGAACGGGTTGGGTACAAATAAAGTTTGAGCCTTTATCCTTTATTTCCTAAACCGTGAACCAAACAACGTTATTACCCTTAAAAGTCCTAGCTGAAGCATGGGTTGGTTCGAAAGCATATTGTTACAAAAGGTATCCTGACTCCTGTAAGGTTCACTATAAATCTTGAGATGATATCACACTCTTGCAAAATTTGTTTGTTTTACTAAAAAATGAATTTTCAAACTTCAAGACAGACATAAGCTTTGCATTCTTAAAATACCATTGTTTTCATATGACTATTTGTTCAACGGCATAGAAATTCGCACGATGAATATTCGATGAAAAGAAATCCTCTTAGCGGACAGAATCACCTCATATGGAAATAAATTCCAGTAACAGGTCTTTCATAATCAAGCGGCATAACATGGTGTCCAGCTGATCCGGGGTAGTCAAGTCAAGGTTCAAGGAATCTCTCAAAAATACCAAATAGCCAGGGGAAGATCTCCATCTGAATCACTTGGGGCATTGGACATGAATTCCAGCAGCAAACCATATGCGATCAAACAAGCGCCTTTTGGTAGTGTGACAACACTTACTACTATGGACAGTGACCATTCTCCGAACTCGGTGAATATGGAGATAGTCGGAAAATACTACGCATGAACAAAGACCCGCTAGGTTGACTGCCCTAGGAAAAAATAAGGGCATCCCAGCAAACCAAAAGGGTTCGAGAAAAAATTAGGGATATATACAAAAAGTGTACACCTGGCAAGTCGAAAACCTGAAAAGGCGACTTGGGCAAAAAAAGGGTATCCCGGTGGACTGAAAATCTGAAAGGATAGTCCAGGCAAAAGTTAGGGATTAAAGCTTACGAATATGTATCGTCATCTCATCACTTGTCTATAAGTAGAAGGTTTATCACCCTGATCTACATTCACCAAGGACTCAAAGAGTTGGGATAACAGTCAAACCATCTACAAAATCCCCGACAGATATTTTTTCCAACAAGTAACAAGGTAGGGGAATTCTACTACAAGGTCACTGCCATATTCTCAGCATGCAGCCTAATGATTTCAGGTGTTCTCATATCCCCGGAGGAGCGAGAATCTCCAACTACTGCTCTAACATTTAAGAATTCCCCAATGAATTCGCCAAGCTTCTCAGGATTCCCCAATAGATTTCTTCTCAAAACAACAAAACAGGAATCCCCAGCGGAAACATTCTTAATAAAGCGGATTCTCATCTAGAAACAGTGTAGGTAGGATCCAAAGACGGATGTCATCCTGACACGTACTCCAGATTCTCGTCTAGAAACGGTTAAGATATTATCCAGATACGGATGTCATCGTAACACTTACTCCATATTCTCATCTAGAAACAGTTCAGGTACTATTCATAGACGGATGTCATCTTGATACTTATTCAGATCATCATCTAGAAACGGTTCAGGTACGATCCAAATACGGATATCATCCTGATACTTATTCTAGATTCTCATCTAGAAACGGTTCAAGTATGATCCAAAGACTGATGTCATCCTGAACTTATTCCAGACTATCTTCTAGCAACAATTCAGTTCACAGTGTTTACCTTCCCCAACAGAGTTTATTTCTCTAACAACGGAAATTCTCCTCCCAGCGTTTTAAAATCTGAAGACCTACATTCTTTACCCCCAGGAGTAATTAGGGATTTATTTTCCCTAGTTTAACAATACCGCGATAGAACGAATGACACGTTCATACATTGCATTCGTACATCATTTTACAAACATCATAGCACACGCATTATGACTGCATATATCATAATCTCATTTTTGAGAATGTCATTTGCACTTCATGCGTCATGAAATTGCATGCAACTAAACCTTTATCTTTTTAGTTGAAGTCTATACACAGACTAATTTTTCGTATGGCCAGATGAATTTCTGGTACTCTATTGAGGTAGCAATCATCAAAGATTCCTCCATTATCTATTGAGGTAGAAATCATCCAAGATTCCTTCATACTCTATTGAGGTAGCAATCATCAAAGATTCCTTCATTATCTGTTCAGATAGCAATCGTCCAAGATTCCTTCATACTCTATTGAGGGAGAAACCGTCCAAGATTCCTTCATTATCTATTGAGGTAGCAATCGTCAAATATTCCTTCATTATCTATTGAGGTAGAAATCGTCCAAGATTCATTCATTATCTGTTGAGATAGTAGTTTACAACACTGTGAAGCCTGGATCCGACCAGATAACAGCTTAATCTCTTCAAATCACTGAAGCCTAGACATGACCAGATAACAGTTCAACTCACTGAAGCCTAGATTCCGACTAGATAACAATTTGAGTTACTGTGAAGCCTGGAGCACGACCAAATAATAGTTCAATTTTGTTTTATTGCGAAGCCAGGAAACCAACCAGATAATAGTTTAATTTCATATCCCCCAGTAGATTATTGTGAAGCCTGGAATATGAACAGTCAAGAGATAGCTCCCCAGTAGAGTAATGGACAACTGAAGTTCCTAGACTCTATTTCCCACAGAGTTTCCTCAAGCAGGAGAACAACAAAAACCCATATTCCCCAGCGGAGTCCTCCTCAGACAGCAGGAATAGGAATCCCCACAAGGAGACCTCTGCTGGTGCAGGTTAAATCGATCAATGGTTTATTCTGATTTCGTTCTGGTAGACACTTTCTCTGGTTCAGATAAATCGCTACAAAGATTTATTCAGATTCTTTTCCAGTTAAAGATTATTCAAGACCTCTTCTGGTTCAGTTTAAATCGTCCAATGGTTTATCCCGATTCCGTTCCGGTAGACACTTTCTCTGGTTCAGTTAAATCTCCCCAAAGATTTATTCTGATTCTTTTCCAGTTAAAGATTATTCAAGACCTCTATTGGTTCAGTTTAAACCGATCAATGGTTTATTCTAATTCCGTTCCGGTAGATACTTTCTCTGGTTCAGATAAATCGCTCCAAAGATTTATTCTGATTCTTTTCCAATTAAAGATTATTCAAGACCTATGTTGTTTCAGTTTAAATCGACCAATGGTTTATCCTGATTCCATTCTGGTAGATACTTTCTCTGGTTCAGATAAATCACTCCAAAGATTTATTCTGATTCTTTTCTAGTCAAAGATTATTATAGACCTCTTCTGGTTCAGTTTAAACCGATCAATGGTTTATTCTTATTCCATTCTGGTAGATACTTTCTCTGGTTCAAATAAATTGCTCCAAAGATTTATTCTGATTCTTTTCCAGTTGAAATCAAGCTTAGATTTAGCCTAATTTCTATCAACAATCACCTGCGGATGGCATCTTTAAGCCCATCTCTGACAACTCTTTGTCATCTTATCCAAATGGAATCTGTAAGCTCATTCTAGACACCATCAACCATCAGTGTTACTCCATGCGAGTGCAAATTTCTAGGCACTCTAGTGTTCAATCATCTTCCACCTTCAGATCATGAAAGGCAGATGAGCCAATCTAAATCTTCAGGTTTAAGAAGATTGAACATGGGCAGCTGTTGTACCCCAAAATTTTCCCTCTCATGTTTCCCAAGGTTTTTTCTCTTACATGGGTGGTTACAAATGCTTTCCTAAAGAAAATGAAATTTTTTAATGTTAGCAAAGTGTCTTTCGATTAGAAATTCAGCAATGTCCTTCAATTGGCATCTGAACAGGGTACTTCGATTGGCATCTGAATAGGGTACTTCAATTGGGCGCTGAAATTCCTTTGACACAAGCCTGATTCACAAGTTTTGATTGGATGTTGGGCCCGTTCGATCAAGTTCAAATCACAAGGCTTCGACTGTGCATTGGTTGCTTCAGGCTTGCCTTTGATTCACAAGGAAAGAACTTCCTCCATGCCTGCTCCGATTCACAAAATAGTAGTCCCCTGAAGACAAGCTTCGATTGGACATCTAAAAGACCCACTTGAGCAAGATTTGGTCTACAAGTATCATTCCAGTAGGGCCTTCTTTGTGCTTGCCTTCAACGCATAAGGTACATACCCCCTCTTCAACTTTCCTTCAGTGCACTAGGCAAGACTTCTTCAGATTTTCCTTCAGTGCACAAAGCAAGAATCCCCTAGAAGATTTTTTCGATTCACCAGTAGTGAACTTCTGCATACCCGATTCGATTAGGCGCTGAGTATCCTTCAATCAAGCTTAGTTCATAAAAATCCCACTGGGCAAAAGGCCCCTTCAACTTGTCATCAGTACACGTATGCCTTTTCATGCTTGTCTTTGGTCTACTAGGAAAAAAAACTTCCTCATGCTTGCCTTGGTGTCACAAGGCAAAGACCCATCAGCTTGTCTTTGATCTATAAGACAAAAGGCCCTTTTACTGGTTTTCGATTCACAAGATAAGGGTTGGCCTCAGACATCCTTCGATTCACAAGGATAAGGCTCCTTTTCAGCTTGCCTTTAACACACAAGGCCAAGACTCTTTCAGATTTTCCTTCGATCCACTAGGAAAAAAGCTTCCTTCGACCTACCAGGAATTGGCTACCTTTGTGCCAGCTTCGTCTAGGCAATTGCCTCTTTTACGCTTTCTTTTACATGTCTCATGCTAGAATCCACAAGGCATGGGTTACCTTTGTGCCAACTTTGATTGGGCAATGGTCCCCTTTGAAACAGTTGTAAACACTTCAACACGCATGATAGTCTCTTCGAAGGCGCATATATGTTGTCCCTTCGAAGAAGCATTCATTGGTCCATTCGAAGGACACGTGATTATTGAAAAACAAGTTTGCTTTATGACGGGTCTTGCATGTGGCCAGGCCCATGCCTCTTGTGCAATGGCACTCGAAGGTGGTGACAAAGAAGGTTCTCGATTGACCAGATTGAAGTTTTCGTTTGAGTTATTTGAATCAAGTAGCTAGTTGAGTAGGGGCTCAATCGAAGAAGCCACAATGATGAGACTAGAGCCATTCGAAGGACACCCCTTGGTGGCCTATTCGAAGAGGGCACAAGGCATACATATGGAATATTTGAAAGACATCCAAAAGACCCATTTGAAGGATGTACAAGAGGTCCAATCAAAGGGCAGGGACTGAAGGAATTCGAAATCCATTGATGTCCACATTCATTCAAATTCAAAAAAGAGACAAGAATTCCTTACCTTTGGCCAAGTTTTAAATATTTGTTTATGGCTCTTAAAGAGCATTATTGATCATGCTTATTTTCCTCCTACCTTTTACCCTCCATCTGCTCGATATAAAGGTAGAATTTTCAAGCCTCAAAGGGGAGACACAGCCTAGAAAGAACCATGCGAAAACTGCCTCGAAGAACCATACAAAATTTCATTAAAAAAACCATAAGTTGTCAAAACTTACAGCATACAATCCAGTTGCTCCCAGGCCAAACGAATCCTCATATTGTCTGCCTGAAGGTTCCAGGGAGCCATCCATACTCCTAGCTTGCTCTCGAATTCCCCAGAACATCCCATGTAGTGTAAATTTTGGTAAGAATCAGATCTTTCATTCTATACAGTTTCGATGGATACTAACCTCTAGAATCAATTCATACACATCATTTGAGCATGATTAACGAGTTACATGCAAGATTTTATGCAGGAATTAGGTTGCACCATTGTTAGGGCATAAGGTGTTGTTTGCTTCGTATCTATGAACACAGATACATTCGAGCCAAATGGCCACCACCACTGAATTTGTAGACCCCAATTTAGGTAGATAGGCTAAAGCTTTTGCCATGAATCTCTCTTTTTTTGCAGGTTCACAATTTTGTTTGGTCGGAGAGGATGACCGAAGATTGACTCTGGCATCCGTGAAACAAGTTGACTCTGGCAAGGGGCATGCGTGGCATTTTTTTGCATCATGGTTGGTCCATTCAAATCTGTTTGGGCGTGTGTTTGGGAAAAAATGAAAATAATAACTGATTTCATATATAATATTATCATCACCTTGTACTAACGAATGAACAGACTTGGCCTAGTGGTAAAACATGCGTGTATGAACCTTATAAATCTGGGTTCGATCCCTAGATTTTACATTTTTCTCATATTTTCCTTTCAGATCCAGTGTTAGACAGATCCACGCGGGCTTCATAGGCCTCCACATTTGGGCCAATGAACATCAACAGGCTAAAGATCTAATGCCCCTGGGGTACTAGCCCATCATGCACCCTCATGGGTCAGCAGCACTGGATCCAGCGTCGCTTGGGCTTGTCATCTTTTGGGCCTAGCAATTTCAGTTCATACACCCCCCCATTTGCTTAAAACATCTGACCCATTTGTTTTTTATTTTATTTTATTATTTGTTTTATTGTTTACTTTCTTTTAATATTTTTTTAGTATAATATAAAATCAAAAATCATAAAAAATAATAGACTTAGGATATTTTCAATTAATTTAATTTTTAATAATTTAATTTAATTGATTATTTTGACTTTATTTTATCAATTTAAAATAAATTAGAAATAGGTCATTTAATCCAAATATTTTCTTAATAAAAACCCAAAAATATTAGAATTAGGTTAATTTCATTTAATATTCATTTTCTTAATTAATTTTAGATTTAGTTTAATATTTTTTCTTAATCAAAAATAAGCAAAAACAACAAAAAAAGATTTTCCTGTTTATTTAGAAATTTTTAGACGTATCTTTCTCAATTCGCGCGCATTCAATTTTTATTTTCTATTATTCTTTTTTTCATATTTTCTGTATCTGCTTATGGTTTGTAATAGATAATTAAATAGGACTTTATCGCTTTCTTTATTTTCTCCCATGTAAATACCCCCTCCCCAAAACATTGTAATAGCGTAGGATTTAAATTCCCGCACTTTAAATTTCTGTAAAATATTAACTGTTAGTAATTAGGTTTGTATGGATAGACTAATAACAAAATGCTAGCAAACATATCACAAGACTAAAGTAACTAAACATAACACACCATGAACATATACACCTCTAGGGTACCCCATTTTGGTTGCCTTAAAAAAACGGTCAAAATTCTTAAAACGTGAGAAGTTTTAGTGGTTGTCCTCTAGTTTGAAAGATCACAAGTCCCTCAATGACCCTCTCGACATCGGTTAAAAGTGATCTTAGAACTTTAGGAAAGTTACTAAAATTCCTTTCTAAGTTGCCTTGGTGACCGTAACATCTATTCGAATGTCCCTCAAACATCCAAGGATAGGGCTACCTATTCACTAATAGTAGGATAGAACTGTCTAAAGGATAGGAGGAAAAGAACTACCTTTTCGAGTACAAGTAGATAGATGTTAGATGCTTGCTCAAGAAAAACAAATTTTCACACTTATACATAAACATTTCAAAACACTTTCAAAAACATTTGCTTTGTCAACACTCTTGAGGACTGATACAAGGGTTATCATAAAGTGAATCACCACACTAAGGCATTTCAAAACATTTTTCAAAACACAAAGCAAAAACAATTTTAAAAATATGAGCTAGCATCTAAGAGCCCATAGATAACTACGGATGGAAAAGGGTGATAACACCTTCCCTTTCCATAATCTACCTCCTTACTCAGAAAACTCTCGAAAAGGTCTTTTTCTGTTCTTTTCACCCTTTACTTAATTTGGATAAAAGAAAAGTCGATGACGACTCTTGCTTACCGCAACATTTGCGATTACAAACGCAAAACCAGTATTAACAGTCGGTTCTGCCACCGTATCACATTGCGGATAGCAAGAGTCGCCACTTACTTTTCTTTTATCCAACAAAGGAAAGGGTAAAAAGAACAGGAAAGACCTTTAGAGATGTTTTCTTGAGTTCGGGGGGTAGTTTAAGAAAAGGGAAGGTATTAGTATCCTTTTCATCTGTAGTTATCTACGGGCTCTTAGTTGATTGCTAGATCACTTGCTTTGTTTGAAAATATGCTTGTGGTGTGGGTTTGAAAATATTTTGAAAACGTCTTTGTAATGATTCTCGTCTCTATAAGAATGCGTACAAAGTGTTGGTTTTGAAAATAGTTCAAATAAGTGTTTGTGGAAGATGTTTTTTTGAAAGTGATTTTGAAAAATATTTTGTAATGATTCTCGTCTCTATAAGAATGCATACAAAGAGTTTTAACTTTTGCAAAATGTTTCAATTGACGATATTGGTGTAAATTTTTTTTTTTAGTTGTGAGCAAGCAAGCAACTACGAGCGTGCCACCTACTCAAAAGGTCTAATGTTCTTTTCCTCCTCTTTTAGATATTGCTATCTTACCATTGATTGATAAGAAGCCCCGTCGTCGGATGTGAAGGGACGGGCGTGGGTCGTTTGTATAGTCATAGAAGGCAACCTATGAGACGTTTTAGCAATTTCGTATAGGGACTAGATCGTTTACCGAAGGCAACATCAAGGGACACCAAGGGACTATGATCTTTTATCGAGGGTCTTTCCTAAAACACACATATTGAAGGGACATGACTATTTTCCGAGGCAACAAGTGAGATTACCCTATAGGTTCATGTGTGTGAATAAGGTGTTTGATTTTCATGCATTTTTGTCTTTGATTAGGATGGTCTACTTTTTGGTTTTATCTTGCCATACACCCTAATTACTAAGATTTATGAAAGCAATAAAAATGTGGAAAATAAAGTTCATACGCTATTAAAGCCATATTGAACAGCAAGAAAATGTAAAAACAAAACAAAATAAAAGAAGGGTAAACAAGTTCTTCGATCTAGGCAGTAAGCGCCCTTCGATTCAACTCTTCTTGGCTTCTTTCGATTGGGCCTGGAAGTCAGTGTGAGTATGCACTCTTCGATTCACCCTTTTCTGCTTCTTTCGATTGGACCTGCAAAGCAACATGAGTATGTATCCTTTGATCACGCCCTTTTTTCTGCTTCCTTTCGTTTGAGGTTAGATAATAGCATGGTTCGAAGCCTAAAGCTTCGATTCACACATGCTTCTTCCTATTTTCTTTAATTTGGGTTTAAATAGCAGTATGGGTTAAGGCCATGCTAATATGGTTTCATGGCCAGGTTAGTTCTTAAAATATGTTTGATAAACAAAGAAAACAAGCCAAAAGATTAGCAATGAAAACAAACAAAGACGGTGGAAACGAAAACAAACCAAACGATAATGATGATGCTTAAAACAAAAGGTTTAAGGTTAAGAGGACTTACCTTGCTTGAAGCTGGAATGTGTGTTTGGACTTAAGTTGCAGCCCTGGATGTTCTTGGATTCAAAGGGAAGAAACAAGTGTAATGTTTCTAGTGCTGGATTCGAAAGAAGGAAACAAGTGTTGGGTTGGTGTTTCCCTAGGTTCTGGATTCAAAGGGAAGAAACAAGTGTTATGTTTCTAGTACTAGATTCGAAAGAAGGAAACAAGTGTTGGGTTGGTGTTTCCCTGGGTTCTGGATTCAAAAGGAAGAAACAAGTGTGGTGTTTCTTTAGATTCTGGGTTTGAGAGTGTGTTAAGTGTTTGAGAGTTTTGAGAGTTTGAGATTTTTTTGATGATTCTTTCCTCACCACCCAAAATCTGTTTCAGCTTGCAAATGGTTTCTCTATTTATAGATAAAAGTTTAGAGATCTTGGAGTAACCTGGTTTGTAGGATAAAAAACCATAGTTTGGTTGAAAACGAAAAACAAGTTTGATCCCTTTTCGTTATTCCCAAGTTTCAAGTACAAGTGGGGCCTGATGTTTGTTAGGGGCAGGAGATTTGACTTGTGCTTTTGACATTCCTTGTGTTCAGACAAAAATCAGATTGGGAGCTAACTTTGTGATTAAAGTACTCATCCAAGAATGGTATTATCCTGTGGATAAAGCTTTGAATCTTTGTTAATATATCATAAATTTGTGTAAGCCTCTGATTATGTAAAGATTTGGAAGTAACATACCCTGGCAAGTGAGATTTGGAGGATAAGGCTATGAGATTTGTTCTTCAACCAATCTTGCTCGAAGGGTTCAGAATTGGATTCGAAGTATGTGGCTTCGAAGGAAACCAATACTCTAATCGAAGTTTTGCATGAAGGTAGCCCCTGCCCAATCAAAGCTTACATACAGGTAGCCTTTGCCCAAATGAAAGCTTGCATGAAGAGCCACTGTCCAATCGAAACTTTCCTGCAAGATATCACATGGCCAAACGAAGGATGTATACCAATATTTCACAAAGAAACTAAATGTTCAAACGAAGCAGGAATCAAGCTTGCCCAAAAGAGGTCAATGCCCAATCAAAGCAGGAATCAAACTTGCTCAAAAGAAATCCAGTTCCCAATCGAAGCAGGAATCAAGCTTGCTCAAAAGAAGTCCAATGCCCAATCAAAGCTTGCATGTAGGTAGTTATCAAGACAAACCTGCAGGAGGCCCTTGCTAAATCGAAGCTTGCATGCAGGTAACCATTGTATTATGAATCAAATCAAAAATGCAGGAGGTCATTTCTCTCTGAATCAAAGCTAGCATGTAGAAGGCCATATGCCCAAATGAAACTTGTGGACCAAAGCTTGCTCGAAGAAGCCAAATGCCCAATCGAAGGATGTAAATTAAGCTAGCTCGAAGAAAGCAACAATGTCCAATCTAAGTATATAAACCAAGTTCGTATCGAAGGAATCCAAATGCTCAATTGAAGCTTGTGGACTAAAGCTTGCTCGAAGGAAGCAACAATGTCAAATTGAAGGATGTAAACCAAGCTTGCATCGAAGGAGGCCAAATGCTCGATCGAAGCTTGTGGATCGAAGTATACTTTCTCTTCTTTAATTTGATGATTGAGAGCCCAATTTAACTTGTGCAATATTGAACTTTAGTTTTGAGTCATCAGTGTTGAGGAAGTATCTTGAGCTGATCAAACCTTGTGCAGTTTTGACCCAATAGAAATCTTGTGAGAAAATTCTTGAGGAATGAGAGGGAAAATTTTGGGGTACAACATCAGCCTTTTTAAAATGTAAGGCCTTAGCAATAACTTCAGGTTTTGGAGTTTCCTCTAAACCAGTAAATGGAATTTGATCAAGGACTGGTATTCCCAATAGTTGAGAGAATTCTTCTATTTTGGGTACCAATTGGTAATCGGGAAAGGTGAAACAATGATGTTTAGGGTCAAAGAAATGAAAGAACACACACATCATGTCTTCTTTAAAGCTTGAGGTAACCATATTGAGAAGTCAGCCATATCTTTTGGTTAACGGAGAATTATCATAAACCCTTGATGCTAACTCATTGAGTTGAGGAGGCACTTTTACAAAACTGATTCGGATGGTATTTCTGCGAGCAGAAGCCATGATCTACAAAACAGAACAAAGATAAATTCCTAGGTCATTGAAATGGTTAGTAAAAATGTTATGGCATGATGTCATGATGATGTTATAAACAAATAATCATATACAAACAAAACACACAAGGCTTTAGGTTTAGGGTTGCATGAGGTTTATAGGTAAGTACCCTCTTGAAGTTTTAGTTGGTTCAACATGTCCTAAAAGAAACTAACCGGGTTCTAAGAAGTCTCAATATCATTAATATTTCTTCATCGGGCATTATTTTAGCATAAGCAATCTATTTTCGTGATCGAAATATCCTGAAAGTATGATCTCAATGAGTGTAGTATCGAGTATCAACCAAATTCAGTCTGCAGCAAAATCGGCTATCTCACTACATTCTAATGGCCAAGTTGTTCAACTAAGGTTTTACGGTCAGTTAGTGCTTCATGACACCACACAGCGGCCCTGTATTCTCCTTGATTTAACTCAAGAGACACCGACACCAACAAATTTTTCACACTAACGTAGCCATTTCTTCAACCATATCGGTCTACGCCGTACAGTTTCCATGATCTATTTCTACTTGCCTAATATGCCCCAGATCCGGGTATAGAATCTTTTCAAGAAATAAACCCAAGCATAACCCAAAATGTAAATCAAACAAGTAAAGCAATAAAGGTGATCTAGCTCTTAAGCAAACCCCACTTTTAGGATTTTCCCCAGCAGAGTCGCCAGTTTTGTGATACGGTGGGAGAACTGACTTGGGTGTTTTGCGTTTTATCGCAAATGTTGTAGATAGCAAGAGTCGCCACTGATTTTTATTTTATCCAATAAAGGAAAGGGTGAAAAGAATAGGAAAGACCTTTTGAGAATTTTTCTTGAGTTCGGGGGGTAGGTTATGAAAAGGGAAGGTGTTAGCACCCTTTTCATCCGTAGTTATCTACGGGCTCTTAATTGTTAGCTCACTATGAAATGCTTTGTGTTTGTGTAAGTTTGAAAATATTTTGAAAACACCTTTGTACGGAAAACTTTGCAATGATTCTCATATCATTGAGAATCTATACAAAGTATTGGTTTTGAAAATATTTGTTGAGAAGGGATTTTTTTGGAAAGATGTTTTGAGAATGCCAATGTAAGGCAATTTTGTAATTATTCTCGTATCGTTGAGAATGTATACAAAAAGTTTATTTTGAAGAGTGTTTTTTAAAGTTTGAAGTGTGGAAATGGTTTTATTTATGAGCAAGAAACTACGAGCAATATACCTACTAAAAAAGTCTATGTTCTTTTCCTCCTCTTTTAGATAGTGCTATCTTACCATTGGTTGGTAGGGAGCCATATCATTGTATGCATGGGACAGGCGTGGGTCATTGTACAGTCATAGAAGGCAACTTATAAGATGTTTTAGCAATTTTCATAAGGGACTAAGATCATTTACCGAAGACAACATTTGAAGGGTCATCGAGGGACTATGACCTTTTAATCAAGGGTCTTTTCTAAAACATCCCATATTCAAGGGACATGATTGTTTATATCCGAGGCAACAAGTGTGAGTTACCCTAGAGGTGCATGTGTGCAAGGTGTGTTGATTTCAAGTATTTTATCTTTAATTAGGGTTTTGCTAATATTTTCTTTTAGTCTTGTCATGAAAACCCTAATTACTAGCAATAATAAGGAAAGCGATAAATTGTGGAATTTAAATATCCTACGTTATTACAACGCTTTGGGAATAGAGGGTACAATTTTGTGAATAGGGGGAAGCAAACAATAAACCCTAATTATTAATTACAAACCATTTGAAAATGAATAATAATAGAATGTACAAAATGTAAAGAAGAAGAAGAAGGAAATTATTTTTAGGGTTTTTTGATGAAAAAGGTTTCAAGATCAATTAAACTAATTAATTTTAATTACAAGAGAAGTTAATTAATTTTTAACAAAACCTAAAATATAAGTTAATTGAAATTAAGAAGGACATAAAACCTAAGTCTAAATAATTTTTTAGAAAATAATTTGAGAGTTAATGTTAGTTTGGAAAAAATATTTTAAAGTATGTAAAATAAACAAAACCTAGTTCTAAATATTAACAAAAAATAAAATAAGTGTTTAAATTAAAATGCTTTTAATTTAATTATTTAAGAAAATATATTTTTATATTTTTGGTTAAAAAATAAATATATAAATAAAAATAATGAAAATATAAAAAGAAATAAAAATAAATGGGTTGGGTGTTAAAAAGTAGAATGGGGGTTAAGAGTTAGCAAAAAGGGTCCAAGTCACGTTTTTGTTGGAATCAGAAAAATAAATAAAATGGAATTAGGCTTGGTTGTGTTTAGTAAAAAGGGTGTTAGAAAGTAAAAAAAAAAAAAAAAAAAAAAGGGCCCAAGTTCTGAGAAGCCCAACACCTGTGTGAGATTCAATGTGGATGTTCTCCTGGAGTGCACCATGAGCTTGTATTATGGAGCGCTGGATTTGAATTATTGAAAATCCAATAGTGTTGATGAGGGGTACATGATGAGCGCTCCAAACCTGCTTGCATTGAATCTGAAATAACAAATTATGAAATAAACAAAAGTGTGCCGCTGGGGCTCGAACCCAAACCCCTATACACTAATGCCTTACGTGCGCTTCTTGTGCCACTAGGGTGGCTGTTTCATCCGTTTATAAGACAAGTTGCAATAAACTTAAAATAAACTCATTCCTAATTATAACTTCATCTTCTTCCTCGCTTCATCATCTCTATTGTTCCATTTTTGAATTTTTGATCTTGCTCATTTCTCAATCATTTTTAAAAATGTAAACATGAAAGTTACTCCATTTTTCAACATGAATTCAACCATGTAAATAACTAAAACTATAAATCAAAGATGAACATAAATTTTACGGTACAACATATTGCATTAGAGGAAAATAAATCCCCTTTCCCCTTGCTAGACTTCTAGTTCATAATATACTTGCATCACAGGCCTATGAGATCCTTGAAATGATCAGTGAAAATGATATGGTATGTTGTCATGATGCTATGATGTCATGTATGGACATATAACAAACACAAAAAAGCCCACAAGAGCCTTAGGTTTAAGGCTTGCATGGGGTTTGTAGGTAAGCACCCTCTTGAAGGTCAGTTGGCTCAACTTGTCCTAAGAATTGTTTCAGCAGTGCAACTGACTTGCCACTGAAATATCCCGAGAGTCGAATATAAATGAGTGTAGTATCGAGTATCAACCAATTTTGGACTGCATCAAAGTCATCCATCTCACTACCTTCTAATGGCTAAGTTGGGTCAATTAAGGTTCTAAAGGTTATTTAATGCTTATGACACCATAGGACAACCTAGTATTCTCCTCGACTGACTCAAGGGACACCAACACAAACCAAAGTGTTGCACTAACAAGCCATCACTTCAACCAGATCGGTCTACCCCTTACAATTTCCATGACCTATAGCTACTTACCTAAGGTCCCCAGATCCAGGTGTAGGGTCTTTGCAAGAAAGGTAAACCCGAGAAAACCAATAAAGATAAAGCAGACAAATTAAACAATTTTAAATGATCTAACTCTAAGGTAACCCCTCTTTTAGTATTTTCCCTAGCATAGTCGCTTGTTGTATAATACGGTGGGAGAACTGACTTGGTTTTGTGTTTTATTGCAAATGTTGCGGATAGCAAGAGTCACCACTGACTTTTCTTTTATCCAATAAGGAAAGGGTGAAAAGAAGAGGAAAGACCTTTGAGATTTTTGAGTTTGGGGGATAGGTTATGAAAAGGGAAGGTGTTAACACCCTTCTCATCTGTAGTTACCTACGGGCTCTTAATCGCTTAGCTCACTTTGTTTTGAAAATTACTTGGTGTCGTGTGTGTTCAGAAAGTATTTTTGAAAGTTAAACTTTGTAATGATTCTCGTATCTGTCCTCTAGAATACGTATAAAGTATTTGTTTGAAAATATTTTGAAAAGTGTAATTGTGTGGAAAGATGTTTTGTTTTTGTGAGCAAACGATTAACAACGTTCCACCTTCTCAAGGTCTTTCTTGTAGTTTTCCTCCTTCTTTTGATAGTGCTATCCTACCATTAGTTAGTAGTAAGCTCTATCATTGGATATGAAGGGATAGGCGTGGGTCATCATACAGTCATTGAAGGTAACTCGTAAGGACGCTTTAGCAATTATCGTTAAGGGACCAGATCATTTACCGAAAGGCAACATTGATGGGTCATCGAGGGACTATTATCTTTTATTCGAGGGACTTTGCTAAAGCGTCCCCATGTTCGAGGGACATGAATATTTTTCCGAGGCAAGAAGGGAGGTTACTCTAGAGGTGAGAGTGTGTGAGTGATTTGTTTTTCAGTTATATTTATCTTTGCAGTTAGGGTTAGCTATCGATTCGTTATTAATCTTTCCATACAAGCCTAATTACTAAGTAGTAAACATAAAATAAGGAAAAACAGTAAAGTACGGAAAATCAATGCGGAAAGTAAACCCTAAGTTATTACATCGCTGCGGGGAAGTTACGTAATAGAAATGCGAAAAAATAAACCCTAATTACTATTATAAACCGTACACAATTACATAATCAAAAAATGAGAGAAGAATAAGCTATGTAAATAATAAGAATGTAAGAATAAGAAAGGAAAGCGAAAAATGTTTTTGGTGATTTTTGATGAAAAAAGGTTTTGACGATTAATCGAATAAACCTAAAAAGTATAATTAATTTTTAATTAAAAAAATTGATTAATTAAATTAACAAAAAAAACCTAAAACCTAGTTTGATTAGGGATTGTAAAAAGGTTTTGAAAAGGACTAGGTTTGTAAAAAGGTTTAAGGTTTTATGAGTTTTAGGATTTTTAAGTGAAAAATAAGGAAAATATGAAAAATAACAAGGTTTTAAAAAATACTGCCATGGGTGGATGTTGAATCCACGCCCTTAGCATTCCAGCCGAACCGGTCCACAACAGCGCCAAGCTCGCGATTGTGTTAAGGAATGAGAACCATCGCGTTTTGTAATTTGCAAAACATGAAAAATTATGAAAAAACTCAAAATGCCAAAAGTAGGGATCGAACCCGTGCCCTGGAACAGTAATGACTTAGCGTATATTTTAACCACTGGGGTGGTGATACATCCAATGTTTAAAACACAAATAATTAATTAAGTAGTAAAAACAATTCACTGGACCGGAGAGGCGCCGGAGCCCTAGCTCAGGTGGTCTTCTCTAGTGGCTTCTTTGTCAAACCTGCGAAACAAACATATTAGAAATCCCGAAGGACCCTACCCCCTTAAATTAAGGCCTGTGAATCCAACGGGACCATTAGTTTGGGCTGAATCATGCTGGTTTAGGAGATACATCAAAATTATCATGGATCAGTGTGGTTATGGAAATCCATGATTCGATCATCATGGGACTCCTATGTTTGGTTTTTCCTGCATATGGATACCTCATGAACTTGTTAGAAAAGTCAGTATGCATAAAAAGTCAAAAGGAAATAGCAAAACAAAATTCATGCAATAAAGATAAATCGGTGATGCATGCTCATGTGTTTCCAGCCCTTTGGATCATTGAAAATGATCTAACCTTACCCTATAATCTTCTTGGAAGTGAATGGAAGTGATGGTATGTGTTGAAGGTGGCTGAAACTAGGAATCTAAGGTTACCCTAGTTTTGAGTAATTTTATGAATTTTTGGAAGTTTCTTGCACAAGTTTTTTTTTTCGTGTGGCTCTTGTCCGAATGCATGGAATATATAGCACTGAATTAGGTCAATCCAGGAGTGGGCTTAGACCTTGTCTAAAAGCTTTTGTTTTATTTCACTTATTTTGAATTTTAAATAAATAAAAAATAAAAATAAAAATAAAAATAAAAATAAAAACCCAAGGGGTGTATGAATAAGAGTTGACGTTCAAATTGGAGTGTATAACACGAATGGACCTTGAAACAATGGCCCATTAGCCCAAAATTCCAAGTTTGATCACTTTTGGTTTCATGCATTTACTCAAAATTTCTTAACTTGCACTAGTTATAACTCTATAAATTTTTATCATTTGAAGGTTATCTTGGACTTTTTGGAAATCTCAAGATATCCTCTATAATCCCTATTTTGATCATTTTTGCATTTGTAGACTTTATCTTGATGTAAGTTGCCTTGACAAAAATTATATTTTTGTTGACTTTTGAAATGACCTATAATGTATTAGCCCATATCTCTCAAATGAAGCATTTTTTGGACTTGACCTTAGAGAGACAAAGTTATAGAGAATTGAATTTAATTAAAAATAATCTTTGGTTGAGAAAAATATAATGAAGCATGTGAAAGTTGTGCTTGGTCAAAGTTCAGTTGACTTCTCCTTAGGAAAACCCTAATTTGATAACTTTCGACTCTTGATAATTTGAGAGTTTTTCTTGATGAATCATGATCAACCCTTGATAAAATGATGAATATAACTTTAAAACCTTGATGTTGACCAAAAATATTGAGGCTTGACTGTATGTTGACCATAGTTGACTTTTTGTCCAATACAGTTGATTTTCAGTCATTTAAGCAATTAACTGAGCAAACTTGTGATGCAAGGCATGAAACTTAGTATAAGAATTCTTGGAGACATTTAGGGAACCATGAAATCCACTTTAGGACTTAGAAACGCAATATTCCTTGTGAAAGGTAAAACCCTAGTTGTAAGTCCATTGCTTAGGAGGAGAATTTGTCTGACCAATTCTTGGGCAACCTTGAGCATTTGAGAACTGTAGGAGAATGTCTTAACGAAATGGGAGGGAAAATTTTGGGGTACAGTAGATAGCTAACATCATTCTACTACCCAAGAAGGATGGAAAAGTATTCATTTTTGTAGATTATCGGGATCTAAACAAAGCAAGTCCCAAAGACGATTTCCTGTTACCTCACATAGATGTTTTGTTGGACAATACAACTCAAGCTTAGGTATTCTCGTTCATAGACAGTTTCTCAGGCTATGATCAAATCAAAATGGAACCCAAAGATATGGAAAAGACTACTTTCATGGCACCTTGGGGGACTTTCTGTTATAAGGTAATGTTGTCTGGTCTAAAGAACGCAGGGGCAACTTATCAACGGGATATGGTCACGCTATTCCATAATATGATTCACAAAGAGGTTGAGGTGTACGTATATGACATGATTTCCAAATTTCATATGGAGGAGGACCATGTTATACATTTACAAAAGCTATTCGAGCATCTGCAAAGGTTCAAACTAAGGTTAAACCCAAACAAGTGTACATTTGGTGTCAGATCAGGCAAGTTACTAGGTTTTATTGTAAGTCAGCGAGGTATTAAGGTAGACCCCGGCAAGGTAAATGCCATACAAGAAATTTAATCTCCGAGGATAGAGAAATAGGTTTGTGGTTTCTTGCGACGATTGAATTACATTTCAAGGTTCATATTGCACCTAACTGCTACATGTGAGCCTATATTCAAATTACTGCAAAAAGATCAGACGGTGGTATGGAGTGATGATTTCCAGACAACTTTTGAGACAATAAAGAAATATTTACAAGAGCCACCAATCTTGATTCCACCAATTCCCGGAATACAGCTCATCATGTATCTAACAGTCCTTGAATGATCAATGGGATGTGTATTGGGACAACATGATGAAACTGGTAGAAAAGAGCATGCAATCTACTACCTCAGCAATAAATTTACTGACTGCGAAACCAGGTAATCACTTCTTGAGAAGACTTGATGTGCATTGGCCTGGGCTATTAAAATATTGAGGAAATATATGTTAACTCACACCACATGGTTAATATCAAGAATGGATCCTTTAAAGTATGTGTTCGAAACACCAGCTCTTACAAGAAGGATTTCCCGATGGCAAATGCTACTATCAGAATACGACATCCAATATGTTACTTAAAAGTCCATCAAGGGTAGCATACTATCTGACCATCTAGCTCATCAGCCACTACCAGAGTATCAACCAATGAAGTTTGACTTTTTAGACAAAGATGTCATGGTTATAGGTGACTATGAAATACCAGGGCCTGATGAAGGACCTAAACCGGGGGCACGTTGGACACTCATGTTCGACGGGTCTTCAAATGCACTGGGGCACGACATTGGGGGCGCTTTGACTTCTCCCAAGAATTTTCACAAGCCTTATACTGCAAAGTTATATTTTGGCTGCACCAATAATATCTCTGAATACAAAGCTTGTATCCTGGGCCTATAAGCTGCTATCGATCTAAGAATCAAACATCTCGAAGTATTTGGAGACTCTGCGCTAGTCATATACCAAGTCAACAACGAATGGGACACTAAACATCCCAGGTTTATTCCATATTGGGATCATGTTTTGAAGCTAGCTACGTAATTCACTGAGATTACCTTCAGTCATATCCCACGAGAAGAAAATCAGATGGCATACACCTTGGCAACTCTATCAGTCATGTTTAAAGTAACTTGGCCAAACCACGAACCGCGCATCATGATAAGACATTTTGAAGAACATGAACATTGCCTTGCTATTTAAGAGGGACTGGATAACAAACCTTGGTTTTATGACATCAAGAGGTACCTCGAGAAACAAGAATATCCAGAAAATGTCTCTATCATTGACAAGCAAACTCTACGAAAGCTAGCCGCAAAATTCTTTCTGAATGGTGACGTATTGTACAAAATAAACTATGATATGGTGTTACTCAGGTGTGTGGAGACACAAGAAGAAGATAAACTTATGATAGAAATCCATGAAGGTACTTTTGGAACACATACAAATGGACATGCCATAGCTAGAAAAATCCTAGGAGCGGGTTATTATTGGTTAATGGTGGAAGTAGATTGTTACCATTATACAAAGACATGTCACAAGTGTCAAATCTACGCCAACAAAATGAATGTACCACCAACTCCTCTAATTTTCATGAGCTCTCCTTGGCCATTTTTGATATGGGGAATTGATATGATAAGCATGATCGAACTGAAAGCATCTAACAGACACCAGTTCATACTGGTTGCCATTGATTACTTCACCAAATGGATAGAAGCGACATCCTACATAAATGTGACAAGTCAAGTGGTTACTCGATTCATCAAGTGAAATCTCATATGAAGATCTAGGGTTCCAAGCAGAATCATTATGGACAACGAGTCCAATTTGATCAACAAAACAATGAAGGAATTACGCGATAGTTTCAGGATCGAGCATCATAATTCCTCACCATATCAACCCAAGATGAACGGGGTCGTTGAAGCTTCTAATAAGAACATCAAGAAAAGAATTCAGAAAATGGTAAAGACATATAAAGATTGGCATGAAATGCTTTCCTTTGCTCTACATGGCTATCGTACTTCTGTACGAACATCAACATGTGCGACTCCTTTCTCTCTTGTATATGGCATGGAGGCAGTACTCCCAGTTGAAGTATAAATTCCATCACTTTGAGTTCTAATGGAAACAAAGCTTGAAGAAGTAGAGTGGATTCAGATACGACTTGATCAACTTAACCTCATTGAATAAAAATGCCTGACAGTTTTGTGCCACAGTCAGTTATACCAAAAGCGGATGAAGAAAGCATTCGACAAAAAGGTTCGTCCTCGAGTGTTCAAAGAATAGGATTTGTTGCTCAACAAGATTTTGTTACCTCGCTTTGATTCACATGGTAAGTAGACACCCAACTACGAAGGTCCATGTGTGGTAAAAACAACATTCTATGAGGGTGGTCTCATCCTCAGAACAATGGATGAGGAAGAACTACCACATCCGACAATTTTAGACACAGTCATAAAATACTATTTATAAAAAGCTCACTAAGTTCAAACTCTAAAACAGGCGACTTATGCAAAAAAGGAGCGTCTCGGTGGACCGAAAACCCTAAAGGGCAGTCCAGGAAAAAATTAGGGACACACACAATTTTTTTATCCTGATGGATTAAAAACCCGAAAGGGATATCCAGGAAAAAGTTAGGGATCTCATTCAGAAATAAAGAACAAAAAGACTGCAATCAGGAAGGGAGTGATCCAAATCATTTGACTCAGAAGCAAAGGAGATTGGAGCCATCAAAAAGATATTGTGGAAACAACAGTAACAATTATCATTTTCATTACCATTTTCAATTTTAAAACTTTCTGTAATTACCTCTTTAAAGGAATTACATATTGTACTCTCACCTATTCAAAGGCATATTTATCAATAAAACATTGACTTTTTCAAATCTTTCAATTTTGTTTTTCCTTTTCGGACTTGCTTGCAAAATATTATGATTATTTTTATGAATAATGCGTTGAAATCATTTTGGGGATTTGGAAAATAAAAGCATTTGATAAAACATCAAAAAGCATTTTTGGTTAGAGAAAAAACATCAAAAAATAATCAACGCCTATGCCCACACCTACGTCTATGTCCACACCTACATCCGCGTCCACGCCTACATCCATGTCCACGTCAAATGTCCACATTTACGCCTGCATCCACAACTACATCCACATACACATACGCCTACAATACCAATATTAAGATCTTATTGACACCCTTCAAGTCAAATCAAAAATACCACAACAACGCAGTGTTGGAGGGTTGGTAACACAAAACTAGTGGTTTAAAAGGAGAGAGTATAAAAAAATCACTTTTTATTACATTTTGGGGCATATACATACATTTGGTGCATTTGGAGCATACACAAAATACTTGACGTGTATACATTCTGGGTTCCATATCAATCTAGGACATTATGCATATACATCATACATGGTATTTTTCAAACACACTTTGTGTAAAACCAATATCTTGGGGCCCTTTGGCAAATTATCAAAGCAAGCAATTACCTTGGTTGAAAATAGACACAATCGGTAAAGCTCTGATCTTATCTTTGGTCTAGTTATCTAAGATTCGATCACCAAAACACTTTTCAATCATCTACCCCCTAGGTTGTGGTAGGTGTGTGAATTATTAGGTTCATGTTATTCATTCCCTAGGTTGTAATGAATGTATGAATCTATCTTTGTGTCGTTTATACCCTAGGTCGTGGTAAACGCACAAATTCTTCAAATATTTATCCCCTAGGTGGCGATAGGTATGCGAATCTTCAGGGTTATACTATTCATCCCCTAGGTTGTGATGAATAACATAAGACCACCCATGTTGTTTTTTGTCCCCTAGGTTGTGATAAATGCGCAGGTTCATCCCCGTACTATTTACTCTCTAGGTTGTAGTAAGCATAACTAAATTAACATAATTCATTGCGTCAGTCTCCATGCATAAATGTGTTACCAAACCTTGTTTTATTCAACCCCTAGGTTGCGATAAATAGAAAAAATTTGTGTTATAAACTTATTATATTAGTCTCAAAGCATTAGTAAGTCATCTTTTCAAACTTGTATTATTTTACCTCCTAGGTTATGGTAAATATGAAAAAAAATCTAAAATCTATTTTAGATATTGACGAGTTATCCGTGTCATCATATCTAAGTCAAAACAAAAACTTTTTGTTCAAACCCTAGTAAGATGATACATCATCATCTATGCCTATTTTTCATACTCTGGGGAACGTTGTACAATGCATCCTTATAAATCGTTCGGATAAATTTTGGGGGTCTTCCATTATTTAATAAACCTCTGATTTGAATGTGCGAGACCTGCGTATTCTCGCACTACTCAATCAAAGGATAATTAAATATGGGCAGTTGCCATACCCCAAATTTGTCCTATTGATTTTTATTAATTTTTTCTTTATATCATTATCAGTTCTCTATAAAGTCTGAATTATTATGGATAAATTCATTGGGGGTTTACAATCTTAAAGAGGTTCATGGGTTTTTTCTAAATAAAAAAATTCCATGTAATTTGTGTTTAGGCCCATTATGGATTATTTTGATTTATGTTAAGAGTTAGGCCCATTAAAGTTTGTAAAAAAGGGGGTGTATTATCTTAAATGGACCATCAAAATCTGATGACCCATTAAGACAATTTTGCTGACCCGGTTCAAAGATAAAAGGGGCGATGTTTTGGGCCATCAAAATCGGATGGCCCATGAAAGAGTTGTTGTATTTTAACAAAGAAAGGGTGGTGCATTTTGAAGGGCCCAATAAACTGGACAATGTTGGCCCAGTTCAGATTTTTTTGATGACCTGCATTATTTTTTTAATTAAATATTATTAAGAAACATTTTTAATAATTTTATTTATCTATTTATATTATTAATACTTATTTTTACTATTACTGTTGTTTATTTTTAATAAAATTATTTTATTTTTAGTTGACCCAAGTCAATCCAAGGGATTAAGAAACTCTAATTGCCCCAACAGCAGCCCTGTTCTTCAATTACCCAGGCCCAAACATGTATTGTTCAGATCTGGGAAGAGAAACACTTTTTGAAACTAAAACAAAACAAAATCTTCATTGGATCAAATCAAATATGGAAAATTAATATCCATGTTTATTCATTAACACGAACCTATACAATAACAAGTCCAAATACAGATTACAAAGAAATAATCTCAAACAAAATCTTTGTAAATCAATCACTAAATCAAATTAAATCCCTAAAATAGAATATAATCTTCCTAATCCCTAATACAATTACAAATGTAACGATAAATCATAAGAATTTCCTAATTTGTCTAAAATCTAAACCTATAAATTAACCTATAAAATTTCTAAGAAGGGAGGAGAAGAAATTGAGAACACAAGTTGACATAAATAAAAAAGGAGAAAGACTTAGGGTTTCAATATCTGAAACCCTAAGAACTTCAAACCACACAACTCTCATCTTCAAGCCACCGTTGCTATGCCACCACCACTCTAATACATGAAAGAAAAAGAAGAAGAAGTAAAGATCGGAAGGAGATTCAAGAAATCAAACATACGACCAATATCACGGCAAAAGAGGTAAACACAAAACACTTAACTTTAGGGCTCTCAGATGTTTATTCTGATTTTCACATGAGTGATGTTTGAATGTTCTAGAAGTTTGGGGTTTTTTAGGGTTAGGGTTCTAACCTATGGTTAGGGTTCTTAGATCCTAGAGTTAGGGTTCTTAGGTTTCTTTGAATATTAGGGTTAGGGTTCTTCATTTTTTGGTATTCTGGGTTTTGGACATTTATGGTTCATCACGAACCCTTAGGGATCTATGAACCCAGATGAAGATTCACGACGGAGGATTTGAATGTTTGAAGTTTTCGGTTGAATATCAATCAGAAAATTGGAGAAAATGGGTGGTTGGGGTGGTTAAAGGAGGACAACGCGGCCAGGGCGATTTCTAGCCGCCTGAGTTTTAGAGAGAGGTTAGAGCCTTTCTCTCTAGGTTTTGCAAAAGGGTTTCTTTGTTTCATTGAAGAGAGAGATAGAAAAGGAAAAAATAGGCTCTCAACCAAGTGATTCATTTTTATAAACATCCCCTGATTCTGTGTTCGCATGCCCATAATCCTCTTCATGCACTTCCCACCAAAACCTTCATATCATCATCAAACGCTCCTGATTTGCATGCCTATTGTAATACCATGATCCCTCTCGCACGTTACCTAAACAAACCTCATTTTGTTTTGGGCCTAAGCCCATGATAATCACACCCCCAATTTGTTTTTTTGCTAAGCCAACTCAATTTTCACCCCCTAACGCTCCCGGGTCAAGTCCAACATCTAGACTTGGGTTGCTGCTGACTAAACGCCCTATTTTTACTAACCTGTTCAACGATTCACCCCTCTACGTTTGGGCCTGAATTCAACATCTGAATTTAGAGCCCTATCTCCCATATCTCCCTTTTTGCTAGCCCAACACAAAATGCACCTCCTGCGTTTTTTAATTTCTTTTATTATTTATAATTATTATTTTTATAATTTAATATATTTATAAATTTTAATATTAATTTACTATTATTATAAAATCAAATATTTATTTTCTAACTCATCCAAATATTTATTTATTGCATTAAAATTATTTTTAACCATGCATTAATAATATTTTTTTATATATTAATACATTTAAAAAATACTTAACCAACACCAAATCATTTTCTTAATAACTTAATTAACTCTAAAACAACTTTTAAAAAGAATTGCGAAAATATTTTAATCGACTGCGAACTTCGTCTAACAACTCCGTTATTCCCACATCTAGACTAGGTACAAGGAAAATTCAAAATATCTTCGTAATCCATAAAAACACCAACCAACTGCGAACTACGAATTGAGACTCTAATTTCTCATAAGAGGATACATATGCATACGACTAAAATCGTGGTGAGTTCCCCTAATAAAAATTAAAACTCTATTTCCTAAACCGTTATTCTAAACCCTAGTATCCTTGTGAACAAGATATATGAGGGGTGTCGAACACCTTCCCGTCGTCTAAGAACGAGTCCAACAACTTATAATCTCTTATCAAATTAGGATCATCCTTTATATTCTATTCTTAAAGATAAAAATTAAGGGTGACGACTCTCAATTTAAAACTGGTTACAACATCCGACTGCAGCAGACCAGCCTCATGTGCATCTACCACCTATCGAGGTTGTCGTGCATGACCTCTTTGTCGCATAATGTCGTCGCT
Source organism: Vicia faba (assembly GCA_948472305.1). Taxonomy (NCBI): domain Eukaryota; kingdom Viridiplantae; phylum Streptophyta; class Magnoliopsida; order Fabales; family Fabaceae; genus Vicia; species Vicia faba. The sequence continues at coordinate 980,100,247 of OX451735.1, forward strand.
TCGACTTCCTCTTCTGTGCACCACTAAAAATATAAATAAAATAATGAATAACAAAACATGAACCAGATAACATATGATCAAGTTATCCGAAAAATAACACAACAAAACCAGAGAACCTTGGCAACAATTATTCGATTTGAGGTCATGCAAATCGGAGAACAATATGTTGAGTTATCCGCTTGCTAAATTTTTTCAAATGTAAATCAGATAACTTACTTGTAAGTTATTCGGTGTGTTGTACTGATGAATCGAAAGTCTTCTCTCTGTGTTCTCCGGTTTGAGCTCTCTTGATTTGGAAAGTGCTGGTTGTGTTCTCGCGGGTTGCATGAAAATGAAATGAGAACAAAGTGAAATTTTTTTATGGTCTAAATATATTCACAAAGATATTTTATTCCAAACTCATAATTTATAAGGGTAAGAGAATAAATGATGGAGTATGGAGTAAAATTTTCCTACTTATATGGATTATGATCCACTTTGTTATTCCAGCTCGGATTTCTTTAGTGTTAGTGATAATTAATTATCTAAAACAAATTTAAACCTAAATTTGGATATTTTAAAAATAATTAAATATTAAAATGTTAAATTCAAATTAGAAAAAAAATCATTATGACAATTTACTTCCTTTATATTCCATCTAATTCTAATTATAAAAAAAAGTTGGGTCTGTAAAAACTAATGTATCTAAACATAAATTTGGATCAAATACATCAAAAAATAATTTTAGACGGAAATACTATTTTTTTTGTTAGACATATTTTTAAAGAGGAAATATATCTCAACATAAAAGGATAATTATAATATATTACCGTTCCAAAATAAATAATTAATGAAACTTGAATAATAAATAAACTTCAATTTTTCTTTTATCTCTCTACCACCATTGTTTATTTTTCTCTATAATTGTCACATTTTTTCTGAAGAAAGAAACAACAACTTCTGAAATAATGGTGAACTATTCATTGATTCGAATAATCGTTGGAATTATAGGTTCGAGTTTCATTTTATCCACAATGTTTTAACTTTGTTATATAAACTTTTGCATGGAAAACTATACATTCAATTAAAATAATTTATAGTATATATAGTTTATTCATTTTTCTTATCGAATATTTATTATGTTCTTAACAGATTATTTTCTCTTTTCTGTGTATGCAGGCAATATCATCTCTTTAGGCTTGATAATCTCACCAGCGTAATTCCTTTCTCTCTTTAAGCAGTTTTTGTGTATCATTTAATAATTAATCTACTTTAATATTTAAAATTTATTATCTAAAATCATTTAATTTCATAATAATTAGAGAAAAATATTGTTAAACATAATAAGAATAATATGAAATTAATGGATTTATAATTAAATTGAGACCACTTACTCCACATGGAAAATTTCATTTCATTTTTCTTTTCACGGTGAACCATATTTTCACTGATATGTGATTTTATTATAGGGATTAATGAACTTAATTTAATATTGAACCAATTAGAATTATTCGGTTCTTAATATTTTATTATATTCTTTGTTTTTTATTTTTTTTAAATCATATCCGATTTTATTTTTTGCAGACCAACTTTCTATAAAATTATAAAGATGAAAGCCGTAGAAGAGTTCAAGCCAGATCCATATTTAGCAACATTATTGAACTGTGCTGTTTGGGTGTTTTATGGAATGCCTTTTGTGCATCCAAATAGCACTTTGGTTGTTACCATCAATAGTGTTGGGTTTGTTTTCGAATTGGTTTATATTATCATATTTTATATCTATGCCACCACCAAAGGAAGGGTAAATATTTTTTTTATCATGTTTTCTTTGATAAATTGATTCAATAATTTTTTTCTACTATATAACTCATCATATCTTGTTCCTAAAATTTTCAGAAAAATATATTGATTGTTGTTCTCATTGAGACTATTTTCTTTGTGGGTGTTGTTCTTATAACAATGTTTGCACTTCATGGCACTACCAAAAGATCTTTGGTGGTTGGTATTATTGCTGATATCTTCAATATTATGATGTATGCCTCTCCTCTTACAATTGTGGTAAGTCTTTTTTTAAAATGCAAAATTTAATTTATACTCATTTATATTTTTAATAATTATATTTATTATTTCTTGATATTGTGATGAACAGACAAAAGTTATAAAAACTAGGAGTGTGAAGTATATGCCATTTTGGCTCTCTGTAGCTAACTTCCTCAATGGCTTGTGTTGGACAGCATATGCTATTCTTCCCCCCTTTGATATTTATGTATTGGTAATTAATCTATTCATTTTTTGTTTATCTTTTTTTTTTGAAATATATTGAAGAAAATGTTTTGATTTTTTTTTTTTTTGCATTATTCTTGTAGATAAGCAATGGTATTGGAGCAGTTCTTGGACTTGTTCAACTTATTATATATGCTTGCTATTATTCTTGCAAAGGTGAAAACAATGAAGATGATACCAAAAATGATGATCTTGAGATGAAATCAACAACTGTTGGTGAAATCTCAGTTAGCAATGAATGATGAGTTCTAATTAACATCATAGCTTTGTTAAATTCTTGTGTTACACAATGTTTCTTAATTTTCTTTCACTAGAGATCATGGATTGAGAATATGTGTTTCATTTTCCTTATGGGTCACAACGTTACTTTCATTGTTCTAAGTGAATTTTTTTTACACATGTAACAAATATTATAATATAAAAGTATTCTCTTACAACTTATTATCGTCAAAACTAAAATAAGAGTGTATTGTTCTTTAAATCATTTTGAGATAAGCAATTTTCTTTTAAAAAAAAAAAAGATAATATTTTGAACATCTCTAATAAAAAAAGATAATATAAGAGGTTATTGTTCTTTAAATCATTTTGACTCTAACAATCTAACAATGGAATATCGTCTTGAACTTATAATTCACAATTATCTAGTGATGAATAACCATTGAAACTTAGATGAAAGAAGGAAATACCTCAAATTCCATAGGAATAACTTGTTGGAGTAAAAATTAATTGTAATAGTTATGTCAACAAAAATTCAAAAAATGAGTACATTTTAATAGCATTCAGAAAGATTGTCGTTAATTTGATAAGATAAATGAAATTGTACTTGTTATTATGAGTTTGATTTAACAAAAAATTAATAAGGGGTGCTCAGAGCACGATTGATTCAGTTTTGCTATAACTATCCAATTATTTGAACTAAACTAACAAATTAAATGATTCTACGAGAGAATCGATTAAGTCCCCCCCTTCAAATCACTTTCTCCTTTAATGTGGTGCATTCCTCCTTATCCTATAATGATCCCCTATAAACAAGATTATTTTAAAATAGTTACAAACATCTTAATTATCAAGTAACTCTCTTTATTATTGTGTTAATCCTAATGATCATGACGTAACTGCAAGAAGATTTATTGTAACACCCTCTAATCTCACATAGACATAAATAGCATAATCAGAGTAAATTAACATACATTTCAAAACGGGCGACACAATTGACATCACAAAACGATAAAGAAAATTCAAACATGCATATTGGTCATGATCATAACACGTATTCAAATTCACGTTTCATACACCAATATAAAATATACATCTCGCAGCGGAATAATTATCTCAACATAAAGATATAAATGATTAAAACCTCATACTGACAATCATATCATAAGTACTAGGCATTCTAGCCAAATATCACACAATCTCATACATATCCAGATAAAAGAGAGTAATAACAAATATCTCTCAAAACAAATCAAACATGAGTTCCAATATCCTCTGTGTTACATAGACTAGAGCAATGACTCACTGTTTAGAAATAAGCAGATAAATAAGGATCTAGCTCCTCCTCCAATCCTGGCAAGAAGTACCGCTATCTCTGAAACTTGAGCGATGTCGTATAAAGTATCATTCCAACAGAAGAGTGAGAATTTATATCATTATGAAAATATATAATGATAAGTAATGTAAAACATACACACACCAATATGTATTCACCATTCTTCACAAAACCACATTTTAGGCATAACATAATCCAATATACCAATCCACATATACAACATAGCTCATTAATTCATATTTCAAATGAAATTCAATTCCAATTACCACAATTGTACAATTAAATCAGTTATCACATGTTGCACATCAAAACACCACATTCACTCTAGTATTACATAATGAGTGATAATGCAACAATTCACATCGACATATATGACTCTAATGCAACTCAAATGTATTATGCATGTGGTATCAATATTATCCTTATCGGTCCTGTCGGGTCCACATCTCCAAGACACATAACCAACAATAAAAGTATGATTCAGCCTTAAGCTTTCAAATCCCATTTAGCGTTAGGTTTGGGGCAAGTAAATAGTTCCCACTGAATTACCAAACCTTGCCTCTTGACACAAATGATGCATGTACATGTGCAATCTCAACAACTCATCACAATAATTCATCACATAATTAAACACATTTTGAATTATCTTCACAACATTGCATAACATACATATTTCATGCCAATCAATCACATAGACACAATCTCATAGTATAAATCATCTTAACACATCATTATAACATGTAGCAATTAGATACAATCATGCTATATTCAAACATTATCAAATTCCAACACTTACATACACAATTTAAGTGTTAAGTTTCTGATCAAAACATTTCAAAAACCAATCTAAAACACATCGAATAAATTATTAAAATTCATGTAAATCCATGATAAATCATAACATACAAGATCCCAATTTCATTCATGCATAAAATAATTTTTGTGTCCAGTCACATGTACTAAGCGGCCTTACCTGTGCTAAGCGCCCCTTACAAAAACCAGAAAAATCTGTTGCAAACAGCTACTGACTTGTGCACAAAAATCACCATATAGACATATTCTAGTATCCATTTTCATCAAATAAACATATTCTTACACGTATACATCATATGGAACATATTTATATCATAAATACTAGATTTCAAAAACCTAATTTCCAAATCCCTAAATCAATTTGGGTGATTCAAAACCTAGAAATTCATATACTCAATCCTATTACATGTTACTATCCATCATATACTCCCATAATAACATAGATTCTCACTCTTACCTTAAGTGTAGAGTCTTTAGGATTGCCTCTTCATTTTTCCTCATTTCTCCTCTTTCTCCCCTTCTCTTCTCTTCTTTGTTTTTATTTTATGACAACACTAATTCTAATCTCTCTTCTTACTACTCTATTTCATTAATGGACCTAATTCCATTTACCCATCATATTATGACATAGAGTCCAATTCTAATTATTTTCTATTCTTACTGATAAATCCAATTATTCAAATAACACATATATTCAAATAATTCAAATATTCACCAAATCGCACAATTAAATCAATTACTATATAATATAATAATTAACAAAATAAGTAAATAATACTAAATAAAAATCGGGATGTTACAACTCTCCCCCACTTAAAATATTTTCATCCTCGAAAATTACCTCAAACGAACAACTCAGGATACAAATCCTTCATCTGACTCTCCAGCTCCCAAGTCACATTACCATCTGCCGGTCCTCCCCAAACCACTTTCACCAAAGCGATCTCTTTACCTCAGAGTTTCTTCATTTCTCTATCCTCTATCCACATAGGTGATGTCTCAACAGCCAAATCATCTCTTACTTACACATCATCTAATTGGACAACATGAGACAAATCCGTAATGTATTTCCTCAACTGAGACACATGGAACACGTCATGGAGATTATCAAGTAATGATTGCAAAGCAATCGGATATGTCACTCCACCTACCTTCTCGGAAATATAATAAGGACCAATAAAACACGACGTCAACTTATGCAACTTCAAAGCTCTACCAACACCGGTTACTGGAGTAACCTTTAGAAATACATGATCATCTTTCTCAAACTCAAACGCCTTCCTCCTCTTATCTTGATAACTCTTCTGACAACTCTGAGAAATCTTCATCTTTTCTCTAATCATCTTAATCTTATTTGTAGTCTGTTGAACTATTTAAGGTCTAACTACATCAGTCTCACCAGATTCATACCCACACAAAGGCGTCTTACACCTTCGTCCATACAAAGCCTCAAACAGTGTCATTCTAATACTTGAATGGAAACTGTTTTTATAAGTAAACTCAATCAAAGGCAAATAACTATCTCAAGCACTTCCTTTCTCCAAAACACAAGCTCTCAAAAGATCCTCAAGTGAATGAATTGTCCTCTCAGTCTGATAATCCGTTTGCAGATGATACGCCAAATTCAAACGCAACTTTGTACCCAAATCATCTTACATACCTTCATAAAAATATGAAGTAAACCTCATATCTCTATTGGAAACAATACTCGATGGAACACCATGCAAACTTACAACCTTCTCAATATACAATTTAGCAAACTTCTCCATCGGATAATTCATCCTAATCAGAACAAAGTGAGCAGATTTCGTCAATCTATCCATAATAACCCAAACAACATCACAATTACTCAAAGTCCTCGGAAAACCCGGAAAAAAATCCATAAAAATGTTATCCCATTTCAACTCAGGCATGGATAACAATTACAACAACTCAGACGGCTGCTGATGTTCAATCTTAGACTTCTGACAAATCAAAAAAGAATACACAAACTCTACAATATCTTTCTTCATACCTAACCACCAAAATAATTTCCTCAAATTTTGATACATCTTAGTAGCTCCAGGATGAATACTCAAACCACTATGATATCCTTCATCAAGAATCCTCTTATTCAAATCTCCCACATTTGGAACACAAAATCTATTATGACACCTCACAATACCATTCTCATCAATCCAAAAATCACCACCTCGACCTTGATTGATCAACGTCAATTGATTAACTAATCTCAAATCATATTTCTGACCTTCTCGAATCTCCTCAAGAATACCATTAATAAGCTTCAACAAACCAAGCTTAACACCAAAAGAAGTCTCTTCAACAAATTAAACTCATATCTCGAAATTTCTCAAGCAAATCCAATTCTCGAACCATCAATATCGACATATGCAAAGACTTCCTACTCAAAGCATCAATTACAACATTCGCTTTACCTGGATGGTACTTCAAACCAAAATCATAGTCTTTCAAGAATTCTAACCATCTTCTTTGCCTTATATTCAACTCTTTCTGATTAAATAGATATTTCAAACTCTTGTGATCACTAAACACATCAAACATCGATCCAAACAAATAATTCCTCCAAATTTTCAAGACAAACACAAATGCGGCCAACTCTAATTCATGCGTCAGGTAATTCCTCTCGTGAACTTTAAGTTTCCTTCAAGCATAAGCCACGACCTTTTGGTTTTGCATTAACACACATTCTAAACCCATCAAAGAAGCATCACAATAAACAATAAAAGGTTTTGCCGGATTCAGAAAAATCAAAATATGAGTGGTTGTCAACCTTCTCTTAAGCTCTTGAAAACCAACATCACACTGTGCAATCCAAATAAAGGCTTGACCCTTTCTAGTCAATTGCGTCAATGGTACTGCCAACTTGGAAAAACCTTCAATAAACTTTCGATAATAACCTGCTAAACAAAGAAAACTTCTAATCTCAGAAATAGATTTCAGAGCTTCCCATTGAGACATAACCTCAATCTTTGACGAATCAACATCAATACCACCACTTGATATCAAATGACCAAGGAAACTCATTTCCTTCAACCAAAGCTCACACTTAGAAAATTTCGCATAAAACTACTTCTCTTTCAACACAGATAACACAATCCTCAGATGCTCAGCATGATCCTCTTCACTCTTTGAATAAATCAAAATATCATCAATGAACACAACAACAAATTGATCCAAATACTGATGATAAATTCTATTCATGTATTCTAAAAATACACCAGGTGCATTGGTCACACCGAACGTCATCACAAAATACTCATAATGACTATACCTCATCCTAAAAGCAGTTTTTGAATATCTTCAGCCTTAACTTGAATCTGATGATACTTATACCTCAAATAAATCTTACTAAACACACTTGCACCAACCAATTGATCCATCAAATCATCAATTCTCGTAAGTGGATACTTATTCTTAATAGTAACCTTATTCAGTTGTCTATAATCCATACACAACCTCATAGAACCTTCCTTCTTCTTAACTAACAAAACAGGTGCACCCCACAGTGACACACTCAGAAGAATAATCATCTTCTCAAGCAAATCCTCTAGTTGACTCTTCAACTCTTTCAACTTAGATACGGACATCTGATACAGAGCCATCGATACCGGACTAGTTCTAGGAACTAAGTCGATCGTAAACTCCACCTCACGCTCTGGCGGCCAATCACTTATATCACCAGGGAACACTTTAGGAAAATCACAAACAATAGGCATCTCATCTATAGTTCGCTTCTCACCGAGATCCAACGTTTCCAACAAAGAAAACAACACAACACCATTTTACAAAGACTCGCTCACTTGCTTAGCAGACATAAACAAATCTCTCTCAAAACTAGAATCAAGAAAGATGATTTTTTTATCAAAATAGTTTATATAAACATGATTAAATTCCAGCCAATTTATACCAAGAATCACATCAAGTTGATCTAACAGAAGACAAACTAAATCAATCCTAAAGTCTCTACCAAAGATACTCAACGGACAATTCAAACACACATAAGAAATAGTTACATAACCCATTGCAGGAGTATCAATAACTATACTTCCATGCATAGTAGATAACTCAAGATTCAACCTCTTAACACAATCTAAGGAAATGAAATAATGTGTCTCACCAATATCAATAATAGCAATCAAAGGTGTACCATTAATAAAGCACGTACCTCATATTAGTATATCCTTAACAGCGGTCTCAGAACAAGATAATGCAAACACGTTTCCTTTCACTTGGTTCTTCTTTGGCTTGTCACACTTGGTACTAATGTGACCTTGCTCACCACAGTTGTAGAAAGTCACACTCGAAACACCTCTGCAATCAGGAGACTTGTGACCAAACTTTGCACAGTTGAAACACTTCACCTCAACACTTGTACACTCAGTATTACGATATCCTTCACACCACACCTGTAGCATCTAACCAGAGTGTGATCTCCTCCCCCACTCAGCTTTTTGTCACAACCAGCTTTCTGCTTCCCTTTTACATTAGGAGAAACATAAGGTTTTCCATGGAATTGACCTTTCCCTTTCTTATAATTCAAAGAGTTATAGTAAGAAGCAATCTCCCTACTATCCTCATCATAAATCCTACTCCTTTTCACCAACTCAGAAAAATGAGCAATTTGTTGGTAACCAATATCCTTCTTGATGTCAGGTCTCAAACCATTCACAAACTTAAGGAACTTAGACCTTTCAACATTATTCGTATTGTAATGAGGATAATACTTAATCAACTCATGAAACCTTATAGCATACTCAGCTACAATCCCATTATCCAACTTCAGCTCAAGGTATTCCACCTCTTTCTTCTCACGCACATCTTTCGGAAAATAATTCTCTAGAACAGTATCACGAAAAAGAGCCCAAGTAACCACAATATCATCTTCATCAAACCTATGAACAATGTTGTTCCACCAATCCTTAACTTCCTTCTCAAGCTTATGAGTACCAAACTGGACCTTCTCCACATCAGTACAATTCATGACTCGAAAGGTCTTCTCAATCGCCTTTAACCATGCTTGTGCCTTGTCAGGTTCATGCTCTCCTTCAAAGATTGGAGGATTGTTCCTTTGGAATTTCCCCAAAGCACGAAACTCATCATCCTCATCTCTGTTACCAGCATTCGCCTGTGGAATCTGCCCAAAATATCCAGCCAACATTCTCAAGGCCTCGGCAATAACATCATCATTCCTTCTGGAAACCATTTCCCTAATATTCCAAACAAACAAACAACCAACAACACTTGTCAGACAAACAATATCGATTGTGTCACGTACACAAATAGAATACCACGGGAAATACATTAGTAACCTGGCCAATCTGACTGACCATTATTCTGATACCCCTATTGTAACACGCTCTAACTGCACATAGACATAAATAACATAATCAGAGTAAATTAGCATACATCTCAAATAGGGCGTCACAATTTACTTCAAAAAACAATTAAGAAAATTCAAACATGCATATTGGTCAATGATCATAACACATATTCAAATTCGTGTTTCATACACCAATGCAAAATGTGCATCTCACAACAGAATAATCATCTCAACATAAAGATATAAATGATTTAAATCCCATACTGACAATCATATCGTAAGTATTAGGCACTATGGTCAAACATCACATAATCTCATACATATCCAGATAAAAGAGAATAATAACAAATATCTCTCAAAACAAATCAAACATGAGTTCGAATATCCCCCATGTTACATAGACCAAAGAAATGACTCACTGCCTAAGAATAAGCAGATAAATAAGGATCTAGCTCATCCTCTAATCATGTCAAGAATCACCGTTATCTCCGGTACCTGAGCGATGTCGTATAAAACATCATTCCAACAGAAAGATGAGAATTCATATCATTATGAAAAGATATAATCATAAACAATGTAAAACATACATACACCAATATGAATTCACCACTCTTCATAAAACCACGTTTTAGGCATAACATAATCCAATATACCGATCCACATATACAACATAGCTCATCAATTCATATTCCAAATGAAATTCAATTCGAATTACCACAATTGTACAATTAAATCAATTATCACATGTTGCATATCAAAACACCACATTCACATTAATATTACATAATAAGTGATAATGCAACAATTCACATTGACACATATGACTCCAAAACAACTCAAATGCATTATGCATGTGGTACCAATGGTATCCTTACTGGTCATGTTGGGTCCACATCTCCAAGACAGATAACAACCAATAAAAGTCTGATTCAGCCTTAAACTTTCAAACTCCATTTAACGTTAGGTTTGTGACAAGAAAATAGGTCCCATGGAGTTACCAAACATTTCCTCTTGACACAAATGATGCATGTACATGTGCAATCTCAACAACTCATCACATAATTCAACATATTTTGAATTATCCTCACAATATTGCATAACATACATATTTCATGTCAATCAATCACATATACACAATCTCATAGTATAAATCATCTCAACACATTATTATAACATGTAGCAATTAGATACAATCATGCTATATTCAAAAATCATCAAATCCCAACACTTACATACATAATTCAAATGTTAAGTTTCTCATTAAAATGTTTCCAAAACCAATCCAAAACACATCGAATAAATTATTAAAATTCATATAAATCCATGATAAATCATAACATAAAAGATCCCAATTCTATTCATGCATAAAATGATTTGTCTTTGTCCAGCCACCTGCACTAAGCGGTCTTACCTGCGCTAAGCGCCCCTTTCGAAAAACAAGAAAAATCAGCTACGAAATACTACTGACTTGTGCACGAAAATAACCATAGATACATGTTCTAGTGTCTATTTTTTATCAAATAAATATATTCTAACATATATACATCATAGGGAACTTATTTATATCATAAAAACTAGATTTCAAAAACCTAATTTTCAAATCCCTAAATCAATTTGGGTGATTTAAAACCTAGAAATTCACATACCCAATCCTATTACATGTTACTACCCATCATATACTCCCATAATAATATAGATTCTCACTCTTACCTTGAGTGTAGAGTCTTTGGGGTTGCCTCTTCACTTTTTCTCTTTTCTCCTCTTTCTCCTCTTCTCTTCTCTTCTCTTCTTTGTTTTTGTTTTATGAAAACACTAATTCTAATCTCTCTTCTTAATAATTTATTTCATTAATGGGCCTAATTCCATTTACTCATTCTATTATGACATAAAGTCAAATTCTAATTATTTTTCTATTCTTACTCGTAAATCCAATTATTCAAAAAGCACATATATTCAAATAATTCAATATTCACCAAATAATTTGTACAAAGATGTTCACCGCCTAAATTGGAATACTAAAGCCACTATTTATACTACTTTGACCCTAACGGTCTTCTACACGAACTAATGCCACATTTCTGTTTGCATGTCTTCGACGAACTCAGAGCCTTCCACGCGTCTTTTCGGATAAGATCAAAATATTTGAATTCGAATCTCCTTCTTATCTTGAGCCCCAATCTCTGAAGACGGTCGAACGAAAAAATGTTTGAAACCTTAGCCACATTTCGAATAACAATCTTTATTCAATAATTTAAATTGGTAAACCTTTCCAACCAATTTTACTCAATTCGAATCTCAACCTTTATGGCTTCACATAAATAAAGTAGTGGAATATTCTGAAGTATATTCAAGTCTAACTTTAAAAATCCTTAGTCTAAATTTCCAGCTAACAAATTGCCCCCAAGAAATATTCATTTTGAAACAAGAAATGTATATTTTTTGCAACCTCTTCAAAATTTCGACTCCCTGAACATGTTGTCAATCTTTCAACTACTCTGACGTCATCCTTATGATGATCTTTAATCTCAAAATGTCAAATCACAACATAGGTATCTATAAATTCCATCATTAGCTACAATGACTAGTTCCTGTATTGGAACTCACAAAACCGCTCATTAGCACGCAGGATCATGCTACACGTGTCCCACTAACCTGAGAATTTTAATTTCTCTTTCATCAAAATGGTTCACTTTCTTCCATATAAATAATATTTTTAAGCTCTTTTTCTTTTTTTCAATCTTATTCAACCTTCAAGATTCTTCTTTCTCAAATCTTCAGCAAAACTTTATTAACAAATTTATGTTCTTGTCTGCATCAATGGCGTCTCAAAGCAAAACCAAATCTGAAAAGGGTAAACGAAACAAAGACAATGTTGCCTCTAAACCCCTTCTTCAAATACCAGCACCATTAATGATTGGGAACCAGGAATTCGTCCCAACACCATCTTTGAAGAATGAACAGATAGCCATATATTCTTCACAGGTATTAATTCCTTTTACTCTTGCCTCTAAAACATTAGGGTTTATGGGTCCAGTCCTTGATATGGAGAAATTACCTAAACTTAAAAAGTTTTTTCCAACTCACCATTCCACCAAACCCGTTGCTAGTAAGACTAATGTAGTCATGAAAACTAAGGCAGATGATGAACAGGATGTTCAAGAGAACCTTCCCCAGGAAGAAAAAGAACTGATAAAAATTCCTTTAAATTTAAACTTCGTTACTGAAGTATCACGCCCCTTTAGATCAGGTCCATCGAAAGACGACCAAAAGTACTTAGGTTGGTTAGCTAGGGTAGAAAAAGTAAAGCTAACTACCTGGAAGGAATTAGGGATTTTCGAATTGATTCATCTGTCGAAGTATGGTCCTGAATACTGTCAATTCATGTTGACAGCTTCGTTGTACTTCTGGGATAGTACTTTTAACACGTTCTACCTTCCTTGTGGTATGGTCACCCCAACCCTTTTCGACGTCGCTGTCATCACTGGGCTTCGACCCACTGGAGAGACTTTCAATCCAACAATCGATAGTGAGGACACCATTGATTTCAGTAAAACCTCTCCCACATATAACAATTATATGGATCATTACATAGGAAACACAGATGAAGTCAATGATCAAGAGCACATTGCTTTCCTTGTGTTATGGCTCTCAAGGTGTGTTTTTTGCTACAAGTCTCTCCAAGTTGCTAGGAGATTCTTGACCCTTGCTAATCAATTGCATGTCGGTCGAAACATTTGCTTGAGTGAATTGATTCTCGCTGGACTCTATGAAAGTCTTGGGAAGGCTTCTTCGAGACTGAAAGAATTCGAGCCCCAAACCAACATCCTCCTAGTTGGACCTTATTGGCTGTTGCAATTGTGGTTGAACACCATATTCGAACCTTCTCTTTCAACCTTCAACACTATTAACGAAGCTGATCCTGAGGTCGAGAATAGGATTATTAAAGGAACCATACTAGTTCGACTGACCCCTGACGAAGGAGGGAAAAACTTGCAAGAGTGATTCACCAGACACCTTATGATGTTTGTGAGGAGGCACAAATACACTCCTTCGATGGCTCCTTTTGCTGCGAGAAGTCATGGCCCAAAATGGTTTACCAGACCATTATTGAATCTTTTGACTAAGTAACAGGTGGAATCCCTTCAAATCTGGGAAGCCTTTCTTACTCCTAGACCTCTCCTTACCAGGATTATGCCTAAGAAAACCCAGAATATTCTAATCACCTACCAGTCAAACTTCGTAGCAAGACAATTTGGTCTTTGCCAGATTCTACCAGAACCATTATATCATAACAAGAGTGGAATTTGCCACAGAGGGATGAATTTCAATAATGTCAAAGCCCAAAGCATTATTAGCAAATTCACAGGCCTTTTTCACATCACTTTTGTACCCTTTACCCCTTAATACTACTGCACTAAAGACTTTGAAGACTGGTGGCAAGAATATTATTCTTCCAGCATGTGCGACATCAAAAACTTTCAAAAACATCTAACAAAATCCTTTGCTTCTGTGCAGGACAAGACGAAGAAAGGTACGCAACGACACATCAAGGAGATCCAGGCATTCCAAAAATATTTTGAAACTTTTTATAATCCCACTGATCTTGGTCGAACCATTCGAGACGCATCTGTGACCTCGAAAGAAAAATTTACAGCGAAACTCCCACGTTTGTGCATACCTTCGTGTGTCAAACCTGAGGACATATATGACTTGGCTTTTCAATTAGAGCCTCCAAAATTTCCCAGATTTCCTACAGCGGACTTCGCTTTGGCCTGGTATCCACCTTATCCACCATGGTTATCGGTGAAAGAGGATTTTAAAGTCATGAGGCATGATGCACTTAAACTTGAAAAGCGAGTGGTTGCGACCAAGCATAATTTGTATAGTTTCAAAGGATTCCTTCATCTAGATTTAAAACATGTCAGGATGGACACTCCAGAAAGTCAAGGTTTGGAAACCATGGACTCCTTGGTTACTTCAAATTCAATTCTTTTCTTCGAAATAATCTTTAACCCTCGCTCCCTTTACAGCTATTGAGAGAAAGCACACTAAAGTGGTGTAGGCTACTACATCGACAGGGTCTGCGTAAGCAGCCCCAATACCAAAGCCTTCGACAAATAGCATTCCTGAAGCGGCTAGAGAAGTTAGAAAGACCAACAAGGTAAGCATATACTTTTTACTTATTTTTTACCTACTTGTTGAATCATGCATTGATTTGTGGTTTTTTATTTTCGTTTCAGGATACCAGAAAACCTCCACTTACTCCAAAAAAGAGAAAACTAATAAGCGGGTCCACCTCGACACCTGAAAAAACCAACACCATGCCATCTGCAGACCTTACCAAAGCCAAAAAGAAGAAAAAGAAAATAAAATCCTCCACTGCAGGTTCTCCTTCGAAGGAAACTTGTACCAAAAACCAACTCCTTCCAAGTCCAAAAAAGAAAAAAGATAGTGTGGCCTCACATGTAACCCGAGTACTTGAAGAAATTAAAAGCGAAAACTCCATCCCTGGGACTGAGGGAACAAAAGTAATAACTTTTATAATTTTTTTTTAAAGTCAACTTCCAAATCAATTAGATTTTAACCCATGTTTCATTTCGTAGGAACAACCAATCACCCTTAGTGAATCTCCAGTTCAGCATGGGGTTCCTCACAGCACCAACACACCATTTATCCCACTTTCCTCAATGTAAGTCTCAAACAAAGGCTCAACCACTGATGTGAACATGAAAGATCTCCAAACAGAAGACCCTGATTCTCCTCAATCACCACAGAAATCGAAGCGAAAAACAATAACGTACGAACAAACCAATATTGCTGCTCAAGGGGAACCTATTCAAGACAGTTCAGACGATACTCCATCTGCTGATGCTTCTCCGAAGGCTAATAGGGGGAAATCTGATGAAGAAGAATCTAATAGTGATGCCAATGAGTGTGCTGATGAAGATAACGTCATTCCACACGAAGATACCAACATGGATGACACTGAGGACCAAGACCAACAAATCCAAAACATTCCAACTTCATCTGAAGCTGAGAATCCTACAGCAAAACCTTCCAACTCCAAAGTTACTGAAGATGCTCTTCCTTCCGTCTAAGAAATGGAGCTTTTAAAGAAGACGAACACTATGCAGTATATCAGACTTTTTGGATCCAGAAAGGACTTAATGACAGAGAGTTCTTGCCCCATCCTAACTGTTGCTTCAAGTGGTACTTCGACTGATGAATTCAATGAAGCATTGCTTCAGAAAATTAAAGACACAGTCTTTGGGGCGGATTTATTTGAACTAGTGAAGATAAACGCAACTGCAGGTATCGTTATGAGGAAGCTTACCATAAAGTCGATTTTGGGAAATGTCCCCCTGAGATTGCTGAGGTTCTGATTGATTTGACCATGCTTATCAATAACTTGGAATCTGACTTTCTCAGAGAGAAAGATGTGGATTCCAAACTCACGGATGTAAGTATAAGAGTGCACCTAAGAGGAGGGGTGAATTAGGTACTTTAATAGTTTTACCGTTTTAGTGAGATGGATATTATTTTTCAGGTTTATGACTAGTGATGAAAGCGATAAATGCGGAAAAGTAAAGAACACAAAGATGTATCCTGGTTCCCCTCATAGTCCGAGAGTACTCCAGTCCCCTTTCAACATGGAAGAGATTTTCTTAATGTTAGATCTCTAGAGAATCCTCTCTTAATGACTCTCTTGCTTCCAACAATCCTGGACAACAATATACAACAAACACCAAGAACAATCCTCTTGGACCAAGAACAATCCTCTTGGATTTTCACTTTGTAAACAATGGGAACAATCCTCTCAAAGTGACTACACTTGTATCCAACAATCCTGGAAATACAAGATTTTAAAACCACTTAAACTTATTTCCAACAATCCTGGAAAAATAAGTAAGTATCTATCAATATTTGATTTTGAGTGAGTTGAGTAGTAATGATCACTTAGAGTGATTTAATAAATGAATCACTTTCTCTTCCAATGATAATAATATACAATAACTCAAGATATAAATGCTCAATGTTTTCTGGTTAACAATATATGAAAGTGTGCAGAAAACTTATGTATGAAAGTGAAGAAAAGCTTGAGTTTATATTTTGAAAATTCAGAAAATATATTTGGAAGAGGTGTTGAAAATGATTTTGAAAAAGAATATTTATATGTTCATAACACCCTTTTGAAACATCATAAAGTTCTGTAAATGAATCATGAACAATTGCCAAGATTGAGTGAAAGGTTTCAATGAAAAGGTATTATGAACAGGCATGTGCAAAGCTGCTGTTTTTTCGAAATTGTGCAGCATGCAATCGATTGCACCCTTTGTGTAAATCGATTGCACGGGGTTTCAACAGCTACATTTTCAAAAGTTTTAAGTGTGCAATCGATTGCACGTGAGTGTAAATCGATTGCATGTGAAGTCAGTAGTAAAAAATGATTGAGTGCAATTGATTGCACAAGCAATGTAAATCAATTGCACTGAGAAACAGAAGCAAACGTTTTGAAAATTTTAAGCATGCAATCGATTGCACAAGCAATAAAAATCGATTGCACTGAGAAATAGAAGTAAAAGATCTAAAAAATTAAGCATGCAATTGATTGCACTAATATGCAAATCGATTGCACTCAAGTGAAAAATGAATTTTAACTTAGAAAAACTTGAGTAAGGATTTATAAAACATTTCTTTTCACCATTGAGCATCTATGTCTTAAGTTTAAAGTAAGTATTATCATTATACCTTGAAAGTTTCTAAGAGCTTGAACTGAAGACTTTGTCCATAGATGCTTTGAGCTTGATCAAAAAATATTTGCCTTCTTTGTCAATCATGGTTTGTCTTCATCAAAACAAAAGTTCATTTGAGAAGCTTGATTTTAAATTCTCCCCCTTTTTGATGATGACAAACAATCTTGCTTTATGCGATGTATTTTCCAGAAAGAGCTTCTCCCCCTAAGATGCATAACTCCCCATATGAATGAGAAGGTTGGAATCCTTTGTATTTGTTCATCTTGGTTGAAGAGTACCTTAAAAAATTAAGACAAGGAAATATACAAGCATAAAGTACCACATCCTTCTCCCCCTTTGACATTATCAAAAAGAAGGGAAAGATGCAATAAAAAATGGATAAAATATATGTAATAATATTGAAAGATTAACCATAGCCATATTACTTCATGATGCCTTTTCTCATCCTTTGATAAATGAATATAGTAGTTATCTTCATCAAAACATAATGTTGATGATGCTTGACCTTTTTAGAAAGAATGAGAAACTCTTATGTGAATGCCCCCCTATATTTGATAACTCCCTCTTGATCAAAGTTCTCCCTTGAAGCATAGAGAATTTGCATCTTTCTTTGGGCAATGCGTTTAACCTTAAGAGTGACTTCATAAATCATTTATCTTTTGAGAACATGATGTTGAAGCCTTTGTCACAAAGTTGACTTGTACTTAGAAGTTGTCTTTTGTTCTTCAACATGAAGTACATCTTCAATGGATATGAAAGTTAGTGTATCAACTTTTCCAATGCCAAGAATTCTTCCTTTAAGGAATTTCCCATATGTGAAATAATCCTTGGACTTGAACTAGATTTGAAAGTTATTGTATCTCTCCCGTCATATTCTTTGAACAACCACTATCAAGATACCAAATATTGCATGTGGTCTTCAAGCATACCTACAAAATAAATTACGTTTGATTTGGTACCCAATGTGCTTTGGGTCCATCATAGTTAGTTCCTTTCTTTACCCACACATAATGCCCACTTGCCACACTAAAGTTTCTAACGTAGCAAGCATTAGGTATATGGCCAACAATACCACAATAAAAACAAGTAGGTTCAAAGTTACTTCTATATCTAGAAGGGTAAGATTTCTTTTTAACAAATCTTTTCTTTTTAGGATATTGATGAACTATTTTAGGTTTGTTCACTTTCTCTTTGGATGATTGATCACTAGCCTTAACAAAGATAATTTTGTTAGAACTTGGTTTTGAAAACTTTGAATATCCAAGTCCACTTTTATCATTGGAATATCTTTGTTGGCTAAGAACACCTTCCAATCCAATTTGACCTTTTTCATATCTTTCAATAACTCTTTTTAATTGTACAATTTGGAAAGAGAGTGATTCACAATTTTTGCATACAAAATTCTATTTTTTCTCACTAAATTTTTGTTTTTCATCTTTGAGATCTTTTTTCATAGACACATTTCTCTTCTAAAGATGAAATTTGTTTCTTTTGAGATGAAATAGTTTTGTACATAATTTTGCATTCATTTAATAGTTCATCTATAGCACCTTGTGAATCACTATCAAAAAGAGAAAATTCATTACTAACCTCGTCATTTTCACTATCGGAATGGTGTGAGGCCATCAATGCGAGATTAACACGTTGATTGTTTTCGGAATCAGAAGATGAACTTTTCCATGCTATATATGCTTTCTTTGACTTATTATCTTTATTTCTCTTGAAATATTTCTTCTTCTTTTCAAGTGTAGGACATTCACTTTTAACGTGTCTCTTTTCACCACATTCAAAGCATATAACCTTCCTTGTTGGTGCTTCCCTTTTTCTTTCTCTTTGTAGAACCTTTTCAAACTTCTTGATAAGATCATCATCTTCACTACTAGTGGATTCACCCTCTTGATTTCTATCATGATTTTTTATCCTTGTATTTAGAGCCATGTCTTTTGAATCTTTTACTTGGATTTCATGCTTTTCACGAAACAGTTAACCAAGTTATTCAAAACTCATCAAATATTTCCCTCCAATTCTTACTTCTCAGTCACTATAACACAGAACCAGGCAGCAAAGAGAAAGGGGACAAAAATATACAAAACAATAAAAAACAAAGAGAACTAAAAAAAACTTCCACAAAACCCTTTTTTCATGCCCAACTCATAACCGCAACAATTCATTCAAACCCACTGACCCAGAAGCAAAAACGCAACAACCTCAGTGTCTAAACTCAACATTTTGTGGGATTCAAACAGATCAGAAAAAGAGAAACAAACCATTTCTCTTTTACAACAACCAACCAAATACAAAAAATCAAAAAAATATAGAAAGATCTCACCAAATAGGAGTAATAAAAAACATTCACTTCTGTCCAAACTTTCCGCGAATCCATTCCTTTTACAGTCTCCAAACAACCCAACCTCGACATTACCTTCATCACTGATGATCCAAAAGTAGAAGAAGAGAAACGATTTCAGAAGTAGAAGAACCTCTTACGATCACCTTTCCCGAAGCCCGTCAGGTAATTCCTCCTATCATGCATTAATTGATTGTTGATGTGGCTTTGAATCAAAAATTTGGGTTATTTATCGCAAGAGAGATAGAAGAGTTTGTGAGAAGATGATGGTGATGGACCATAAAAGAAGAACAAAGGGAGACTTTTAGGCGGAGAATCACGGAGGGAGTAGGTTGAGAGGATGAAAGATGGAACAAAGAAAGGGGTTAAAGGTTGAGTTTTTTGATCTCATCGTGAAAACAGAGAGAAAAATCATCGTGGGAGAAGAGAGAGAGATTGCATTTTTTGTTTTAATTATTGACTGGATTGAAATTAATTAGGTTAACAAAATTTGTAATATTTCCCTCTTCCCAATGACAGCTAGCGCCGCGCCTCTCTCCCAATGATAGTTAGGGTTTTCAACCTTCCCTATCCCTTCTAACACAAACCGGGTTTGGGCCTAATTTTTGGCCCAATCCAATTTCTAAATTTTAATTTATGTATTAACAGAAGTAAATAAATAAACAAATGGTTAAGTGATGTGGTGGTTAAGGAGATGCTGGATAAGTGCAAGGCCCCTGGGTTCAACTCCTACTGGGGCTTTATTTCTGTTTTTTCTTGAATTAATTAATTTAGGGATTTTATGAACAATTTAGTCAAATAGCATTTTTTTGTTTAGTCAATATTCTTTTAAATTGTTTAATTCCTTCATAAAAAATATCAAAAAATAAATAATCATTTAAAGCTTTTTGTGAATAATTAACCTTTTTTTTAGTTGACATTTTTTGAAATTGTTTTATTTTCTTCATAATAAAAAATACCAAAAAGACAAAAATGTATACAAATGACTTAGTTTCTTTTAATCAATTATTTTCTTTTCTTTTCATTCCATTACTTTTTACAAACAAATACTTAGTATTTTATTTCCACACTTTGTTAATTAATTCTATTTCATAGACTGTTATAATTTTAATTAATCGCTCAAATTCGATTTGGTTGTATTATTTGTTATTTGGACTTTTTAATCACATTTGACTCATCCCCATTTGTAAAAATTGTACCCCCATTCCCGAAAGCTCTGTAATAGCGTAGAATTTCCATTTCCACAATTTACTGTTTTCCTTATACTGTATAGTAATTAGGCGTGTATGGCAAGATTAAAAAACAATCGCTAGATAACCTAATTTCAAAGACAAAATTAACTTGAAACAAACACACTTTTCACATACGCACCTCTAGGGTAACTTCGTCGTTACCTCGGAAACATAGTCATGTCCCTCGAATATGAGACGCTTTAGCAAAGACCCTTCGATAAAAATAGATCGTAGTCCCTCGATGATCCTTCGACGTTGCCTTCGGTAAAACGGTCTAGTCCCTTACAAAAATTTCTAAAGCGTCTCATTAGTTGCTTTCGATGACTGTAGGATTGACCCGCGCCTGTCCCTTCACATCCAACGATGGGGCTGCTTACCAAATCAATGGTAAGATAGAAACATCCAAAGGAGGAAGAAAAGAACATGTAAGACCTTTCGAGTAGGTAGATTCGCTCCTAGTTGCTCGCTTGCTCACGACAAAAACATTTTCATACCAACACTTTCATCTCAAAACATTTTCAAAATACAAAGCTTTTTGCATACGTTCTTATAGAGATGAGAACCATTGCAAAAACATCTTTTCAAAAACACATTCCACAAACACGCCTTTGAACTATTTTTTGAAACAAAACTTTGTACGCGTTCTTATAGAAACGAGAACCATTAAAAAGACATTTTCAAAATACTTTCAAAGCCCACACCACAAGCACATTATCAAGAAAAAGCAAGTGATCTAGCAAGTAACTAAGAGCCTGTAGATAACTACGGATGAAAAGGGTGATAACACTTTTTCTTTTCATAATCTACCGCCCGAACCCGAGAAATAATCACGAAAGGTCTTTCCTGTGCTTTTTTACCTTTCCTTTTTGGATAAAAGAAAAGTCGGTGGCGACTCTTGCTATCCGCACAAATGCAATAAAATGCAAAATGACCCGAGTCAGTTCTCCCACCGTATCACACCAGCGTTGAATTGTTTCATGACTTCTGCTTTAATCTTCTCTAACATATCTGGTCGCATTCGGTGGACCTTTTATTTTACCGGTGGGCAATCCTCTTTTGTAGGTAGACGATGTACCATAATATCTGCATCAAGTCTTGGCATGTCTTTATACGACCAGGCAAAGACCTCAACATACTCGTGTAACAACTGAATTAACCGCTCCTTGACACTGGGTTCCAGATTGGCGCCCACCTTGACCTCTCTTTTGTCTTCTTTCGTACCTAGGTTGATTGTATCCACGGGTTCCTCGTGGGGATGAATGGTTCTCTCTTCTTATTGTAGTAATCTGGCAAGTTCCCCTGGTACTTCAAAATCTTCCTCACCTTCCTCTTCGGCTGGGTAGATTAGATTTTCAGAGTCACAAAAAACCATAGCATAACCGTTATCCATGGGATCCTGAATGGATGTAGACCTACATTGTGAGTGTGACTGTGTGTAAGGGTATAGTTATCTTTGAAAGAAAAATGTAAAAAGAAAAACAATGAGCGCAAAGTTTGTATGCAAAACGTCCATGATTCATTGATGTCATATGTAAATGAGATAATAACCCTTACAAATGGACCATTTTGCCTCGGGTTAGACACAAGCTTTTAAGAGTTTGAATTGTTTTAATATTACAGATCCAACAAAATGTAAAGAAAAATTACTCTGGGATAAAAGTGATTGGGATGAAATATCTAGCCTCCAAATTGCTAAGCCCTCCACTGACAGTTGGGAAGATCCAATCTTCCAGATTGCAAACATCTTCATCACCTTCTACCGCGTTGACTTCACGGTTGCTGATCTTCAGGGGTGGTCCTCCAGCACGAGCGTGACGTACAGCCTTCTGAGCATTTGAAGTGAAACCCAGGCCAAATTTGTCAAACATGTATGGGATATCTGGGAGTTACCCCAGATAGTGCACCCACCTTCTTCTATCACTTCCTTTATATCCTTCAACAATGACACTCTGAGTGGAGGCCTTGTGATTTTGGGGACAACCCTGGTTACTGCCACATCTTGCAGGACTTCCTCAAAGTGTTGGAATGGAGTTTCAATAAATTCGCCATCTAATTCCACGTATCTGAAGGAATTAAGATGGCTCATCATATACTCTTCTTCTCCATGAACGGTGCTAATCTTCCCTTGAATTAGATACTTCAGCATTTGGTGTAACGTAGAAGTAACAACGCCAGTATTTTGAATCCATGGTCGGCCTAGCAAGCAGGAATATGAAGGGCGAATATCCATTACATAAAAAGTTGAATCAAACGTTTGGGTTCTAACCTTTATGGGGATATCCACTTTCCCATGCACCATCCTTTTTGAGTCGTCAAAGGCCCTCACTACTATGTTACTTGGCTTCAATGTCAATCCCTCACAGTCAAGCCTATCAAGAGACTTTTTAGGTAATACATTCAAAGATGAGCCAGTGTCCACCAAAACATGAGCCAAGGTTGTGCCTTGCATTCCACTGAGAGATGTAATGGCTCATTATGATTCTTTCCTCTTGGCATTAAATCAGCATTTAAAAAACCTAGACCATTATCTGCGGTCAAGCTGGCTACGCAGTCTTGGAACTGATCGGCAGATGTTTCTTGGGGTACATGGGAAATTTTCAGTAATTTTACCAAAGCCTTTGCATGCGCCTCGGAGCATAGTAGTAAAGCCAGCATGGAAATTTTGGATGGAGTTTTCCCCAATTGTTCAACTACATCATAGTCTCTTCTTTTTATGATCTTTAGAATTTCCTCCATATCTTTCCGGGAGGTTTCAGGGATAGTAAATGATTGTGCCTTCGTCCGGACAAGCTCAATCAGAATACTTTTACCTCGAGTCTCGGTTAAATCGACAGCAGGAATGTTAGTAGGAGTATTAGCAGGGATTGTAACAGCTTTGTCAGTTGGAGTATTGGTGGAGATGATTGTAGGACTGGGAATAGCCTTCGGGGGAGCAACAACAACAGGAATGATTACGGGTCCAGAAACTGCTTTTGGGGGAGCGATTTCTGGAGAGAATATCCTCCCGCTTCGGGTAATCTTGCTAGTCCCTACAATATTACTGATATCAGAGTTAACTTTCTCAGAACTTGAATCTTCGACAGCTGGCCAGTCTTGTTTGTTATCGTGGTAGTATATATCCCCTCCATAATTCCATGGTACGGTTTTGTCTGACGAATACGGAACTGGTCAAGGCATTGTAATTATCAAAGGAGCTGCTTTTGAAACTGATGTAATTCTATTGGGTCTTTTGGTGGAGACCCTGGAAGAATTGGCGGAAATGGTAATGATAGACACATCATTAAGAGGAACAGGTGGAACAGAAGTGTTTTCAAACAAGATTTCCTTGTTATCTATTAGGCACTGGACGCCTGCTTTCAACAAAGGACAGTTGGTTGGTGAGGATAAACAGAAATGACAGCCTTTATCGTATCCTGGGAACACTCCGACAATCAACAAATTCTTTTTGATAATCAGGAGTGGGGTCACAAGTTCATCAACTGAAGTAACAAACATATCTTCTTCAATAGCGTTGGTATTATGGTCATGTTTGGGCATAGGGGCAGAAATGACATTTGGATTTTCTGGCGCATCGAATTCAATCTCTTTGGCTTCAATGAGGTCTTGTACCTTGTTATTTAGAGCCCAAAAATTGTTAGTGTCATGGCCCGGACTCTCAGAGTGGTATGCAGAATGGGCATTAGGATGGTAGTGAGGAGATGTTGTGTTAGGGTTCTTTGGAGCTTCTTTCAAGGTCACTAAGTTGGATCTTAACAGATGTAGCAATACTTGAGATAAGGTCATGTTAATTATGGTGAATTGTCTGACTAGTCTTTCCATCCTTGGTTGGTTGTTTCTTTGTTGATCAGGTGCAGGTTTAGGAATCATAATAGTCCCCACCATTGGACGACATTCTCTGAGGATAAACAACAACCACTTATTTCTTTCCGATAAATGGCTTCCTTATAGCAGCAGAGGATGTATCTTTTTGAATCTTTCCACTCTTTATCCCGGCTTCTATCCTCTCTCCGGTCAATATCAGTTTAGTAAAACCTGCCGATGAACTCTCAATTAGGTGATTGAAGAAGGGACCAGACAAGGTGCCCAAAAACATGTCTACTAATTCTCTTTCAGATATATGAGGTTGAACTCTTCCAGCCAAGTCTCTCCATTTTTGGGCATAGTCTTTGAAACCTTCATTGGAAATCATGGCATGACTCTAGAGTTGAGTACGGGTAGACGCAAGATCAGCATTGTATTGGTATTGTTTGTAAAAGGTTACAACAAGATCTTCCAAGTTATAAACATTGGCTCTTTCTAACTGATAAAACCAATCAAGTTGAGTTCCAGACAGGCTGTCTTGGAAGAAGTGTACCCATAAGTCTTTGTCAGCGGTATGGGGCTAGATTTTTCTCACATAGGACCGGAGATTCATTTTAGGGCATGAAACTCCGTCATATTTGGCGAACACAGGTGCTTTGAATTTTGGAGGAATGACAATCCCCGATACTAGACCCAATTCCTCAAAGTCCAATCCAGGCACTTTTTGGATTTCCATTACGCTCAATCGCTCTTCGAGATGTTTATACTTATCATCAGCTGGAGGGTATTGTTCTTCAGAATAGTCTTCTTCTTCCTCTTCCTCTTTTGATTCTGACTGGACAACTGTTTCCTTGTCCTTCTCATATTGGTTGTCTTTCTCACCAGATGTTGTTGCAAAGTCTAGGGCTCTTCTTGTATGTCCTTGGAACCTTCTTCCCATGTTTAGAACTCCGGCTATCTTCTTTGTCTTCTTTTTCTTCTCCTCAGCCAACAAAGTCTTCAACTCTTCTTGTCCTTTGGCTAGGGTCAAGAACAACTGTTGAAACTGTGCATTCTGAGCTTGGAGGTCCTTCACTATTTGCTCGAGATCCATCTTACTGAAATAAACAGTAGAGAGATGAGGAGACTTGTTGCAAGAAACCTGCTTATGTTATGAAGAATGATAAATGCACACGTCATATTAATAGATTAAATCTTGAGTACATCAATGCCTTCTTGGGCAAAATAATACAAAAACTCTAAGATAAAAAGGTAGTACGCATCCTCTTTGGTGCAATGTAGGCATTCAAAGTCTGTTCCTCATAAAGTAGCCTAGTGAGTTCCAAAACCTTCTTCTTGCTTATGCAGAATTGGGTTTCGAATGTATCTCGCTCCCCCTTGAGTTGTATCCAATCCCTTTGTAGGTCTTCAAGAGAGGTAGGCATGTCAGGATGTAGGATAGTATATGGAATATCTCCCTCCATGACAGGCTCGATGATTACAGGGAGAATGGAGGGGTAAGGCATTATAAGACTCTGAGAATGAGCTCGTACCCATTTGAGGTAAGGCTCAAGAGGGATGGAATTGTTGTTCCCCAAAGTATTTCTATTTACCTTGTTTAACATCCTTCAAGCTCGGATAAATCTATGACGAAGACCTTGATCGTCGTTGTCGTATTCAAATACCAAACCTTGAATCAACATCTCCTGCGGGCCATCCCTTCGGGCGTAACCAAACAGTCTTAAGGCTAAGCAAGGGTTGTAGGTGATACCTCCCCTAATGCCAAGTAAAGGGACATTAGGAAATTCTCCATAACGGTCGACAATAGTAACATTCTCTATGGATCGGGAGCACCAATGAATGTATGAATGTTTGAGTGTCATCAACCTTTGTGACCACCTTGAACCTTGCTCGTTCCTTAATACAGATTGGGGAAGATGCGAAATAAACCATCTTGCCAAGAGAGGAGTGAAACACATAAGGACACCTCTTTTCCTCATTGTGCGAGTGTGAAAAGAGTGTAAGATATCTCCTAGCAATGTAGGCACCGGGTGTCGGGATATGAAGATTTTGACAGTGTTCACATCTATGAGTTGATCAGGATTTGGAAACAAAACCATCCCATAGATGAGGAGAGCCACAATTTCCTCAAAAGCTAGTAGGTCCAAAGAATTCCAACAATTTTGGGCTTTCTCAAATAAGAACTTTGCTAGGAAACCTTTGACACCACTCCTTGTTTCCCAATGAGTTGTGACATCAGATGAGTGCAAGTGTAGATCTTGAGCAATCTCTTCTGGCTTTGGGTCTCTTTCCGTACCGTTGAAAGGTAGTTGGTTGAGAATGGGAATCCTCAAGAGTCGGGAGAATTCTTCCAAAGTAGGCACAAGTTGATAGTCGGGAAATTTGAAGCAATGGTGTAAAAGATCAAAGAACTGAAAGAGCATCTTCACCATGTCCTCATCTGTGTTGGAGGTGACCAAGTTGAGTAGGCGACCATGTCTCTCGATGAATGGAGAGTTTTCAGGAATCCTTGAAGCTAGATCCTTAAGTTGTGGAGGGATCCTCACAAGGTTTACTTGAATAGTTTTCCTGCGAAGTGAATCCATATCCTACAAAACAAGAACAAAGATGAATCCCAAAATCCTTGAAATGGTTAGTGAATGTCTATGATGTTCATGATGTTATGTAAAAGTATGTATATACGAACAAAACAAACAAGTCCCTAGGTTTAGGCTTGCATGGAGTTTTATAGTTAAGTACCCTCTTGAAGTTTAGTTGGCTCAAACCTGTCCTAGTAATAGTAATCGGGTTCTAAGGAGCTCAATATCACTGGTTTGTTTCCTTGGCATTGTTTTAGCACAAGCCTCTTTAATGGCGACTGAAATATCCCAAGAAACCAAACCTCAATGAGTGTAGTATCGAGTATCTACCAACTTCGGATTGTACCAAAGTCGGTCATCTCACTACATCCTAAAGGCCAAGTTGGTCAAGTAAAGGTTCTAAAAGTTCATTAGTGCTTTATGACATCACTCAGCGGCCCTGTATTCTCTTTGATTAACTCAAAGGCTACCGGTACCCACAAATATGTCGCACTAACGTAGCTATTGCTTAGACCATGTCGATATACCCCGCACAGTTTCCACAATGTATTGCTACTTACCTATAATGTATCCAAAATCCAGGTAGAGGATTCAAACCCAAACAAAGAACCATAATGTAAAGAATACAAGTCAAACAATGAAAGCAAGTAAATATGATCTAAACCCTAAGGTAACCCCACTTTTAGAATAGTCCCCAACAGAGTCGTCGGTTCTATGATACGGTGGGAGAAATGACTTGAGGGTTTTGCGTTTGATCTTAAATGTTGCGGTTAGCAAGAGTCGCCACCGACTTTTCTTTTATCCAAAAGGAAAGGTGAAAAAGCACAAGAAAGACCTTTGAGATTGTTTCTTGAGTTCGAGGGGTAGATTATGAAAAGGGAAGGTATTAGCACCCTCTTCATCCATGGTTTTCCATGGGCTCTTAGTTACTTGCTAGATCACTTTCTTTTTGTTTGAAATTATGCTTGATGTGGTTTTTGAAAGTATTTTGTAAAGAGGCCATTGTTTAGGCAATCTTTGTAATGATTCTTGTTTGTAATAATGTATACAAAGATGTTTGATCTTTTGAAAATGTTTTCAATCTTGTAAGATGTTTGAAAGTGTAGGTGTTTGTTTTGAGCATAGTAAGGATGTTTGTTTTGAAATGGAGCAAGTAATTAGGAGCAATCTACCTACTCAAATGTCTTACTTGTTCATTTTCTTTTCCTTTGACATTGTTGTCTTACCATTGATTTGGTAAGCAACCCTATCTTGGGATGTAAACGGAACGGGCGTGGGTCATTGTATAACCATTATTAGCAATGTTGCAAGGTATCTTAGCATTCTTTTTGAGGGACTAAGATCCTTTATAAGGAAACTTAGATAGTGTCATCAAGGGACTATGATCTTGTATTTGCTAAGATACCTTACATGTGTAATATGGCCATTTTGTATAAGGCAACCAAGTGGAATAACCCTAGGGGTGCTTGTGTGCAAGTGTATTATTTTCATGCTTGATTTTTTCTTGAATTAGGGTTTTCTAGATATTGGTTTTAGTCTTTCCATACAAACTCTAATTTCTAGCATGTTATTTAAAAGCGATAAATTGCAAAATTTAAAGTTACTACGCTATTACAATATTTGTGGGAGGGGGTGTACAATTTGTAAATGGGGATTGAAAGAATTTAAACCTAATTAGTCTATTACAACCATATTGAATTGGTATGAATATACAAGGGATTAAATAAATACAAAGTATAAAAATGAATAAATGTACAAGGATGCAAAAATGTAAAGAAAATGAATTTTATTTGGTTTTCATGAAAGAAGATTTTGTCTTAACCTAATTAAATAAAGAAAATAGTTAATTAAGTATGAATTTATTAAGAAAATATTTTAAATGAAAACCTAGTTCTATTAATTAATCAAAATAAAATAAATTCAAGAAAAGTATTTTGGTATTTTCATCTTAAAAATATTTATAGTATTACAAAATATTTTTAGTCTTTTTTATATATAAAAAATTATGCATTTAAATTAGTATGAAAGAAAATAACTAATAACCTAAATTTATTTATATTTACAAGATAATAAGTAAAAAAAAAATAAAGTATAATTAATAAAAATATTTTTGTGAGAAAAATAAAATAAACTAAGTCAAAATATAAATATATCATTTTTTTGTATTTTTATAATTTTTTAGTATTTAGAAAATATATTTAAGAAAACAAAAATGAAATAAATAAATAAATAATAAAACTTGGGCCAGGGGGTGCCAAGAGGAAGTAGGGAGGT
Organism: Vicia faba; assembly: GCA_948472305.1. Classification (NCBI taxonomy): domain Eukaryota; kingdom Viridiplantae; phylum Streptophyta; class Magnoliopsida; order Fabales; family Fabaceae; genus Vicia; species Vicia faba. The sequence continues at coordinate 980,130,202 of OX451735.1, forward strand.
CAGTCAGCAAAAAAATAAAAAAACAAGCCAGGCCCAAAGAGGCCCAGCCCCTCAAAACTGGAAATCGTGTTTGGAGTTTGAGCTTGTTTCAAGTGATGGTGATGATCAGGTTAGTTTCCTTGAGGTCCTAGGAAGCTAATGCAATGGTTTGATTGAGTTGAGAGTGGTTGAAATGACTTGGAGAAGTCAATATGCAATGCTCTGTTTTTGTTTATGGAGTTTGATACAAATGGTGTTACAGTCGTGTAACAGGGACATGGATAAGTTATATTTGATGTATAGGAGCTTTAGGAACTAAAAGGCCAAGGAACGCACGAGGGAAATAGAAGATACAAGTTCAAGGTCAGAACCTGCACAAAAATGGAGTTTGTGTGCAATTTATGGCTAGAGGGAATTTGAGAGAGTTTCAGGCTTGCAAAAATCGTGTCCTAAGCTGCATAATAGTGTCTCAATGTATAGGAAAAGGTTTTTGAGAGCTTGGGTGATCAGAAGTACTAGTTCATATGTTATGGCTTTTTGACTTGTTTTTGAAGAAAGCTTGACAAGAATTGTTCCAAGGCAAGGTACAATGCTATCTAAAGTGGTTAGGCACTTTAAACATGCTTATCTGATTGTGTATAGGATGCTTGTGCAGAAAGAACAAATGCAAAGCTCAAGAGAAGTTGATTTGTGATTAAAGCCACTTTACTAGAATGGCAATGTTACTTTGTGCCATTAATGGAAATGCAACTTGGATAAAGCTTGAATCAAGTGGATAATAGCTCAAAAGCAATTGTAATCTTATGATTATGGAGAGATCTTGAGGTTTAGAGGCCTGCAAAACAAGATTGTGCAGCATAGGTTTGAAATTGAATTCTTGTTCATCACAAAATGCCTTGTAATTCAAGTGACAAAACCATAACTTCATCTCTTCGATTCTCCCTCCTCAAGAATTATCTCAAGGAGTTCTTAAACATTTTGGAAAGCTTTAAATGTGCTCTACAACCCATATTTGAATTGCTTTTGAAGATTCCCCTTGTAACTATGTGAAAAAGTGTCAGGAAGTTAGGTCAAAATCCTGGCTGAATTAGGGCAAAATTTCACTAAGTGTTTACTTTCATGATCCTATGTTCATAAAATCATAACTTGAGATCCAAGAATTTTTGGAAAGAGTTGTGTAAAGCGAAGTTTTAGATTTCGTGGAGATTTACAACTTTCATGTTGGAAGTTTCTCTTGAATCATCTTGCATCATGGTGAAGATTTGGCTCAAAGTTATGAAAAATAAGAAATTTTCCATACTTAGAAAAATTTCTAAGTTAAGAAATTTTAATATTTTAAGATAAAATCTTGAATTCTTGATTTCTTGATGAACAAGTTTCATATTTTGGCATGTTTTGATGAATTATGATCTTTGGCACTTGAATTTGACCAAAAAGTCAAAGTTTGACTTTTCAGTATATAATTGTCTTTTGATCAGTTGACTACAAAATTCATCTGTCAATCCAATGGACTTGCAATGTTTTGAACCATGTCATTAGGTCAAAATGATAAAATTGGACTCTTGAGATCATGCCTTAAACCAATTGACCATTTTCTAGGTCAAAAATCAGAAATTGCCCCTTCTTAGTCAAAATCCTAATTTTGACCATTTTGCCCTTTTGGAGATTTGATCAAATTTCTTGAGGAGTTGTTGTCCAAACTTGATCAAATGATACACATGAGTTTAAAATATTAACGTGGACCAAAAATTATGAAGTTTGACTGTGAATTGGCCATAGTTGACTTTTTCCGCAATACATATGATTTTTAGGTCAACTGCTCAATTGACTGATCAAAAGTGTGATTTAAAGCTTGAAACTTGACATGAGTAATCTTGGGGGTCCATAATGATCCATGAAAATCATATGGGGCATTGGAAGTTCAAAAATCATTGTGCAATATCAAACCCTAATTTTGGTCATCAGTGCACAAGGAGGTGTCTTGAGCTGATCAAACCCTAATACAGTCTTGAGCCCAAGGAGATCTTGTCAGAAAATTCTTGATAAGTGAGAGGGAAAATTTTGGGGTACAACAACTAGCACCGACTCTGGAAGAATTTGATAGAACTTTGAACTTTTCTAAAGATAAGGCTTATGTGGGTATCATGAAAACTATTGATGTCAAAGCCTTGGAAAAAGGCTTAGGGATCCCTTATCCCGAATTGTCTCTTAATTACAAGAAAGAAGGGGACATACGAGGGAATAAGTGATGCTATTTGGAGACTAAGGCTTTCAATTTTTCTAATAACAAAGAATGGGAGTCTTGTATTGATTGTTTAGGGCTGCTTGTATTTGGTATAATCATATTCCCATGAACTTTGGACTATATTGACCTTGCGGCTATTAGCATGTTTTGGGGCGCAAAATCTTTTAATATGGATCCAACTCCCTCTTTTCTTACCGACATTTATTATACACTTCATATGCGGTACGAAAAAAGAAGGGGTACTCTAAATTGTTGCATTCTACTACTGTATTCTTGGTTTATGACTCACCTCTACAAAGAAGATTACATGATTCTGAATCTGACAAGGTATGAGTGGCCTCAGAAATTAAGGTCTCTTACTGCTAATTCTGAATTATAGTATGCAAGGAAGCTAGACATTGGTGATATTGTCTATAGCTACAGAGACTTTCCTAATGTTTCATTGATCAGATCGCGAGGCTTCATTAATTACAACCCTATTTTGGCCCTACGACAACTAGGGTATTCTTTGGAAGATAGACCTTTAGATGAACAACTCTAGAAATTAATCAGTCATAACATGGGAAAAAACAACCAAGAGTTTCTCAACAAAGTCATCTGGGCATGGAATAGGTTTAATAAAAGAAAAGCTGAAAGGAAGAATATTGTGGCAAAAGAACCCTACACTCGATGGGTTTTGGATAGAGTATAAATTATTAAGCTACCATTTAACATAGATCCTGAATACAAGCCAGAGATCCCAGAGGCTCTACCTATGTCCTTGGAAGAAATAGACGATCTGAAGAAAGCCTTGAAACAAGCTCAGAGGGAAAAATAAGAATTGGAGCTTAACCTCCATAGTTTAACCAGAGAAAAAAGATAAATGCAGTGCATACTTGAATAAAAAGACCAACATATTTGGATAGATCAAGAGGAATTTGAAAAGGAGAATCTTAAGCGGAAGCGTATGACCGAAGGATTTTTAAGTGCTACTTTCAATTTTGATTCACACACCCAAAGGTTAGAGGATGCTGCAAATGAGTTTGGGAGGTTAAATATGTGGTATCAAAAGGCAACGCAGGAAAAGAAGGTGTTGAAAGAAGATATAGGGGCCCAAATCCAAAGTTTGGCGCAAGCCTCTTTAGATCAAGAAGAGAAAATGATGTATCTTATCACCAGAATCCAGGATAGCCAAGAATCAGAGACAAGGGAACGCCTTGAAAGGATGAGGGAAAAAAGGCTTCTTGCCCATAAAATTGAAGAATGCGAGCAAGTATGCCTTGAGTTAGAAGGCCTCTGAAAGGATTTCTTGATACAAAGAAGACTCTATACGGAGATGGGGGCTGAAAAGTTGTATTGGGAAGAGTAGTATGTAAAGATCTCCCAAGTGGGAAGGGATAATCATAAGATAATTCCTTATCTCTACCAAGAATACCGATACTACAAGGACAAGTATAAAAGACTCCCCTTCTTAGCCAACAATCTCATTGAATACATCCCTAGAAGGTTGAGAGACGCAGAAAATGTGATGGTTACTCTTCCGAAAGACGTTGAAGACTTCCTCAAGCTTTGCAGAAAAATGTTCGATTGTTTCAAAGCAAACATCCGCAGACGCACATAGAAAACTATTTCCGTTTGTTTATTTCTTTCAGCAAAGTTTATTATTTTAAAGATTGGAATATTTTTCAATATCTGAATTATATTCTTTTTCAAAGACAATTATCATTGCAATAAAGGAATTTCGTTTTCGTATCTTGTTTGCGTATTTACTTTCTAGAGACTCACCAGTAAAAAAAAGAAGCAAAACATATATATATATATATATATATATATATATATATATATATATATATATATATATATGTATGTATGTATGTATCCAAAAGAATAAGACATTCAAAAGCAAAATTCTTAGCATATTCATACGCATTCATAAACATTTGCATCTCATAAACGCATTAAACAAACACTCATTTTTTTTTCAAAACCTTCTCTATTTAAACCATTGGTAGAAGAAAGGCACCACCTCTCCGACCACCATATCAGACAAGATCCCATCAACAAAAAGTGATGGACCAGATTGAGAGAACCAAGTTGCATTTAAGGAGGATCTTGAGCAAGTCAAAGGCAACGTCAACTCAATGAGAGGAGACATGAGTCATGTTTTCTAGCCTTGAAGAACATCATTGATAGACAAGAGCAAAATTCTAGGGTAGCCTTTAAAGAAATAGCCCAAATCATTGGTGCATCGAGCGGTCACCAACCAAGGAAAGAGCCAGAAGTAGGACCACAAAATTTTTCCATGGCCCAACAAGAGACAAGACAAGCTGATACTGAAGGGTTTGTCCCACCTCCACCAAAAGTAGGGAAATCTCATACACCCTGTAGATCCCGATTAACAACACAAATAATTACTTAGACTTGTAATATGGAGACCACGACTTGGAGGATGTCAATCAGGCACCCTTGAGAACAACCAATACTCATGCTATTGAGAATCCACTGGTACTGAACCAATACAAAGCTCTTGAGGAAATATTGAAAGTTATAGAAGATTATGATGCCTTCGATGTAGATGCTCTTGAAATAGGTCTAGTTACCGATGTGGTGATCCCGCCAAAATTCAAAGTATATGACTTTGGAAAATACAAGGGGCTCACCTGTCCAAGGGACCATCTGCGTATGTATTGCAGGAAGATGCATGCCTATGCCCAAGACCAGAAGCTGGTGATTCATTGTTTCCAAGATAGTTTAAGTGGGGCATCCCTGGATTGATATATGTAGCTAGAACGGGTTCATATTCAGACATGGGAAAATCTTGCCAATGCCTTCTTAAAACAATATAAATATAACTTGGACATGGCACCTACCCGCATGCAACTCCAGAACCTGTCTTAGAAGAAAGAGGAGACCTTCAAGGAATATTCCCAAAGGCGGAGAGAAATGGCATCCGGTGTACAAATACCACTTCTGGAGAAAGATCTAGTCGATATGTTCATAGGAACCTTGCAAGGGATGTACTACGAAAAGATGGTAGGGAGTGTCTCTTCTGGATTTTTGGATTTTCTAACAATTGGAGAAAGGATTGAAGCTGGGATAAAAAGTGGAAAGGTACAAGGGGGATCATCAAATACCCCTTACAATGCAAAAAGACATACTCCTAACTTCTCGAAAAATAGGGAGGGAGAGATTAATGTTGTATCCTCACAACTAAGAGCACAACAGCCATTAATAATTCCTCGAGGGCAGCAACAAAACAAATTTGAAAGGCTACAAAGAAAGCTTGATCCACTCCCTATGCCATCTAGTAAATTGTTACAACACTTGGTCAAGGCATCTTTGGTAGAGCTAAAACATTTAGCTCCTCCAGTTGGGCCACCCCCACCAAGATACAATACCAATGCTAAATGCAAATATCATGCCAACTCTCTGGGGCATACTATAGATCAACGTTGGGCCTTCAAGCATAAAGTTCAATATTTGTTGGATTCTCAAGACATCACCTTTGATAAGCTGAATATCAAGTCAAACCCCATGTCTACGCATGGTAGACCAATAATAAATTAAATTGAAGTAGTCATCGACTGTGGGGCAGCCACATGAGTAAAGTCCCTAATAAATATGTTTAAGGAATACCTATTGGAGTGTGGGTTCCTTTTGGAACATAACGAAGCTTTTGAGGAAACATTACAAAAATTGGTGGACCAGAGATAGTCCAATTCAGATCATACCCTGAAGGAGAATATGTAGCTATAATTGAAGGAGGTACTAGGAAGCCATTGGCAATCCCTTGTGTAGCGATTGAAATGTTTTAAGACTAAGCCATTGGATTGACTTGACTTATACAGATCAAAATAAAAATCACCAACGCGCTTTATTGTTTCCGAAGGAATGAGAAAAGAGCAAATAACCCAAAAAGAGGGGAAAATATTCAAGGTAAGGGGGTTGGTTATGCAAAGGGAAGGTATTAGCACCCTAAACATATACGGTACTCCGCAAGAACCTTTGTAAAATCTGTATATTTTGGCTATAAAAAATGTTGTATAAAATGGATGGTGAAGGTGAGAAAAGAAATATATTTATTTTATGATTTTTGCACCCGCCGTGGTTGTGAACCTTTAGTGCCTACGTACCACCTTTTTGTGCAATAGGGGATCAGGGTACACGTAGTTCCTCTTTTAAAAATTTAAAACACAAATGTGTTGGTTAATTTTATGAGGTAAAACATCATCGTCATTGTACGTGTGGAAAACATACCTACTACCCACAATTATGAGAAAGGAGAATTTTCATCATCTCAAAGTGGAGGATATGGCTTGTATTTTAAAATCAACAATGCCTCACTCAACATCCAAGTGGAAAATATCTCTCTTCACTACATATTGTAGAAGTATAATTGTTTGCATCACTACAAGGATTGACAAGAGTTCAATCTTTTTTTGAGAAAAGTTTAAAGATGAAAGCCAAAGTGGAAAAATAGTTTGAAATGAGATTTGATTGACTTTTCGTCTTCTCACAAAAAATGTTAAAGTATTATTAAGTTGATTAGGGATTATTTCTAAAAATGTTTGAAAATGCATGGACCTAAGTCCAAGTTTATTATGAAAGTGGTTCAAGTTTAAAGTAAGAAGAGTTTTCAAAAGGAGGGAGATAATATTTGAAATTAAAGAAGATGGGAGGAGAAGATGAGGCTATCTAAAGCATGAGGTAAAAGTTAGGGATAAGAACCATCTAATAACAAGAAGCCAATACTTGACATTATGAGTCAAGATAGAATTCCCATTCCTTGGATTGGAACCAATCAAGCAAAAAAATACTAGACATCTTGAGAGAACCAAACTTCAAGTGTATTAAGTCTTCACAAAAATTGGGCAGAGTAACAGTTGTATACGGGTGAATTCTAGATTACAAACAAAGGGTGTAATCACAAAAAACCTGCACACAAAAACAAACAAGCAACCCAATGTCTTGAGGTAAACTTCAAGAAATCTAGATAAAATAATCAGATAAGATCACAAGGTCTCCAAGATAGGCCAAGGTTTCTAATCCTAAGTCCAAGAAAAGTCTCATGCTCCATAATGTCAAGGATAGTAACCAAATAGTCTGAGTACCATTAAATATTTTTAGGGTTTATGTTGATTATTAAGTATCTTAAAAAGGAAAAGAAAAGCTCAAGTGCGCAAAGTAAAAATGACAACAAAGTAAATGCTTAAATGAGCAAAGATGAAAATGGAATGAAATATAAATGCTAAAAGTAAATGGTACATAAAGCATAAAAAAATAAAAGCATAAAGTAAAACAAGTAAATAATTAGTGATTAGTTGGATGACCATCTTGAAGCTTGCATTTGGAACTCATTAGAGGATTAGTAGAACCAAAGCTCCCACACAAAAAGTTGCATTTGCTTTTTGTCAAGTATATCATCCATTTGGAATTCTCACAAGTGTCATTTAATGATCAACGATGTTTAAGTGATCCGCATTGATCAAAAGTGTTGTAGATCCATTAGAGAATTGGTAAAACCAAAGCCTCCACACAATGAATCTCAAGGTTATTAGATCAAAGAGATTAAATTAACATACTTGGGCTTGCAAACATAAGTTTGGGCCACGAATGATCATTTATTTGAAACGGGACAAAATTTAGCGCTATGTTAAGCAATCGTAAGTGGACTTATATAGAAGTCGCATCTATTTTGAGGTCGGTCAATAGCAATCTATGCACCACTTGTTTTGAGACATGATATAGAGATCATGCTTCAACAACATTTAGTGCAATAAGAAGGGGATGAGATGAAGAGGGGTGAGAGAGAAAATACAAACCACTTTTGAATTAAATTTAATCAAACTATTATTAAAATTATTCATCCATTTTTGTGGAGTTAAACTCAACACCATAGATCCAATGATGTTAATAAAGTTCATGATCCAAAATTTAACCCAAGATCATCCAGAAAATAGTCACAAAATAATATTACATTTTAATATATACAAAAGGGTTTAAAAATTATTGTTTAAAAATAGAAAATAAAGAGAAAAATATCAACTATGTTCAAATTAATCAAGGAATAAAAAGTAAGACCATAGAAAAATCAGAAAAGGGCTCAATTGATTTTATAAATTATTTTTGGTAATTTTTGAAGTCAGAAACTATTTTTAAAATTAAAAGAAATGATAAAATAAACCAAAAATGATAAAAAAAATAGCAAAGTTAGAAACAAAAATAAAATAAAGTCACCAATATTTGTCACAATATCATTGGATCATTCCATAATTTTTTTTAGAATTTAGAAATGTATAAAAGTATTTTTAAACATTTAAAACAAATCAAATAAAGTGTAAATTTATAAAAAATATCAAAACACAAAATTAAATTGTAAAAAAGTAAAAATCAGAAAGAGAATAATCAAAAATATTTTTCATAATTTTTTCAGTTTTTTTGGACTTGAAATGAATTTTCTATGATTTTTTTGAAATTTAAAACAATTAAAATATAAAAATTGAAATTCTGGCTGCAGATACTCAATGTCACGTTCAATGTTATGACACCGTATCTGACTTACTATATGACAGTAAATACAAAAGCAATAAAGAACACAGTCAATTGTTTACCCAGTTCAGTGTGCAACAACACCTACTCTGGGGGCTACCAAGCCAGGGAGGAAATCCACTATAAGAGATGTTAATTCAGGAATAAACCAACCAGTTTATCTCCTTCACTTAAGACCTACCCAATGCAATTCCAATCTAAGTACAACTTAAACCTGAGTTCCTACTCACTCCCCCTCAATCACAGCAGTGATACATAAACCAATTTGACTTAAGAATTGATGAAGACACTCTTCAAAAACAAACACTTGATTAAGCTTCACAGCTTTTTAATCAAGCAACACAATCACTCGTGCTTCACAGCTTTGAGTGATGCACACAACTAACTTGACTCTGCTTCACAGCTTTAGTCAAGGAACATTCAAACACTCTTGCTTCAAAGCTTTGAGTGCTACACAGCCCTTACAATTCGAAACATATTCCAAGTCACTTATCACAATGATAATTGCTTGGAGTACAATAATCAAATCTATACAGATTACAAATGATCTTCTGATCAATAAAAGGGATCGCTTGAAAAACAGCAGCTCTGTTGAATATATAGCAGCTGCAACTTCAGTTAGGGTTTCCACAAAAACCTAGGGTTAATTCCGTTTGACCTAAAGACCAGGTCACAGGACTTTATTAACCAGGTTAGGGTTGAGCTAGGTTACCCCTCAGAAAACGCAGGATTCTGTTCAGGAAAGACTGAGTTATTTCCTGAAAAAACTCAGACTTATCCAACCTGCAAACCTGTTAGTTCAGAACAGGATGTCATAACATCTGTTATGACATCTGAGAAAACCTGTCTACTGATTTAGCAAAATGTGATCATTTTGCAAAATGCTCAGATACACACTTATAAACATCAGTACTTGAATTACAATATTTTTCTGCAAAGGTACCTAATGAGTCAGTACAAACTGAACTAGAATGTTATGACATCAGTCATGACATTCACACATACACTTGGGATTTACCAAAAATGCAAGCCAATACCTAAACACCTACAAACTCCCCCTTTGGCAGATTTTTGGCTAAAGACCCTAAGCAATCAGAGATAGATAGCAGCAGAAATAAGTGACAGCAGAAAAATAGAATGTCAAGTACTAAGTAAGTACCAAAATATTCTCCCCCTCTTTAGCCACAAATGGGCCAAAGATACATGTTCATAAAATTATACAGTTATCCAAAACAAAATAATAAGAGCAGCAGCAGAAAACAACTGAATACACTTCCAAACTCCACCAGATATCAGCACCAACCAGCAACACCACCAAACAGCAACCAACCTTCAAGCACTGTCATCAGACTCAGAGGAGCTAGTTTCTTCAATGTTGAGATGACCTTCAGCTTCTACACCTTCTTCCCTTCTGTTTTCTTCAGCTTCCTCCTTTTCTAGCCTGGCAATTAGAATTTCTAGGGTCCTTTTTCTAGCATCCAGCTCTTTGCAAGTTTCTTTTAAAACAGCTATGACATCTGATGTCTTGGACTGGGTCTTCACAGACGATGTCTCAGCTGATGTTATGACAATGTCTGGAGCATGAGATCCCTGAAACAGTTTGTAATGCAAGCCAAGGGCAGGAGCTCTTTTGCAGACTGTATCTCTTGCCACAAGGATATCAGGGTATTGTGCAAGGATGATTCCACAAAGGAGGGAGGGAAAGGCAATTGGTCCTTTGACAGCATAACTGCCAGCATGCTTTAAAGTTTGTTCAAAGATGTACCTGCCATAGTCAAAAGCAGTCTTGGTTCCCACAGCATAAATAAATCTCCCCAATCCTGTGGAGATAGTTGATTTATGATTTGTAGGCACCCAGTTGGCTGCACCTATTTTATGCAAGATGGCAAATTTCATGCTGAGTTTACTAGCATTCAGCTTGCCTTTCAAGGGCCAGCACTTTACTTGCCTGGCTGTGATGGTTTGACAAACTTCATTGTCAGTTGCCTCCAGATCAGGACAGTCCTCATTTGTTCTTCTAAGAAACTTGTTGATTTCTGATGGAGAGAACTTGTCCCTTCTTCCTCTAACAAACACACTTTCAAAGTCAGCTGACCTTCCATCAGCACAATCATTAGACAAGTTCACTACAAACTCCTTGACCAGATTTTCATAACATTTGTTAAACTTTATCACTGTCTTCATTAGTCCAGCATTCTTGATCAGGTCCATGATGTCTTTGCACTCCAAGGCATCATTGTTGAGTTCTCTCTCTAAGGCTATTCTCTTTAAGCAAACATACTTCCATCTGTTTGCATTGTCAGGATGATGAAAAGAGATGTTGTCTGTTGGCACTTTAGGCACTCTAGCAATTTTGCTGGAGGGGAGCTTCCTTCTGATAGGAGTTTCTTCAATATCAATCTCAAATTTTGATTCCTCATCAGAATCAGAAGATTCAGGTTCTTTTCTCTTCTTAGAGATTGGTTGTCTAGCAGTATGCACCTGGGCCTTCTTCCCTTTTGTCTGAATACTTTTCTCAGCCATGCCTTCAGCCTTGGATTTCTCAGCATTAGGTTTATCATTCTGACTACTCTTTCTTTTCATCAATATCCTAGCTATGCTAGGGTTCACATTAGCAATCAGATCATTATCTGAGTAATCCTCATCCACATCAATGATAGGTGGATCAGCAGCCTTTTCTGAAGGGTTCTGAATGTTGTCTTTTTGTGTCACAACATTCTCAGTGACATCTACATTTTCAGAAACTTCCACATTTGGACTTTCTGATTGATTTAAAGGGACAGAAATCCCCGGTACAGATTGGTTGCCACTCAGTATACTAGTAACCAGCCTAGCAATAGCTTGGTGAACTTGAACTGATCCTTCTCTATTAGGTACAGAAGATGAAGGATGAGAAGAATTACCAGAGGCTGTAGCTTGAGCTCTTCCTGCATGTCTGGTTCTGAGCTTTTTGACTCTGGCTGGGTCAGTTGCCATCTCTCTGAGAGGAGTGACCTCAAGAACTTCAGATTCTATGCATGTGGTGATTGCCCTAGAATCTTGGTCAGATGATGACGATGATGAGGATGACGAAGTCGCCATGGTTGAAGACGATGTCTGAGACATTTTGATTGACTTTGAGTAATGGTAGCAGTTTGAGAAAAATCTTTGATTGAGAGGAGGAAACAGGTTGCAAGGACGAGAGAGGTAGGGGGTAAAAGGGAGTCTCTTCAACTTCTTAAAGATTTTGAAGGAATTGTGAAAGTATATGATTAACCCACTAAAGATAGACTTAATAAAATTAATTCCTTCAACCTTTGTTTTAAGCAAAATTAATTGCTATAATTTCTTATGTTGGTGAATACCCAACCTGCCCCTCAAATTTTCAAGTTTATTTCCAACAAGAGCCTTGGTAGAAGAATCAGTCAGCTGAAGCTTAGAGAAACTATGTTCCAGTTTAAATGTCTTCTTCTCTTCAAAGTCAATAGGGTTCAAGGAAATGTTGATTGTTTTCAGATTGTCACAACACAATGTCACAACATCTTGTGTAACATTGTACTCAGGGAGCATCTGTTTTGACCAGATGTTTTGAGAACAGAATTTATTAGACATGTTGTTTCCAACATCTTTGTCAAGATGACTTAAGGTTCTGACAACACATCCTTCTTCAAGTTTATTTGCCACATCATAGATATTATCAACCTGTAGTTTTGGAGTTCTTCTGACAGCTTCCATAGAAATAGCTCTTTTCATTCTTCTTAGATGAAGGGGACCAAGCTTATGCTGCCACAGTTTCATCTCTTTTTCTTCTTTGATGATTGGAAACATAATGGAGATATCATTGTTCTCAGGCTGCCATAAGTAGCAATTATCTTTGGATCTGATTCCTCTCATTACAACTTCTAGTTTTTCATTAATTACTTGACATTCAGATCTTGAGAAGTTGACCTTGAATCCTAGATCACATAATTGACTGATACTAATGAGATTAGCAGTCAACCCTTTTACCAGCAGTACTTTATTCAGACTTGGAACTCCAGGACAGTCCAAATTACCAACTCCTTTGACTTCACCTTTAGCACCATCTCCAAAGGTCACAAAACTGGTGGTGTGAGGCATAACATTATTGAGGAGATTTTTGAATCCAGTCATGTGTCTGGAACATCCACTGTCAAAGTACCAGCCTTCCTTTGCAGACACTCTCAGGGAAGTATGGGCTATCAGGGCAGTAGCCTTTTTCTTCCAATGAAGAGTATGTGGTACCCCTTTTAGCTTAGGTTTAGCACCAGAGTTTTGATTAGGGTATCCATGCAATTTGAAGCAGAAGGGCTTTATGTGTCCATACCTCCCACAATGATGACATCTCCATCTTTGGTATTTTTTCTTCATGTATTTCTGATGTTGAGAGTTGTGTTGAGACATCTGCTTTGACAATTGTTTAACATGCCTGATCTTCTTGTCTGCACCAGGTTTCTTAGCTTCCACAAATCCTAGACCAGATTTGTTTCCCACATTTTGTCCCAGTTGTGTTGAGACATCTGCACCAGTCATTCCTTTCTTTTGTTTCTTAAGAAAGGTAGGACATTCAGCTCGAATATGTCCATATCCTTCACATCCATGGCATTGAATACCTCTGCCTTGGTTTCCCTTATCTTCTGACCTTGGTCTTCTGCTAGAACTGTCAATGTCAGAGGGAATGTTATGAACATTAGACCTTGACTTTGGATCCATTCTTTTGATGAGCTTGTTGAACTGTCTTCCAAGCATGGCAATAGCTTCTGATATATTTTCTTCTTCATCCTCCTTGTTTTCAACATCAGTGTTGGATACAAGTGCTATGCTTTTGTTCTTCTTGTCACCATTATCAGTGATCCCCATCTCAAAAGTCTGAAGAGACCCAATAAGTTCATCCACTTTCAACTTGCTGATGTCCTGGGCTTCCTCTATGGCAGTTACCTTCATTGCAAATCTTTTAGGCAAGGATCTGAGAATCTTCCTTACCAGTTTTTCTTCTGACATCTTTTCTCCCAGTGCTCCTGAGGTGTTGGCAATCTCCAAGATGTTCATGTGAAACTCATGAATGGTTTCATCTTCCATCATTTTTAGATTCTCAAACTTGGTGGTCAACATCTGAAGCCTTGACATTTTTACTTTGGAAGTGCCCTCATGAGTAGTTTTGAGAGTGTCCCAAACTTCCTTGGCCAGTTCATATTGATGTACTAGTCTGAAAATGTTTCTATCAATTCCATTGAACAAGGCATTTAAAGCTTTTGAATTTCCCAGAGCTAACTCATCTTCTTCTTTACTCCAATCTTCCTCAGGCTTCAGACTGATTGTCCCATCTTTCTCAGTTATGGTGGGATGAATCCATCCTTTGTCAGCAGCTCTCCAAGCCTTTTTGTCCAGAGATTTTAGGAAGGCAATCATACGAGGTTTCCAGTAGTCATAATTAGTTCCATCCAGAATGGGTGGTCTATTTCCAAAAACTCCTTCTTTGTCCATAGTGCCAGAAAGTGATATCCCTAGATCTCACCCAGTAATACAAGCAGGGTGCCTGCTCTGATGCCAATTGAAATTCTGGCTGCAGATACTCAATGTCACGTTCAATGTTATGACACCGTATCTGACTTACTATATGACAGTAAATACAAAAGCAATAAAGAACACAGTCAATTGTTTACCCAGTTCAGTGTGCAACAACACCTACTCTGGGGGCTACCAAGCCAGGGAGGAAATCCACTATAAGAGATGTTAATTCAGGAATAAACCAACCAGTTTATCTCCTTCACTTAAGACCTACCCAATGCAATTCCAATCTAAGTACAACTTAAACCTGAGTTCCTACTCACTCCCCCTCAATCACAACAGTGATACATAAACCAATTTGACTTAAGAATTGATGAAGACACTCTTCAAAAACAAACACTTGATTAAGCTTCACAGCTTTTTAATCAAGCAACACAATCACTCGTGCTTCACAGCTTTGAGTGATGCACACAACTAACTTGACTCTGCTTCACAGCTTTAGTCAAGGAACATTCAAACACTCTTGCTTCAAAGCTTTGAGTGCTACACAGCCCTTACAATTCGAAACATATTCCAAGTCACTTATCACAATGATAATTGCTTGGAGTACAATAATCAAATCTATACAGATTACAAATGATCTTCTGATCAATAAAAGGGATCGCTTGAAAAACAGCAGCTCTGTTGAATATATAGCAGCTGCAACTTCAGTTAGGGTTTCCACAAAAACCTAGGGTTAATTCCGTTTGACCTAAAGACCAGGTCACAGGAATTTATTAGCCAGGTTAGGGTTGAGCTAGGTTACCCCTCAGAAAACGCAGGATTCTGTTCAGGAAAGACTGAGTTATTTCCTGAAAAAACTCAGACTTATCCAACCTGCAAACCTGTTAGTTCAGAACAGGATGTCATAACATCTGTTATGACATCTGAGAAAACCTGTCTACTGATTTAGCAAAATGTGATCATTTTGCAAAATGCTCAGATACACACTTATAAACATCAGTACTTGAATTACAATATTTTTCTGCAAAGGTACCTAATGAGTCAGTACAAACTGAACTAGAATGTTATGACATCAGTCATGACATTCACACATACACTTGGGATTTACCAAAAATGCAAGCCAATACCTAAACACCTACAAAAATCAGAAAAGAAAATAAAAGTAAAAATATGTGGACCATTAGATGAGAGTCAAAACGCGTTAGTAATCAAATCCAAGGGATCTGGCACGATGTGCATATCATGGTCATTAGTGAATAAAGCACAAAATCAAATATAAATCAGATTTTCAAAAATAAAAAGTGGCGTGCCTTCATTGGTTGGAAGATGACACGTAGGTCATCTTCAACCTCCAGCCAACGTGATTTGCAGGTCTCTCAAACTATAAAATCAGAAGCTCAGACCTATGCCAAACGCTTCGTCTCTTCAAGACGAAGACAACCACACCCTCGCGCCAAATTTATATAAACTGTAGCTTAAGCAATTTGGAAAGAAATTTTTGAAAAGGGATTTGAAATTTCATGGTCAAAACGTGTTTCCAGCAAAAGGTAAGTGTTGCGACTAGAACCAGGGTAATGAGAGCATCACAATGATATCAGAGTTTTGAAGAATTGATGAAGGAATCTACCGATTGAAGTTGAGTTGCAGAGCTCTGAAACTGGACTTCTATGGAGCAGTATAGGACACGATTCTTGAATGTAATTATATGGCTAGCTTCAGGGAAGATCAGGGAAGGTGAATTGATGAAAAAATTGGATTGAAAAAGGCTTGAGAATGGATTTTGAATTTATTGAATTCTGTGTTGTGGAACAAGTTTGGCAGGGTGATTCTGTCTATCCAAGCTTGAGAAAATGAATGGGGAATGACCCTCTATTTATAGGGAATCAAATGGAATGTTCAAGCGTGTGAAATGATGAAGTTTGTAGGGAAATCGTGTGAAGTTGCAAACAAGAAAAGTGTGACTTCAAACTTGATCAAAACTCATCTAAACGCGCATTTTGCTATGTTAATCACTTCTGGAAGTTCACTAAACATGTTTAGAAGCAAAAATGCGCAGAAACAAAGCATTTAGAAGCCAAATCAAGGATTTCAAACTTCTGACTTGGTGAAAAATTCAGTTTCAAATTGCCAACTTCTGACCAATGGAATTCTCAGCTCAAGGGGTCTTAGGACATGATTCTTAATGCTTTAGAAAGATGAGGTTACAAGATTTGCAATGGAAAAAGAATGGAGTTAAATGGATGCTTGAGCTGAAAGTTGTGTTGAGTCAAAGTTGGAGAAAAAGAGTTGACTTTCCATACTTAGAAATATTTCAAGTTCTTCTTCAAAAATGACCTATAATGTCTTGCATCCAAACATGGTATTCCACATGGAGTTTGCTCTTGACCAAAAAATATGGCATGAAGTAGATCTCTTGAATGACATTTTGAAACTTGAACCATTAAAAATCTCCAAAACATGAGAGAGTTATGAATTGTTGAAGTTGGAAAAAATCATGAAATGACCTATAATCTTTTGCATCTTTAAAGCAACTTCCATCCATTATCTCACTTTGCACATAAAAGAAGGCATAAAGTTAACACCTTCAATATAATTATGGAAATAGAATGGGCTCAAGGTGATAAAAATTGACCAATTTATGATCATTTGAAGTCACAAATGGAAAATTGGGGATTCATCTGGAGGACTTGTAATCTTTCTTCCTCATTAAGCCTCTTCCTAATGGAAACTCCTTGGAACTTTTGAAGTGATTTATTGATACCCCTTTGAAGAGAAGTATGTATTTGGAATCACTCAAAAATACCAAAACATGAGCAAGATACATTTCTTTGAAGTTCAAAACACTAGCTCCTTAGATCAAGAGAATGCTTTGAGGAACTTTGAAAATTTTGAACAAACTTCTTGTACCAACACAAGTGATTGGTAAATAGAAGTTGTTGAGGATGATAATGAGAATTCATAGACACAAAAACCACTTCCATATCTTGAAAATTGAGAGAAATATGCACTTGTGACCAATGGGAACAAATCCTTGTCTAAGCATGACAACTTCTTCAATCAACCCCTTGTACTTTTCAACCAAATTTGATAACCTTGAAATATGGTGAACCAAAATAACCTTGCCATGCCATTTCTACCAAACAAATCCAATGGTGAGGTTTGAACCTCTCAAGCTTTATTGATTAGGGCATGGAAATAAACTCGTGAACCCATGGGGTAGCTTGTTAAATCTCATTGCCTTTACCTATATGGATAACAAGCAAGACAAACAAACATTGCATTTTATTAGTTAAAAGAAGAAATCAAGACAAAACATATTCATGATCACAAAAGAACATAAGTCAAGGTGCTTGGTGATTCCTCAAAAGGGAAAAGATAAATATAGGGAGGGGAACCAAGAATCCTAGTATGATTTTGTTGTGAATGAATCAACATGGTATGATGAAGGGATCTTAGGGGAAAAAATTGGGGTACAACAGCTGCCCTTATTTAAGTTTCTTCTATCCGAGATACGAAGGTTAAAAATATTCGTGTCGACGTGATCGAAGATGCTTAAATATAAAACAACCCCTATTTTTGGCCCTAAGATGCCATGCAAATGTTTATGATCATGAATGCATATGAACAAGACCGAAGAGACGCAAAACACCACTGGGGATGTAAAAATAATAAAGAAACAAGAGAGCGACCCCACCAGGAAAATAAATCATTGGTGGATAAAAAGACCTGAATCAAAGAGGATGGTAGAATGGTCAATGGATACACTAACTTCTACAGAAGGCGAAGCTACCAATGTTCACTGAAGGTAGAGAAAAAAAATAAAAATAACACCGACGTTCACTGAGGATGAACTACCAACTTTCATTGAAGGTAGAGAGAAAAGAAATATCATAACACTGCCATTCACTGACGATGAACTACCAATGTTCACTGAGGGTAGCAAAAAGATAACAAACATTGACGTTCACTGCCGATGTCCTATCGACTTTCACTGAAGGTAGAGAGAAAGAAAATATCATAACATTGTTGTTCACTGACGATGAACTACCAACGTTCACTGAGGGTAGCAAAAAGATAACAAACATCGATGTTCACTGCCGATGTCCTACCGACTTTCACTGAAGGTAGAGAGAAAGGAAATATCATAACACCGTCGTTCACTGACGATGAACTACCAACGTTCACTGAGGGTAGTAAAAAGATAACAAACAACGACGTTCACGTCTGATATCCTACCAACTTTCACTGAAGGTAGAAAGAAAATACATCATAACACCGCCATTCACTGACGATGAACTACCAACATTCACTGAGGGTAGCAAAAAGATAAGAAACATCGACGTTCACTGCCGATGTCCTACCAACTTACACTGAAGGTAGAAAGAGAATATATCATAACACTGTCGTTCACTGATAGTGAACTACCAACGTTCACTGAGGGTAGCAAAAAGATAACAAACATCGACGTTCATTGCCGATGCCCTACCAACTTTCACTGAAGGTAGAAAAAAGATAACAAGTTTCCCTAAAATTCTGGAATTTCACCTAGAACGAGTCTCAACTTCTTCTTTAACCAAGGCATTCTTCCTAGAAAGGGTAATATATAAGCTGTCTCAAATAAAGAGACTTCCACTGGCTGAGATTTCACAACGAGCTGTTTCTTGTGATATTTAAAGTCTTGCCATCCATTGGTGTAATTTGACGACAAACTGCGAACTATTCACTCATAGAGGAGATAGCAAAAAAATTTACGTCGACTTTTACAGGGAAGCACAAGTTGCTCAAATAAAGAGACCTGCTACTTGTTGTCATGGAGGATTGTAAAAAGAAATGAATTTCTGGGGAAAGAAATATGACTTCCTGGGGAGATGAAATATGACTTCCTGAGGAGATGCCACGATATTCCTGCTGAGGAGATAAAGTCTTCTCGTGTAAAACAAATGCACCAACTAAAACTTGACGTTTTCAGAAATCCAAAGTAAATAATATTGTCATGGAACCACAGATTCAAACCAGAAATAAACTGGAATGAAACAGTCAACCAAAATACATCCTTTGAGAAATAAACTCAAGAGGGAAAACTAAATCCATTCAAACAAGGAGCTGTACAGGAAGGCTAAAGCAAAAATCTTCCACGAGGGACAACTCAGTGGGGAAATTGAAAGAATATACGCTTTCTTCTTAAGGCCAACACTCTATTGAAGAGAGGACAACGTAACTCTGCAAAACAGGGTGATATGTCAACAAAAATATTAACAAATGTCAATGAACAATGATTTGCCAATTTTAGCTATGCATGGTGTATGTATGAATGTATGAGTTTTATCGTGCGTATGCTGACAAAACAGATATACAACACCGGGAGTAACCAGGCAAAACCACCTCAGGCACTAACAACACTCGGCTAAACTTCATCCTAGATAATCATTCCAAGAAAAAGTAAATTCCCACTGAGGAAACAAAACCTATTGGATGCTTTAGCTTTACCGGGGAGCAACATAATCCGGAAGTAAACAAAACAAAGTGACAGAATAATACATATACATGGATAGAAAATCCCTCTTCAGGCTTCACTGGGGAAACAAATGTTTTTAAAAGTAACATTTATACTGGAGATTGCAAAACCAGTCTCAGGTGAAGCAGACTGACACCAAAACATCAAAACATTCACTGGGGAATTCAGGCCTACTTCATTGGTGAGGTTAACAACACATCCACAAAGGGAAAACATCAATATGTCCTTCACTAGAGAAACCAGGGACTTGCGTTCTTCAAGAGTGAATATGGTACCAACCTCTCTGGAAAAAGAACTTCTATCTGACTGAACTAAAACTTCCTTGGAGAAAATGCGGGTTGAAACTTCACATCATGAAAACTCAGAAAAGAGGAGAAATGAATCCAAACTTGACCGAGGATACCGGAGTCATAAACCCAATACGGCGAAAAGTCATAAACCCAATACGGCGAAAACATCCTGCACGAACCTTCTCGAGGGGAATAAAAACTTCTCAAAACGACTGGAGTTTGTCCATTCCTGGGATCACCATTTTTGTTGTCGTTGCTTCATCACAAATCCCAAAGTAAAAGCAAATTGTAAATTCTTTTTGAAAAAATAAATTTTTTTATTTAATCTTTTGCTTTGAAAGTTATTATCAATAATAAATGGAGTCTTTGCAAGCTAAATAAAATAATAAATACAAAGAATTGGGTAAAAGCTCAAATTTCATTAATAGAATGGTAGTCTGCGAATGGCGAGACTCCATAGATGATTACAAAGTTCGGAAAATGGTAATATATAATGGAAAAGATACATTGAGATGCAAGGACCACTATCCCCTCTAACAACTTTTGAAATCCTGAGCAGCAACTTCTGTTGATGTATGGTGAGAATTCGAGAAGATTGTTGCTTCAACGATCAAGTCTTGTCTGACGTAGTTACTTGCCAAGAAAGTCCCTAATTTTTGCCTAAGCTGCCCTTGCGGGTTTTCAACTTAGTAGGAAATTTATTCTGTTTATGTCTCTAATTTTTGCCTAGACCTCCCTTTCAGGTTTTCGGCCTACCGAGATGCTTTTTTTTGCCTAAGCTGCCCTTTCAGGTTTTCAACTTAGCGAGCGGTTCTTTTATTTCTTTAGGAGAAGTATTCCTTGACTGCGTCAGCATTCATGGGACGTGGGAACTCCTCGCCATCCATAGTTTCAAGAATTAATGCACCGCCAGAGAAGCCTTTCTTGACAACATATGGGCCTTCAATATTGGGAGTCCACTTGCCCTAGAATCAGCGTTGAAAGACATGATCTTCCTGAGCACGAGGTTGCCTTCTCTGAATTCACGAGGTTTGACCTTTTTATCAAAAACTCTCTTCATTCTTCTCTGATATAACTGGCCATGACACAAAGTCGTCATTCTCTTCTCCTCAATCAAATTCAATTGGTCAAACATGTTCTGGACCCATTCAGCCTCTGTCAATTTGGTTTCCATTATCACACATAAAGATGGAATCTCCACCTCGATAGGGAGTACAGCTTCCATTCTATACACCGGGGAGAACAGGGTTGCTCCTGTTGAAGTGCTGACAAATGTTCGATATTCATGCAGACCAAAGGGAAACATTTCATGCCAATCCTTATAAGTAACAACCATTTTCTGGATAATTCTCTTGATATTCTTATTAGCAGCTTCAAAATCCCCATTCATCTTTGGCCTGTATGGAGATGAATTGTGATGGACAATCTTGAATTCTTCACACAGATGTGTCATCATCTTGTTGTTCAAATTCGAGCCATTGTCAGTGATGATTCTACTCGGCACACCATACCGACATATAAGGTTATTCTTAATGAAGCGCACAACCACCTTCTTAGTAACATTGACATATAAAGCAGCCTCCACCCACTTGGTGAAGTAATCAATTTCTACCAAGATAAAACAATGTCCATTTGAAGCTTTGGGTTCTATCATCCCAATCATGTCAATACCCCACATAGAGAAAGGCCACGAGGAGAAAATCACATTGAGAAGTGTCGGAGGTACATGGACGTTGTCCGCATAAACCTAGCATTTATGACACTTCTTTGCAAATTTGTAACAGTCGGACTCCATTGTCAGCCAATAATAACCTGCCCTTAGCATCTTTTTAGCCATTGAATGTCCATTGGCATGAGTGCCAAATGAACCTTCACGAATCTCTGCATCAACATGTCTGCTTCATGTCTATCCATGCATCTGAGCAAGACCATGTCATAATTTCTCTTATACAACACATTTTCATTGAGGAAGAAACAGCCTGCCAATCTTCTCAATGTATTTCTATCTTTCTTTGATGCACCAATCGGGTATTCCTGAGTCTGAAGAAAATGCTTGATATCATAATACCGAGGTTTTTCATCTGCTACCTCCTCTGTTGTAAACACATGAGAGGGCCTATCCAAACGTCGAACCATAATTTGGGGTATATCATTCCAAGTATTCACTTGGTACATAGAAGCCAGAGTTTCCAGAGCATCCGCCATTTGATTTTCATCTCTAGGAATGTGATAGAGTTTGACTTTATTAAAGAAGGGTAATAATCTTCTAGCATAGTCTTTGTAAGAGATCAAGTCGGGTGATGAGTATCCCATTCTCCTTTAATATGATTTATCACCAAAGCTGAATCACCATACACATCTAGAATTTTAATTCTGAGATCAATAGCTTCTTCGAGACCTATGATGCAAGCCTCGTATTCGGCCATTTTACTAGTACAATCTAATGTTAACCTTGCGGTAAAAGGAATGTGCGATCCATGAGGAGTGACAATCACAACACCAATTCCTTTACCATAAGCATTCACAGCTCCATCTAATATCATACTCCAATGAGATTTAGGGTCAGGACCTTCCTCAGGAAATGGTTCACCATAATCTTTCACTTTCAGGAACATCACATCCTCATCGGGGAATTCATATTCTACAGACTGGTGATCCTCCAATGGTTGGTGAGCAAGATAATCTGCCAACACACTGCTTTTGATAGCTTTTTGAGTGCGGTATTCAATATCATATTCAGAGAACAACATCTGGCAGCGGGAAATTCTCCCAGTAAGACCAGGACTTTCAAAAATGTACTTGATTGGATCCATTTTGGAGATTAATCAAGTAGTGTGATTTAACATATACTGTCGCAAACGCTTTTCTGCCCAGGCCAAAGCACAACATGCCTTTCCCAGCATGGAATACCGCGACTCACAATCAATGAATTTTTTACTGAGATAATAATTGGCAAACTCCTTCTTCCCTGTTTCATCCTGTTGTCCCAGAATACAACTCATGGATTCATCTAACACTGTCAGATACATAATCAACGGTCTTCCTTCTACAGGAGGGAGTAAGATAGGAGGTTCAAGCATATATTCTTTAATACTTTCAAATGCCCTTTGGCAGTCATCCATCCACACACAACCTTGATCTTTCTTTAACAACTTAAAGATCAGTTCACATGTCACAATCATGTGGGAAATGAATCTGGAAATATAATTCAAATGCCCGAGGAAACCCCTGACTTGCTTTTCAGTTCTTGGAGATGGCATCTCTTGAATTTCCTTGACTTTATCAGGGTCAACTTCAATTCCTTTCTGGTTAACAATGAAACCCAACAATTTTCCTGATCGAACTCCGAAGGTGTATTTATTTGGATTCAAGCGGAGACGATACTTCCTCAAATGCTGAAACAACTTCAACAAATCTTCTACATGCCCTTCTTCAGTCTGGGATTTAGAAATCATATCATCAACATATACTTCAATTTCCTTGTGCATCAGATCATTGCATAGGATTGTCATAGCCCTCTGGTACGTTGCACCAGCGTTCTTTAACCCGAAGGGCATCACTCTGTAACAGAATGTTCCCCAAGGTGTGATAAACGTTGTTTTTTCCATAGACTAGAATGGTAATTAGGGGGGCATCTCCTACCCCTTACGAAAATGATAACGCAATACCATAGAGTTATGATTCGACTATATGTGTCAATGGCTTAAAACAAGAATGTGATCCATCAACAAATCAAGGACCTGCAATCTCAAATGTAGCAGGAACATGGGGTATGACTCGTAGTGGTCGAATATTTGGCTCCAAACCACAAAATAAGAATGATATTGTCATAAGAAATAAAAATGATACGTTGGTAAAAGACAAATAAAAAACAGTGGTGGAGACAAGTCAAGAACCAGAGCCTCTGAGCAAGAACTTTATTGATCAAGAGGAAGATGAATTTCTGAAGATAATTAAAAGGAGTGATTATAGCGTGGTGGATCAGCTTCACCAAGACCCAGCCAAAATTTGTATACTCTCGTTGCTCATTAATTCAGAAGCGCATTGAGATTCAAAAATAGAAGTGATAAGTTCTTCTCATGTCGCAGAGGAGATTACTGTAAACCAATTTGACAATGTAGTAGAAAATCTGACGTCTGGATCATACCTGGGTTTTAACGATAGTGAGTTACCTCCACAAGGCCGAGCTCATAATAAATCATTGCACATCTCGATTCAGATAGTTACTACAAGCCTGTCCAGGGTACTCAACGATACTGGTTCTGCCCTTAATGTGTTACCAAAATCCATCTTGAAAAAGTTAACACTAGATGGTGTTGTGATAAGACAAAGTTCCACGATAGTTAAAGCTTTTGAAGGTTCTCAAAGCTTAATATTTGGAGAGGTGGACCTTCCTGGTAAGATCTACCCACATATGTTCTATATCACCTTTCAAGTCATGGATATAGAACCAGCGTATACATGTTTACTCGGGCGACCCTGTATTCATGCAGCAGGGGCAGTCACTTCGACTTTACATCAGAAATTAAAGTTCTTTGTTGAAGGAAGATTGGTCATAATCAATGGTGAAGAGGACATCTTTGTAAGTCACATTGAATCATACACATATATCAGTGCCGATGAAGACTGTATAGCCATACCATTTCAAGTCCTAGAGGTTTCCTCAATGGTAACCTTACAAGTGGAAAAACTCAAGAAACCTATTGTGACTTCGTGGAGAGATTTACAAATAGAATTGGAAAGTGGTACCTCAAAGGGTTGGGGAAAGCTCCCGGAAATACCTGAGAAGAAGAACCGTTTTGGTTTGGGTTATGAATTATCAAAGGGTACTCTAAAAGGAAAATCACGATTTCCTCCAATCTAGGAGACCTTCGTCAACAAAGGAGTAGAGCATGGAAAATAGGTGGAAATGATATCTAACGAAGACAACATCAAAAGGACATCTGATTTCATCCATGAATGCATCCCAGGCGAAAAACCCAAGAATTGGACAGCCGTGGAGATTCCAGAGATCTTTTTCTTTCCAAAGTAATTTTTAAAGAACCTATGCCAAGCCCGAGGCATAAGGGTTTCTTGTAAGGGTCCCCCATTTGTTTCATACAATATTCATGATTAATAAAAGTTATATTTCTTATTCAACTAAGATCCATCTCATATTTAAAAATGGCAATACTTTTCTTCATATGTATTTTCCAAATCCACGTACTAAAAACTTCACCAAAACATTGTTAGAACATAGTTTAATTCTGTAACCCTTGTAAGAGTTTTGATGATAACAAACACAAAGAACAATTATGCACTCTAAAATTATATTATGTTTTGTAGAGAAGTTCTGATGGAAGAAGGTCAGAAGATAAGCTGCAAGGCTGTTTCTGCTCTAATTGTAGACAACTCTCAAAAAGATCTGATGAAAGGAGATCAGAAGTTGGGCTAAAAAGATGTTTCAACTCTGATTATAAAACTTTGGGAAAGAAAGTCTAACGCTGCAAACAGGATCTGATGGCTCTGATCTACAAAAGTTATGAAGCGAGCAACAATGGATACTTCAATGTTATGAGGCGTTACAAATCAAATATTTCCATTTCAAGAGTAATGGCTGGAAGGGAACAAGGATCTTTATTTTTGGAAAGCACCTTAATTGTCATTAATCAAGTTTCCAAATGATCTTCCATGCTGCGCCTATTTAAACAAGCCTTGAGGATAAATCATTTACGATTTACACACATACTCAACAATGCTGCAATCATCCCTAATCCTCATACATTCAATATTTTCAACTGTGTAAAACATCACTATCTTGTGATACTGTTTTGAAAGAAAAAATATTGTACATTGTTTATTCTTATATTGTTTAGTGCATTTCCTTGAGAAAAATGGCTTGTGGTTATACTCAAGAAGACTTTGGCAGTTGTTAAAGTAGACTTGTAATCAAGATTGATTAGTGGATTAAGACCTCGTTGGAGAGAGGTAAAATCACCTTGACGGGTGGTATGGATTAGTTTGAGTTTAAATGAACCAGGATAAAAATCAACGTGTTCATTTAATTGATTATTAAGATTCCAATTCACCCCCCTTTATTGTGTTTTTCCATTCTTCAATTGGTATCAGAGCGCCTGGTTCTAAGTTCAAGCACTTAACCGTGTCAGTAAAAGATCCAAGCTAAGAAAAATACTATGGTGGGACCAAGTTAGAACATCAGCAATGACTACCATGATGAGAAAGATAGAATCTGCGGTAAACCTCCATTCTTTGATGGAGAGAACTTTGATTATTGGAAAGACATAATTGAAAGCTTCTTTCTGGCTCATGATGTTGATCTTTGGGATATGGTGATTGATGGGTACATACATCCGGTTGATGAAAGTGGGTAAAAGATTGGCAGAAAAAGAATGTCAGATAATCTAAAGCGAGACTTCAGAAATCATCACAAGGCCAGAACTATTCTCTTGAGTTTCATCTCATATTCAGAGTATGAGAAGATCACAAACAGAGAGACAGCAAAGCACATGTTTGATTCTCTGAGAATGACGCATGAAGGAAACACACAAGTAAAAGAAACCAAAGCCCTTGCACTTATTCATAAGTATGAAGCCTTCAAAATGGAAGAAGATTAAACCATTGAAGCAATGTTCTCAAGATTTCAAATTCTGGTTGTTGGGATGAAAGTTCTGGACAAAGGATACTCAACTGCTGATCATGTAAAGAAGATCATCAGAAGTCTACCAAAGAAATGGAGACCCATGGTCACTATTCTCAAACTGGCAAAAGATATGAACAAAATATCTTTATAAGAACTTGTCAGCTCTCTCAAAAGTCATGAGATAGAGTTAGAAGATGATGAGCCCCAGAAGCAAGGTAAGCATTTAGCCCACAAATCTAACAAAAAAATATGATTCTAAAGTTTTGCAGGAAATAGAAGAAAACTCTGGTGGTTCCACATCATAATAAGACGAATTATCTCTTCTCTCCATAAGAGTAAATCAGTTGTAGAAGCACAGTCAAAGGAAGTTCAAAAATTCCAGAAAAATAGGGTATTATTTGAATCATCGTCTGGATATAGAAAACCTGAACATCTTCTAAATACAGAAAGTCAAGAAACAAAGACATTGTCTGCTCGAGTGGAACGAATAAGGGCACTACAAAAGCGACTGTCCAAGGATTCAGAAGGAGAAACCTAAAAAGAAGTCCTTTAAGGAGAAGAAGAAAAGTCTCATGGCAATGTGGGATGACTCAGACTCTTCAGAAGCAGACACAGAATCAGAAGATGAAAGAGCCAACATTACCCTGATGGCCAACATATCAGAAGATACTGGATCATCTGGATCAGAATCAGACTCAGAGGCAGAAGAGATATCTTTGATAGCAAGACTGAAACACCAATCCTGGTACCTGGACTCTGGATGCTCTCAACACATGACGGGAAGAAAGCATATGTTCCAAAGCCTGGAGCTTAAATCTGGAGGCTATGTAGGTTTTGAAGGCAATCAGAAAGGGAAGATCACTGGCTCTAGAACATTTGGTAATGGTAATCTTCCTTCTATTACTAATGTTCTGTTAGTAGATGGATTAATGCATAACTTGTTATCCATAAGTCAATTAAGTGATAACGGTTATGATATAATCTTTAATCAAAAATTATGTAAAGCAGTTAGTCAGAAAGATGGATCTATCCTCTTTAATGGAAAGAGAAAGAATAACATTTACAAAATAAAACTTTCTGAAATAAAAAGTCAGAATGTAAAATGCCTATTGTCTGTTAACGATGATCAATGGGTATGGCTCAGAAGATTGGGGCATGTTAGTATGAGAAGAATATCTCAGATTAACAAACTCAATCTGGTCAGAGGACTTCCTAACCTGAAGTTCAAATCAGATGCTCTGTGTGAAGCATGTCAAAAAGGTAAATTTGCAAAACCCCCTTTTAAATTAAAAATGTTGTTTCTACCTCTAGACCATTAGAACTTCTGCACATAGATCTATTTGGACTAGTGAAAACTGCATCCATTAGTGGCAAGAAGTATGGACTAGTGATCGTAGATGAAAAAGGAGGAGTCATACTCTGTGTTCTTTGCTTTCTGTAACCAAGTCAAAAATGAAAAAGATCTTAGAATTGTTAAAGTCAGAATTGATCATGGTGGAGAATTTGAAAACAAAATTTTTTAAATATTTTTTAATGAGAAATGCATCTATCATGATTTCTCTTGTCCTAGAACTCCCAAACAAAATGGAGTTGTAGAACGAAAGAACAAAACTTTACAAGAAATGGCCAGAACCATGATCAACGAGACTAACATTGCTAAGAACTTCTAGGCAGAAGCAATTAACACAGTGTGTTACATTCGGAATAGAATCTCCATAAGACCTATTTTGGATAAGACTCCATAGAACTGTGGAAGAACAGAAATCCCAACATATCGTATTTCCATCCATTTGGGTGTATTTGTTTTATTCTTAACACTAGAGAACATCTGAACAAGTTTGAATCTAAAGCACGAAAGTGTATTATGTTAGGATACTCTGAACACTTAAGAGGCTACAGAGTATACAACACAAACACAGATTGTAGAAGGATCAATCAGTGTTAGATTTAATGAAAAGCTTGGCTCTCGAAAGTCAAAGAAAAATGAATCTCTTACAGATATAGAAGTCCAATTTACAGGTACTGAAGACACTGCATCAGAAGTTTCCAACAAAGAATCACAAACAACATCAGAAGGAGATGTCACAAACATTACAGCAACATCTGAAGAACCTCTCCAAAAAAGACAATCCAGAATCAGCCTAGCTCATCCTGAAGACAAAATTCTGGGAAAGAAAGAAGACCCAATCAGAACAAGATCCACATCCAGAAACTCTGAAGAATCTCTCATGGGATTAGTATCTCTGATTGAGCCAACTTTCGTTGATGAATCTCTTCTGGACATTGATTGGATATTGGCTATGGAGGAGGAATTAAACCAATTCACCAGAAATGATGTGTGGGATCTGGCTCCCAAACCAAAAGGGTTCTACATCTTTGGAAAAAAATGGGTATTCAGAAACAAGCTGAATGAACAAGGAAAAGTTATCAGAAACAAAGCACGGTTGGTTGCACAAGGTTATAGTCAGCAAGAGGGGATAAACTATACAGAAACCTTTGCTCCAGTCGCCAGGTTAGAATCTATCAGACTTTTAATTTCCTTCGCTGTGAATAATGGCATCACTCTATATCAGATGGATGTCAAAACTGCATTCTTAAATGGATACATTGATGAAGAAGTTTATGTACACCAACCCTCTGGTTTTAAAAATTCCAAGCATCCAGAATATGTTTTCAAACTAAAGAAATCACTATATGGTTTGAAACAAGCTCCCAGAGCTTGGTATGAAAGACTAAGTAGCTTTCTGTTAGAAAATGATTTCACCAGAGGGAAAGTGGACACAACCTTACTCTGTAAGCCATTTAAGAATGACATTCTAGTTTGTCAAATTTATGTATATGATATTATTTTTGGATCTACTAAAGCCTCTCTGGGAAGAGAATTTGCTAAGTCTATGCAAATAGAGTTTGAAATGAGCTTGATGGGAGAACTCAAATTCTTTCTGGGCATTCAGATCAATCAAACTCCAGAAGGTACCTACATACACCAGAGTAAATACGTCAAAGAACTTCTGAAGAAATTCGACTTATCAGAATGTAAGCCAACCAAGACTCCAATGCATCCTACACGCATTCTGGAAAAGGAAGAGGTAAGTAAAAAGGTAGAAAGGAAGATCTACAGAGGTATGATTGGTTCTCTCTTATATCTTATAGCTTCAAGACCTGATATTCTATACAGTGTATATTTATGTGCCATATTCCAATAAGATCCTAGAGAATCTCACTTAACAGTTGTTAAGTGAATTTTCAAGTATCTGAAAGGTACTACTAATCTTGGTCTGTTTTATAGAAACTCCAGTGAATACAAATTAGTAGGGTACTGTGATGCTGACTTTGCTGGAGACAGAGTAGAAAGAAAAAGCACTTCTAGAAGCTGCCAGTTTCTGGGAGAAAATTTGATCTCATGGACCAGCAAGAGGCAATCCACTATTGCATTGTCAACTGCTGAAGCTGAATACATAGAAGTTGCTGGATGCAGCACATAAATGCTCTAGATGAAAAGTCAGCTTTAAGACTTCAATATATTTGAGAGTAACATTCCTATATTATGTGATAAGACTTATGCAATTTGTTTATCTAGAAATCCTATTTTACATTCTAGGGCTAAGCATATAGAAATAAAACATCACTTTATTAGGGACTATATTCAGAAAGGAATTATTTCCTTAAAATCTATTAACACAGACCATAAATGGGTTGATGTCTTCACTAAACCACTTTATGAAGATAGGTTTAATTTCATTCTGAAACATCTCAGCATGAAATTATGTCCAGAATAAGAGTTTTATTTATATATTCTTTAACCCTCAGAATTTTATGTTTTTCTTGTGAACATCTGATCAACAATTCTTTAGAAGTTAGAAGGACAGTTGCATCAGGATCTATCTAAGAAGATCTGAACAGTTTCCAAACGGTTCATTTCAATGATAGAAGCACGCAGTTCACATCATCAACATCTATCATCCTCTCACAAGCGTTCTTCTAAGGCTGAACACGCATTCAAATTCTGAAGGGATTAAAGCTTTGATTGGATGCATTGATACTTGTGTTATATTGGTAATTGTTTTATATCTCCACGCCATCTCCCTATTTTCAGGAATCATTAATGTTATGTAATCATTAATTTTTTCTTTTTCTTGCTAATTAAATTTTCAATTTTCTTATAAATACACCATTCACTTTCACTCTCACTTCTTCTCGCTACTGTTTTCTCTCTAGTTTTCATGTGCAAAACTTTCTTTCAAAAAAACCCTCAATAGTCTGTGTGAACAATGGCTTCATTTTCAAGCGCTCAGAACCCTCAATGTGCTCCTGGTTTATCTTCGTCAACTGCAGAAAAATACGAAGAACCGTCAAGAAATCTACTGACCCCCGTTGATTCATTAGAGGTTCTCTACGAACTCATCATTGATTTTGAAAGCATGAAGGAAAACGGCTACGATCATACATCAGATGTGGAATTTCAAGGATTGACCAAATATTTTGATCGTCTTCTGGGTCCAGTTTTCCCAAAATTGGTTAAGGAATTCTGGATTCACGCCTCTACATCAAACCATCAAGTAACTTCATATGTGATGGGGAAAAAGATTGCTATTTCTGAAGATCTGATTGCAAGGTTGATTGGTCATAATGGTGAAGGAATCCGTTGCAGTGATATGGCTGAAAAATGTTTTAACCTAACAACACTCTCAAGAGATATTTTTACCTTTGGGAAGCCATCAAACAAAATTAAAGATCTGAAGAACTACTTCAGAATTTGGGAAAAAATTATTTTGGGCTGTATCAACCACAGGAAGCCCACAAGCTCTCCTGATTACATCAACATTGACCAACAATTTCTGTTGTAATTCATTGCAACAAAGGAAAAAATAAATCTTCCTCGACTGCTATTCAACCATTTGAAGACAAGTTTGAAGGAAACCATAGAAGATGAAAGAACTAAGAGGGGTTAGATACCTCTGGGTAGGCTGATATTAGATATTCAGACTGGAAAGAAATTTGTAAAATATCTGACTGGAGCCCAACAGATCAACACTCTGGAGGCATGTGCTGGAAAACCTCTCAATGCTAATAATCTGAAGAAGATGAAAATCATTGACAACATTAAGAAGGATCCAATCATTGCAACCAAAGAAGTCATCACATCAAGAAGAGTCCCTCTGAAAGATTTCCCTCTGTTCTGTCAAATAGATGCTTCACCAGAAATCATTGTCAGATATCTGGAAGCATGCAAGATGGTGTTTACCGTGAAAAATGGTAAACAACCGCTGATCTTCCAAAAGGTAACTTATTTGGTGACTCGCAGGATCGATCAGATTGATCCTAAGACATGGCTGATTTTAGAGAGTTTATATGCTTTAAAATAGAGAGTTTCGACTAATCTTAATGGTGATTAACGCAAGTAAGGTAGAGACACTTTAAGTAAATTTCATGGAGAAAAGCTTGATAAAGTAAATAAAAGCATTAAAGTCTTGTTAAATAAATGACTCCGACTGAGATAAATAAGTGAAAGCGATAAATTACTTGAATGTAAAAGATTTCGATTAAGGTAAATGGTGTTTCACACATACATTCTCAATGATTCTTTCTCTCACGCTGGGTACTTGAATCTAAATGAGTGACTTGTATACAATGATGAACACCCGCAATAACTACGTGAACACTTAGTATTTATACTAAAAATCCTAAGTAACTACTGGGCAGTTACATCGCTTCGAGGTGACACCACATGGCATGTTCACAACCCTCGACACCTACTTCCACGCCACGTTGCGCTTGGTAACTGTTGGGAACCGTTTTCCCTCCAACAATTCGAAATTCAAACCGTTCGATCTTGGGCATCAGGGACCTTGGTCGAAAGGTTGCTCCATCGACGTTGAAAACAACATGATTCCAACTTAGAGAAATTTCTCTAAGCATCTTGTCATTCTTTGATAAGACTTCGATGTGATCAGCTGATCGAAGCCTTCTTGTGTAGGAAACTCTTCTAACTCATAATTAATGATCTATATGATAATAGAACGTGGGTGTCGACTTTAGGATCCAACAAATTGCCCCCCAAGAATGTCTTATTTCGACGCTTAGAAGAAAGAGGCATTCTTTGATATTCCATTCGACACATGTCCTTCACTCTCAGCCACAAATTAGTTTGTGCGCTTTTCGTTTCCTACCAACCATCTGACAATCTCAAAAAATCATCATTTCAACTTTTCCCAAGATGTCACTTTAGTAAGGCACTTCGCACGCACGATGGCCTTTCATACACTGTTATTATGACCATTCTCTGAAATCGAGGAAGCATGCTGCAACGTTTCCGTTTTTCAGAACGGATACAGCGCCAATGCGTGTCGCGTGCCCCACTCCCGTCTGTGGAATTAAATGACCTCGAGCCCTGTGATTTTCCAATCACTATAAATAGCACTAAGTGCTTCATTTGGACTCTTTACGCTTTCTCGCATCCAAACCTTCGATCGAACGAAATATTCTACAAACAACCCTTTGCTTATTCCTCTCTAAACCAGTAATCTTTATTCTTCATTCACCCTCATTTAAACCAAAAATGGCTTCACGTACTCGTGCTCCCAATGCCCCAAGAGCTAGCATTCTCTCCAAGACTGCTCAACCAGAAACCTTCTCAACTGCTCCGGTAGTTAATTCTATGGGAATGCGAAGGGTTCCTGAACCCATGGGTGATGCTGAGCGCAAAACCTATGGCTCTCAACTGCTGATTCCCGTTGGGTATTCCAACCAGGTTTTTGCCATGTCAGGCCCTCTTTCAACATGCATTACTGACCCCATAAAAATTGAGGGTTTCTTCCCCGCGCATGAGGCACTCAAACCCATTGGGTGCTCAAAGAAGGCGAAAGATGATACTGAAGATCCTGCGAAAGAGAAAATAGATCTTCGGTTTTTTAACAGGGGGTTAGGGCTTTTCGATCTAGCCCTAGCCTTACATCGGAATATACCGCTTGGCTCAACAAGATGGAGGAGTGCCAGGCTTCGATTTGGAAAGGCATGGGCATTTATGACCTGGTCATGTTGTCCAAAACTGGTCTTAACTACTGTCCCAACATACTGGTAGCTTCATTGTTGTTTTGGGACTACACTCATTATACCTTCCACTTGCCTTGTGGAATGGTTACGCCCACTCTCTTCGATGTGGCCGCAATTGCTGGTCTTCGACCAATTGGGGACTACTTCGACCCAGAGGAAATGTCTGAAGACCAGATTGGGTTTTCTGCTACCAAACCCACCTATACTACTTACACCAGTCATTACCACGACAAATCGACGGTTGCGGTGACTGATGTGGAGCACATCGCGTTTCTAGCCCTTTGGCTATCGCGCTTCGTGTTCTACACGAAATCCCTGCAGGTGACGAAGAAGATGGTCACCCTCGCTACTCAGCTTTATCACGGCCAAAACATCTGTTTGGACGAATTAATATTGGCAAACTTGTACGAGTCGATAAGAAATGGAGCGGCTCAATTAAAAGTAATCGAAAATAGAGCCAGCCTGCTGCTTGTTGGTCCCTTCTGGCTACTTCAACTCTAGCTGAATGCCACTTTCAAGTCTTTTCTACCCCAGAAGACTCAAATAGATGAAAAGGCTCCTGAGATAGCCAGAAGGCGCGTTGAAGGCACCAGGTTTGCCTTATTGACTCCTACTGAGGATGGGCTGGAACTACAAAAGACCTTCGCAAATTTTGTTCAGATGTTTGCGGGGAGGAAGGAATTCACTTCGACCATGGCCCCTTTCGCCGGTCGAAAGTGTGGTCCAGGATGGTTTACCAGGCCCCATCCTAAATCACCAGAGGATCCTCACTTCGAAGAGCATACAACAATGTGGGAAGCGTTTCTCACCCCAAGGATAATGTCGTTGCGTTTCAAGAGTTCAAAAAATCAGCTGAGCCTGATTGCCTACCAGCCGAATCTTGTCTCTCAACAATTTGGCATTATCCAATCGCTTCCTTCTCCGATTTATCCTCGGGAGAAATCATTGTTGTTCTTTTCTAATGACTACTCTGAAGATGCCGCTACTAGGCATATTAGTAGGTACGTTGGTCGCACCGTACTATCATTATTCGACTACCAACTCAACTTCCTTTATTCACCAGCCTTTGAAGACTAGTGGAAGAGATATTACATCGAAGAGTTCTTCGATGAGAAGGACTTTGCAGACAAACTTAAGAAGTCCTTCGTCATGGTCCTCGATAAAATAAAGAAATGTACGTTCCTTCTTCAAATTATATTTGTCTTTTCATTTCGACTTATATCTGCCAATTATAACTTGTGAACATTTCTCTTTCAGTTGTTCGAAAACCTGTGGCTAAGAAGTCCACAGACAGCAATCAGTGTGGAGGTACCTCTGCAAAACCTCCAGTACAGGTAACAATTTTTCCTTGTATCCCTCTTTGGTTTTAAACATCCTGGTTTTCGATGATGTGTTTTAAATCGACCCCATTTGGGATTTTTAGAAACCTGCGCCTAAGAAGTGACCCATATTAACGGTCGAAACTTGGAGTGGCGAAGAGGAGGAATCTCCTCTTGTTCCTCTCAAATGGAGAAAGCTGAAAAAGGCTGCTCCTGCTCCTGAACCTCGACCTGTGATAAGAACTAAAGTCACAGGGAATAAACCCAGGCCGCCCCCTGTGATTATCGAAGAACCCACGGAGGAGGAGCTAAATGTCTTGCTCAGCAATCCTGTTGAGAGCGACAACTCTAGCCCTGGGGCTGAGGTTCCTTTACAGGTAATGTCTCTGACCACTTTTAACTTAAGTGTCGATGATCACCTTCGATTGTGCATCTCTCTAATCAGAGTTTTTTTCTACTTTCAGGAAACGGTTGGCACTTCAGCGCCAGCTGGGCATCCTGTCGAAGGTTCTGGTACCTTCGTAAACAGTGCAGGGGAACCCACCTACAATCCTTCTTCTTTCGTCAGTTCTGCTAATGAAGTGAATCAAACTTCGGAGCTGCAGGACTCTGCTGACCATAGCAGACAACGCAAAGAGGAACTGGTGGATGATGAGTTACCTGCTGAGACAGGGGGTGCCCATGAGGAGCACCACCAGGAGGAGGTTCAAGTGGTCAACGAGACAGAAGAGCAACATGATGAAGAGGGTCATGTTGACGCTGATGCTGCTGAAAATGTTCAGCCCCAAGCCAACATTGTCGAAATAGAAAAGGTTACCTCGACAAAGCCCGGGTCTAAAGAGGACCTGGCTCTCTTGAAGCAAAATGATCCAATTGGCTATATGAACGCCATCGTCGAGAGCAGGGAAAATTCATCTGACCCTAGTTATGATGCTTCTACTGCATCAGGGAAGTCTACTTTGACTTCTCCTCTCGATGAGGTCTTGAAGAAAGTTAAGGCTCAATTCTTCAAGAGGGACCTAATGAAGGCTTTGGAGGGGGATCCTACTGCCCAATCTTGTTTGGGGGCTGTCTTGGGTGCAGTCGATTTGCTTGCTGTTTCTCCAGAGATTTCCAGCTTCATCTTGGAGTTATACTCCATTATTGACCAAGCCTCTGCGGATTACAATCGTCGAAGGGGGTTCAACAACCAACTCGAAATGCTGCATGGCAAGAGTTCTGCTGCTTGGACTGAAGTAGCTGAATCGACCTCTCGAATTAAAGAGTTGTCGAAACAGAGAACGTCCAAGCAACAGGAAATCGAAGCCATCGATCAGGATAATGCCTCTATACGGGTGCAGATCGAGGAGTTGGAAGCCAGGTTAAACGTTAATACTAAGCGCAAGGAAGAACTTCTTTCGACTGTTTCAGACGCGGAGAGCCAAGATGAAGTTGCTCGAGGCCTAGAGTTCGCTGAAAGGGCCCAGGCTCTAGATGACCAGATTGCCAAAATCTCTCAGGCGAATGCCTTGTGCAACAAACGACTGGAGTTACGGCGAGCAAAATATCTTCGTCTCAAAGCTTCCGTCCCTTTTTAATTTGCTCTGTACTTCATTGACCATGTACTCGAATATTCTGTAATTTTTGTAGCCATTTTGGCTTATCAATGTCATTTTCCATTTTGGCTTTATTGTTAACTTAATCATTAATTGTTATTTATTTTGATCTCTTGGAGCATAGGTTTATATTTTTTCAAATATTTGCCGTTTACTCTCAAGAGTCTTTTATCTTCGCTTAACTCTTCGACCTCATATGCTCCACCAGAAAAAGTTTGAATAATTTTGAAGGGTCCTTCCCATTTGGGTGACCATTTTCCCATGCTTCGATCTTTTCGATCCATGGGAAGATTACCTTCCAAACTAGTTCTTCAGGCGAGAATGCCTTAGGTTTTACTTTCTTATTGTAAGAGTCTTCCACTCTTTTCTTCTGAATTCTCAGTAGGTCGAGAGCTTGTAGTCTTTCTTCGTCTAAATCTACCAATTCGTCTAACATCATATCCCAATAAACCTCAGGGGGAATATCTTGATGTCTTTGAACCCTTGCTGATTGAAGACAAATTTCTGCTGGCAGTACTGCGTCATGACCGTAAGTTAGCCGATATGGTGTTGTACCTGTGGCTTCCTTTGGGGACGTTCGACAAGCCCACAAGATCTGGTCTAACGTTTTATGCCAATTTTTTGGCTTCTTTCCCACATGCTTTTTTATCAGGACAATCACTATTTTATTCGCCGCTTCGACTTGACCATTTGTCTGCGCGTAATAAGGCGTTGATGTTAGGAGTCTGAAGCCTGTTTCTTGCGCGAATTCCTGCATCTTTCGACCAGTGAACACTGACCCTTGATCAGTTGTTATAGTCTCAGGGATTCCAAATCTGTAGATAATGTTCTTTTGAGTAAATTCAATGACATTTTCTTGGTATGCGTTGACTAAAGGGATAACTTCGATCCATTTAGTGAAAGAATCAATGCCTACCAGTATATACTTCTGGCTCTTCGATGATGCTGGTCGAATCTCTCCAATAAGATCCAATGCCCAACCT
This sequence comes from Vicia faba, assembly GCA_948472305.1. Classification (NCBI taxonomy): domain Eukaryota; kingdom Viridiplantae; phylum Streptophyta; class Magnoliopsida; order Fabales; family Fabaceae; genus Vicia; species Vicia faba. Next base: position 980,167,857 of record OX451735.1, read on the forward strand.
CTAAAAGGCCAAGGTTTCACTATTGAGTGAAGCTCGCTTGCTGGTACATGTTGGATACCAGTATGGACTTGGCATTCCTGACAACCCTTTGTGAACTCGACACAACCTTTCAAGATAGTGGGCCAATATAGTCCTTGTTGAAACAACAACCATTTCATCTTATGACCTACTTAGTGAGCCCCACATGCTCTAGCATGCGTAGTCGAAAGGGCTATGTATGCTTCAGTTTCGCTTAAGCATTTTAATAATACCCCTTTAGGCGTCTTTTTAAACAACTCATTCCCCATGAGTACGTAACTTAACGCCCTATATTTTATTTTTTGTTCTGTCAAAGCTGCTGGATTTTGTAGATAATCTACAATGGGTTTCCTCCAATCTTGCTCCGATAAATTGTCTATGAATGAAATTTCGAAATCCCTTTGATCGGCATATCCTAGTCTTGTCGATTCCAAATCAGTTGGAGACAAGCTGGTTGCTATCATTTTTTCTCGGACTTCGATTGCTCTTTCTAATCTCGTTTTTGAAATCCTATACCCAGATGCAATTTGTGCCAAATCATTGGCTATTTTTTTTTCCAATCTAGGTATGTGTCGAATATTAACGACTTCGAATTTTTTCAATAAACGATTTGCTATCACAAAGTACATAATGAGATTTTCTCTTATACATTTGTACTCTTTTGTGATTTGCTTAATGACTAACTCTGAGTCTCCCATTATTTCGACTCGAGTTGCCCCCAATTCCAACAATATTTCAAGGTCAGTAATTAGAGCTTCATATTCAGCCTCATTGTTCGAACAAGTACCTTTTATCTTGTACTTGAATGTTGTTGGAATTTTTTCTGGAGAAATAATTAAGACCCCTACTCCCGTTCCATCTTTATGGCTGGAACCATCGAAGTAAAATTTCCAGGGTTCTATCTCCAAGTAATTTATATTTTGCACCTGAATTGAGTGGTCAACTATAAAGTCTTCTACCACTTGTCCTTTTACTGCCTTAAGAGGCATAAAGGTTAATAAATACTCAATCAATGCTAGCGCCCACTTGCCAATTCGACTGTGCAAGATGGGTTTCAACAACATATATTTAAAAACATCAGAATGGGACGAAACATACACATCAACTGGTTTTATATATTTTTTGAGCTTTGTACAAGAGAAATAAAGACATAGACATAATTTTTCAACTTCGCTATATCTAGTTTCTGCATCGTTCAAAACTCTGCTAAGGTAGTAAATGGGTCTTTCGACTCCATTTTCATCCTCTTGGGCTAACATGCTTCCCAAAGTTTTGTCGGATGCAGCTATGTACAATCTCATACTCCTATTTCCACAAGGAGGCACCAAAATAGGTGGCTTGGTGAGGTACCCTTTGATCTTGTCGAAGGCTTCTTGTTGCTCTTGCCCCCACTCGAACCCTTCCTTATTCAATCGAAGTAAGGGTGAGAAGGCTTGCACTTTTCCACTTAGGTTAGATATAAATCTCCTTAAGAATTTTATCTTGCCCAGCAGAGATTACAATTCCTTCTTGTTCGTTGGCGCTTTTGCTTCCAAGATTGCCTTCGTCTTGTTCTGGTTGATTTTGATTCCTTTCTTGTGGACGACGAAGCCCAAGAAATCTCCAGCTTTCACACAGAACGTACACTTCAAAGGGTTCATCTTCAGACCATGCTTTCTCATTCTTTCGAATGATTGTCGAAGGTGGTCTATATGGTTCTTCCTGGAAACAGATTTTACAACAATATCGTCAATATATACTTGTATGAAAGTGTTAATAAAATCATGGAAGATAGAGTTCATTGCTCGCTGATATGTTGCCCGAGCGTTTTTTAGGCCAAAAGGCATTACTACCCATTCGTAAGTGCCTAAGGCCCCAGGGCATCAAAAAGCTGTTTTCGACACATCTTCTTCAGCAATGAAAATTTAATTGTATCCTGAGTAACCGTCGAGCATGCTCAGGTACTCGTGGCTAGCGGAAGAGTCGACAAGCATTTCCGCCACAGCCATAGGATATTCATCTTTGGGTGTTGCAGCATTCAGATCTCTGAAATCTATGCACACCCTTAATGTACCATTTTTCTTAATAACTGACACAATGTTTGTAATCCATTCGACGTACCTCGTAGTTCGTATGAATTTGCACTTCAGCAGTCTTTCGACTTCCATTTTGATCTTCGACAGTATTTCTGGAGCGAAGCATCTTGGAGTTTATTTGACAAGCTTTTTCCCAGGTTTAATTGGCAATTGAAGTTCTACCAATCTTCTGTCGAGACTAGGAATCTCATCGTAATCCCATGCAAAGCAGTCCTTGAACACCTTCAGTAATTGGATCACTTCGACCCTGAGCTCTGGGTCTATTTTGGCACTGATGTAAGTGGGTCTTTTATCTAACTCTTCGCCCAAGTCGACTTCTTCTAAAGGATCCTGTGCTAACATTTTAATGCTGTTCGCCAGGGGGTCCTTTTCGAAACCCAAAGGCTCATCATCGTAGATGGCGTCGAGCCTCTGTTCCTGCATTCCTTCTGTCGAGATATTGGGAGGTTCTGGGTCGAAATCTTTTCCAGGACCTATATCTAGTGGCTCTGGGTCGAAATCTTTTCCAGGACCTGCAGAAGGTAGTACTTGGTCATTGGCCTTGGTGGCCATATATTTTACTTCGGCTTCGAGAGCCGCTATCATTCTTCTTTCGGCTACGTAAGCCGAAATTTGCTGTAACGCTTGCGACTCAGTCATTATCACTGAATTTGCTTCCCCAACCAGTTGGCTGGATGTCAGTTAGCCCACTGAAATCAATGTGAGACAAGTCTTCTTTATCCCATTGAAACCCATGATCAGGATGCAGGTACAAGGAACAAAAAGCATTTGGCGCTGGCGCCATGTCGAAGTCAGGTGCTGGACATGGCCCAATGTGAGCCAAATTTTTGTCGAAGTCAGCTCTCCCTAGGTGATTAAATTCGCCTAAGTAGTAGCTCTGATCTGCTTCTATATTCTCGACAATCCCATCAGGACGCCATAATATCACCCTCTGGTGCATCGACGATGGTACTACTCTGACACCATGTATCCATTCTCGGCCTAACAGTAGGTTGTAATTTGGTTTAGCCGATATGACCATGAACATGGTTGGTCGAAGGATGGATCCCACTTTGAGGTCTAGTTGAATCACACCCATGGTGGTCCCTATTCTGCCTTCGAAGTTCGATAGGACCATGTTATGAGGCTTAATGTTTTCATCATTCTTGCCTACTTTTCTTAGCATGAAGTATGGAATTATGTTGATAGTCGCCCCACAGTCCACCAAGATTTTGTTTACAGTGGCCTCTTCGAGCTTTGCCCTTATGAATAAAGGCTTGAGGTGACTTTTCATCGCCTCAGTTGGTGGTTCAAAGAAACCATTTTGCTCTTCAGTGCAACCCTTACCCATGACAAATTAGCATACTAGCCTATGCTTGGCCATCTCTTGTTCGACTTCCCAATCGTTTTCTTCGACTTCCATTTGGCGGTCGAATTCTCTTGGCAAGACCAAAACTATATTTATCATGATGTCTAATGTGTCGTCGGACTCGGAGCTATCTTCGTCACCAGCTTTGTCTTGATCAGGCCATACCAATCTATTGGCCACTGGTTCCCTCTCCAAAGGCTTTCTTTGCTTTCGCTGGGGGACATTTGAGCTCGACTCTGGTTTTGGTTCGTTGGCAGCCTCTCTCTCAGCCTTGCGCCGCCTTTGGTACCTTCTCCACTGGGATCGAGACATTGGGTTCTTTCCCTTGTAGTTACTCGATACTTGAGCAATTTTGGTGGCACCTACATGAGGTTCTTTCTTGAGTGTCAAAGATGAACCTCTTGGAACTTCAAAGGAATGCCACCTTTCTTCGTTGGGTCTCTTTCGACTCGATGTTTTGAGCCATGTATCGATTGGCACATTGGCTGGAGGCCTGAAAGTTAGTGGCCTCTTTTCCTGACTTGAACCCTTTTGATAGGTTCTTCTAGGATCGTGTCGAACATCAGAGCCTGCACTTGTTCGGGCATTTCTGCTCCATTTTTTGTTTGCTGCTCTCACACCTTCGATGTGTTCAACAGCTTTCTTGTCAAAAATAGAGCTGCATCGAGGACACAACATTACTTCTGATTTTTTCTTCTGGCATCGTTGCAAGAATTCTGCCAGATTTTCGTTCTCTCGGGGGAACGCTGTTCTGTTTGCTTGCTCTTGCCTGATGGCTTCCTCTGAAACTTTTGATTCAGAGATTTCGACCATGTTGACATTCATGTTGTCTTTAGAAGCAAGAGTCATTTGCTTCATTTGAGCCTCCAGGTCTTTTGTTTGGCCTTGCACCGCAGCCAAGTAGGAAGTGGGTTTAGTTCCACATTTTGAGACTCCACCTGTTTCCAGTTTTGGGCCCTCAGCGGCCTTTTGGACTGCTTCGATTGTCTTTCTAGAAAGGTTCCCAGAAAAACTGCCAAATATTGGCATATTAATATGATCTTTGGTGACTTCGACCATAGTTATCCCTGGCCTTTTCACCTGACTCCTGGAAACTTCGATCACATTTACCCCTGAGGGTTCAGCATAGTGGGCTTCCGCCTGCAAAGGGCTCGAATCCACATTCACGGGGGCCTTGTCAGCGAACTTCAGCCTCCCTTCTTTGATAGCGTCTTGCACGAGATCCCTGAAAAGAAAACATTGAGATGTTTTATGTCCCAGAAACTTATGATATTTACAATAGCCTCTTTTCTTTCTTTGATCAAGAGGAGGCACTTTTACCCCTGGGGGTATTATCATTTGTCCATCTTTTACAAGTAAATCAAAAATTTCATCACATTTCGTAATATCGAAACTGTAAGTCTTTTTAGGGAACCTATCATTGGCCTTTTCAGACTCAGTAGGGTTTTTTCCACTTTAGGGGACTAGTAATTTGCAAGAGTATGGTGGCCCTCATTTTAACTCAGCTAAATCGACCTCACTCTCCTCGACGGCTATAAGTTCGTCGAATTTTTCTGGATCTTCATCGTCCATTTCGACATATGCTATCTTTTCTCTTTTATGAGTTTTCGTCGCCCTAGCTTTTTCAGCTTTAAGGCGTTCTACCTGTCGAACCCTATCGGCCAATGGGGCCATGTCCCTCAGGTACTGAGTGTCCAATTTCTTCCTAATGGAGTAATCTAGACCTCCAGCGGCTATTTCGACTAACTCGTGCTCTGGCACTTGCGTAAAGCATCTTGCCTTGAGCAATCTAAACCTATTTAGGTATTCGTCTATAGGCTCAGTGAATCTCCTCTTTACACTAGCCAACTCTTTCAAGCTTATCTTGGTTTGTCCCATGTAGAATTGCTCATGGAACAATCTCTCCAACTGGGTCCAATGGTGGATCGAATTGGGGGGAAGAGTTGTGAACCAAGTAAACGCATTCTTTGTTAGGGAACTTGGGAAATACTTAATCCTTAGGTTCTCATTGTTTGAGATTTCTCTCGCTTCGATTAAATATCTTGCCACCTGTTCGACAGTGGATTCTGTCGTGTCCCCTAAAAACTTAGTGAACTTAGGGACTTTGCATCTAGGAGGCAAGTCCGTTTGTAACACATATTCCGACAGCGGGGATGTGAAGTTGGGCCTATGGAAGCCCGTATTCATCCTGTTTTGCATCATGATTCTTTCAATCATGGCTGTCAAGTTATTCTCCAAACCAACATTCGGGTATTGGATTTGCTGAACTACTTTGTCAGCGTTTTGGTTTCTATTAACCATCCTTATTTCTGGGGCTACGACTCTCGGCTCTTCGACCCCGGGTTGTTCCATTTGTACCCTAAGGTTCTCTTCGACAGGCTGCTGGACTTGGTTAATAGTGGTTTCTTCCTCTAGAAGTATGCCTTGGTTTCCCCTTATCTGTGCCCTTTGGGGATGTCGAATGGGTTGGGGTACCCCAAAAAAGTCAGCCAGACGCGACATTTGCGCTGTCATTTGCTGATTCGACTGGGTGGTATTCTGTATTAGAGGATTTAGCACTGTACTTAAAGTTTGTGCCAACATTTGAACCATGCCGTGGTTGCTTTCGTCCATTTGCTGCCTCAAGACTGTTGTCGAGGCATTCGTAAGGCCAGGCGTTACGTGGGACGTTCCTCCTAAGAGTTGGTTCCTACCCATGTTCGCCATACCAACTCCAGAGCCTTGGAGTGGCGAAGAGGCGCTCACTAAAGGTTCTGAAAAGGTGGACGTAGCGTTTGTCAGGCTAGTCAATTCAGAAGTTGGCATGCCGTAGGGTGGTTCTCGATTTAACCAGGCTGTCGAAAAACCTGGGGGAACATATGGTCGGGTTCCTTGGTTTCCCCTTGGTGGGGGAGTTCCCAAAGGCATTCTGGGGCCTGTAAATGAAGGCATTGGCCCCGTTTGTGTAACTGTTACTGCTGGCGTTGAACCAGCGGTTACCACTTCGCTTACGGTTGGGATAACCGTCGCTCCCACATTTGTTGGTGGGTTTTCTACATTGTTTGGCGGATTCGCCATTTCTCTAATTCTTCTCCTAGTATTGGTTTCGTTGTGGTATATTCTACCACTTCTCAATAACATGCAATACTCTCGAAAAAGGAGTATATTTTATAAAAAACGATTAAACTCGTAAAATCAACACAATGTCCCACCGGGTGTGCCAATTTGTTTACCGTGAAAAATGGTAAACAACTGTTGATCTTCCAAAAGGTAACTTATTTGGTGACTCATAGGATCGATCAGATTGATCCTAAGACATGGCTGATTTTAGAGAGTTTATATGCTTTAAAATAGAGATTTTCGACTAATCTTAATGGTGATTAACGCAAGTAAGGTAGAGACGCTTTAAGTAAATTGCATGGAGAAAAGCTTGATAAAGTAAATAAAAGCATTAAAGGTTTGTTAAATAAATGACTTCGACTGAGATAAATAAGTGAAAGCGATAAATTGCTTGAATGTAAAAGATTTCGATTAAGGTAAATGGTGTTTCACACATACATTCTCAATGATTCTTTCTCTCGCGCTGGGTACTTGAATCTAAATGAGTGACTTGTATACAATGATGAACACCCGCAATAACTACATGAACACTTAGTATTTATACTAAAAATCCTAAGTAACTACTGGGAAGTTACATCGCTTTGAGGTGACACCACATGGCACGTTCACAACCCTCGACGCCTACTTCCACGCCACGTTGCGCTTGGTAACTGCTGGGGACCGTTTTCCCTCCAACAATTCGAAATTCAAACCGTTCGATCTTGGGCATCAGGGACCTTGGTCGAAAGGTTTCTCCTTCGACGTTGAAAATAACATGATTCCAACTTAGAGAAATTTCTCTAAGCATCTTGTCATTCTTTGATAAGCCTTCGATGTGATCAGCTGATTGAAGCCTTCTTGTGTAGGAAACTCTTCTAACTCATAATTAATGATCTATATGATAATAGAACGTGGGTGTCGAATTTAGGAGCCAACAGATGGATGGAACTAATCCAGAGTTAAACATTCGTGATCTGCGTCAACAGGCTCCAGAAGTTGTCCTTAAGAAATCCAGAAAAAGGAAAGTTGCTGGAGATGGATCTTCTCAGAAGACACCAAAAGATGCTAAGAAGAAAGGTAATTCTTATCTTATTTCTATTGTAGAATCAGTGATTTTTCAACATCTGAAACACCCTCCTCACCAAAACCAATAGAAGACCCCTCACCACAAACATTTGATGATTTTGATATAGAATTTGACCCTTCAGTCACACTAGAAAACATTCTAAACGAACCACACTCTCCTAATGCACATCTTGAACAAAATCTACCAGAACTTGCTCAAGTTCTTTCTGATATTGATCAATTTGATCCAAAATTTCAAGCTCTCCACATAGAAAATCCAATCTTCCAAGCTATAAAATCCAAACGCTCACGCTTCCCAACCAATAAATCCAAATATTGACTAAGATATCACCATACCAATTCCTGGAATAACAGAACCACTCATGGTTCGACAACCTCTCTTAATCCATGACATTCCAGAAATACCATCTCCTTACCATTCCACTCCACCAAACATACCTTCATCACCCATTATCATTTCAGATTCTCCTTCTCCCTCTCCTATTAATCCTCCAGAAGATCACCTAAGAATTGTAATAGACTTAGAAGCGCTGGATCATCTTGCCTCTAACTCTCACAAAATTGCTACCCCAAAACCAAAACTAACTATCACCAAGGCAGATGTTGGTAAAAATTTACTTATTTTTGAAATAGAGATAAATGAATGGGTTAACTCTTTGAAGCTAGCATGCTTAGAAAATCTGAATCCTGCTGCTTCTGATTCTCACTGGAACCAGTTCAGAAATTTGTTCAATTTTGAATCCCAGAAACTCAAGGAGTTAAGCTATGACATGGCCCATCAGAACTTTTGTGACCAGCTGAATGTTTTCAAGGATCAAGTTCTGCGTCACTGGGAAAAGAAACCTATTCTTCTGCTGGATAATTCTCCCTAGAAAGAGCGCCAGCCTTCAGAAGTTGATGAACCATGCTATGATAATCTTCCTCTGGTTGTTGTTCAATACAAAGGAAAATAGACTGAAGAAGCCACTGAGTCAGAACCTGCTACAGCTTTCTCTGAGAAGCTTGCACCTTCTATGGATATACCTTTTTCATCTCTGGTTATGTAAACTCTGGAGGAGTTGAATAAAGAAAATGCAGTGATCAAGGAAAGATTAGACAAGCAAGATGACAAATGCAAAGAAATAAAAGGAATGCTGGGAAAACAAAAGGAATCAAACACTCAGATTAAGAGCTTGCTGGAAGCATTTTTCACATGACTTCCTCCACCTCAATCTTAGTTTTTTTTTAAACTTGTTTTCTTTACTGTATTCATTTTATGTTTTCCTCTAAACGTGTTATTGCAATCAATTTTAATATAACTCAACTTTTGAATCTGAATATTAGTGTTTATATTGCTTTTTGATTCTTGACAAAAAAGGGGGAGAACGTAAGATATTTCTAATAACATTATATCGAGACACAGTCTCAAACATTTTGAATATCATAATTTCTCGTTCTTTTTCTGAAAGCAAAACAGAAACACAACTCTGATGAAGACAAAAGTTGATGCATCAAAAGCTCTGATCAGAATGAACTTCAGGGAAGTAATTCATCTCTATCTAAGCACTTAGCTCAGGGGGAGACTCTATAATGATTTATGTTCTGTTTATCTTGATTGAAATATCATATTTTTTGTCATCATCAAAAAGGGGGAGATTGTTAGAACATAGTTTGATTCTACAACCCTTGTAAGAGTTTTAAAGATAACAAACACAAAGAACAATTATGCAATCTAAAATTATATTATGTTTTATAGAGAAGTTCTGGTGGAAGAAGATCAGAAGATAAGTTGCAAGGTTGTTTCTGCTGTGATTGTAGACAACTCTCAAAAAGATATGATGAAAGGAGATCAAAGGTTGTGCTAAAAAGATGTTTCAACTCTGATTATAAAACTCTGGGAAAGAAAGTCTAAAGCTGCAAACAAGATCTTATGGCTCTGATCTTCAAAAGTTCTGAAGCAAGCAGCAACGGATACTTCAATGTTTTGAAGCGTTACAAATCAAATATTTAAATTTCAAGAGTAACGGTTGGAAGGGAACAAGGATCTTTATTTTTGGAAAGCACCTTAACAGTCATTAATCAAGTTTCCAAATGATCATCCATGATGCGCCTATTTAAACAAGCCTTGAGGATAAATCGTTTAGAATTTACACACATACTCAACAATGATGCAATCATCTCTAATCCTCATACATTCAATATTTTCAACGGTGTAAAACATCACTATCTTGTGATACTATTTTGAAAGAAACAATATTGTACACTGTTTATTCTTATATTCTTTAGTGCATTTCCTTGAGAAAAATTGGGTTGTGGTTATACTCAAGAAGACTTTGGCAGTTGTCAAAGTAGACTTGTAATCAAGATTGATTAGTGGATTAAGACCTCGTTGGAGAGAGGCGAAATCACCTTGATGGGTGGACTAGAGTAGTTTGAGTTCAAATGAACCAGGATAAAAATCAACGTGTTCTTTTCATTGATTTTTAAAATTCCAATTCAACCCCCAATTCTTGTGTTTTTACCATTCTTCAAACATGATAAATATGTTGATCCATGCCAAAAATAACCGATAATGTTACTGCTGCTATCTGATATAATTTTGATGCACCCATCAATCAAGATGAAGAGGAAGACGATGAAGTTCTTAAACTTTCTAAAGAATTGAGGAGATAGAGCAAAAGTTGATAGTATACAACCATACAAGGAATCTATTAAAACTATTAACCTTGGCGCAGAAGAAGATCCGAAAGAGATCAAGGTAGGGGAAACATTAGAGAAAAGCATCAAAGAAAAGCTGATCAAGTTGTTACATGACTAAGATTGGGAGAACTAACTTAGTTTTATGTTTTATCGCAAATGTCGCAGATAGCAAGAGTCGCCACCGACTTTTCTTTTATCCAATAAGGAAAGGGTGAAAAGAATAGGAAAGACCTTGGGATTATTGAGTTTGAGGGGTAGGTTATGAAAAAGGAAGGTGTTAGCATCCTTTTCATCCGTAGTTATCTACGGACTCTTAATTTCTAGCTCACTTTTTAAAAATGCTTTATTAATGTGTGTTCGAAAAAATTTTGAAAATGCCAATAGTAAGGCAAGACTTTGTAATGATTCTTGTTTCTGTTTTTAAGAATGCGTACAAAGTATTTGTTTTGAAAATATTTTTGAAAGTGCGATTGTGAAAAATGTTTTTATTTTGAAAAGGTTTATGAGCAAGCGATTACGAGCGATCTACCTACTCAAAGTCTTTATTGTTCTTTTCCTCCTCCTTTAGATAGTGTTATTCTACCATTAGTTAGTAGGAAGCCCTATCGTTGGATGTGAAGGGACAAGCGTGGGTTATCGTAATCATAGAAGTAAACTCGTAAGGACACTTTAGCAATTTCGTTTAAGGGACTAGATCGATTACCGAAGGCAACATTCAAAAGGGTCATCGAGGGACTACGATCTTTGTTTTTGAGGGACAATGCTAAAGTGTACCCACGTTCAAGGGACATGACTGTTTTTATCGAAGGCAATAAGGGAGGTTACCCTAGAGGTGCGGGTGTGCAAAGTGATTTGTGTTCCGAGTATTGTTTATCTTTGATTAAGATTAGCTATCGTTTTCTTTTAATCTTGTCATACAATCCTATTAGCTAACAGTAACAGTAAAATAGGAAATCGGTAAAGTACAGAAAATAAATGTTCCTACGCTATTACATGGATTCAGGAATGGGGGGTACAAGTAATAAAACATGGGTAAAAGTAAAATCCTAATTATCTATTACAAACCATGAGCAGTTACAATAATTGGATAAAAGTGAGAGAATAACAAACTATGAGAAAATATAATATAGGAAAGCGAAAGGAGAAGGAAATTGTTTTCTTGGCGATTTTTTGATAAAAAATTTGATGATTAACCAAAAACCTAAGTTGATTTTAATTAATAAAAAAATAAATTGATTAATTAAAACCTAAAAATCTAATTTGATTGATTAAATAAAACCTAGAAAACTAATTAGGGTTCATGAAAAAGTTTTAGGAAAAATTAATTTGTTAAAAAAAAGGTTTTGGTTTGGTGAATTTAGGGTTTATAAGTGAAAATAGTAAGAAAATAAGGGCTTTAAAAAAAGTTACCAGGGTTGGGTGTTGAACCTATGCCATATACCCTTCACAAGCGCGCGCCTAACCACTGAGTCAACCATACGTTGATGTTAGGAAAAAGGCAATGATGGTTATGTTGTGAACCTGCACATTACATGAAAAAATAACAAAAATTATTTGCAGCATGCAGAGGTCAAACCCGCGCCCCAAACGTTACACGCCTTTTCCTTGGCAAGCAGTATTATGCCCTCATCTGTATATTAAATGAAACAAATTAAATATAATATAAAAGTGGACCAGTGAGGTACCAGAGCCCTAGCTCTGGTCTCCTTCTCCAGTGAGGTGTTTTTTATTCTTGCACAAAAAAACAAATGTTAATGATCAAAAAGATTCTTATTCCCCTAAATTGACCCTTGTGAATCCATTGATGGCCTTAGTTTAGGCTAAATCACACAGTATGATGAGATACAAATCAAAGAAGGTCGATCGGTTAAAACATGGTAAAGAATGATTCAGTCGTTATAGGACTCATGCAATGGGTTTATCCTATATATTTACATCTCATAAGCACATTAGTGATGTTAGTAAGCATCAAAACATTATGAAAACGACAATATGAATTTCATGAAAAAAACCAAAATTGGTGATGCATAGTATGAGTCTCGGGCTCTTTGGATCATCACAATTGATCCATACTTACTCTATAGCACTTCTGGAATTGATTGGGATGGTTGGTTGATCTTGAGTAAGGATGCAAATAGGTTTCACAAGTTGCCCTAGATTTTAAATTTTTGTGATTTTTTAGAGGTTTCTTGGACAAGATTTTTCGTGGCTTCTTGTATGAGTTTGCTGAGAATATATAATGAAGGATTAGGTTAACATATATGGGCTTGGACTTTTATTAATAAGCCTTGTATTCTATCTTATTTATTTTTGAATTAATGCTGAATAAATAAAAAATAATTAAAATAAAATAGATCAAGGGGTACACGAACAATATATGAGGTGCATAAGGAGTGTAGTACACATTTTGACTCTGAAATAATAGCCCAATAGCCCAAAACATCAAGTTTGCTCAATTTGAACTTCATGCATTTGCTCAAAATTTCCCAACTTGCATTGGTAATAACTCTCTCAATTTTCATCCTTTGAAAGTGATCTTCGACTTTTTGGAAAGCTCAAGATGTTCTATTAAATCCATATTGTTGTACCCCAAAATTTGCCCTCTCATTTCTCAAGGATTTGCTCACAAGATATTCTAAGACGTCAAGTTTGCAGCACTGATACATCAATTTAGGCTTGAAATTAGCACAAGGGCAAAATGGTCAATTGCATACTGGAAAGTCAAACTTTGACTTTTTGGTCAACATTACAACCCAAAGATCAAATTTCATCAAGAAATTCAAAAATATCAAGATTGATCATCAAGAAGTTAAGAAAGTCAAAAGTCAACTTGAAAAGTCAAGATTTCCAAGACTTAGAAATTTTCTAAGTGTTTTTATACATGATAATTTCATCACTTCATGCCATTCTTTCACCAAGATGTAAGATGATTCAAAAGAAGCTTTCAACATGAAATTTGTAGATCTCCATGATATCTACAATATTTCTTTACATAACTTCTCCTAAATAAGCTTGGATTTCAAGTTATAAATTCATGAAGTCATGACATTTTCATTTAACACTTAGAGAAATTTTCAGCAGTTTTGGTCAGGTTTTTATCCCAACTTCTTGGCCAATTTTCATCAAGTTCCAATTTCATTTAACAAAAGTGGTCAACATGAAAATTGTATAGTGTGCTTCAAGCTTTCCAAAACATCCAAGAGCATGAATTTATCATACTTGAGCTAGAAGATTCAAGGGCATGAAGTTGGGCATCCACCCTTGACTTGCAAGTCATTCTATTGAAGAACACACAACAAAGCTCTTATGCTATGCTGCATAATCTTATGTTGCAAGCCTTATTGCTTGTAAATCTCTATATAATTTAATGTTTATACAAGAGCTTGAGCTATTACCCAAGTGTTTGAGTCATTGTCCAAAAGATCTTTCCATTTATGGCATAAAGGCACCATTGCTATTCTTGAAAAGCAAGCTTTTTGTACAAAGTTTGTCTTGAGCCCATACATTGTTTATTTATGATTTTACTCTACCATAAAACATGGAAATCAACCCCTCTAAACCAGCAACTTTGGTACTTCATCTTGGAACCATGGAGTACTTGACATAGTTTGATACTTACATCCCAACCAAACCATAACATGTTGTGTTGTAAACATATTCAGCCTTTTTTTACAAGTCCTTTGCCTATAAATAGAAGAAGCATTTGCAAGACAAAGAGGTTAGAAAAATAGAGAAAAAATCCAGAAGTTTTATTCACAAAATCCATAACAGTCCACAAAACTTCCCACTCTTGAGTTTTAAAGTCCAAACCTTTGAACCTCTCGTACCTTGAAAACTCTGCCCAACCATTTAAATACTCCACATACATCACATATAAGTTGTTCAAACAAAAGAAAAACTTTTGTAACATCACTATCATCACTTCCCAAGCCCAACAACAGCCCATACAGCAGCTCAAACTCAAAGCACAAATTTCCGTTTCAAGGTAAGTTTTCTTGACTTTGAACTCTTCATACAAGCATCATTAATGGTTCATTTGTGAAGATAAAATGTAGATATAATTGCCTTGAGGCTAACCATATGCTTGCTTTTCATTTTTACTAAACATGTGTTGAGAACTAACTTTTACATGTAGCAAAACAGTGATAAAAGCAAAAAACAGCAGTTATGCGTCGATACGAAATGCTATGCGTCGACACATACTGTGTTCAAAACAGGTTATGAGTCGACAAGAAACATGTATGCGTCGACTCATACTGAGTTGTTTTGACTTCCAGGAGCATGAGCCAACACATGAGCCGACACGAAATCTGCATGAGCCGACACGAAATCTGCATGAGCCAATACATAAGCTCATGTGTCAGCTCATAAAACTTTGTTTTTTTTAATATTTTTTTAATTTTATTTTTATTATTTCTTTATACTTTTATTATTATTATTTTAATATAAAAATAATCAAATATATATATATATATATATATATATATATATATATATATATATATATATATATATATATATATATATATATATATATATATATATATATATATATATATATATATATATATATATATATATATATATATATATATATATATATATATATATATATATATATATATATATATATATATATATATATATATATATATATATATATATATATATATATATATATATATATCTTATTTAAATATGTACGCATACACTTTTGTTTTATTCTTTTTTTTTTCTAAACTAAAAAGATAAAAAAAACATTTTTTATTAAAATCAATTTTTTTTCTTAAAATTAATTTAATATTTAGACTTAGGTTTTATTTCAATTTGTTGATTTTGATTAAATTAATTTAGACATTAAGATTTTAATTAATTTCTTTTCAAATCAATTAGAACCTTCTTCATAAAAAAAATATAAAAAACACTTTCTCTTCTATTTATATTTCTTTGTACATTTTATTATTTCGCACTATAATTATGTAATAGTCAAAGCCTTGTAATAGTAAATTAGGTTTATTTGCTTTCATCTCCCCATTTGTAAATTTGTATTCTCCCCTCCCATAAAAATGTTATAATAGCGTAGTGATATTTAAATTACGCAATTTACCACTTTTATATACCATGCTAGTAATTAGGGTTTGAATGGCAACATAAAAACAAAGCAAATAGAAAACCCTAATACAAGACAAACAAAGCATGAAAATAATACACTTACACACAAGCACCCTTAGGGTTTCTCCACTTGGTTGCCTTATACAAAAATGGCCATATTACACATGTGAAGTATCTTGGCAAAATAAACAAATATAAGATCATAGTCCCTCGATGACGCTATTCAAAAGTTGCCTTATAAGATGATCTTGATCCCTCAAAAAATGCTAATATACTTTGCAACATTTCTAATCATGGCTATACGATGACCCACGCCCGTCCCGTTTACATCCAAAGATAGGTTTGCTTACCAAATCAATGGTAAGACAACAATGTCAAAGGAATAGAAAATGCACAAGAAAGACATTTTAGTAGGTAGATAGCTTCCAGTTACTTGCTCCATTTCAAACAACTATCCTTGCTATTTTCAAAAACAAACACACACATTTCCAAACATTTTACAAACATTGAAAACATTTTCAAAAATACAAACATCTTTGTATACATTCTTACGAACGAAAATCATTACAAAGATTGCCTAAACGAATGGCCTCTTTTACAAAATACTTTTAAAACCACACCAAACACAATTTCAAACAACAAAAGCAAGTGATCTAAGCAAGTAACTAAGAGCCCATGGAAAACCATGGATGAAAAGGGTGCTAACACCTTCCCTTTTCATAATCTACCCCCCGAACTCAAGAAAATATCTCAAAGGTCTTTCCTGTGCTTTTTCACCTTTCCTTTTGGATAAAAGAAAAGTCGGTAGCGACTCTTGATAACCGCAACATTTGCAATAAAATGCAAAACCCTCAAGTCAGTTCTCTCACCGTATCATAGAACTGGCGACTCTGCTGGGGAAAATTATAAAAGACGGGTTACCTTAGGGTTTAGATCACATTTACTTGCTTACATTGTTTGACTTGTATGCTTTACATTATGGTTCTTTATTTGGGTTTGAATCCTCTACCCGGATTTGGGATACATTATAAGTAAGTAGCAATACATTGTGGAAATTGTGCGGGGTATACTGACATGGTCTAAGCAATAGCTATGTTAGTGCGACATATTTGTGGGTATCGATAGCCTTTGAGTTAATCAAAGAGAATACAGGGCCGCTGAATGATATCATGAAGCACTAATGAACTTCTAGAACCCTTTACTTAACCAACTTGGCCTTTAGGATGTAGTGAGATGACCGGCTTTGGTGCAGTCCGAAGTTGGTAGATACTCGATACTACACTCATTGAATTTTGGTTTCTTGGGATATTTCGGTCGCCATTAAAGAGGATTGAGCTGAAACAATGACCAAGGAAACAAACCAGTGATATTGAGCTCCTTAGAACTCGATTACTATTACTAGGACAGGTTGAGCCAACTAAACTTCAAGAGGGTACTTACCTACAAACTCCATGCAAGCCTAAACCTAAGGACTTGTTTGCTTTGCGTGTACATGATTATTTGTATAAGCTTGTTTACTTCACATACTTGTGCATAACATCATAACATCATACCATAGCATTTTCAATAACCATTTCAAGGATTTCGAGGGTCTTTGATGCAGGTTCACAATAAACCAGACGTCTATCAAGGGGCAAGAGGATTTATTTTCCTCTGACCAAACACCGCCAAAGATCAATTACAACAAACTTGAGTCAAGGGCTATAAGCCACTTAACATGGTGAGCTTGATTCTCGTGGAAGGACATCCACCAATACAAAGTTCTCCAATCAAAAGATGTTGATCAAAATTCAATCTCTAACTTTTTCTTGTGTTTACCCCGCGAGATCCTTGAAAACATGCATCCACATATCATGCATCATATCATGACAGGTTTCTCCCATACAGGTCTCCTTATCTTCCTACTGTTTATTTCAGTAAGATGGATATGGAACAAACAGTTAAAGATCTCCAAGCTCAAAGCGCTCAATTCCAACAAATGTTTCTGGTTATGGCTAAGGGGCAAGAGGACCTGAAAGCTCTCCTTCTCAAAGACAAGAAGAAAAAGTCCATGAAGTCAGTAGGCATCCTGAAATCGAGAAGAAGACCTGGAGGACCAGTCAAGAGAGCTCTAGATCTTTCAACTCCATCCAACACGGGCAAAAGGGCTGATTGAGTATGCACCTCATATTTGGCCAAAATTCCCAATCCTGTCCTCCAACGGTTTACAAGTCAAACTTCCACTTCTATCCTTCTCTACAAACTCTATATAAGTGAAAGCAAGCAAAGAGAGAGGGAGAGATTGCGCCATTTGCAAGAATTCCAGATCTAAAATTTTCTCTCATCTTCTGCAACTTGATTCGAACCTCTCAATTCCTTGGTGTTTTCTTCAAAATTCTTGTGGATTCTGCTTCATCAAAGCAAGTAGATCAAGCTAGCACCATTTGTTTGCATCTGGAGTGAAGGAGATTGTAGATCACCTTTCGCCTTGAGTTACTCTGAGAAAGTTGCCACTTTTGGCTTGAGGCTTTTTTGTGTTTCACTTTATTTGTGGAACACAATCTATTATACTGGCATTGTTTTTGTGCTCGCCATGTTTGATGGTTTATGCAGGATATATATACATATGATTGTGAATGCCATACATTGCCCCTAGGACTTGTTCATATCTGATAGATTCCTGACTCAATTTGTTTACTGATGCCAGCTTGCTTGAAGTTTCTCTGGGTTTCTTTTTATTCTTGCTTGATTGCTACTGATAGTTAACTATTTGGTATTGTACTACTTCCTTTCTCCCATTTTCATTTTGCATAATTCTCTGATTGCATGATGGGACCTCTGTTGCTGATATATGTCAGGAGGCCCTCTGGTTTTTGTCTGATTACATGTGTTGTGGTTGTTGATCGATGAGTCACTCAATTTAGATATTGAGATCACGACTTTGCTCTCATTGCATGTTCCCTATAGGATGTTTATTGCTTTTCTTCTTTAGTTGTTGATCGATGAGTCACTCAATTTAGATATTGAGATCACGACTTCACTCTCATTGCATGTTCCCTATAGGAGGTTTATTGCTTTTCTTCTTTAATTGTTGATCGATGAGTCACTCAATTTAGATATTGAGATCACGACTTCGCTATCATTGCATGTTCCCTATAGGATAGTTTTGTTGAGTTCCCTTTAACATGCAAATTAGGATACGATATTCCCTTTATCCTCAACCTTAGGGTCAACCATTGTATGATAACATTAGGGAAAATGCTAGGCTAGTTTCCCTTAATTGTTTTTTTCTTTCTTTTCATTCTTCATTTTAAAACAAAAATTGGTTTTCTTGGCAAATCATAAGACATTCCTAATGAACTCAAACTCTTATTCAAAGTAAAAGATACAAACCAATCTTACTTTGTTTGTGTTATCTTTAAGCCGGTGTTTCACCATCGCACATGTTTGATATCCTACTTTGATTCTCAATATCATTGTTAGGTGTGATGTTTTGTCATCCGTTTTATTGATGTTTCGCCATCTTTGCCATGATATCTTGTTATCTTGAAGCCGATGTTTCACCATCGCACATGTTTGTTACCCTACTTTGATTCTCAATATCATTGTTAGGTGTGATGTTTTGTCATCCGTTTTATTGATGTTTCGCCATCTTTGCCATGATATCTTGTCATCTTGAAGCCGATGTTTCGCCATCGCACATGTTTGTTATCCTACTTTGATTCTCAATATCATTGTTAGGTGTGGTGTTTTGTCATCCATTTTATTGATGTTTCGCCATCTTTGCCATGATATCTTGTTATCTTGAAGCCGATGTTTCGCCATCGCACATGTTTATTATCCTACTTTGATTCTCAATATCATTGTTAGGTGTGATGTTTTGTCATCCGTTTTATTGATGTCTCGCCATATTTTCCATGACTTTGTTATCTTTTAGCCGATGTTTTGCCATCGCACATTTGTTTGAAGCCGATTGTTTCACCATTGCACATGTTTGTTATCCTACATAGATTATCAATATCATTGTTAGGTGTGATGTTTTGTCATCTGTTTCGTTGATGTGTTCTCATCTCTGCCATATTATCTCTTAGCCGATGCTTCGCCATCGCACATTTGTTTGAAGCCGATGTTTCGCCATCGCACATGTATGATATCCTGCTTTGACTCTCAATGTCATTGTTAGGTGTGTTGTTTTATCACTTGATGTTTCGCCATCTTTGACATGTTACTTTGTTATTATTTAGTCAATGTTTGACCACCTCATGCGTTTGTTGTTTAATTTGATGTTTTGTCATCTTGACTATCTTTGTTTGTCTTAATTAAAAAACACAAACCAACCAAAACACATAAGCTGAACTAAGGATGCTCTGATTCCTTAAAAGGGATATGTAGGCATTGGGGTAGGGCCCAACCGAGCACAACTTTTATTTTCCCTACATTATTTTATTTTTTTTCCTTTCGCATGCATTCCCTTTTCAGTTTTAAGCCATAGACATAGGATTTGACCACACCCATTAGATTAGACAACAAGAGTGGATACCGTAGAGTACTACGGGCGTGTGGGGTGCTAACACATTCCCCTCGCGTAACCGACTCCCTTACCCGATCTCTCGGTCGAAAGACCGTGATTTCTCTCTTTTAAGGTTTTCACGATGTTTACCTTTCCCCTCGGCGGGATAAAAGATGTTCGGTGGCGACTTCATTGATGTTTCATTAACATCCAGATAACGGGTTTCATCCGCGTAGTTTCAGCTGGCGACTTCACTGGGGACAGATTGACCTTTTACTGGTCCATCCCGGAATCGATCCTAGCTCTTGTTTATTTTCTTTTTTTTTTGGTGTTTAATTTACCTCTTTGCATGTTTATCTGTTTGCATTGCATCCTATGTGCACTTTACTTTCTGCATACTGGATTTGGCTGGACTGTTTGGTTTCTGGATTTTCTTGGTGGGTGGGTTGTTCCATGAGGTAAAAGGCCTCGTACCCAGGCTATGAGTGAATTCCATAGGAACTAGGAATAGAGTGGCCATGGAAGCTATGAGGAGGATGCTTTGTAAACCTGACCATGAGACCCATGACTTCGGAGGTAGCTCGGATAGGGGTCATTGTATGATGATACCGACATTCGAGCTCTCGTACTCTGATATGGCTTTTAACCTTACCTTGACCTAGACTACACCCGTGATAGGGGCGGGAAAACTTTTCTTACAGGTACAGGTACTGTTGGTGACTTTTTGTTGCGAAGGTGACTCAGGTTCCCATGATAGTTTTGAAGCCTCGAGTTTCTCTTTTGATCTTGAGTGGTGTTGTTCTATAATGGTTCAGCCATGATCCAGTGTGAAACTTTGATCCAGTCATATTGCATCATAGCATATTTATTTCTTAAAAAAAATGATGTAATAAAAAATAACTAGCATGCGCATGTCATTTTCCAGGGACATTCAAGAGTCTTCTTTACATCAGAAATGGTCGGTCTTCCTCCAGTTGAGTTTGATTCAGTTCATGTTAAAGAGCTTACCAGGCATACTTTCTCTTATCATATTCCTACCATTAATGCGTCCAAATTGAAGAGGTTGAGTTCTTATCTGAAGGGTGATGTTCGGAGTAATTTCAACAAAAGTTATGGCAACTTGCTACTAATTCTTAACACTCCCCCCATGGCTTTGATCACTCTTTTCCAGTTCTATGACAAAGAATTATGGTGCTTTACTTTTCAAGATTATCAATTGGTTCCCACCGTAGAAGAGTACGCGTACCTGCTTAATATCAAGTTGTCCGATGAAGTTCCTTTTGTCCAAGTACCGGAGAAGCCGAAGTCCGAGGTTGTTGCTGAGATTATTCGTTTGAGTTGGAAAGAGGTGAAAGACAATTGGAAGTCCCGTGAGGGTATTGCAGGGTTTTATTTGGATTTCTTAGTGAAGAAAGCTGAAGATTGGGCGAAGAAAGGCAATTGGAGTGACTTCAGTTCTCTGTTTGCTCTCATGATATACGGGATCATCCTCTTCCCTTGCAAGAGAAATTTTGTGGATTTGACGGCTATTTGTGTTTTTAGAAACAAGAACCTGATACCGACACTCTTGGCAGATACTCTTTACACCATTCATTCCAGGCATGGAAAAGGTGGTAATGTAAGTTTATGCCACTCAATGTTGTATCAATGGCTTAAGTTGCATTTACAATTAAGTGGCCCTTTCGTGGATACCAGGCTTTCTCTCCGATTGTCATCAAGGCTTGTCAACCTTACTTCATTTGATATCCAGTGGAATTATGACATGGGGGAAGTACGAAGTATTATTGTTAGCTGCAGAGATTTCCCTAACGTTCCCCTCATAGGAACTAAGGGGTGTATCAACTATAATCCTGTTCTTGCTTATCGTCAATTGGGATATGCAATAGACGGACGACCAAAGGTTAAGGAGGTGTCTGAATCGGTGTATTTCGCCAGAGGAATTGATCTTGAGATGTTGAAAAGAGTGACAAGTGCTTGGAAGGGAGTTCACAAGAAGGATAGAACTACTTTGGGCAAGAAGGTTCCTATTGCTAGGGTTCCTTACATGGAGTGGGTTAAGGCCAGGGTTAAGATCTTACGGTTACCATTTGCAAGGCCGGCTCCTCTATACGAGCAACCTCCTGCTGTTTCGAGTAACACAGTGCCTACCGAGATGTTCACCCAGGTTCATGTTGAGAATATTAAGCTTCGTGCAAAATACTGTGAGGCGGGGATGAAACTTTATTGGGTAGATCAAGAAAGGGCCAACTTAGCTCGCAAACTCAAAGAAGCTCAAGGGGAAACTTCTAACGCAACCGGTTTTAGGAAGAGATCTCATGCTGAAATGGAAGAAGAATTGAGTAAGACTCAGCAAGAGTGTCGGAAGCTTCAGGCATCTGAGAATAGTTACAGGAAGAAGGTTCAGGACTTAGAGAAACAACTCAAAGACAAAGATGCTCAGCTTAAGAAGGAAGTAGCCCAGAAGCGTGTTGTAGAAGATCGGTTCTAGGAAAGTAAAATAGTCGCATCTCAACTTTTGAAGGAGAAAGCCAGGCTTGAAGAGTACTGTCAATATCTTGAAGCGTGTTTAGTTCCGGAGATTTAATTCTATTATTTACTTTTAGTATGTTTGGTCACCCCCTGAATTGTTGGAAGGGACCAATTGTTTGTTGTTACTATTCAGTTCTTTTCGCTTTATTTTTTAAGACGTGTATTTAGTTGTTTATCATTTTACTCTTAACTGACCGAAGTCACTTGGACATCGTTTCTTTTGCTTGTAAATAATTGAAGTGTTCATCTTATTATCCTTTCCCTTTTGATTGTATGGTCGCACGCCGTGATTGATGAATAAAAGGACTCTTGGATACTTGGAAATGACAAACATATCATGCACATCATGCATCTCATAACATTGCAAGTTATCTCAAGACGGTTTTCTTATTTTGCTGCTTTTCTTATTCAGAATTCAATACAACTACTCATCGGTATTCCACCAGGAACAACTTGCCAAGACAGATGGAACAGGTTCAACCTGAACTCGCTGAAATAAGGGCCCAGATGGCTACTCAGATGACTCAGTTCATGGAGGTCATCACCAATGTGAATCGCCGACAGGAGGAACTAGCTGCCATTGTCAACAACCAGCACCGCTATCCAGGGGATGGTGGAAATCAAGGGCTCCATCAGGACATTTCTCTAGGATTAGGGGATGTGCAACATCAGCCTGCTGGAAATTTTCATGGGATGCCGGGAAACCCTTTCGTGCGCAACGTATGGCAGTTTCCTCCGTCTCCTGGACCTCATCTTGTGGGGAACAGAAGAGCTAATCAGGGTGGTGTGAGGAACTATCAGGATCAGGATTATGACTTTGATCAGGATGAAGATCAGTTTTCTGTTCGGCGTTCAGAGTCGGGGGTTCAGATTGAGGATATGAAATATCGTTTGTTGGAAGAGCGTTTGAAGGTTGTGGAAGGGCAATGAGTCCTTGTTATGGATACTAATGATCTTGGGTTGGTGTTTGGGGTGAAAGTTCTCCCAAAGTTCAAACCTCCTACCTTTGAGAAGTACAACGGAACGTCGTGTCCTATTACTCATGCAACTGCTTATTTCCGGAAGATGTGAGTACATACAGAGGATCAGGGGCTTTTGATTCACTTTTTCCAGGATAGCCTGTCTGGGGCATTCCTGGAGTGGTACATGAAGCTAGAGAAAACCCATATACGTTGCTGGAATGATCTTGCTCGGGCTTTTGTCAAACATTATCAGTACAATGTGGACATGGCGCCCAATCACACTCAATTACAGAATATTCCACAGGGACCAAAAGAATCTTTCAAGGAATACGCTCAGAAGTGGCGTGAGTTGGCTGCGAGGGTTCAACCTCCACTCATGGAGATAGAACTCATTGATATGTTTATGAGTACCTTGCAAGGGCCATTCTATGAGCACATGATAGGAAGTACTTCGGCAGGATTTGCAGACTTGGTTATGGCTGGTGAAAGAATTGAAGTGGGTTTGAAATTGGGGAAAATTTAGATTGGAGGTTCTAGTGGCTCATCCGGGGGCAGTAAGAAACCATTCAACGCTTACCCTGAGAAAAGGGAAGGCGACACAAGTGCAGTTTACTCTCATAGAGGACGAAGAGAGGATCGTCAGCACCAACAAGTCAATGATGTTTCTATTCCTGTTAATGCTCCTTCGCAGCAGAGACCAAATACAGTGCCTCCACAACAAAGGCAGCAAGATGCTCCCTGTCAGTATCATAACCAACAGCATAGACAACCCAGAAAATTTGATCCCTTGCCAGTAACTCTTACTGAAGCGCTCCACCACTTGCTTGACTTGAAGTTGATCAGTTTGAGGAATATGCCACCACCACCCGCAAGACTCCCTGTTAACTATGATGCTAATGCAAGATGTGAATTCCATTCAGGCGGAGTGGATCATTCTACTGACAACTGTTTTACGTTAAAGTGCAAGGTACAAGACTTGTTGGATTCTAAGGCGATTGAGTTTACTCCAGTAACTGGTCCGAATGTTACTCAGAACCCAATGCCAAGGCATGGAGGGAGTGTTGTTAATATGGTTGATGATAATGGTGAAATGTTGAATTTAATCATGAATGTGGAACAAGTAACTACTCCATTGTGGTATGTTAAGAGGTATTTGCTTGACAATTCTATTTTCCTGGGTTGTACTTCAGAATGTGCCAAGTGTAGAGAGCAACCGAAGGGCTGTGATGATTTGAAAGCAGGTATCCAGTTGTTGATAAAAGAGGGTTCCCTACAGTTTGATAGAAAATCGAGATGCCGTAAGATTACTGAAGAGGATGTTGCTGTAATATATATTCCTTACACCCCCGCACGCATTCCTGCCCCATTAAGGGCACCCCCTCTGATGATTACGGTACCTGGTCCCATGCTGTATACCAGTGAGAAGGCCATCCCATGGCATTACGGTGCCGACATTTATTACCATGAGGTGAAGCAGGAGGTAAGTACCCGATCGTCTGAGAAAGAATATGCTGAAGGTGATGAAGTGGAAGTCCATAACTTTTCCGGTGTGGGTCGAATGACTAGAAGCGGGAGAGTATTTGGTCCTTCCAATGTGAAAGATGCAGCTGATGCTTTTGCAAGAGAAAAGGGGAAAAAACAGGTAATGATTGGAAATCCGAGGGTTATGCCAGCCAATGTGACTCAACCAATTCCGATACCAGAAGCTTCTTCCGTTCCCTATGAGGTTGAAGAGTTGATGCGAATTATCAGAAAAAGTGATTATAGCATAATTGATCATTTGAGCCATACTCCTTCTAAGATGTTTATCTTATCTCTGTTGATTTATTTAGAACCTCACAGAAATGCTTTGATGAAGTTGTTAAAGAATGCGTTCGTGCCACATGAGATAACAGTCACTCAGTTCGAGAATGTTTGTGCTAATATATCTGCCGGGAACGGTTTGGGTTTCACTGATTTTTATCTTCCTTCAGAGGGACCAGACCATAACAAAGCGTTTCATATTTCAATGGAGTGCAAAGGCACTACTTTATCCCGGGTTTTAGTAGACACAGGATCGTCCTTAAATGTATTACCCAAGTCAGCATTGATGAAGATTGATTATTCTAGACTAGAGTTGCACCCAAGCGATTTGATGGTGAAGGCGTTTGATGGGTCTCGAAGGTCGGTATTTGGGGAAGTGGAGCTACCAATCAAGGTTGGTCCTTGCACCTTCACGAATACATTTTTTGTGATGGATATACAGCCAGCATACTGTTGCTTGTTGGGGAGGCCGTGGATTCATAGAGTAAGAGCAGTTACTTCTACTCTTCATCAGAAACTCAAGTTTCCTGCAGAGGTAAAGGTGATAACTGTATGCGGTGAAGAAGAGTACATCGTAAGTCATTTGACATCATTCTGCTACGTTGAAGTTGAAGGCGAGATTCATGAGACTTCGTTTCAAGCGTTCGAGACAATTCATGCTGTCAATTTTCCTCCTCCAGAGCAGAAAAAGAAATCGGAAACTGTTATGTCTTCTCTCAAAGATGCAAAAGTTGTAGTGGAAGGTCGTAACCCTGAAGGTTAGGGTCAGATGCTGGACGTTACTTCGAAGTTTGACAAATTTGGTCTTGGTTTTAGCCTAGGTCGGCAAAGTGCAGCTCCCAGAGCATCTAGTTTATCTACTCCTGTGAAATTTTCTCGTCCTGGTGCTCAAGAAGGGCACGTCATTGCAATTGGCGACGATAGAGTTGATGGCTACAATGTTGAAGATTGGATTCGTCTGAGTATTCCAGGCCAAACACTCAAAAATTAGACTTTTGTGGATGTTATCTAAGTTTCAAGTGCTGAGGAGTAATTTTCTTGTTTCTTTTATTTGTCATATCATAATTCCTGCGCTCTGCCCAAGGCGTAGTGAATCATTTATGTAGGGTCACCATGTTTATTTTCCAGTTTATCATGAAATAAAGGACGTTTTTGCATTCAAACTCTTGTTCCTTTTTCTTTTTTCTTTTAAATGACAATGTTTCTCTTTTCACACACTGTCACTAAAAACGCAAAAAATGTCATTCATGCATATGCACTTCCACCACTGTTTCTATCGATAACGACTCTACTGTGGCTCATTATGACTTTGATACTCCTATTTATCAAGCTGAAGAAGAAGCATATGAGGATTGTGATCTTCCCGAGGAATTAGCAAGACTGTTGAAACAAGAGGAGAAGGTTATCTAGCCGAATCAGGATTTGATTGAGGTGGTGAATATTGGCTCATAAGAGGTAAGAAGAGAAGTCAAGATAGGGGCAGATCTCGAAGAAAGTGTAAAGGTCAGACTGATTGAGCTACTCCGTGAGCATTCTTATATCTTCGCTTGGTCTTATGAGGATATTCCTGGGTTGGATACACACATATTTCTTTACATGACCATAAAGGAAGAAAAATAGTTTCCCTGTCCTGTTTTGGGAGTTAATCTTCAACCTGTTCATATAGATAGTCTCCCCGTCTTGTTTCGGGAATTGATCTACAGTCTATTTTTGTTGGTAAATCTGTCCTGTTTCGGGAGTTCATACCAATGGTGATAAAGATAGTTGCCCCGTCCTATTTTGGGAACTAATATTCAACATGTTAATATAGATAGTCTCCCCGTCTTGTTTCAGGAATTGATCTACTTTTTTTTCGCAGATAGTTGCTCTGTCTTGTTTCAGGAATTAATCTGTGGTTGGTCATCCAGATAGTTGCTCCGTCTTGTTTCAGGAATTAATCTGGAACCTGCTTTTTATCGGTCGTAGAGATAGTTTCCCCGTCTTGTTTCAAGAATTAATCGTTGACCTGGTCACATAGATAGTTTCCCCGTCTTGTTTCGAGAATTAATCTACAATCTATTTTTCAAAGATAGTAGCCCTATCTTGCTTCAGGAATTAATTTGGGGCTAGTCATCCAGATAGTTTCCCTGTCTTGTTTCGGGAATTAATATGGAACCTGCTTTTTGTTGGTCGTAGAGATAGTTTCCATGTCTTGTTTTGGGAATTAATCTTGGACCTATTTGAAAACTGTTGATGATATTCGTCTGTTGATTAATTTTTCCTGAAGAGGTAAAAAGTTAGTTGTATGCAATGTCGTGATGTATGAAATACACTGCATAATGATGTTCTCAAAATAAATGGATACCAATTGCTTTGGAGACGGATACGTTTTGCTCGCATATATTTTTCACGCTTCTTACGCTATTTGTTGTTGATGATAGCTTGCGATGCTCTCCAATTTTCCTACGTGCATTGATTTGGTTTATGCAGATTTTTATTATCTGTTTGGTACGGTTTCGGGCCGTTTGTTGTAATATTGCATTTACCGCTTTCTAGAGATCATGTATAGTAGGGGCATTTATCGCTTTCTAAAAATCATGTGAAGTAGGAAGTAGAAAATAAAGAGCATGCGCTCGAAGTATCTGTTTAAAGTCCTGTAGCAGGCACCACTTTTTGTATGCTTATTGTGTTAGTTTAAAGTCCTATCTTTGAATAGGCAATTATGAACGTATGTTTATTTTTCCCACATGTCTTGTTTTGTATCGTTCTTGATGATGAGTTCAGTACTTGGTATTGGATTCATTCTTGATGATGAGTTTGTTCCAAGTGGGTTCAGTTTACATTACTTTTTGTCATTTACAATTATGTCAAAAATACAAAGAAAGGAATGGTAATGTTGTACGCATGGTTCATACTCGAATGGGATGTTCCCTTTGAGGCTTGGTTTGGTTCATTCTCGATGATAAGTTTGCTCCTTATTTATTTTACTTGTTGCATAAGCATAAAAAGAAAAGAAATACTTGGATATTATGTGTCGTGGTTCATTCTCGATGATGAGTTTGTTACCTCTTTTGTGTTAGTTCATTCTCAATGATGAGTTTGTCTCATTTGCTCGTTTTTCTCATGCGCTTATCTTTTTGCCATGCTCCCTTAGAACTTACGGATTATTCTTGACGATGAGTTTATTCCGAATAACAATTATGATGGTTCTTTCTCTGATGAGTTAGTTCTTAGTAAACCTTAGTCTGAACCTTAAGGAAATCTTTGTATGATAAATCTAGGTTAGAAATAGGTTAGTCCCCTGTAGGCTCTTCCTATTTCCCCACATTGAATGTGCATAAAATACACTCTTTCTTGGAAAATCTTTAAAACTCCTCTAATAAGCTCAAAACCCTTTCACAAAGGTAAATGACACAAACAAATGCAAACTTGTTTTTTCTTGCCTTTTGGATTTTCGATTTCAAACTGGATGTGTTGTTGTCCCTCTACATAATATGACTCGTGTTGTACCCCAAAATTTTTCCTCTCATTCCTTAAGACATTTCCCAAAAGATCTCCAAAAGTACAAGTTTGCACAAGTGTTGATTAGGTTAAACCATCTCCTAAACACTGATGCCTCAAATTAGGGTTTTGATTATAACAAGGATAACTGATATTATAATGCCTCAAATGACCTTCATGGATCATTATAGACTTCCAAGAATACTCATGTCAAGTTTCACGTCTTGAATCACAAATTTGTTCAGTCAATTGACCAGATGACTGAAAATCAACTGTATTGGATAAAAAGTCAATTATGGTCAAACTTTTGTCAAACTTTAATATTTTTGGGTCCACATAAACATTTTTAAGTCATATTCATCAATTAATCAAATTTGGATCATAATTCATCAAGAAAAATGTTTAATTTACCAAAAGGGTCAAAATGGTCAAAATTACAGTTTTGACTGTAATTAACTGATCATTGACTTTTGACCTAATACATGATCCAATGGCTTGAAGAACAATCTCAAGGATTCTAATATAATATTTACCTAATCTCATGGCTCAAATCATCTTTCAAAATCAATGGATTGATAGTTGAATTTTGGGCCAACTGATGAAAAGTCAATTGATGAACAAAAAGTCAAACTTGGACTTTTTGATCAAGGTTTGATTTCAAAGATCAAAATTCATCAAGAAATTAAAAAATATGAAGCTTTATCATCAAGAAATCAAGAAAGTCAAAATTCAATTTGAAAAGTCAAACTTTTCAGAACATAGAAAAATTTCTAAGTGTTTTAAACATGATAATTTCACTACTTCATGACATTTTTTCACCAAGATGTAAGATGATTCAAAGAAAACTTTTAACATGAAAGTTGTATATCTTGATGAGATCTAAAAATTTTCTTTACTTATCAAGCTCTAAAAGTTCTTGTATTTTGATTTATAAATTCATGAAGTCATTAACTTTTTCTAAAAGACTTAGTGAAAATTTGACCTAGTTTAGGCAGATTTTTGACCTAACTTCTTGGCCAATTTTCACCAGGCTCCAAGATGATTTTGTCAAAATGGTCGACATGAAGGTTGTAGAGGCATTATTATTTTATTTTATTCCTTTTATTTTATTTTTATTATTTTCAGTCTTATTAAAAATAAAAAAATACTTTATTAAATATTTAGACTAAAGTTTATCATTTTTATTTTTACTTTATCTTATTTCCATTAATCAAAATACCAAAAATATTGTACTAAATATTTATACTAATTTTATATCTTATCTATATTTTATTTTATTTCCTTTAAATAAAAAGACCAAAAACATTTACTTAACAAATTTCTTTTCTTAATTAAATTAATTTAGACATAGTTTTATTTTAATTTTATTTCCTAATTAAAACGTAGAACTTAGGAATTTTAATTATCTTTATATTCTTGTATATTTTTATTGTTAATCATTATTCAATATGGTTTTAATAGTAATTAGGTTTTAATTTCTTTCATCTCCCATTTTTGATTTGTATCCCCATCGCCAAAAAAGATGTAATAGCGTAGAACTTTAAATTTCCGCAATTTATCGCTTTCAATATTATTGCTGGTAATTGGGGTTTGTATGGAAAGACATAAAATCAATACTAGACAACCATAATTCAAGAAACAAATTCATGAAATCAAAACAGTTTGCACACTTGCACCTCTAGGATACACCCCATTTGTTGCCTTAGAAATGAAACAGTCATGTCCCTCGAACGTGAGATACTTTAGCAAAGACCCTCGATTACAAGATCATAGTCCATCGATGACCCTTAGATGTTTCCTTAGGTAAACTATCTTAGACCCTTATGACAAATTTCTAAGGTATCCTATAATGTTGCCTTTTATGACTGTTAGACGACCCACGCCCGTTCTTTCACATCCGATGATAGGGAGGAGGAAGAGAATAAAGACTTATTTTGAGCAGGTAGAATGCTCGTAGTTTCTCGCTCACAAATAAAACCATCTTCACACTTACACTTTCAAAACATATTTCTAAAAACAAACATCACTTTGAACTATTTTCAAAACCAAGACTTTGTATACATTCTCGCCGAAACGAGAATCATTACAAAGTTTTTCGAAACAAAGGCGTTTTCAAAATACTTTTAAACAAACACAAATATATTTTACAAAGCATTTCAAAGTGAGATAGTCACTAAGAGCCCGTAGATAGCCACGGATGAAAAGGGTGTTAACACCTTCCCTTTTCATAACATACCCCCCGAACTCAAGAAAATTCTCAAAAGGTTTTTCATGTTCTTTTCACCCTTTCCTTTATTAGATAAAAGAAAAATCGGTGGAGACTCTTGCTATTCGCAATAATTGTGATAAAACGCAAAACACCCAAGTCAGTTCTCCCACCGTATTACAACGCATAATTCCCCAAGGGTCGGTTTGCATTATGTCTATTTGCTACGAGTCACGATGATAGCATTATTGGCTTTCAGGAACTTTTTGAGCTCATTAATTCCTTCCTACTCCAGATGTGTAAGTCTCCAAAGGTCGGGCTGCGGGTAGAATGCGAAATTAATGTCGTTCCATAAAAAATACAAAACTAAAAAGACTATTGAGCCCAACTACGGTTGCTCTGATTCCTTA
This sequence comes from Vicia faba, assembly GCA_948472305.1. Classification (NCBI taxonomy): domain Eukaryota; kingdom Viridiplantae; phylum Streptophyta; class Magnoliopsida; order Fabales; family Fabaceae; genus Vicia; species Vicia faba. Next base: position 980,199,132 of record OX451735.1, read on the forward strand.
AAAGGGATACGTAGGCGGAGGATTTTGTGGGGCCTAATCAAGCACAATTTGTAAATACTTCTTTCTTTTACCCACACTTTCTTTCTTTCTTTTGCATATATACCTTGTACAGTTTATATATAGATTCTTACACACCCTTTAGCTAAACAACAAGAGTTGATACTGTAGAGTACTACGGGCGTGTGGGGTGCTAATACCTTCCCCTCACGTAACTGACTCCCTTACCAGATTTCTTGGTCGAAAGACCGTGATTTATCCCTTTCAGGTTTTCTTCGATATTTCCCTTTCTCCTTCTTGAGATAAATAGATGTTCGGTGGCGACTTCATTGATTTTTATCCGATGAGTTTTGTCCAATTCCTTCAGCTGGCGACTTCACTGGGAATAGATAGACCTATTGATGGTCCATCCCGGAGTCGATCCTAGCTCTTGTTTGTTTACTGATTTGGGTGTTTATTTATTTCCAGTTATTTATAGATTTATTTACACTTCTTGCATATGTTTGTGCATGCATTTTATCGCTTTCAATATACTACTATTGTGTTGGATCTGTGTTCTTTGATGTGTGGGTTTTACAAGAGGTAAAAGGACCAATACCCAAGCCAGAGTGTATGACATTAGGAACAATAGGAATAAAGTGGAGAGTCATGACGGACGATAGGAATATGCCCTGTCACCATTCGATCATGAAAGCCACGGTCAATAAGGTATTGAGATAAAAAGCCTCGCTAGGTCGAAACTTAAAAAAACAAGTCACTTAGGAAAAAGTCATGGCATCCCGCTGGACTTCAAAGGCAAATTCAAAAATAATTTGTCCAAGCAAAACAAAAAGAAAGCGAAAAGCGAAAAGGATTACCAATAAAAAATCCTCATCAAAAGAACAAAGTCGTGTGATCAAACACCAAGAATGGAAGAGGTGAGTGACTGTCGTATCTAGAAAAACCTCGTTTGATTCCACACCCATTGTAGACTCTCTTGAGAGATGAATGCTTGTATCGAGTTAACTGAACATAGGAATGGAGAACATCACGGAGAATGGGTGGGCACCAAATATTTTGAGCCTTAAATCCTTTTTTATAAAAAAACCGTGAACCAGGTCACGTTACAACCCTTAAAATCCCTAACTGAAGCATGAGTTAATTCGAAAGCACATTGTAACGAGAATACAGTAATTTGAATCCTAGGAGGCTTTCCAAAATGAGTTGGTAACACACCACCTTTTTATTTTCTTTTATGTAGAAAAATTCGATGTTCAGTCTTTTCAATAAAAAGTTTTAAACTTCAAGACAAACATGAGTTTTGCATTAGAATTATAATCCTTAGAATAAACATTATTTTCATATGAATAAGTGCTTAAACATCAAGTAAGCTTGCATAATGAGCATCAGATGGAAATTTGATTATCCCAATGGACAAATTGCTTCAAGGATGTGTTGAAAGGTAAATCATTTTGAAAAATGACCTTAATCAGGGGCACACCTTCTACTTACTATGTTGAGTAAAAGAAGACCATTTTGATAAATGATATGAAGTAGTGGGGCACTACTTTAAGTTGGTCCTGAGAGATGTATCTCTTCAAGTATCTTATTGGAGAACGAATCATTTCAAGTTGAGAAGTATGGTTATGAAGTAACCTACTTTTAAGACGTAAGTCAATTACCCTGAGGAGGTGTTATCTTCAAAACCCTGCGAGCTTCTCATTTATTCGTGAGCATGAGATGAAGAAAAGGTTTGTCAAGACTCTGTTGAGAAAGTACAAGCATGTCGAATATTCTGTTGAGTAAGTGTTCAGCTAATCTGAGGCATTCAAGTCAGGATTTGATCCCTCAGAATGCATTCAATATGGGGAAATTATGTCGAGATTTGACAAATTTATCTGAGAATCCGTTGATTAGAGCAGAATCTTTTCAGAATCTGAAGATGCATGGGCATTCACTCAAGCATGGTTGAAACCATCTCTAACTTTGATTATCCAGGAGTTGTGTTCCAAAGTTCACAATACTGGGGTTGTTTATCTTGATGGTACAGATCTTAGAAGGTCCTCTCGAGGCAAGTTTTTTAAAAAAGACCTATAGATTGGGGCAAGGCATTATGCGGGGCACTCCTCCACTTTCAGAGTTGATCAGGTTAAGTCCAGTCGCAGGATAAAGAACTTGTGAATTTGAAGAGCGGGAATTCAAGACTATTCTCATCAGCTCGTTAGGGATGTAAATCCATGTATTGGCGTTCCTCTATCAAAAGCCAGAGACCTAAGTTTGGGTTGTTGGAATTCTTCGATGGAAGTCAAGGATTATTATATCCAACTGAGATTAGGATTGTTATCCTCAGCCGAGATCAAAATTTAATTCCTGGTTATGGGTTTTCTTCAGCAGAAGTCTGAAAATGAGATTCTATCCTTTAAGTTCCCAGCAGATATCCTCGCTTTGGAACCTTGCATATAAAAATTGGGGGCCTTACACATGGTAGGATATATTTGAAAGTTTCTTCGGAAACTTTTGTACCTAGTTGGAAGACAAAGTCGTCATGCTATACCTGGGGCGTTTTGTGTTTCTCTATCTTGCAGGTTTATCGGTGCACACCCTGAAGCAGACGTTTCCCAGCGAGGTTATTCTTCTTTAGGTCAACCAAAACGGATCAGTGATCCCCGGTAGGGCCTATCGCAAGTTTGATTTATCTTCTATGAAGTGTCATGTATCCTCAAGTGAAGGTTCTCTCCCGCGAGGTCGGCGTTGGTAAAATCTTTTCGGAATCCACAGTTCTCTCCTAATGAATCTCCTTGTTCCTCAATGAGCTTTTTCTTTAGAGATGGATGGTTTTGAGAGGCCTGGCAGAGGTCTCTTATTCCCTTGTGAAGATTATGGGTTGTTCCTCGGCAATGTCCGACTTTCCCAATGAAGGATTTCCTATAATAGGGGATTTCCTAGGATTTCCGAGGTTTGTTTTTATCCCCAGTTTGGTCTCGTTTAAGGGAAAAACTTTCTTGTTTATGGATTGCTATATCCCAAAAGCCAAGAGTTCGGATCCGCGTTGAAGTTGTTTCTTTTTCCTAGCTATATTAGAAGGTATCCTCCTTGTGAATCTGGTGGTTACGGGCATCTCAACAGTGTTTATCCTCAGTGGAGCTTTGTTGTAGAGTCAACATTTTGGTTTCTCTCCCCAATGGCAGTTTGCAATTTATTTTTGCAAGGCCGACGACCTGTGGCCGTTATCTTTTCATTTGTTGTTCCCCAGTGGAACATTTAAACATGCATCACCCTATTGCATCCTCAAATGTGTATTGTTTCCATTTTCTTTGGGGACATTAATCCATAAGAAAAAGAAATTCAAACATGCATTGAAGTATAAGCCAAATATTTATTGTCTTGCTCCTCGGTGGTCTCAGGTTTAAACGCTTGATTTTCCCAATGCTATTGTTTCTGGGGTTGGATGTTTCCCCAGTGTTTCCTTTTGTTCAACAGATACCCCCTGGTTATCCCTTTACTTCATATAAGTCAGTCCCCTTCTTGCCTCTCGCCTAAGGGAATTCCCTATCTCCATGAAGGTTCTCGTGGATCATGTTCATTCATTGTTGATGCGCCTCCGTTTTGTGGTCTAAGTATTTCTAGCCCTTATTTGATGTTATCCTTTTCCGAGTCGCTACTCATTGGACTTGTTACGATCCAGTTCTGGCCTGGCGTAGTGTTTCTTTTGGTTTGGTCTTTATCAGCACCTTTGATGTCGAGTTATTACTCGTATATCTTGTCATAATACAACATTCTGGTATTATGAGGAGTCTAGTTGTTACTAGTCTTCCCTTTTCGAGTTGTTACTCGTTTTCCTTGTTACTGTTAGATTTTCTCTAGCACAACGTTGTAGGTTGGTAGATACCATTCCTACTGAGATCAAGTTCGCGACTTGTCACTTGATTTTTGAGTGTAGCGTTCTAGCATTCATTTCATATTGGTTGAGTCTAGTCATTACTAGGTTCTACCGAAGCAGATTAATATTTATCTCATTTCATATCTATAATTCATTGTTTAGGTCAGTCATTACTGCTTCTTCCAGGTTCGAGATCGTCAGGTGTTTACCTTGTTTTGCATATCCAATTGTTATTATTATCCTAAAGAGTACTCATCAAGGTCTAGTTGTTACTAGTTCCTTTTAAAGCAGAAGTCATTACTCTTGGATTTGGTTTGTGATCCAGTATGACACATTCTTTGAAGTATTCCTAAGGTCGAGCGTTACTCGTACCTTCACTCGGTCCCCCAGCATTGTGATTAACGTGCCAATGGATTTTGGTTCAAAAAGGCACTGTTCCAGTTTGATCGAGACCAGTTGTTACTGGTATTTTGTGAAGTTCGGTTGTTACTAGTCTTCCCCTATAAGGCCGTTATTCTTTCTCAGAATGGAGCATTCTGGCATTCTATGAAGTCTAGTTGTTACTAGCATCTTTTGGTCCTTACCTTTTTCAGAATGCAGCATTCTGGCATTTTGTGAAGTCTAGTTGTTACTAGCATCTTTCCGTCTTTACTATCTTTCTCAGAATCCAGCATTCTGGTATTCTATGAAGTCTAGTCATTACTAGCACCTTTTGGTCGTTACTTTTCTTCCTCAGAATGCAGCGTTATGGATTTTTGTGGAGTCGAGTCATTACTCGCATACTTTGTCTCAGAATGCAGCATTCTGTGAAGTCTAGTTGTTACTAGTACCTTTGTGAATCAAGTTCCACGGTCATTGATTTTTATCTCCCATCTATACCTGTTTCTTTGGTCCAGTGCCAAGACACCATCAAGATTATACCCCGTGTTAATATGTGTCATCGTCTTAATTCAGCGTGCAAAATTTTGAGTTCATTAATTTGTATTCAATCTCCTCCCACCTTGTCGTTCGAAAGGCTAATGTTGCCAATCTCGCTCCAGGTTTAAGAAGTTTGAATAGGGGAAGTTTTTGTACCCCAAAATTTACCCTCTTCATTTAGACTTTATTTTGGCTTGTATTACATTATCATATACATACATGCATATCATTAGTCGTGTTGTTATAGGATCATGGAATTTTTGTTCGACTGTTTATTGAAGGTGCTCATAGTTTTATGTAAGACATTTAGGTGGTGAATGAAAATTACCTATCTTGATTTATTGCAACATATTCTATCATGTCTCGAGTGGTAGGGGTGAGCCAGATTTTTTGTCTTATTTGAGACAGTTCAACTTGAAAGTCTGTTTCAGCGCGTAAAGCTTCCGAATCATCTAACTCTAAGCCGGAGTGTTATTTTGAGTTGATATTTGGTCACCGGGTCTATATGGATATTATCTTCATTTTTCTTGTTCGGGCTGGGAGCCAATTGTGCACCTGAGATTGTCAAATAATTTTGTTACTGATTTTTTGGGTTACCGATCAATGGTATTTCTGGTATTCAGAAACTTATAACTCCAATTTGGATTACTATCTCGAGGTGGTTCTTTCGCCATTAAATTTTCCTTGATGTTCTCCATAACTTTTATGTTCGGGCCGAAGGCTAATTCTTGAGGGATGGTCTCCAAATATGCAATTCTGTCAGAGTTTAAACAATGCAAAATACTGGTAAAAGTTGGCTAAACCGTTGTTTCAGGCACAATAAAAAATGCATAATTCTCAGTTGGGGTATCGTATGAGCGCGATGGCGGTATCCAAAATTCCTTTTCGATGTTATCTTGATGCCTTCTTTTATGACTAAGAGTTGATTCTACATGGAAAGTGTTGGGAATTTCGAGTTTCTGAAGAAATAACTGAGCAGAATTTGTAATCTGTCAATTAGATTTCCAATATTCAAAAATTCATAATTCGCTCAGTTTTTACCATATCATGATGGTTCTCGAAGCGTTGGTTCAAGAATTTTTTCTACTTCAACTTGGATTTAGATTTTAAAATCAAAAGGTAGCCCGGGGATCTTTGTTATTGGTTTATTTCGCAAAATATAGTATTCGGATCTATGAAAAAGGTTGGACATCGCTTCACTGGGAAATTCATAATAAATTCATCGTTTATCAGATAGTTCTTATTTTTTGACACAATGTCAGGGACACGAATATCTATATTTCTTCTCAAAACTTCGAGACGAGATTCTAATTTTTCGGGTACGAGCTCGTAGTTTGTTCGAGTGACGAGGGTCAAATAAGCTGATATTTTGACTTAATTAATTTTTGACTGTACCGTCTCGCCGCTTAATCACTCAATTTTAATCAGAACGTGTCCGTTATTTTTGGGTGACATCCATGACTCCGAAGCGCATATTTTCGCAGGAGGTCAGTGTTCTAAAAGATTCGCGGATCACAGTGTAATTTTCACTTAAGCGGCAAATAAGATGAAAATTTGACTTTTTAAACAACACTATATATTGTTTTTGCCACCAAATTTCAAAAGAGGAGCCTCATTATTTTTAAAAACACTTTCCCTTTCTATTCTCTCTTCGATCTCTCTCTCTCTCTCTCTCTCTCTCTCTCTCTCTCTCTCTCTCTCTCTCTCTCTCTCTCTCTCTCTCTCTCTCTCTCTCTCTCTCTCTCTCTCTCTCTCTCTCTCTCTCTCTCTCTCTCTCAAGAATAAAGATCCTCAACCGTCTTCCTCCTCCCTCATCACTGGCCACCAACTTCGGCGACAACCTCCCCCCTCCGCGCGCCTCTTCTCCTCCACCGTGTGACCTCCCTCCTTCCTTTTTCTCCAGAGATTCCTCTCTTCTCTGTACAACATCCTTATCATCTCCTGTTCATCTTCTTCAAGTGTTCAAGAGGTAACATAACATCAACCTCCATTGTTATGCTTTGAGTTTTGTGGAATAATTGAACATTAGGTTATGATTTGAATATAATAGTAATTAACATAGCTTAGGTTGATTCAAGAATTGAATTAGAGATTAAGGTTTAATTTGATTTAGGATTAAATTAGGCTCTTTGTTGTACCCCAAAATATGCCCTCCTCTTTTCGCAAGAAATCACAGCTTCGGGCTTTTCCTGATTTTTTAGATGGGCTCAAGAATCAGTCAAACGGAATTTTTCTTGTCAGTCTAGCCAAATTAGGGTTTTCATGGACTCTGGAACATTTCAAGCAAATTATTAGGGTTTGGTTGAGTTTGGCTCAAGGTTTGATCAAATAAGCGTTTCTTTGGTGTTAAGTCAAGAATTAGGGTTTTGCGCGTGCAGTTTCAGAAAAGTTTGAATCCACAGTGTTTTTGAATCCACGGTGTTTTAATTGGTTGTTACACTGTTTTGACATTTGTTCAAAATTTCTATCTAAACATCTGGGATAAAGGCTAAGGCATTTGATTTGAGACGGGATAAAAGCTGAGGTATTTGAATTGAGAGTTTGCAGTGTTTGATTTAATCAGTGAAAAAAAAAAGAGGACATGTGGACGTTTGTTGTTTAGCTGTGCAATGCTTTGATTATTCGGAACGCCGGACATTTATTGATTATTTATCATTTCTGAGTTAGAATAGTTGGGATTTACTTCCAGTTATTATAACTTAAGAAATATGAATAATTAAATAAACAATTGAAGAAGAATTAAAAGGAATATCAATAAAAAGACTTTTATTTATTTTTTAATTATTTGTACAAGTGTTATTTAAATACAGTAATTATTTACAAGTATTTATAATAATATTTGTTACAATGATTAAAAGTGAAATAAAAATGCATCCTAAGTTTCCTAAGTCTTCGTCTTCTATTTGCTGCTCCCCATTGCTCAAATTATTTTCATCTGCAAAAACAAAGAAAGGGAAAAAAGTCAAATGCAGATGAATTAAGAAAAAAGCAGACAGTTAATTTAAAGTTCATCATTAAAAGTAACTGGCCGGAATCAGTTATTCACCCTCTCTGCAAATTACAAGAAAATTCTTGGTTCACAGAGAAGGATAGAAAATGTTGCAAGCATGTAAAAATATACAAGGCAGCATATAATTCAAAATATCAAACAAGCTACATAATTCCAAAATTGTCAACCAAAGAGGCAAAGTGAACAGCTACTGCATATGCAAGAAAGAACAAATTGCCCATTTCAAAATTCCAAACCAAATTACAAAGGCAAACTGAACAGCACATAACCAAACTAAGTCAAAATGGCCAACCAAATGCAGAACCGCCCAAGCTGCCTACAAGCTAGACAGAAAAAAACAGGAAGTATGCAACAATACAAGCAAAGATATTCAAAATCATCATTTTCCAACCAGCTACTTTTTCAGAAAGTACAATTTTAAGCAATATAATATGCTTACTCTGTGGAGAGAGAAAAGAGAGAGAAGAGGAAGGCTTACAGGGATTAGGCTTAAAGATATAAACAAGGGATATCAGAACAAGCAGAGGCGGCGCAGAGTGCACACAGGAAGAGGTATCACAAAAAACTGTAAACCTCAAACCTCACAACCTGCTCAAGCATTGGTATTCAAACCAATACTTAATTCAAAAATAAACAGCCTGGCTACAAAACAAAAAAAAACGAGTTCACACATAAAAGATATAAACCCCTGTCTTTCAAGAAAAACAAAAGCATAAGCCTTAAACTGTCTCAAACAAAATTCAAGCCCTCAAACCTTAAACCTGTTTCAAACTTTTCAAACACAAAAACATATCAAGCCTAAACCTCCAGCCTGTTCGAAGCTTAAACAAACTACATAACTCAAGCCTCTAAACAGCAAGCCACAAGTCTGAAGCCTTGACCTCCTGCCTAAAACTATAAGCCTGTAACCAAACCTTGAAGCATATACCAGAAAAAGCCTATACAGTTACCAGTCAAACAACAAGCCCACAAGCTTTTCAAAGCCTAAAGCTCCAAACAAGCCATACAAACCTGCCTGTCCCAACCACCAAACCAGTCAAAAATAACAAAACATACCAATACCAACAATCATATCAGGCAAGCTCCGAATCAAACATCATGAAGCAAAAACACCCAAGCTCTCAGAACTGAAAAAGGGTTCATCATTGAGCAAGTCAACATTCCAACGAAAACAATATTCAGAATCAACATCATCAATACTCAAAGCCAGCAATCAGAAGCCAGCAAAAGAAGAGGAAAAGAAGTTTTCAGAAGTAAGGGCCCTAAGGTTTTCAGATTACAATACACTCATCATAAAACCATCAAACTAAAAGCAAATACGAATACCAGTTTTCCACAGAGCAAGCTCGTCATCACACTCCCTCCGCCCGACCTCCTGAGACGCCTCCCGTCCTCCTCCATCCTCTCCCCAAAGGTAGAAATTTCTTCCTCCTTTTATACACCTCACATGAACAACAACATATAAAGGTCAGAACTTGTCAAAAACAAAATCAATAAACATGTAAAACTCGAAAACCTAAAACGGAAATCAAACCTTTTCTCGTCACCGCTTTGCATGACCATGGAGATAAGGAGGTTGGAAGCGGCGCCTGGTGGCCATGGGTGAGGAGGAGCATCAGAGGTATGGCTCAAGAACGAGAAACGCGAAGAAAGACGAAGAGGAGAAGAAGATGGAAGCGCCGCTCTAAGCCTGTAAGACTGCAACCCTAAAATGAAACAAATCTGCTGAAACCCTTACAAAAATGTTGTGAAACGCCACTGGGCCTTGCCCCATCCAAAAAAGCCTAAGCCCATCAGAATCTGGCAAATACACCCCCCTTTTCCTTTTGATTATGTTTGTTTTTGGGCCATAATCCCCCTAGAGCCCATTTAACCTTTTTCTCTTATACTTTAATATTTTTTTATTTTCTTTTATATAACATAAACTTAGAATTAACATTCTTATTAAATAAAAATAATAAATTAATTTCTTTTTTACTAATATTGTTTATCACACTTAAATGTAAATATTATATTTTTTTATTAGGTTTAAACAATTTTCTTTTTAGAACCTTTTTTAATTAAAAAAAAAAACCTTTGTATATAAACAAAAATACAAAAAAAAAATAATATTAATCTTCTTTAACTTAAAACATTTTTCTCTAAAACATTTGTTTTGTACATAATCAACAAAAATCCAAAAATAAATAAATACTTAATATTGTATTAGGTTAACATTATCTTTCATCACTTGTAAATAATCACATGCACTTACACAAATACTTTTGATACATTGCTTTCATTCTTATACATTGATACATGATATTGAGAATGCGATTCGATTTGGTTGTAAATATATTTGGACACTACTCTCCTAATAAGTCTCATCCCCATTTGTAAATATTTGTACCCCCATCCCCGGATACTCATTTGTAATAGTTTAGGACTTTAAATTCCCGCAATTTATCGCTTTCTATATACTGTATAGTAATTAGGGTTTGTATGCGAAGATTTAAAATCAACCGCTAGATAACCTAATACAAGACAAATGCATGAAAATCAATACACAATTCACACTTGCACCCCTAGGGTAATCCCACTCGTTGCCTTCCAAAAATGGGCCATGCTTGCATGTTGAGTTTCTTTGGCAAAACAAAACAAATCAAATGATCATAGTCCCTCGATGACGCTTTCGAAAGTTGCCTAAACAAAATGATCATAGTCCCTTCAAGCAAAATTTCCAAAGATACTTGGCACCATTGCATTCATGGTCTAAACGATGACCCGCGCCCGTCCCGTTAACATCCTAACACAAGATTGTCCACCAAATACAATGGTGGAACAATACTGTTAAAAGGGTTAAAACATGAGAAAAACCTTTGAGTAAATTTAGGGGTAGACAACTCTTAGTTACTTGATAAACTTGCAAAACACACTTGCCTACTTTCAAAACACACTTCACAAACACAACTTTTAAAAACAACTTTCAAAACATTGAAACATCTTTTCGAAAAGACACACACGTTTGTAAAACATTCGAGTAAAGAATTGTTACAACGGTTGCCTAGACAAGGCATCTTTTTCAAAACATTTTCAAACATACACACACACCACCATTTCAAGCAATTGAAAATCAAGGCAAGTAATCTAAAACAAGTAACTAAGAGCCCATGGATAACCATGGATGAAAAGGATGCTAATACCTTCCCTTTTCATAATCTACCCCCCGAACCCACGAAACATCTCAAAAGGTTTTTCCTGTGCTTTTTAACCTTTCCTTTAGGATAAAATAAAAAGTCGGTGGCGACTCTTGCTAAACCGAACAAGTGCGAAAACAAACGCAAAACCTTAAGTCAGTTCTCCCACCGTATCACAGAACTGGCGACTCTGCTGGAGATAGATTTAAAAGTGGGGTTACCTTAGGGTTTTAGATCACCCTTTTGCATGATTAATTGTTTGCTTTGATTGCTTTACCTTTGTGGTTCTCTTGTTTGGGCTTGAAATCCTACCCCCGGATTTGGGAAACATTCATAGATAGCAATACGTTGTGGAAAATGTGCGGGGTATACTGACACGGTTGAAGCAATAGCTATATTAGTGCGACATATTTGTGAGTACCGGTAACCCTTGAGTTCAATCAAGGAGAGTACGGGGCCGCTGAGTGATGTATCTAAGCACTAATGACCTAGAACCTTACTTGACCATCTTGGCCTTTTATTAGGGGTAGTGAGATGACCGGCTTTGGTGCAGTCCGAAGTTGGTAGATACTCGATACTACACTCATTGAGGGTTGTTTTCTTGGAATATTTTGGTCGCTAGTTAAGTGGCTAAACCAAAACAATGAACATGGAAAACAATCCAATGATATTGAGCTCCTTAGAACCCGGTTACTATTTATAGGACAGGTTTTTAAGCCAACTACACTCAAGAGGGTACTTACCTATGAAACCTCATGCAATCCTAAAACTAGGGTTTTGTGTGAATTGCTTGTACATGTGTTTGTGCATACATCATAAACATCATAAGGCATCATATGCATCCACTAACCATTTCAAGGGTTTGGATCTTCATCTTTGTTCTTGTTTTGTAGGTCATGGAAATTCCTCGCAGGAAAACTATCCAAGTCAACCTTGTGAGGATCCCTCCTCAACTCAAGGAGCTCACATCCAGAATTCCCGAAAGCTCTCCCTTCAGTGAAAGACATGGTAGACTGCTCAGCCTAGTCAACACCAGCATCGAAGAAGACATAATGAAAGTGTTGTTCCAGTTCTTTGACCCCCTTCACCACTGTTTCACATTCCCCGACTACCAATTGGTGCCTACTTTGGAGGAATTTTCTCAACTCCTGAGAATTCCTATTCTTAATCAACTACCTTTCAACGGTACGGAAAAAGAACCAAAGCCTGAAGATGTTGCTCAAGCACTACACTTGCAACCATCTGACATCAAGGGGCACTGGGAAACTAGAAGTGGTGTCAAAGGCTTCTTGGCAAAATTCTTGTTTGAGAAGGCACAAGAGTGTTGGAATTCCTTGGATCTACAAGCCTTTGAAGAAATTGTGGCATTTCTCATTTATGGGTTGGTCTTGTTCCCAAATCCTGACCAGCTTATAGATGTCAACGCCGTCAAGATCTTCTTATCCAGGAATCCCATACCTACATTGCTTGGGGACATCCTCCACTCATTTTACACACGAACAATGAGAAAGAGAGGTGTTCTCATGTGTTGTACTCCTCTCCTTGCAAGGTGGTTTATTTCGCACCTTCCACAATCTGTTTTGAAGAACGACCAAGGCTTAAGATGGTCACAACGGTTGATGACCCTCACACATTCTGATGTACATTGGTGTTCTCGGTCCAGAGAAAATGTCATCATTGTCGATCGTTGTGGAGAGTTCCCTAATGTTCCATTACTTGGCATTAGAGGAGGCATTACCTATAACCCTTGTCTAGCTTTGAGACAATTTGGATATGCACGGAGGGACGGCCCTCATGACATGCTGATTCCTGACCTAGTTTTTGACTTCGACAACGATGCGCAAGGACTTCGCTAAAGATTCATCAGAGCTTGGAGGATGCCTAACAAGGTAGATAGCAAGACACTAGGGCACAAGAACTCCATTCCTCTTGAGCCTTATCTCAAGTGGGTAAGGACCCGAGCCCAGAGTCTCATGATGCCTTACCCCCACATTCTCCCTTTGATTAAAGAGCCTGTTAAGGAAGGAGAGGTTCCCTACACCATCCTATATCCCGACATGCCAACATCATGGAAGGAGATGCAGAAGAGTTGGATCCAACTCAAGGAAGAAAGGGATACTTTTGAAGCCAGCTTCTACGCCAGTGAGAAGAAGGTTTTAGAGCTTACCCGCCGACTTCACGAAGAGGAGACCCTCAACACTTACATCGCACCAAAGAGGATGCGCAACGTCTTTTTACCTTAAGAAGCTTTTGTAATATTTGGCCCATGGGGCATTTATGTACTGACAAAATTTCTTCTTATTAATATGACGTGTGTTCTTTTTGTTTGCAACAATTTTGAATTTCTAAAATCCTTGAATGCATTGCATGAATAAACATATCATTCATCATATGCATAAGAAGGTCTCCACACCAGGTTTCCTTATCTTTCTGGTGTTTATTTCAGTAAGATGGATCTCGAACAGACGGTCAAAGATCTGCAGTCACAAAATTCACAGTTTCAACAGCTCCTAGTGACCTTAGCAAAGGGTCAGGAGGATCTAAAAGCACTGCTTGGGAACAAAGAGCAAGAAAAGGTGAAAAAGAAGAAGAAAATAGTCGGGGTAGCTACACTGGGAAGAAGGTTTGAGAATGAAGATAGAAGAGTTCTTGAATTTCCCTCCGCATCTGATGAGGGAACCAGTAAGGGAAAAGGAGCTGCACTACCTTCTGAGTCCGAAGCTGAAGAGGAAGAGGTAGAGGAAGATGAGGACTACTCAGAGCAACAATACCCTCCGGTGGACGACAAATACAAAAACCTGGAGGATAGGCTGGCAACTATGGAGCTGCAAAGGGTCCCCGGGTTAGATTTCAAAGATTTGGGATTAATTGCTGGAATTGTGATCCCTCCAAAGTTTAAGGTGCCAATTTTTGCAAAGTATGAAGGGCTGTCTTGCCCGAAGATGCACCTAAGGTCGTACGTCAGAAGAATTCAACCTCACACATCCGACAGAAATCTTTGGGTACACTTCTTCCAAGATAGCCTGACTGGTACACAGCTAGACTGGTTTTACAAGCTTGAGAGGTCAGAAGTACATAGTTGGGAAGACTTGGCAGCTTCCTTTTATCGCCAGTATCAATATAACTCTGACTTGGCGCCAACCCGTACTCAGTTACAAAGTATGGGAATGGCCTCAAACGAGGGGTTCAAAGAATACGCCCAGAAATGGCGCGACTTGGCCGGAAGATTACAGCCACCTCTTTCAGATAGGGAACTAGTTGATATGTTCTTGGGCACCCTATCTGGCCCATTCTTCAACCATTTGATCGGTAGCTCTTCCGCAGGGTTTACTGAATTGATTCTGACTGGCGAACGGGTGGAAGCTGGTATTAAGAGCGGAAAGATTCAAAGGGATGCCTCTGCATCTGCAACTATTAAGAAACCATTCCCGGTGAAGAAGGAAACGGTTGTTGTGTACTCTCAGAGAGGAGTGGGAAGAACTAAGCGTCGGCCGACTGTAGGGGCCGTGATGATCCAAAATTCATCAAATGATCAGCCTCGTACCAATTAGTCTAGACCTAACCAGCAACGGGTAGAACGGCCACAACGGCAGTTCACCCGCATCAATATGACGCCTGCACAAGTTCTTCCCCATTTATTGAAGTTGAATCTCACTAATATTAGAGAAGCACCAAAGGTTGTGAATACCGCTTCACCGCACTATCATCCCAATGCTAAATGTGCCTATCATTCTGACAGTGCCGAACATGACACCAACGATTGTTGGCCGCTTAAGAATAAAATTCAGGACTTGGTAGATGCAAAAGAGGTTGAGTTCGATGCTCCAGAGAAGCCAAACGTAATATCCGCTCCAATGCCGAAGCATGGTCGCAATGTACATGCTATTGAAGAAGATCTGTATGTTTATGATGTCAATGACCTGATGACTCCGCTGTTAACAATCAAGTTAAATCTGTTGAAGGCTGGGATTTTCCCAGGATGTAAAGAAGATTGCTACTGTTGTTCCTCTCTACCAATCGACTGTCCATTGCGGAAGATAGGAATCCAAGGCCTAATAGACAGTCAACAAATTCTTTTCGAAAAGATTCCTGCTATTCCAACCCCTATCGAAGATGTTTCAATAATCACCATTTCCACCAATCTTTCCAAGGCCGTCAAAAATCCTGTTAAGATTACATCCTCTACAAAGATTGTTCCCTTGAAAATAACCATGCCAGGGCATGTCCCCTACATTTCTGACAAAACAATACCATGGAATTACGGTGGAGAAATCTACTACCATGGTGTTAAACAAGTTGAGACAATCGAAGGAAGCTCTGATGAAGAAGATGCCAGCATTGGAAATATTGCCGGTACAAGTAAGATCACCCGAAGTGGGAGAATATTTTCTCCAGAGATTGCCCCCCCCCCAAAGGCAATCTTTGGACCCTCAGCTACTGCCAAAATTACTCCTGCACCGATAAAACTTTCCGCTAGAACCCCGTTGATTGAAGAAGCTGTTATTCCTGTTGTTGTCCCTCCTACTTCGGCTGATAAGGGGAAAGGGATCCAAGATGAGCTCGTCAGGACGAGGGCTTAACCTTTGGTCATCCCTGAAACCTCTAAGAAAGAGATGGAGGAGATTCTGAAAATAATTAAGAAGAGTGATTATGACGTGGTAGAGCAACTGGGGAAAACCCCCTCGAAGATCTCCATGTTAGCATTACTACTTTGTTCAGAGGCGCACGCCAGAGCATTGATAAAATTTCTGAAGACAGCCCATGTGCCCCAGGAAACCTCAGCCGATCAATTCCAAGATTGTGTAGCCAGCCTTACCGCAGACAACGGCCTGGGTTTCTCGGATGCTGACCTGACTCCAAAAGGAAGAAAGCACAATGACGCATTACATGTGTCAGTAGAATGCCAAGGGACTACTCTGGCCCATGTTTTGGTCGACACTGGTTCTTCTCTGAACGTGCTGCCTAAGAAGGCTCTCGACCGATTGGATTGTGAAGGATTGGAGCTAAGGCCAAGTAATATCATTGTAAGGGCATTTGACGGGTCAAAAAGAATGGTGCATGGGGAGGTCGACATTCCAATTAAGGTAGGCACTGAAGTGTTCCCCTCAACTTTCTATGTGATGGACATCCGTTCGTCATACTCTTGCTTGCTAGGGAGGCCATGGATACATAATGCTGGCGCGGTCACCTCCTCCTTACATCAAATGCTGAAATACCCTGTCAAAGGAAAAATCATAACTGTGCACGGTGAAGAGGAATATATGATCAGCCACCTGAACTCCTTTCGGTATGTAGAGGTGGAGGGTGAACTCATTGAAACACCATTCCAGCACTTTGAGGAAGTCTCTCCGAAGGTGGCAGTAGCAAAAGCGGTAGCCGAAGTACCCAAGCAGGTGGCCAGGATGGCATCTCTAAAAGACGCAAAGGCTGCGATGAAGGAAGGGAAGAGCTCAACATGGGGGAAGTTGCCTGATATTCCTCACAAAACAGACAAGTTTGGTTTAGGATTCACTGCTGCGGGGCAAAAAGCTATGCGCCGCTCAAAAGTTGAAAGAACACCCATCAAGATTTCTCCTTATGGAATCAATGCTTTGGAAGGTGAAGACGAAGAGGCCAACATTGAAGATTGGATCTTCCCAACCATCGAAGGGGGACTACGCAACTGGGAGGCGAAAGACTTCGTCCGCATTACTTTTATTAATCATTAATTATCTGTCAAACATTTCCTGTTGGTTTGTAATAATTACTTTTGAACAATCTGCACGCTACTTTTTCACCTCATGCCTTGCTCGGGGCATGTATGTCCATTTGTAAAGGTTTTTGATTATCTTCATATTCATATGCCATGTTTAATTATTCATTGGACGTTTTTCATTGATAAACTGCTGTGTTCATTTTCTTTCCTTTTGCATTTTTGTTCGTTTAAGGATGGCTATCCCTTACACACACCCACACTCACAAATGCAGGTACCCATCCACTCTGGATTCTATGGGTGACTATTCTGCTATGTCTTTCCATAACTCTGAAGATTTGGTCAATCAGGCTGAGTATGAAGATGATGAAGATTGTGAAGTACCAGGAGAGCTAGCCAGACTTCTACAACAGGAAGAGAGGGTCATCTTGCCTCATGAAGAGTTGTTGGAAACTGTCAACTTAGGAACAGAGGAAGACCGGAAATAAGTATAAGTGGGAGCCAATCTAGAGCCAAGTGTCAAGGAGCGTTTGATACAGCTGTTGAATGAATATGTTGAAATTTTCGCCTGGTCTTATGAAGATATGTCGGGTTTAGACACAGATATCTTGGTTCACCGTCTCCCTACAAGAGAGGATTGTCCACCGATCAAGCAAAAAGTCCATCGAATGAGGCCCGACATGTCTGAGAAGATTAAAGCTGAAGTAATGAAGCAGTTCAACGCTGGCTTTCTGGCTGTTACATCCTATCCACAATGGGTTGCTAACATCGTGCCAGTTCCCAAAAAAGATGGCAAAGTCATAATATGTGTGGACTACCGGGATTTGAATAGGGCCAGCCCTAAAGATGATTTTCCGCTACCGCATATCGACATTTTGATTGACAACACAGCTCAGCACAAGGTGTTTTCCTTCATGGACGGATTCTCAGGCTACAACCAGATCAAAATGGCCCCCGAGGACATGGAGAAAACGACCTTTGTTACACAATGGGGTACTTTCTGTTACAAGGTGATGTCGTTCGGACTGAAGAACGCAGGGGAAACTTATCAGCGCGCCATGGTGGCTTTGTTCCGTGATATGATACATCATGAGATCGAGGTTTACGTAGACGACATGATAGCTCGATCACAAACAGAGGAGGAACACCTTGAACATCTGCAAAAGCTGTTTGCCAGGCTGAAGGAGTACAAACTCAGGCTGAATCCAAGTAAGTGCACCTTTGGAGTTAGGTCTGGTAAACTTCTAGGATCTATTGTCAGCAACAAAGGCATTGAGGTCGATCCAGCAAAAGTGAAAGCTATACAAGAGATGCCCGCCCCCCGTACTGAAAAAGAGGTCAGAGGATTCTTGGGGCGCTTGAACTATATTGCCAGATTCATCTCTCATCTGACGTCTACCTGCGAGCCAATTTTTAAACTATTGAAGAAAGATCAGGTAGTCGAGTGGAACGAAGATTGCCAAGCTGCTTTTGATAAGATCAAGGAGTATTTGCTAGAACCTCCTATTCTGATGCCACATGTCAAAGGAAGACCGCTGATCATGTATCTGACCGTCTTGGATAACTCAATGGGGTGTGTTTTGGGCCAGCATGACGAGTCTGGTCGAAAAGAGCATGCTATTTATTACCTTAGCAAAAAGTTTACCGACTGTGAGACTCACTACTCACTGCTCGAGAAAACTTGTTGCACTTTGGTATGGGCTGCTCGCCGACTAAGGCAGTATATGCTGACTCATACCACCTTGCTGATTTCCAAAATGGATCCTATCAAGTATATCTTCGAGAAGCCTGCTTTATCTGGAAGAATAGCTAGATGGCAAATGATCCTAACTGAGTATGACATCAAGTATACTAACCAAAAAGCTATAAAAGGGAGTGTACTAGCTGATCATCTAGCTCATTAAGCTATCGAAGATTATCAACCCATGAGATTTGACTTTCCAGACGAGGACATCATGAACTTGGACAACATTGAAGGTAACAGACCGTATGACGGACCTGAAAAAGGATCCCGATGGACCCTGTACTTTGATGGTGCTTCAAATGCACTTGGAAACGGTATCAGTGCGGTACTCATTTCCCCGGAAGGTTGCCATACACCTTTCACGGCCCGACTTTGCTTCAGTTGTACCAATAACATGGCTGAATATGAGGCTTGCATCTTTGGTCTCAAGGCTGCTATAGACTTGGGGATCAAATCTTTGATCGTATTTGGGGACTCGGCTTTGGTTATCAGTCAAATAAAAGGAGAGTGGGACACCAACATCCTAATCTTATCCCATACAAAGAACATGTCTTGACATTGTTGCCTCATTTCGAGAAAATCACCTTCGAGCATTTCCCGCGAGAAGAGAATCAGCTAGCAGATGCTCTAGCTACAATGTCTTCCATGTTTAAACTCAACTGGGATAACGAGGCTCCCCAAATCACCATCGAGCGAATGGATGAACCTGCGCATTGTCATGAGATTAATACCGAAGAAGTAGTGGAACAACCCTGGTTTCACGAAATGAAAAGGTATCTCCAGACTAGAGAATATCCCGAAGGAGCTTCCGTAAATGACAAGAAGTTCCTAAGGAAATTTGCTGCCAAGTTCTTCCTGAGCAACGATATCCTCTATAAACGCAGCCATGATTGTGTTTTACTCCGATGTGTGGACAAAGCTGAGGCAGAATTGATCATGACTGAGATACACAGCGGTACGTTTGGCACCCACTTGAGCGGACATACGATGGCTAAGAAGATTCTAAGGGCAGGCTATTACTGGTCTACCATGGAAGCTGATTGCTATCAACACTCTCGTACCTGCCATAAATGCCAAATCTATGCTGATAAGGTGCACATTCCTCACGTTCCTCTCAATGTTTTGACAGCTCCTTGGCCATTCGCAATGTGGGGCATTGACATGATTGGAGAGATCAAACCCACGGCATCCAATGGACATCGCTTCATCCTGGTCGCCATTGACTATTTCACCAAATGGGTCGAAGCAGCTTCCTTCGCCTCTGTTACAAAGAATGTGGTTGCCCGCTTCATCAAGCAAAACCTCATATGCCGGTATGGTATCCCCGACAGGATCATCACAGACAACGGAACCAATCTGAATAATACTATGATCACCGCTCTATGCGAACAGTTCAAGATTTATCATCATAATTCATCTCCCTATCGGTCGAAGATGAACGATGCTGTTGAAGCTGCGAACAAAAACATCAAGAAGATCATTCAGAAAATGACAGTTACCTACAAGGATTGGCATGAGATGTTGCCGTTTGCTCTGCATGGATACCGTACCACGGCACATACTTCAACAGGGGCAACCCCATTTTCTTTGGTATATGGCATGGAAGTTGTCCTACCCATGGAAGTTCAGATTCCTTCTTTAAGGATTATGAAGGACGCTGGTTTGAATGAAGACGATTGGATTCAAACCCGACTTGATCAACTCAATTTGATCGACGAGAAACGACTCGCTGCTGTTTGCCATGGTCAGGCATATCAAAAACGGATGATCAAGGCTTTCAACAAGAAAGTTAGACGTCAAGTATATCAAGTCGGAGATCTCGTAATCAAGCGGATTATCTTGCCGCAAAGTGATCCCAGGGGCAAATGGACTCCTACCTACGAAGGACCATTTGTGATCAAGAGCATATTTTCTGGTGGTGCAATGATTCTGACCACCATGGACGGTGACGAATTGCCACACCCTGCGAACACAGACATAGTCAAAAGATACTATGCATAAAACAACCCGACAAGTTGAAAACCCGAAACGGAGGCTTGGGCAAAAATGGGCATCCCGGTGAACCGAAAACCCGAAAGGGCGGTTCAGGCAAAAATTAGGGATAAAACAAAAAAATCTGTACACCCGGCAAGTTGAAAACCCGAAAGGGCGGCTTGGGCAAAAAAAGGGTTTCCCGGTGGATCGAAAACCCGAAAGGGCGATTCAGGCAAAAGTTAGGGAATTAAAGCGTATGACTATGTCTCGTCGGATCACTTTAAGGACAATCTCTTCATCAACCAGCTCCAAGCTTCTGGTCAATCCAGTCACCGGCAGACGAAGCATTGAATGGACAGATATTCAGAGTTGTGAAGACTATAGCAGAATGGAATCCCATGGAGTTGTTTCACATAGCCATCTTTCTTTTGTATAAAATTTTCAATTTTTACGGCGACATCCTCTTACAAGGATGCCTGTCTCCTTTGTACAAAGATACTCATAGAAAGTTAATACAAATACTTTTCCAAATACAGAAATTTGCTTGGTCTTCCTTTTTCTCTTTTGCACTTATGTTTATTTGAGAAACGTCCAATGTTTTGTTAAGTAGGCATATGCATTTGAACATAGTCATTTTCTTACAAATCAGGAAAAGATGATTACTGATAGGTTGAAGGTACGGATAGATATCTCGATGCCCTTTCAGAAGGAATCCCCAGCAGATTTAAACTCTAAATTCCTCGATAAAGTCAAAATCCATAACGTAATTCCCCAAACAGAGTTAAACTCCAGGATCCTCAGCAGAACAGGAGCTTTCTCAAAACTGATTTCCCCAGCCAGAGAGCCTTCCAGAACTTAGTTCCCCTCAGAGTTAAGTTTCAGCATCCCCAGTGGAGCCCTAAAATCTGAAAATCCTATCCCCAGTGGAGCTAAAACTTCCAACTATCAACCCCCAGCGGAGCTAAAACTTCCAACTATCAACCCCCAGCGGAACCAGACTAGGGAACCCTCTCCCCACAGAGATACTTCCCACCAGACTGAAGATTCTCAGTCATACCTCTCCAGCATAAGTCTACCAGGTTCTGAACTCCCCAACAGAGATCATCAGAATTCTCTTACCCCGCAAGTCACCAAGGAGTTCCAATCCCCAGCAGTGGTCCTAAGATCCCTCAACAATTGAAGATCTTGTTCCCCAAGCAGTCAGCAGACAACAAGGATTTCTCACCCTCAGTAACCAAAGGATTCTTTTATCCCCAGCTTCGGTTATGGGTTTATTTCCCCAACATTTGTCAAGGATTTATTCTCCAAAACAAATTACATTTCAAATTGATCGGTCGTTCAAAAGTTCCTTCATCATCTGTTGGAAGCTACAGTCGTCGAAGATCAAATTCTCACAAAATTCAAGTTACAAAGCCCGGATTTGACCTGATAGTATCTTGATCCCTACAGCCTATTGTGAAGCCCGGAGTGCGACCGAATAACAATACCAGACAACCGCCAAGCCTGAATTGCGACCATATAGTGATATCCCCTCAGAGCAAGCTATGAAGCCCGGATTCGACCGGATAATAGTTTAATCCCCAACAAATTTCTGCGAAGCCTGGATTACGACCAGACAGCAGTCAAGAATACCACAAAGCCTGGAGCCGACCAGATAGTGGTACATCTTTAACACAAGCCGTGAAGCCCGGATTCGACCGGATAGCAGTTTAACAAAGCTATTGTGAAGCCTGGATTACGACCAGATGACAATACAAATTTCTGCGAAGCCTGGATTACGACCAGACAGCAGTCAAGAATACTACAAAGCCTGGAGTCGACCAGATAGTGGTATATCTTCAACACGAGCCGTGAAGCCCGGATTTGACCGGATAACAGCTTAACAAAGCTATTTCGAATCTTGGATTACGACCAGATGACAATACAAATTTTTGCGAAGCCTGGATTACGACCAGACAGCAGTCAAGAATACTACGAAGCCTGGAGTCGACCAGATAGTGATACATCTTTAACACAAGCCGTGAAGCCCGGATTCGACCGGATAGCAGCTTAGCAAGCTATTGAGAAGCCTGGATTACGACCAGATGACAATACAAGTTTCTGTGAAAGCCTGGAGATCGACCAGATAACAGTTAAGCGTTATCAGAATGAAGACTCTCATTCTCAGTTCCTCACAGGATATTTAGATATTCCCCAGTGAAGATCTCCTCAAGACGGGAATCCCCAGTAGATTGGCATACAACCCAACCTCCTGATCCCCTAACAGCAGTCCCAGGACTTCCCATTTTCAACAAATCAAAGGATCCTTAATCCCCGGCAGCAGTCAAGGATTTACTTTCCCCCCGGTAGCAGTCAAAGATTTTGTTATCCAGGATTCATCTATCCTTCGCAAGACAGCTCATCAGCTTACATGCGTATTCATCACATTCATAAACATTGATATAACATGCATTGCATCATGCATCATGACATTGCATACAACTAACTCTTTACCTTTTCAGGAAAGATCAGTCGACAGACAAAGATCATCATCTTCCGAGATTCTTTCTAGAAATAGTTCAGATGTGACCCAGACATAGCGACATTCTGATACTTATTCCAGATTCACCCAGAGATAGTTCATATGTGACCCGGACGTGGCGACATTCTGATACTTATTCCAGATTCATTCAGATGCATTTTTACACGGACTCATCATCAGGAAACCCTACATCGGTTCCTTCTCCGCTTCTCAACTTTTGAAAACAGTTTACGGATGCTTCCAGATACGGATGTCAATCTATTGCTTATTTAGACCCCCAGTTCAGAGATGTTCCAAAACATGGATACCTTTCTGATACTCGTCCACTCACCAACGACATACAAACATTTCCAGGTGGCATCTCTAAGCCCATCCTCCTACCGGCAACTTCCAGATGGCGTCTCTAAGCCCATCACCAAATGGCATCTTTAAGCCCATTCCCTCTACCATCACATCACCGAGTGCAAATTTTTTGGGCACTCTAGTGTCCAATCTCCTTTTACCTTCGAGTCGCGAACGGCAAGCTCGCCAATCTAACTCTTCAGGTTCAAGAAGATTGAACAGGGGCAACTGTTGTACCCCAAAATTTTCCCTCCTCTTTTCGCAAGAAATCACAGCTTTGGGATTTTCCTGATTTTTCAGATGGGCTCAAGAATCAGTCAAACAGAATTTTTCTTGTCAGTCTAGCCAAATTAGGGTTTTCATGGACTCTGGAACATTTCAAGCAAATTATTAGGGTTTGGTTGAGTTTGGCTCAAGGTTTGATCAAATAAGTGTTTCTTTGGTGTTAAGTCAAGAATTAGGGTTTTGCGCGCGCAGTTTCAGAAATGTTTGAATCCACAGTGTTTTAATTGGTTGTTACACTGTTTTGACATTTGTTCAAAATTTCTATCTAAACATCTGGGATAAAGGCTAAGGCATTTGATTTGAGACGGGATAAAAGCTGAGGTATTTGAATTGAGAGTTTGCAGTGTTTGATTTAATCAGTGGAAAAAAAAAAGAGGACATGTGGACGTTTGTTGTTTAGCTGTGCAATGCTTTGATTATTCGGAACGCCGGACATTTATTGATTATTTATCATTTCTGAGTTAGAATAGTTGGGATTTACTTCCAGTTATTATAACTTAAGAAATATGAATAATTAAATAAACAATTGAAGAAGAATTAAAAGGAATATCAATAAAAAGACTTTTATTTATTTTTTAATTATTTGTATAAGTGTTATTTAAATACAGTAATTATTTACAAGTATTTATAATAATATTTGTTACAATGATTAAAAGTGAAATAAAATTGCATCCTAAGTTTCCTAAGTCTTCGTCTTCTATTTGCTGCTCCCCATTGCTCAATTGATTTTCATTTGCAAAAACAAAGAAAGGGAAAAAAGTCAAATGCAGATAAATTAAGAAAAAAGCAGACAGTTAATTTAAAGTTCATCATTAAAAGTAACTGGCCGGAATCAGTTATTCACCCTCTCTGCAAATCACAAGAAAATTCTTGGTTCACAGAGAAGGATAGAAAATGTTGCAAGCATGTAAATATATACAAGGCAGCATATAATTCAAAATATCAAACAAGTTGCATAATTCCAAAATTGTCAACCAAAGAGGCAAACTGAACAGCTACTGCATATGCAAGAAAGAACAAATTGCCCATTTCAAAATTTCAAACCAAATTACAAAGGCAAACTGAACAGCACATAACCAAACTAAGTCAAAATGGCCAACCAAATGCAGAACCTTCCAAGCTGCCTACAAGCTAGATAGAAAAAAACAGGAAGTATGCAACAATACAAGCAAAGATATTCAAAATCATCATTTTCCAGCCAACTACTTTTTCAAAAAGTACAATTTTAAGCAATATAATATGCTTACTGTTATACCCCAAAATTTGCCCTCCCATATTCCTCAAGAAATTGCCAAGCCAGGTCACAAAATTCCCCAAGGGTTGTGCAGCTCAACTGTTTCCTATACAGTCAAAACTAGGGTTTGTGTTCTGATCAAGAATTGAAAGTGTTCAAAGGCTCAATCAAGTCTCATATGCTTACAAACATGGTCAAGCATCCTCATACCAAGTTTCAAGGCATTCAGCTCAAAATTGCACAGTCAAAACCCTAGATTGCACTACAGTCAACTGTAGGGGCAAAATGGTCATTTGGCAGTCAAAAGTTCAAATTTTTGGTCAACATATCATTTTGAAGCCACAAACATCATTTGATCAATGCTTGATCATGATTCTCAAAATTTGGCTCAGAAATCATCAAAGATGCAAAAGTTGCTATATTTGGACAGCTGAAAAAGTCAACTGAAATTGACCAGGGCATAACTTTCACATGGATTATCAGAAAAATTCCATCCAAAGCTCATTTTGAAGAGAAAGACATTTCCTACAACTCATTTTCATACTTCAAGTCCAAGAAATGCTCTCACAAAAAGTTATCAATTTCAACATTATAGGTCATTTTCAAAAGTCAACAAAAAGGGACTTTAAGTCAAAGGCCATAACTTGAGATTGGTAAATCAAAATGACATGGAACTAAAGGCATTGGTTAAAGGACTCAAAGACCTTTCCAAAATGTCCAAGAACATGTGAAAAGCTTAAAAATTGAGCAAGTTATGCCTTGTAGAAGTTGGGAAAATTTTGTGAAATGGCAAAAGTCAACTATCTTTGAAAATCCAATTTTTGACAAAAGGGCCCCATTTTTTTCACTTGGTTCATCCTTGTCATGCCACACACGTGTCCCATGGTTAATTTCAAGACCAAATATTGATTTTTTTATTTTATTTAATTTTTGATGATTTAATTCATTTTAATTCTTTGAAAATTCAAATAAAATTTAAAAGCCAATAGAATAGTGTCATGTGAACTTGGACAATTCCTATGTATCATGAACCAACTCAAAAATCAGGCTAAGGTTCATTTGCACACTAGGTCTAGGTTTTGGCTAAAAAGGAGGAAAAATGGTTAATGGAAGAAACCCTAAGACCAATTCTTTCCCAAGCATGAATTAAGGTCAAAGAATAAGCCAATTCTATTCCATGAGATGCATTGAGTCAAACCCTAACCATAACATAGCAAGAGGCTCGCTCAAAAGTGGATTGGCAATTTGAAAATTTGGCATAAAACACAAAATCTGAAATCACTACAAAAGGATCTTTCAAGCCTTAATTTTTGTTCCATAAGCATCCTGGACAATCACTGAACACGTTCCAATTCAAAACATCTTCCAAAACTCCCTGAACTGGTATCCACGAGTCCAACTGCATCTTAAAAATTCTGAAATCATACAGCACGATTCAAGCATATTCTTGCAGTTTTTTTTAGATATTCATACTCATGATGATGTTTCTGAGCTAACCCTTGCGTTTGATTTCATTTTTGTGCCATGTATAAGAACTTGCCATGTGAGAATTCTAGGGTTACAGTTTTCTCAAATTAGGGATTTTGCCTAGAGGAAAAATTAGGGCCCATGACCACCATGGTTGAACTCAGCATTTTGAGACGAGGAAGAAGATATGCTCGCGACAAATTTATGAGATACACAGGCCTATTCGCTATTTCTTGGAAGGCTGCCTAATGCTACGTTTCAAAACCGTTGCCTTCTTTGTTTGTGTTTCAGGAAAATGGAAGGGATGATGGCGTGGCACGAGGGGATTGGACGAATTTGAATTAGCGCGCATTTTAAAGAGCGTTGATGTTTTTCTTTTATATTGTTTATTTACTATTATATATTAATTGAAAGTGAAATGGCTCAGTGGCAAGGGATAAGCGCATGTGACTCTCATGACCTGGGTTCAAGTCCCAGGTCAGAACAATTTCCATAATGTTTTTCTATCTTAATTCCCATGCAGCGTTACTATAGGGGTACACCATGCACACTCAAAAATCAATTGGCCACGCGTCTTGGAGATCTAATCCAGGGATCAGAATGAAAGCATATCATGGATGCCAGTCAACAAGCCACATATGATCCAGAAAGTCAATGATTCACAATGCAAATGGGCCAGGCTTTTTCAAATCTGCACCTCCATTTCTGGGGTCTACCCCCCCCCCTGGTTTGCCCATTGAATTTATTTTCTTATATCTTTTAATCATTTATTTTAATTATTATATTATTTTAATTACTTGTTTTATTTAATTTTTTAATCAAAATACAAAAACATCATAAAAATAAAAAGGACCAAAATAAAAAATATAATTTTTATTCTAATTATTTTCTAAAATACTTGTAAACATTTAGTTTTAATTAGGTATTCAATTTTAAATTCTTTTAACAAAAATCCAAAAAAATAGAATTTAGGCTTAATAATTTTTATTTTCTCTTTTTAATTTTCCTTTTCTTTTTTTTTTCAGAATAATAATATTATTTTTTTTATTTTTCATAAATCAAAAATTGTACATAAAGTAATTTAGAATTAAATTAGGTTAGAAATTAAATTTCTTTCTTAAAAAACTTAAAAAACATTAGGTTTAGCATTTTTAATTTTAGTTAATTTTTTTTCTTTTTCTTTTAAATCTAAAAAACACAAAAATACTATTTTTCATTTAATTTTAATTTTAGATTCCTTGATTAATTTTAATTGTTTGTAAAAGGGTCCAACGCCCTAGTTTTGTTTAATCTCTTTATTTCGCGCATTTGTTTTATATTGTTTAAATAATTCTGTATATGCCCCAAAGCCATGTAATTTAAAATTCTCGCACTTTTATTTATTCGCTTTATTTATTTTCAGTCAAATCGGGTTCGGTTTTTTTGGCGATGTGGACCCGCGCCAGTTGTAATAGTTTAGATTTATTTCCTCGCAAATATATAACTGTTAATAAATATGCATGAAAGAATGAATGCCCAAAAATAAAATCGAATCGTTAGATCACCATTGCATGACAAGACAAACAATAAACTGAAAATGACACACAATTCGCACACACCACCCCTAGGGTACGCCTCACTGTTGCCTTTCGAAAGGTGGTCGTCGAGTATAAGACGTTTTAGTAAGTCCTTATGTCCATGACATGATCCAGTTGCCTCAAAACTGTTGCCTCGGAAAATAAAGGATCAATGGCATAAGGGTAGCTTCTAAGGTGTCCTACTGTTGCTCTGGTGACCACCACGTCCCTAAAACTCGAATTGACCCGAACACCTCCAACGGTGGTGCTACCTACCTCTCAATGGTGGGATGGCACTACCTTAAAGGACATTTACACAGACGAATTCCTTAGGGTAGGTAGGTTCTCAAAGGTACTTTCTCTAATTTCAAACAAAACAAAAACTCTTTTCACACCAACACACTTTCAAAAAACTTTCAAAACAAACTTTTCAAACACTCTGACGTACGAGTTGAATTGAAACTTTTCAAAGAATATTTTTGAAACCCACATTGAAAAGCAAGCACACATTTTGAAAACACATTGAGCAAGTACCTAAGAGCCCATGGATAACCATGGATAGAAAGGGTGCTAATACCTTCCCTTTCTATAACCTACCTCCCGAACCGAGAGCAATCTCTTTAAAGGAATTTTTCTGTGCTTTTGTCCTTTCCTATTGGAGAAAATAAAAGACGGTGGCGACTCTTGCTTACCGCGACATTTCGCGAACCAGCTTTAAAACAGTCAGTTCCAGATCCACCGATCACAGAACTGGCGACTCTGCTGGGGATAAACTTAAAGTGAGGTGTACCTTAGGACTAAGATCATTGTGTTTTCAATTGCTTTCCTTGTATGCTTTAAAATTGTGGGTTGCTTGGGAGTTCTATAGATCCTAACCCGGATCTGGGGAATACCTTCTTAGAAAGTAGCAACAAGGCTGTGAGGGAACTGTGCGGGGTATACCGACATGGTTGAAACAGTCTGCTACGTTGATGTGGGATTTTGGTGTGTACCGGTAACCCTTGAGTCAGTCAAGGAGAGTACGGGGCCTCCATGTGGTGTCATGAAGCATCAACAGACCTTAGGAACCTTAATTGAACAATCTTGGCCTCTTTAGGGTAGTGAGATAACTGACTTTGGTGCAGTCCGAGGTTGGTTGATACTCGATACTACACTCAATTGAGGGTTGCTTTCCTGGAATATTTCGGTCGCCAGTTCAGTGGCTAAATCGAAACGATGAACAATGAAAGCAATCCCGTGATATTGGGAACCTTAGAACCCGGTTACTTTGATAGGACAGGTTGAACCCACCAACTTCAAGAGGGTACTACCCAGACCCCATGCTGGCCTTAAACCTTAAGGGCCTGTCTTGTGTGCCTTGTGTGCCTTACATGTTTGTCTTTGTAAATATCTGTATTTAATCATAACATCATGACATCATCCAGCATCATATGCATTAACTAACCATTTCAGGGGTTCGAATTTTCATCTTTGTTCTTATTTTGTAGGACATGGAAACTGTTCGTAGAAAGACAATTCCAATCAGTCTTGTAAGGATCCCTCCTCAGCTTAAGGAGCTTATATCCAGGATTCCCGAGAACTCTTCATTCAGTGAAAGGCATGGAAGCCTCATCAGCTTGGTCAACACCAACATTGAGGAAGATATGATAAAAGTCCTGTTCCAATTCTTTGACCCTCTGCATCACTGTTTCACCTTCTTGGACTATCAGTTGGTACCTACATTGGAGGAGTTCTCCCGACTCCTGAAGATCCCTATTCTTGATCAGCTACCCTTCAACGGTACAGAAAAGGAACCTAAGCTTGAAGAGATTGCTAAAGCCTTGCACCTACAGTCATCTGACCTCAAGGGACATTGGGAAGTCAGAAGTGGTATTAAAGGGTTCTTAGCCAGGTTTCTGTTTGAAAAGGCCTATGATTGTTGGAACTCCCTTGACTTGCAAGCTTTTGAAGAGGTTGTGGCCCTCCTTGTTTATGGTTTGGTGTTGTTCCCTAACCCAGATCAGCTCATTGATATCAGTGCTGTCCAGATCTTTATGTCCAGGAATCCTATACCTACGTTACTGGGGGACCTCCTTCACTCATGTTACACTCGAACCATGAGAAAAAGAGGTGTCCTTATGTGTTGCACTCCTCTCCTGGGAAAGTGGTTTATTTCGCACCTTCCACAATCAGTCCTGAAGAACGAGCGGGGTTTGAGATGGTCACAACGGTTGATGACTCTTACACATGCAGATATACATTGGTGCCCTAGGTCCAGGGAAGATGTCACTATCATTGATCGTTGCGGGGAGTATCCTAATGTTCCTTTACTTGGAACCAGAGGGGGTATTACCTATAGTCCATGCCTGGCTTGGAGACAATTTGGTTATGCTCGGAGGGATGGTCCTCATGACATGTTGATTCCTGACATAGTTTTTGATTTCGACAACGATACTCAAGGACTTCGCCAGAGATTTATCAGAGCTTGGAGGATGCCTAGTAGGATAGACAGCAAGACACTGGGGCACAGGAACTCCATCCCTTTGGAGCCTTACCTCAAGTGGGTACGAGCCCGTTCTCAGAAGTTAGTAATGCCTTATCCTCACATGCTTCCAGTAATCAAAGAGCCTGCCTTGGAAGGAGAGGTGTCTCATGTTATTCAGCACCCTGATATGCCCACATCCTGGGAAGAGATGCAGAAGAGCTGGATCCAGCTTAAGGAAGAGCGGAATTCTCTTGAGACTAGTTTGCATGCCAGTGAAAGGAAGGTCTTGGAGCTCACCCGCCTGTTGCATGAGGAAAGGAGTCTCAACACTTACATAGCTCCAAAGAAGATGCGCAACATATTTTGGATGTGATTTGATCTTTTTGTACTTTTGCCCATGAGGCTTTGATGTATCAAACAATGATTTTCTTAATAATAACGTGTGTTCCTTTTGGTCTACAACAAACTTGAATTTTCGAACTCTTGAATGCATTGCATAAACACATATCATTCATCATGTGCATCGTAGGTACTCTCCTTTTCAGGTTGTTTACCGTTCTTCGCTGTTTATTTCAGCATCATGAATCCTGAATCATCAACCGATGCGGCTATCAAGGCTCTTTAGGCGCAGAACGTCCAGTTTCAGGCGCAAAACGCCCAATTTCAGGAGCTGATCAAGGGCTTGTCTCAGGGTCAACAAGAGTTAAAGACCATGCTTCTGAAGAAGACTAAGAAGAAGAGGAGGACTGTGCTATTTAACACTGGGCGTAGACTCGGGAACACTTTGGTTGTTGAAGCTGAAAGGACTCCTCCATCTGTGACAGAAGGTAGTCACCATGAAAGGGAGGTCACTACTCCTGTGGGCTCTGATACTGAAACAGACTTCAACGACGACCAGTACCCTCCTGCTGAAGACCGGTACAAACAGCTGGAAGACAGATTAAAGGCTGTGGAAGTTCAACGGGTACCTGGATTGGATTTCGGAGACTTGGGGTTATCTACTGGAGTGGTGATCCCGCACAAGTTCAAAACACCTGCCTTCGTGAAGTATGATGGGGCTTCCTGTCCCAAGATGCACCTCCGTTCTTATGTAAGGAAGATCCAGCCTTACACAGCAGACAAGAACCTTTGGATCCACTTCTTCCAGGAGAGTCTTTCAGGGACTCACCTCGATTGGTTCTATCAGCTAGATGGAATCAGCATTCGTAACTGGGAGGATCTGGCCACTGCTTTTTACAAGCAGTATCAGTATAATGCCGACCTCGCTCCTACGCGTACCCAACTCCAGGGTATGTCGCTAGGGTCGGGTGAAGGTTTTAAGGAGTATGCTCAGAAATGGAGAGACCTGGCTGGCAGGGTGCAGCCACCATTGACGGATCGGGAGCTGGTAGATATGTTCTTGGGGACCCTGTCTGGTCCATTTTTCAATCATCTCATTGGTAATTCCTCTGCCGGGTTTACCGATCTAATCCTGACTGGTGAAAGGATTGAGGCCGGTATAAAATCAGGGAAGCTACAGAAAGTTGCCTCCTCCAGTACTGAGAAGAAACCCTTCAAAAAGGAGGCTAGTGCTGTATATAGCTCCCGGAGAACAGAGCGACCTGAACACCGCCAATCTGTCAGTGCGGTAATGATTGCCAAACCTGCTGCCGCTCCTCGGCCAACTAATCCTCAAAAGTTTGAAAGACCCCGGAGAGAGTTCACCCGGTTAAGCATGACCTTGTCACAAATCCTGCCACAGTTGCTATCCACCAATTTAGTGACTGTCAAGGAGGCTCCAAAGTTTCCCAACACTGCATCTCCCAAGTTCAATCCAAATGCTCGCTGTGCTTATCACTCTGATAGCCCGGGGCATAACACAGATGACTGTTGGGCTCTAAGGAATAAGGTCCAAGACCTCATCGATGCAAAGGAGATACAGTTTGAGGCGCCCGAGAGGCCGAATGTTGTAAATGCTCCCATGCCCCAGCATGGAGTGAATGCTGTTGAGGAGAATTTGTATGTAGCTTCGGTGGATGATGTTGCTACTCCGTTGCTGATGGTCAAGAGGAATCTGTTGCTAGCCGGTTTATTTCCGGGATGTAGCGAAGGTTGCCCTCTATGTGTTGCTTCCCCTGTTGGTTGTTCTCTGTTGAAGTCAGGCATCCAAAACCTGATAGATAGTAGAGAGATTTTGTTCGAAAAGACTATTGTTCCTGCTGCTCCTGTTGAAGAAGTGTCGATCGTTACCATCTTCAACAACTATTCCGAGGCTCCTTCAAAGAAGCCTATACAAATTTTGTCAGTTCACAAGAATGTTCCCATCACCATTACTGTTCCGGGGCCTATACCCTACAAATCTGATAAGGCTGTCCCATGGCACTATGGGGCGGATGTTTATGTTCTGGGTGTGAAACAAGAGTGCAACATTGATACTGGTGTCTCCAACATCATCGGGCCTGCTAAGGTCACTCGTAGTGGAAGACTGTTCTCGCCAGACATTGCTCCTCCAGCAATTCATAGGCCTTTGATCTTCACACCTGCCAGAGTGCCTGTTTCTCCTTCTGACCAAGTATCCACCCCTGCTGCTGAGTCATCTGATACTCGGGGCAAGGGAATTGCTGCTGATGTGCCTGCCAGGACGGAGGCACCAAAGACCATTGTTGAGGCTTCCAAGCAGGAAATGGAAGAAATTCTCAAGATAATAAAGAAAAGTGATTTCAATGTTGTGGAACAGCTGGGGCACACCCCCTCTAAAATCTCCATGTTGTCACTGCTGCTGTGTTCAGAGGCCCATGCAAAGGCTCTGATTGCTTTCTTAAAGACTGCCCATGTACCCCAAGATACGACTGCTGACCAGTTCACCGATTGTGTGGCCAACCTAACTGCTGATAATGGCCTGGGTTTCTCTGATGCCGATCTGACAGCAAAGGGGAAGAACCATAATGATGCCCTGCATGTCTCCATTGAATGCAGGGGCACTACTCTTGCTCATGTGCTGGTTGACACAGGTTCTTCATTAAATGTGCTGCCCAAGAAGGCTCTGGATAGGCTGGATTGTGAGGGTCTAGAGCTCAAACCAAGTAGCATTGTTGTCCGGGCCTTTGACGGGTCCAAAAGAATGGTGCATGGTGAAGTGGACATCCCAATCAGGGTTGGGTCACAAGTATTTGATTCAAAATTCTATGTGATGGACATCCATCCGTCCTATTCTTGTTTGCTGGGTCGCCCATGGATCCACAAGGCTGGAGCGGTGACCTCCACATTGCATCAGAAGCTCAAGTACCCGGTCAGGGGGAGGATCGTAACAGTGCAAGGGGAGGAGGAATACATGGTCAGCCACCTCAACTCTTTCAGATACGTAGAAATGGATGGGGAGTTCATTGAAACCCCCTTTCAACATTTTGAGGAGGTACCACCAACCTTGGCAACAGCAGAAGATGAAGAGGTTTCTCCTATGAAGATGGCCTCCTTAAAGGACGCCCGGGCTGTGATCGAAAAAGGTGAATGTGCAAACTGGGGCAAGCTTCCTGATCTTACTCCTAAGACTAACAAGTTTGGGCTGGGTTTCACCACAGAAGCTCAGAAAGCGGTGCGTAAGGCAAGAATTGGAAGACCTCCGGTGCTCATCACTCAGCATGGAGTGAATGCTATTGGAGAGGAAGATGAAGTGGGAGAGTCAGAGTTCGATAGCTGGATCTACCCGACGGCCGACGGTGGATTGACCAATTGGACTGCTAAAGATTTTACACCCATAACTTTTGTTCCCCAGTAATGAATTTCTTTGTTTTTGATTTGTAATAAACAATAATTTGAGACTATATGGCCCGGTGTCTTACCCGGGGCACCGTGGTTTATTTATGAGGGCTTTTGTTTGTCACTATCATATATCATGAATAAAAGCATTGGACGTTTTTCACATTTCAAATTTTGCGCTCCTTTTCTTTCCTTTCTTTACATATTGCAAAACAGCTGTATTTACACACACACTCACTTATACAGGTTTCAATCCACTCTGGATCTCACTGGTAACGACTCTGCTACTGCCAGTTATGACTTCGAGAATCCGATCAACTTAGCCGCAGACGAAGGCGAAGATGATTGCGAAGTGCCTGGTGAACTTGCAAGACTGTTACAACAGGAGGAGAGGGCAATTCAACCCCATGAAGAACCGGTGGAAATAATAAACTTGGGTACTGAGGAAGACAAGAAGGAGGTGAAGATTGGTGCCAACCTAGAACTCAGCGTGAAGCAACGGTTGACTCAGATGCTGCATGACTATAAAGAAATCTTTGCCTGGTCCTATGCAGATATGCCCGGACTGGATACCGACATTGTGGTCCATCACTTACCAACTAAAGAAGATTGCCTTCCGGTTAAGCAAAAGGTCCGCCGTATGCGTCCAGAGATGTCTGAGAAGATTAAAGCCGAGGTTATGAAGCAGTTTGATGCCGGTTTTCTTGCAGTGACTTCTTACCCTCAGTGGGTTGCTAATGTGGTGCCGGTACCTAAGAAGGACGGCAAGGTCAGGATGTGTGTTGATTACAGGGATCTGAACAGGGCCAGCCCCAAGGATGACTTCCCTCTACCCCACATTGATGTCCTTGTTGATAATACAGCTCAGCATAAAGTGTTCTCTTTCATGGATGGCTTTTCAGGCTACAATCAGATCAAGATGGCACCTGAAGACATGGAAAAGACTACATTTGTTACTCAGTGGGGCACCTTCTGTTACAAGGTCATGCCGTTCGGACTAAAGAATGCTGGGGCAACCTACCAACGTGCCATGGTTACCTTATTTCATGATATGATCCACCATGAGATAGAAGTGTATGTTGACGACATGATCGCTAGGTCCCAGACTGAGGAAGAACACCTTGATCATCTACATAAACTGTTTGACCGTTTGAAATTGTACAAACTAAGATTGAACCCTAACAAGTGCACCTTCGGGGTAAGATCTGGGAAGTTGCTAGGCTTCGTGGTCAGTGATAAAGGAATTCAAGTGGACCCTGCTAAGGTCAAAGCCATTCAAGAGATGCCAGTTCCTGAGACAGAGAAGGAAGTCAGAGGCTTTCTAGGGCGCCTGAATTACATTGCTCGCTTTATCTCACATCTGACTGCCACCTGTGAACCAATCTTCAAGTTGCTGAAGAAAGATCAGGTAGTACGTTGGAATGATGAATGTCAGGCTGCTTTTGACAGAATCAAAGAATATCTCCAAGAACCACCCATCCTTATGCCACCAGTTGAGGGGAAACCTTTGATACTTTACCTGACAGTGCTTGATAATGCAATGGGGTGTGTGCTGGGGCAGCATGACGAGTCTGGCCGAAAAGAGCATGCCATTTATTACCTTAGCAAAAAGTTTACCGACTGTGAGACCCGATACTCACTGCTTGAGAAAACTTGCTGCGCTTTGGTATGGGCTGCTCGCCGGCTGAGACAGTATATGCTGACTCACACTACCTTGTTAATCTCAAAAATGGATCCTATAAAGTACATATTCGAAAAGCCTGCTCTGTCTGGGAGAATTGCAAGATGGCAGATGATCTTGACGGAATACGACATTCAGTATACGACCCGAAAAGCCATCAAGGGAAGTGTATTGGCAGACCACTTAGCACATCAAGCTGTAGATGACTACCAATCAATGAACTTCGAGTTTCCAGATGAAAGCATTATGATAGTAACTGACTGTGAAATACCTGGACCGGATGAAGGACCTGAACCAGGATCCCGATGGTCTATGCACTTTGACGGAGCCTCCAATGCTTTGGGAAATGGTATCGGCGCCATAATCGTATCTCCACAAGGTACTCATACTCCACTCACCGCCCGGCTGTGTTTCAACTGTACCAACAACATGGCGGAGTATGAAGCGTGTATTATGGGTCTTCAAGCTGCGATCGACCTGAGGATCAAATTTCTGAGTGTCTTCGGAGATTCCGCTCTTGTGATCAATCAGATCAAAGGAGAGTGGGATACGAAACACCCAAACTTGATTCCTTACAGAGAATGTGTGCTGGCCCTGATCCCCCACTTCACAGAGATAACATTTGAGCACTTTCCAAGAGAAGAGAATCAGCTGGCGGACGCGTTAGCTACAATGTCTTCAATGTTCAAGGTTAAATGGGATAATGAAGCTCCCCGGATCATCATCTGGAAGTTGGACGAACCGGCATACTGTTGTGATCTCGAAACCGAATTGGTGACTGAGAAGCCTTGGTACCACGAAGTGAAGAGATATCTGGAAGCACAGGAATACCCTGAAGGAGCATCTGTCAATGATAAGAAATTCCTGAGGAGGTTTGCAGCCAAGTTCTTTCTTAGCAATGGCATCTTGTACAAGCGAAACCAGGATTCAACCCTACTGCGTTGTGTAGATAAGACTGAAGCAGATAGAATCATGGAAGAGCTACATGACGGGACTTTTGGTACACACTCCAGTGGACATACCATGGCAAAGAAGATCCTACGGGCAGGGTATTACTGGTCTACAATGGAAGCTGACTGTTACCAACATTCTAGGACATGCCACAAGTGCCAGATTTACGCAGACAAGGTGCATGTTCCTCCGGCTCCTCTGAATGTTCTGACTGCGCCTTGGCCGTTTGCAATGTGGGGCACAGACATGATTGGCGAGATTAAACCTACGGCATCTAATGGACATCGCTTCATCCTAGTGGCAATTGACTATTTTACGAAGTGGGTTGAGGCAGCATCCTATGCTACTGTAACCAAGACTGTTGTGGCACGATTCATTCGGCAAAACCTGATCTGTCGGTACGGTGTCCCTGAGTGGATTATTACAGATAACGGTACCAATCTGAACAATAAGATGATTGCTGAGCTCTGCGAACAGTTCAAGATACAGCATCACAATTCTTCTCCGTACAGACCAAATATGAATGGGGCTGTAGAGGCAGCCAATAAAAACATCAAGAAGATTGTGCAGAAGATGACAGTGACGTATAAAGATTGGCACGAGATGTTACCGTTCGCTCTGCATGGGTATCGTACTTCAGCTAGGACGTCAACTGGGGCAACTCCTTTCTCTCTGGTTTATGGCATGGAGGCAGTCTTGCCAATCGAAGTACAAATTCCTTCTCTCCGGATAATGAAGGATGCAAAGCTGAACGAAGATGATTGAATCCAGACACGACTTGATCAGCTCAACCTTATTGACGAGAAGAGACTTGCTGCTATCTGCCATGGTCAGACGTATCAGAAACGGATGATCAGGGCATTTAACAAAAAGGTCAGACCACAGGAATATCAAGTCGGGGATCTGGTGATCAAGCGAATCATCCTTCCTCAGAGTGATCCAAGGGGCAAATGGACCCCTACGTACGAAGGGCCATTTGTGGTTAAGCATGTGTTCTCAGGAGGAGCAATGATATTAACCAACATGGATGGTGACGACCTTCCTCACCCCACCAATGCAGACATAGTTAAAAAATACTACGCATGAAAAAGACCCGCTAGGCTGACATGCCTAGGCAAAAATTAGGGCTTCCCGTCGAACCAAAAGGGTTCGGGCAAAATGAAGGGATGAAAATGAAAAATCAGTACACCCGGCAAGTCGAAAACCTGAAAAGGCGGCTTGGGCAAAAATGGGTATCCCGGGGGACTGAAAACCCGAAAGGGCAGTCCAGGCAAAAATTAGGGATAAAAGCGTAATACTATGTCTCATTGGATCACTTTGCATCCAGAATCCGGTATCTACATCAAGACGGCATCGATCAGTCAGCTTCACCTTCAACCAAGGTCATCAAGTGATGAGACGCTCAGAGTTATAAAGGCAATAGCAGAGTTGAAACCCAGTGGATCATTCATATTTCACATAGCTGTTTATTTTCTTTTGTACAAAACTTGTATAAACTCTTTTGTTCGGCGACGTTCCTCTTACTAGGACGTCAGCCTCTTGTACACAAAACGCCTATTCACAGGCTATTCAAAATCAATACAAATATACTTTTCAGTTAAACGTGCCAACTGTTTTTCTTTTTCTGTTTTGTTTTGCGAAGAACGTCCAAGGTTCAATTTGTGATATATGCATTGACAATAATTTGCTAGCTCATAGATATTTGCATACGAAACAAAGAATTAATTGCAGGTGACACTAGAAACAGGGGCAATAAGGAGTTGTCTGAGCAGTCTAATTGTTCTATCCTCCAAGGTACCAAGGTAGGTTCAGCTAAAGAACCTAACCAGGCATCTTAAATTCCCCAGAGGACAGCAAGTCAGTGCATTCTTCCCCAAACAAAGTTAACAAGTCTCAAGGAAATTGAGTATCCCCCAGTAGATCCCAATATTCCCCGGCAGCATATCATATATTCTTAACAAGCATCCCCGGCAGTCTTGGTCTAAAGATTGTTCCCCGGCGGTATACCAGACATTCAAAGGAATCACCTCCCCAGCATACCAAAACTTCCCCAGAAGAGTCCAATCCGGTTTCCCCAGGAAAGTTGGAATTCATCTCCCCAAGCAGTGAGCTTATCCCCAGTAAATTCTGGAAGCTTATCCTTCATAGAACACGAACGCGTCGTCTGGCTTGATTTAAAGAGTTATTTCCTTAACAGGATATAACTGGGTTATCCTCAGCCAAAAGCCAAGGAAAGGTCGTCGTCAACGTAGTTCTTTCCTATCCCCAGCAGAGTCGCCAGTTCTGTGATCGGTGGATCTGGAACTGACTGTTTTAAAGCTGGTTCGCGAAATGTCGCGGTAAGCAAGAGTCGCCACCGTCTTTTATTTTCTCCAATAGGAAAGGACAAAAGCACAGAAAAATTCCTTTAAAGAGATTGCTCTCGGTTCGGGAGGTAGGTTATAGAAAGGGAAGGTATTAGCACCCTTTCTATCCATGGTTATCCATGGGCTCGTAGATACTTGCTCTCTTCAAAAACAAACAAAAACTCTTTTCACACCAACACACTTTCAAAAAACTTTCAAAACAAACTTTTCAAACACTCTGACGTACGAGTTGAATTGAAACTTTTCAAAGAATATTTTTGAAACCCACATTGAAAAGCAAGCACACATTTTGAAAACACATTGAGCAAGTACCTAAGAGCCCATGGATAACCATGGATAGAAAGGGTGCTAATACCTTCCCTTTCTATAACCTACCTCCCGAACCGAGAGCAATCTCTTTAAAGGAATTTTTCTGTGCTTTTGTCCTTTCCTATTGGAGAAAATAAAAGACGGTGGCGACTCTTGCTTACCGCGACATTTCGCGAACCAGCTTTAAAACAGTCAGTTCCAGATCCACCGATCACACTTACTCTGTGGAGAGAGAAAAGAGAGAGAAGAGGAAGGCTTACAGGGCTTAGGCTTAAAGATATAAACAAGGGATATCAGAACAAGCAGAGGCGGGGCAGAGTGCACACAAGAAGAGGTATCACAAAAAACTGTAAACCTCAAACCTCACAACCTGCTCAAGCATTGGTATTCAAACCAAGACTTAATTCAAAAATAAACAGCCTGGCTATAAAACAAAACAAAAACGAGTTCACACATAAAAGATATAAACCCCTGTCTTTCAAGAAAAATAGAAGCATAAGCCTTAAATTGTCTCAAACAAAATTCAAGCCCTCAAACCTTAAACCTGTTTCAAACTTTTCAAACACAAAAACATATCAAGCCTAAACCTCCAGCCTGTTCGAAGCTTAAACAAACTGCATAACTCAAGCCTCTAAACAGCAAGCCACAAGCCTGAAGCCTTGACCTCCTGCCTAAAACTATAAGCCTGTAACCAAACCTTGAAGCATATACCAGAAAAAGCCTATACAGTTACCAGTCAAACAACAGGCCCACAAGCTTTTCAAAGCCTAAAGCTCCAAACAAGCCATACAAACCTGCCTGTCCCAACCACCAAACCAGTCAAAAATAACAAAACATACCAATACCAACAAGCATATCAGGCAAGCTCCGAATCAAACATCATGAAGCAAAAACACCCAAGCTCTCAGAACTGAAAAAGGGTTCATCATTGAGCAAGCCAACATTCCAACGAAAACAATATTCAGAATCAACATCATCAATACTCAAAGCCAGCAATCAGAAGCCAGCAAAAGAAGAGGAAAATAAGTTTTCAGAAGCAAGGGCCCTAAGGTTTTCAGATTACAATACACTCATCATAAAACCATCAAACTAAAAGCAAATACGAATACCAGTTTTCCACAGAGCAAGCTCGTCATTGCACTCCCTCCGCCCGGCCGCCTGAGACGCCTCCCGTCCTCCTACATCCTCTCTCCAAAGGTAGAAATTTCTTCCTCCTTTTATACACCTCACATGAACCACAACATATAAAGGTCAGAACTTGTCAAAAACAAAATCAATAAACATGTAAAACTCGAAAACCTAAAACGAAAATCAAACCTTTTCTCGTCGCCGCTTTGCATGACCATGGAGAGAAGGAGGTTGGAAGCGGCGCCTGCTGGCCATGGGTGAGGAGGAGCATCGGAGGTATGGCTCAAGAACGAGAAACACGAAGAAAGACGAAGAGGAGAAGAAGATGGAAGCGCCGCTCTAAGCCTGTAAGACTGCAACCCTAAAATGAAACAAATCTGCTGAAACCCTTACAAAAATGTTGTGAAACGCCATTGGGCCTTGCCCCATCCAAAAAAGCCTAAGCCCATCAGAATCTGGCAAATACACCCCCCTTTTCCTTTTGATTATGTTTGTTTTTGGGCCATAATCCCCCTAGAGCCCATTTAACCTTTTTCTCTTATACTTTAATATTTTTTTATTTTCTTTTATATAACATAAACTTAGAATTAACATTCTTATTAAATAAAAATAATACATTAATTTCTTTTTTACTAATATTGTTTATCACACTTAAATGTAAATATTAGATTTTTTTATTAGGTTTAAACAATTTTCTTTTTAGAACCTTTTTTAATTAAAAAAAATCATTTGTATATAAACAAAAATACAAAAAAATAATATTAATCTTCTTTAACTTAAAAATTTTTTCTCTAAAACATTTGTTTTGTACATAATCAACAAAAATCCAAAAATAAATAAATACTTAATATTGTATTAGTTTAACATTATCTTTCATCACTTGTAAATAATCACATGCACTTACACAAATACTTTTGATACATTGCTTTCATTCTTATACATTGATACATGATACTGAGAATGCGATTCGATTTGGTTGTAAATATATTTGGACACTACTCTCCTAATAAGTCTCATCCCCATTTGTAAATATTTGTACCCCCATCCCCGGATACTCATTTGTAATAGTTTAGGACTTTAAATTCCCGCAATTTATCGCTTTCTATATACTGTATAGTAATTAGGGTTTGTATGCGAAGATTTAAAATCAACCGCTAGATAACCTAATACAAGACAAATTCATGACAATCAATACACAATTCACACTTGCACCCCTAGGGTAATCCCACTCGTTGCCTTCCAAAAATGGGCCATGCTTGCATGTTGAGTTTCTTTGGCAAAACAAAACAAATCAAATGATCATAGTCCCTCGATGACGCTTTCGAAAGTTGCCTAAACAAAATGATCATAGTCCCTTCAAGCAAAATTGCCAAAGATACTTGGCACCATTGCATTCATAGTCTAAACGATGACCCGCGCCCGTCCCGTTAACATCCTAACACAAGATTGTCCACCAAATACAATGGTGGAACAATACAGTTAAAAGGGTTAAAACATGAGAAAAACCTTTGAGTAAATTTAGGGGTAGACAACTCTTAGTTACTTGACCAACTTGCAAAACACACTTGCCTAATTTTAAAACACACTTCACAAACACAACTTTTAAAAACAACTTTCAAAACATTGAAACATCTTTTCGAAAAGACACACACCTTTGTAAAACATTCGAGTAAAAAATTGTTACAACGGTTGCCTAGACAAGGCATCTTTTTCAAAACATTTTCAAACATACACACACACCACCATTTCAAGCAATTGAAAATCAAGGCAAGTGATCTAAAACAAGTAACTAAGAGCCCATGGATAACCATGGATGAAAAGGGTGCTAATACCTTCCCTTTTCATAATCTACCCCCCGAACCCACGAAACATCTCAAAAGGTTTTTCCTGTGCTTTTTAACCTTTCCTTTAGGATAAAATAAAAAGTCGGTGGCGACTCTTGCTAAACCGAACAAGTGCGAAAACAAACGCAAAACCTCAAGTTAGTTCTCCCACCGTATCACACTCTTGAATCAATTTTGTGAAGTAGAAAGTTAACATAATTTGTGCATACTAGGTATTTGTTTAAATTCCTCATAGAAGTATAGAATTGAATTAGAATTAGGATGACACTTAGATTATATTATAGTTCTTAATTCTTGGATTTAGATACTAATTCCTTTTATTTAGGTGTTGTAACATAAACTAGCAAGTAGTTTAGTTTAGGCCTAATCCTTGTTTTTAAGCTTCATGACATGTTTTCATGTATTGTGATTTATAATCATTGATATTTTTGTGCATATTGAAATGTATTTTTTTCATGTAATCTCAAGTTACTAATTCTTGACATAAACTATCTTTTTGCCAATTTTTGGTTGATTGTTTGTTGCTTGACATTTCAATGAGTTGAGATAATTTCTAGTGGACTCAAATATCATTGGGAAAATATTTGTAAAATTTTGATTGAGTTTGATAGAAAATATCTCAATACCTGGTAAATGGGCAAAAACTTTTTGGTCTAACTTTTGATCCGTTTTGATTTTTTCCGATTTTCTTTAATGAAAATTGACTTTCTGGAGCCACTTAAAGCTCTCCACGTGAATGGTTTCTCAATTCGAATATGTTTCATTTAAATCTGGGAGCTGCTGACTTGTGTGTGAAAATTGCATTTTAAAATGGAATTTGACCGAAATGTCTGCATTTTGAGACTGTATGCGTGTGTATAGCTTCTGATAATTTTGATAAATATTTTCCTGTTGATTTTTAAGCTTGTGCCTTGTGTTTCGTTCACTTTTCCAACTTGTCCATAATTGCGATTTTTGGCCTAAATGTGACTTTTTTGTCTTAATTCATTACTTTTCATAGTTTGTGATTGTGCCAATTATGTGATACTTGTGGCATTTGTTTGGTTTCTAACATTAGTTTAGTTTAGACCTAATATTCGGATTGCTTAATATTATAAAAATCAAAATCTTATAGAGGCTTGGCATTGGTTGGTAATTCATGAGATTATGTGTAAATTGTGGAGTTTACAACCTGATTGAAAAATGTTATTAAATTATCTCATGATTTGGAAATTGACGTTGAGAGTTTTCTTTAATGTCTTGATATCAATAATATCAATTGTTTATAATCATTTGGTTGTTGATCTTTGTGGTTTTTGTGTATTTAAAATGCATTTCTTTGTATATAATTTCAAGTTATTTGATTTTTGACATAAACTACTTTTTGCCAATTTGTTAATTGATACTTGTTGTTTGTCATTTACATGTGTCGAGATAAATTTCAATAGACTCAAATGACATTATGAAACACATTGGAAACAATTTTGATTGAGTTTTGTGGAAAATACCTCAACATTTGAACATTGACAAATTCTTGACATAATTGTTGTTTTTACCATAACTTTTGATCGGTGATGAGTTTTTCGGATTTTTTAATGAAAACCAAGTTTCTTGAGTCATCCAGAGCACCTGACGCGATTACTTTTGCGATTCAGACAAATTTTGATTCATTTTTGTGCCACAATAGCTGTTTCATATTTTGTACCTCGGATCGAAATTTGGCCGAACCGAGTTGATTTTAGGAACCGTTGGCATGTTTCTAGATCCCCTTAATTTTTGCAGTTGATTCGGATCACTTTTCGTTTAGTTTTTGACTTGCCAATTCAAGTTTTTGTGCATTATTTTTGTGCATTGCTTTTAACTTGTGACACATTTTTGTATTTTTTATGCACTTTGATGTGCTAATGAGTTGCTGCCCGGATTATAACACCATGCTCATATGACCCGTTTACTTTTCATTGTACATATTCATGTTGCATTCTTATGTATCTTGCCAATTGTTACTATCGCACTTG
This sequence comes from Vicia faba, assembly GCA_948472305.1. NCBI lineage: Eukaryota > Viridiplantae > Streptophyta > Magnoliopsida > Fabales > Fabaceae > Vicia > Vicia faba. The sequence goes on from OX451735.1 coordinate 980,243,380, forward strand.
ATTTTGTTGTTATTTACTAACAAATTTTGTGAGATGTGCATAGTTTAAGGAGCAATTTGGATACCAATTGCTTTGGTGACGGATACGTTTTGCTTGCAAATATTGTTCACGCTTCTGACGGTATTTGTTATTGATGCTAGCTTGTGGTGCTCTCCGATTTTCCTACGTGCATTGATTTGGTTTTTGTGGATTTTTATTATCCGTTTGGTACAGTTTCGGGTCATTTGTTATAATATTGCATTTACCGCTTTCTAGAGATCATGTATAGTAGGGGCATTTATCGCTTTCTAGAAATCATGTGAAGTAGGAAGCAGAAAATAAAGAGTGTGCGCTCGAAGTATCTGTTTAAAGTCCTGTAGCAGACACCTCTTTATGTATGCTAATTGTGTTTGTTTAAAGTACTATCTTTGAATAGGAAATTATGCACGTGTGTTTATTTTTCCCGCATGTCTTATTTTGTGTTGTTCTCGATGATGAGTTCGGTACTTGGTCTTGGATTCATTCTTGATGATGAGTTTCTTCCATGTGGGTTCGGTTTACATTAATTTTTGTCATTTACAACTATGTCAAAAATACAAAGAAAGAAATGATAATATTGTGCGCCTAGTTCATACCCGGAAGGGATGTTCCCTTTGAGGTTTGGTTTGGTTCATTCTCGATGATAAGTTTGCTCCTTCTTTATTTACTTGTTGCATAAGAATAAAAAGAAAAGAAATACTTGGATATTATGTGTCGCGATTCATTCTTGATGATGAGTTTGTTCCCTCTTTTGTGTCAGTTCATTCTCAATGATGAGTTTGTCTTATTTTATCGTTTTTCTCATGTGCTTATCTCTCTGCCATGCTCCCTTAGGACTTGTAGATTATTCTCGACGATGAGTTTATTCCGAATATTAATTAGGATAGTTCTTTCTCAGATGAGTTGGTTCCTAGTAAAACTTAGTCTGAACCTTAAGGAAATCTTTGTATGATAACTCTAGGTTAGAAATAGGTTAGTCCCCCGTAGAGTCTTCCTTTTTCCCCACTTTGCATGTACATAAAATACACTCTTTCTTGGCAAATCATTAAAACGCCTCTAATAAGCTCAAAACCCTTTCGCAAAGGTAAAAGACACAAACAAATGCAAACTTATTTTTTCTTTCCTTTTGGCTTTTTGATTTCAAAATGGATGTGTTTTTGTCCCTCTAGGAAATATGACGCGTAACTCCCCTAGGGTCAGGTTGCATTATATCTACTTGCTACGAGTCGCGACGATAGCATTATTCGCCTCCGGGCACTTTTTGAGCACATTAATTCCTTCCTACTCCAGATGTGTAAGTCTCCAAAGGTCGGGCTGTAGGTGGAATGAGAAATTGATTCCCTTCCATAAAAAATACAAACCTACAAAAACTATTAAGCTGAACTACGGCTGCTCTGATTTTCTTAAAAGGGATACGTAAGCGGAGGATTTTGTGGGGCCTAATCGAGCACAATTTTTAAATACTTCTTTCTTTTCTCCATAATTTTTTCTTTCTTTTTCTTACATACTGTAATATGATGGGAGAACTGACTTGGTTATTTTGTGTTTGATCGCAATTGTTGCGGATAGCAAGAGTCGCCACCGACTTTTCTTTTATCCAATAAGGAAAGGGTGAAAAGTACAGGAAAGACCTTTAGAGATGTTTTCTTGAGTTCGGGGGGTAGGTTATGAAAAGGTAAGGTGTTAGTTTGAAAATGTGCTTTGTGGTGTAAGTTTGGAAATATTTTGCAAATGCGTACAAAGTGTTGGTTTTGAAAATAGTTCAAAGAGATGTTTGTTTTTGAAGATGTTTTTTGAAAGTGTAAGTGCGGAAAATGGTTTTAGTTCAAGAGAAAGCAACTATGAGCGTCCTACCTACTCAAAAGGTCTAATGTTCTTTTCCTCCTCCTCTAGATGTTGTTATCTTACCATTGATTGATAAGAAGCCCCATCGTTGGATGTGAAGGGACGGGCGTGGGTCAATCGTATAGGTATAGAAGGCAACCTATGAGACATTTTAGCAATTTCTTTAGGGACTAAATCGTTTACCGAAGGCAACATCGAGGGACATCGAGGGACTACGATCTTTTTATCGAGGGTCTTTTCTAAAACGCCCATATTTGAGGGACATAACTATTTTCTGAGGCAACAAGTGAGATTATCCTAGAGGTGCATGTGTGTGAGTATTATGTTTGATTACATGCATTTTGTCTTTGAATTTAGGGTTGTATACTTGTTGATTTTATCTTTTCATACACAAACTAATTACTAGCATTTTATGAAAGCAATATAAATGCGGAAAATAAATGCCCTACGTTATTATATATTTTAGGGGATGGGGTATACAAGTTTATAAATGGGGGTTCAAAAGCAATAAAAGTCCTAATTATTACAACCATATTGAATAGCAAGAAAATATAAATACATAGAAAATATAAAGACAAAAATAGTGTAAAAGAGAGAAAGAAAAAACATCCTGGATCGAAGGATATATCTTTCAATTCCCACACTTGTTCCTTCTTTCGATTGGGCCTGCAACTAGTGTTGCATCCTTCGATTCACACACCCTGTCCTTTCGTTTGGGCCTGCAAATCAGTGTGTTTCGAAGCACACCCTTCGATTCACACACCCTATTTTCTATTTTCTTTCGTTTGGGACATGATAACAGTATGGGTCGAAGCCATACTAATATTCTTTCATGGCATGTACAGGTTAGTCTCTAACATATATTTGGACAAGAAAAGCAAAAAAACGAAAGGGTAGTAATGAAAAATAAGAAAAAGGTTATTTACATGCTTGAAACGAAAGGGTTAAAGTCAGGAAGACTTACCTTGCATATGAAGTTCGTATTTCTGGAACTTGAGTGATTTCCCTCGATGTTCTTGGTTCTAAGGGAGAGAAAAAGTGTTATGTTTCTTTGACTGGATTCGAAAGCCAAGAAAAGTAGAGTTTTGTTTCTTTGGTTCTAGATTTCGAAAGAAACAAGTGTTGTGTTTCTTTAGTTCTGGATTCGAAAGAACAGAAACAAGGGTGTGGGTCTTTGATTTTGGGTTTGAGAGTGTGTTAAGTGTTTGATGATTTTTTCCTTGCTAACAAATCTCTCTCCATCCACCAAAAGCCACCCTTAGATATGTTGTGGAACATCTTATTTATAGAAGAGTTTGGCTGAGATTTGAGGGGGAAAACAAAATAAATTTGAACAAATTGGGTATGTTGTCTTCATAGCCTTTAAGGTGCAGTTTTTGTATGCCAATATGGTGAAAATATGGGAGCAGCATAACAGGACTGCTTTGTAGCAGTTTTGGAGTGTTGTGGCCAGTACAACAGGCATGGGCTTGGCAGCACATAGGACTTTGGTCAGCAAGCATCTTGAATACAACTCATCGAAAGACAAAACAAAACTTGTTTCCAACAATTGTGTCCTTCGAATGGACCACATGTGTGTTCTTCGAATGCACCCCTTGTAATTATTTGAATGGGGATTAACGTTTGTCCTTCGAATGGGCAACCAATGTATGTCCTTCGAATGGGAAACACATGTATGTCCTTTAAATCCAACAATGCATGTCCTTCAAATGGGCCACCAATTGTGTCCTTCAAACGGGACACCCATGTATGCCCTTCAAATCCAACAATGCATGTCCTTCGAATGGGCCACCAATTGTGTCCTTCTAATGGGACACCCATGTATGTCCTTCAAATCCACCAATGCACGTCCTTCGAATGGGCCACCAATTGTGTGTCATAGTGTAGAAATTATGTGTGTTGAAGGTTTTTAAAGGTGCAATCGAAGCAAGTTGTTTCAAAGGGAGCCACTGCCTTGTGAATCGAAGCACTCATGAAAGAAGCCACTGCTTTGTGGGTGCTAGCATAAAGGGAAGCCATTTCCTTATGCATTGAAGGCAAGCACAGAGGAAGCCATTTCCTTGTGGGTCAAAAGCAAGCATAAAAGAGGAACTTACCTTGTGGATCAAAGAAGACATGTAAGAGGCCAATGTTCAATCGAAGCTTGCATGCAGGAGGCCACTGCTTTGTGAATCAAAACAAACCCGTAATAGGCCATTGCTCAATCGAAGATTGAATGCAGATAGACATTTTCCAATCAAAGCTTGCATGTAGGAGGCCATTGCTTTATGAATCAAAGCAAGCATGTAAGAGGCCATTGCTCAATGGAAGCTTGCATGCAGTAGGCCAGTGCTTTGTGAATCAAAGCAGGCCAGTAGGAGGCCACTGCTTTGAATCGAAGCAAGCCAGTTTCAAAGGGAGACATTGCCCAGTTTAAGCTTGTGGATCAAAGCTTGCTCGAAGGGGACCCAATGCCCAATCGAAGCTTGTGGATCAAAGCTTGATCGAAGGGGACCAAATACCCAATCGAAGCTTATGGACCAAAGCTTGATCGAAGGGGACCAAATACCCAATCGAAGCTTATGAATCAAAGCAAACTTTCTCTTCTTCGATTTTATGCTTGATAGCTCAATATGATCCATGGAAATTTGCACAGTCTTGACCTAGTAGAAATTTTGTGAGAAAATCTTGAGAAATGAGAGAGCAAATTTTGGGGTACAACACATACCTTATACAAATTAGATATAGATTCTTACACACCCTTTAGCTAAAAAACAAGAGTGGATATTGTAGAGTACTACGGGTGTGTGGGGTGCTAATACCTTCCCCTCGCGTAACCGACTCCCTTACTCGATTTCTTGGTTGAAAGACCATGATTTCTCCCTTTTAGGTTTTCTTCGATATTTCCCTTTCTCCTTCGTGAGATAAATAGATGTTCGGTGGTGACTTTATTGATTTTTATCCGATGAGTTTTGTCCAATTCCTTCAGGTACATTTGGAAATTGGGAGCCCAATAATTGAAACATGGATTGACCCATCGAAATATCAATCCCAGTTGGAGAACTTGTTGACTAAAGTCAACATTAACCTCAGAGTTATCATTTTTTTATTATTATTAATTTCATTATTATAAAATATTATTATTATTTTTACCATTATTATTATTTTATTTTTATTTAAAAAAAGAAAGTTTGACCGAAAGTCCAACTAGGGTTAAAACCCTTTGTACCCAATAGTGGCGGCCTCTATCCTTGTTCCTTTACACTAAGCAACCCAAGCCCAGAACAATAAACCATTTCAAACGAAATTGAAATCAAATCTTTGAGCAAATATGGAAATCTTATATTTAAATCACAACACAATTTCGTCCAACTAATTTACAACCCCAATCAAATCTGAGAATCAATACAAACAAAATCTAATCATATCGAACTCGTATCGCATCAATTACATACAAATTTGTCTAAAATAATACAAAATCAAATTCACAATTACAATTAAAATCTCCCTAATTTACAAATCAACTAATCCCTAATTGATTCAATCACTAAAATATAACGATAATCAAATATATAATTTCCTAATCTATTCTAATTTCTAAGTTATATAAAGACCTAAAATTCTAAAAAGCAAGGGAACAAAATCTTATAATAAAAATTAGAGGAGAGGGAATTGTGACAGAGAAGAAGCAATATGCGAGTCAAGCATATTATTTGAGATTTGTGTTTAAATTTCTGAAACCCTAGATTTGTGCTTCAAGCCATAGCCACCATCACACATCATCATCTCATATACCTGTCAAAAAAAAAGGAGAAGAATATTTGAAGCAAGAATTGAAGAACCGGAAGGGAAAAATATGAGAAGAATCACTGTAGGGGAGGAAACGCGATTCACTTAGCTTAGGGTTTGTTTTACTTTGAATCTGGGATATGGGTTTGGTTTTGGATTTCTGGTTTTTGTTCTAGGGTTAGGTTTATGGTTCTTAGGCTTTAGGGTTAGGATTCTTAGGGTTCATCTGGTTTAGGGCTAGGGTTCATCATTGTTGAAGGTTTCTGGGTTTTAGGGTTAGGGGTCTTAATGAACCCTTAGGGTTCTTAGGGTTCCTATGAACCCAGATGGTGGTTCAGTTTGAAGATGGTAGCGCCTTGGCGCTGCTGCCGGCAGAAAAAATTTTCGGTCGGTGGCGCCCAAGGCAGAGGCGATTTCCGGCAGCAAAAATCTAGAGAGAAGTTGGAGCTTATCTCTCTAGACTCCAACGTCTGTGTTGTGTTTTTAGGTGAAGATAGAGGGAAAGAAGAGAAAATGGGTCTTCAGTCCAGAAGTTGGTTTTTATAAACGTCCCCCCGTTCCAGTGTGTCGCGCTTATCATACACCTTCCACCTATGCCTTATATTCTTAATTAAACGTCTCCCAAACGCGTCCCTATCATAGCTCCATATACGCACCACACCAAACCCAAACGCACCCAGAATTTCGTATTGGGCCTTTGAACGGACACAAAGCCAAGGCTCTTTACTTCTTGCACCTCCAATCTTTACTACTCAGTTCAAATTCACACCTCCCATGTGTTTTGGGCCCAAATTCAATATCTGAATTTAGGGCCTTACTTTTCACACCCCAACCTTTTACTAACAAACTAAAAATACACCCCTTGCGTAATTAATTATTTTTTTTTACAATTTCTTATTATTCATTTATTTATTTTCTTATATTTTCATAATTGATATATAATCTAAATATATTTATTTAATTAATTCAAATTCTTTTTTAAATACTAACCCACTCAAATATTTTTAATTGCATAAAAATTACTTTCTACATGCATTAAAAACTATTTTCCTTATATTTTTAATATATTTAAAAAATATCTAACCCATCAAACTACTGACAATTTTCACTAACCTAATTTAAACCTCATATTATTTTCAAAAAATATTATGGAGATATTTCTCATTAGCTGCAAACTTCGTCTAACAACTCTGTGATTTACAAACCCATGTTTAGTTTAAGGATTAATTCGAGATATCTTCGTAATAAAAAAACACTAACCAACAACTGTGAACTACGAATTGGGACTCTGATTCCTCATAAGAGAATACGTAGGCATACGACTAAAATTGTGGAGAGTTCCCTTAATAGAAAATAAAACACTATTTCCTAAAAATTGCAATTCTAAACCCCAGTTCTCTTGTGAACAAGGTAGATGAGGGGTGCCTAACACCTTCCTTTCGTCTAAAACAAGTCAAACATCTTAGAATATCTAATCAAATTAGGGTTATCTGTTATATTCTCTTCCCTAGGATAAAAATTAATGGTGGCAACTCTCATCTTTCAACCGGTTATAACAGTTGGTGACTCTGTTGGGGTTTTTAGGGTTTTTAGGGTTTTTGTTATCTCTTTACAGTTTATTATTATTTTGGTTTATTTATTTTTTATATATTTATTATCTTTATTTTACTTATTCATGGCGGGATTTTATTATTTTAAAAAAAGTTATTTTCAAAAAACCTTAGAAAGAAGGTCTGTCTATTGGCCAAGCGGATACATCATCCCTATGAGTTTTTGTGACGACTTTGCCTAGATTTGGTGGAATTCCAAAAAAGATATATGTCTCAAGAGATATCCTCTTGGACGATAGGACTTTAGATCGAAACCTATGACTTTTTGTATAACCCTTAAACCAAAATCTCATGGTGAGACCTTTCACGACCTTAGAGACGAAAGTTTCGGTCTGCAAAGAGGCTCCACTTAAGAGAGGACCTTGTGTCTTTCCCTTTAGTGTTATCTATGATACCTTTAAATAAACCACCTTATGGGGAGGATAGAATATACGCAGCCCAAAACTAGGAGCTTACCAACTAAGGATACCTTGTATGGAATCCCGTTACTATGCTACACAATCATGCATTCATACATCTTGCATTTCACATATTCATTATGCTCCATTATTTTTGTCTGTCTTATTCAAAGGATTAAAAAAATAATCAAAGGTTTTTGGTGAAGTGTGTTAAAAATGAATGACAGAGGGAAACAACTTATCCGTGTTAATATCGTCAAACCATATATGACGAAGATCAAGACCATCAAAGAGAAACTGTCTGAAAAGGATTTGAAGATTTTTACTCACCGTTATGGGGATACTCTTGAGTTGACAAAAGTGGATGTAAAATTAGATGTTATTTCTGCCTTGGTCCAGTTCTACGACCCTCCATTGAGGTGCTTTACCTTCCAAGACCTTCAGCTAGCGCCAACTTTGGAATAATTTGATAGACTCTTGAATTTCTCTAAGGGAAAAGCTTATGTGGGAATCAGGCAGACTATTCCTATTAAAGACTTAGAAAATGGTTTAGGGATCCCTTATCCTGAATTTTAACTTAATTACAAAAAAGAAGGTGATGTACAAGGGATTAAGAGATACTATTTGGAAGCTAAAGCCCTTTATTGGGAGTCTTGTGTTGATTATTTAGGTCTACTTGTATTTGGTGTAATCTTGTTTCTGCGGACTTTGGACTATATTGATCCTGTAACTATTAGTGTATTTTGGGGCGCGGAAGCTTTGAATGCGACCCAACTCCTGCTTTACTTGTTGATATTTATTATGTACTTCACACTCGATATGAAAAAATAGGGGTACGCTAAACTGTTGTATCCCACTCTTATGTTCTTGGTTTATGACTCATCACTATAAGGAAGATTACCTCATTCCAAGTCTGACAAGATACAAGTGGCCCCAAAAATTAAGGTCTCTTACTGCTAATTTTGTGTTATGGTATACGAGGAAGCTAGACATTGGAGATATCATTTACAATTGTGGATATTTTTCCAATGTTTCGTTGATTGGATCACGTGGTTGCATTAACTACAACCCTACTTTGGCTTTGCGACAACTAGGATGCCCTTTGGAGGATAAACCCTCTGATGAACAACTTCAACAATTAATCATTCATGACATGGGCAAAAACGACCGAGAATTGATCAACAAGATCATCCAAGCTTGGAATAGGGTTAACAAAAGAAAAGATAAAAGGAAGAATGTTGTGGCGAAAGAACCTTACACTCGATTGGTTTTGGATAAGAAGCGAGTTGTTAAGTTACCATTTGACATTGATCCTGAGTACAAGCCAGATGTCTCAGATCCTCTACCTATGTCCTTAGAAGAAATAGATAACTTGAAGAAAGATTTGAATCAAGTTCAAAAGGAGAAAGAAGAATTGGAGCTTAGCCTTCATACCTTAGCTAAGGGGAAAAGACAAATACAACGCGAGCTTGAGTCCAAAGATCAACAAATTCAGAAATATCGTGAAGCATTTGAAAAGGATATTCTTAAGCGGAAATGTTTGACTGAAGGGATGTTGAGTGCTACTTTCAACTTGGATTCCCACGACCAACGTTTGGAAGATGCTGCTGGAGAAATCAGGAAGCTAAGTAGGTGGTACAAAAAGGCGATACAAGATAAAAAGGAGATGGAAGAAGACTTGAGGGCTCAAATTTAAAGTTTGGCACAGTCTTCCTTAGATCAAGAAGAGAAAATGAAGTATTTTACCATGAGACTCCAAGATAGACAATAATCGATGGTAGGGTAACGCCTAAAAAGGATGATGGTAGAAATATTTCTCGCTTAAAAGACTGATGAATACAAGCGAGTATGTTTGAGTTAGAAGACCTCCTAAAGAATTTCCTAATACAACAAAAACTCTATACGAAGATGAGGGTAGAAAAATTGTATTGGGAAGAATGGTATGCAAAGATAACCAAAGCAGGAAAGGATAATCATAAGATAATTTTGGACCTCTACCAAGAATATCGATTCTACAAAGACAGTCATGCAAGACTCACCTTCTTAACCAACAATCTTATGGTGACATCCCTAGAAGTTTGAGAGATGCAGAAAATGTGATAGACCATCTCCTGAAAGACGTTGAAGACTTCCTAAAGCTTTGTAGGACAATGGTGGATGACTTCAGAGCAGAAATCCATAGGCGCACTTAGAAGATTTTGTTTTCCTTTATTATTTCTTTCAGCAAGTTAATTTTGATTTTTTTTTGTTTGAATATTCTTCAATATCTGAATTATATTCTAGTTTCAAGGACAATTATTATTTCAAATAAAAGTTTTGTTTTCGTATCTCACTCGTGTATTTATTTTCTAGATGATCACCAATAAAAAAGAAAAACCTGAAAAAATATAAATAAATAAAAATAATATGAAAGAAAAATCCAAGTGAGTATGACATTCAAAAATAAACTCTTAGCATATTCATACGCATCCATGCATTCACAAACATCACATCATTTCACATTTCATAATATAAAAACTTATTAAATTTCAAAATCATCTCCAGTTAAACCATTGTTAGAAAAGTACCACCCATCCGACCACCATATCAAATAAGGGCCCATCAGAGGAACGTGATGGAATATATCGAAGAAAACCAAGCAACATTCAGGGAATGGTCTAGTTTCAAATGTGGTGATCCCTCCAAAATTCAAAGTACCTGAGTTAGAAAATACAAGGGGCTTACATACCCAAGGAACCATCTATGCATGTATTGCAGGAAGATGCATGCATACACTCAAGATCAGAAACTAATGATTATTTGCTTCCCAGACAGCCTGAGTGGGGCATCTCTAGATTGGTACATGAAATTGGAGCAAGTTCATATCCAGACATGGAAAGATGTTGCTAATGCTTTCCTAAGACAGTACAAGTACAATTTGGACATGGCACCTAACCGTATGCAACTCCAAAATTTGTCTCAAAAGAAGGAGGAGACTTTTAAAGACTATTGTAATACGGTGGCAGAGCTGACTTGTTTTGCGTTTTATCCCAAATGTTGCGGATAGCAAGAGTCGCCACTGACTTTTATTGTATCCAATAAGGAAAGGGTGAAAAGAACAAGAAGGACCTTTAAAGATTTTGATTATGGGGGGTAGGTTATGATTGCTTAGGCGACAATTTCCAAGCTTAGAGGGGTCTTCAGAAGGTCACTGTTGAGTGGTGTTCATGGTAGAATAGGTACTGGTGGTATTCATTTTAGCCAAAGTGAGCATGGAGAAGACTTGATAGAAGGCATGAAGACGATTACTCTGGCTAATCAAGGTAGCAACACTGCAATAAGTTTCTAGAAGAAAAGATATCAGTTGAAGAACTAAATAGTGGTTTTTGACAGAAAAGCCAACATTCCATAATTGTTCAAAGAACACCTTAATACTCTTCACTACAACGAATAATACTTTTTATGACGAAGCTTTCATCTCCAACATGCTAAAAACCGAGATTATATGTCCTGGGAGCGTAATGTTTATTTTTTTAATAAGATAAATAACATGTTTCATCAGTGTTATAACAAATCGAGGTAACATAGCTATAAGTAAGCACCTTTTTTTATCCATAAAAAATTAACAAACTTGTTATCTCGATTTTCTTGAGAACTGAGGTAATATAGCTATAAGGAACCTCAATTTGAATCCATGTTGTCGCATTTAAAACTTTTTCCAACAATTTATCGCTTGACGTCTTTTCCCATATGCCAAGTTTTTTTTTTGTGAATTAGTAATGCTGAAAAACTTTGTTATCAATAAAATACAATAGGCAAAATAGAAAAAAATAAATGTTTCAATGATACTAATAAAAAAATAAACACAACAAAGAAAACTACTCAATAAATTCAAACTTCTCAGTCCACTCAACTTCAACATTTCCCCTAACTATCCCTAACTTATAGAAAAGTTCAGAAAGAACTCTTTCATAAGGTATGAAGAAATTCATTTCCTCCTGAGAAGTCTTTATCATTTCCTTCAAGAAGTTGAAAAAGGTCAGAGGAAGATTAACTCTGATGTTGCAGGTGAGGAATTACAAGATATGTTTGTCATACCAAGTAAGCGTTTCTAGGTCTTTCTCTCTTGGGCGGAGATTTGTCACTAGAAGTTTAAGCCAAAATTTTTTCAATTGGGAGTAGAGAAGTAGGATTGGAGAGCTTATTTTGGTTGGCATAAATTCGGTGAAGTTGGGTTGAGTAGACAATGTTAAATTCATAATGTTCAACACAACTACATGTCTCTTGACAATTGATTTTCATAGAAATCAATGATGGAGTAATGAAGAAATAAGATCCATGGACATAGAACTGGATGACTTCATCATGACCAGTTGTCATAATGGAGGCATTCATCCAGAAATATTTAATGAGATTGGTGTATATGGGGCCATGAAGAATGTGAAAGTAACCATTCAACATTTGTCTGTTAACAACTTTCCTTAGTTCAAAATGATCGAAACCATTGAAATCAACATACTTTTCATTGATAAAGAACAATAAATTTGCATCCATTTTTATAAGAAAAAAGGACTTTGAAACAACGAAACAAGACATGGAGTTAGGAATGAGACGTTGAAAATAGGAAAAGACTTTGAAACAATGTATTGAAGACACAACGAGTTGGTAATTAGACGTTTAAATAGCTCAAAAGCCTCCTTGATAATCCAAAAGAGACGTTTCGATTTGAATATAGTTGATCTTTGTTATTCTAGCTAAGAAATATGATTTTAATGCATGCGCGCCACGTCGGTGTTCTAACCTCTGTTTTAATTGTATTTATTATTTGTAATTAAAATGTTCTAACCCGTCGATTTTCCATAAAAACCGAGGGAATATTTAGCGTTAAAACTGAGCTTTAACATTGGAACCTCTATTTTAATTGTAGTTTTTTTTTGTTAATTAAATGTTCTAACACATCTATTTTCCTAAAACCCGATGTAACATTTAGCGTTAAAATTGAGATATTTATCAAATCCTTAATCAAATCATTGTCGTCCATTTCATGATTATCAATGCTCAAGACATTATCATTAGTGATCCTCGTGAAACATAAATAACTTCTATTATAAAAGCATTCTGAAACTATCCTCAACTTTAAGATTTGCAAGAGTCTTTTTTCATGAGGATTTCTCTATTGTTTAAGATTTGTGTTCTTAAATATTTATTTGAGCAGAAAATTATTTATTTATCTAAAAAAAAATTGTGTAACCCTTTTTTTATTCATATCAGAAACAAATGCAAGAAAAAGCCATAGGAAATATTATGCACCCTTCATTTGATCTTCCCCAGAATATCCAACATCATGAAGAGTTTAAGGTTTACAAGAGTGTTTGCCATGAATAGTTCTCTATGATGGATTGCAAGAGTAGAAAATTATTCGGGTTTAAAGTTTGTGTTCTTAAGTATTAATTTGAGCAGAGAATTATTTATTTATCGAATCCTATTTTGTCTAATCTTTTTTTTTTGTTCATATCAGAAACAAATGTAAGCAAAAGCTATAGAGAATATCTATATTTTTCTTGGGAGAAAAGATTTTTACATGCATTTGGCCTTTCTCAGAATATAAAGGAATTAAAGATCCAACATATGATTTTCATGGACAATTAATTTTTTTCTGTTTAAAAATGTAATAATCTGGGTAAACATTGTAGTTTGTAAACAAGTTATTTTATTAATGTTCTGTGTAAACAATGTAACGAGTTTTATTTAGAAAAAACTAATAACCCCTCGGTTATTTAGATAAACTGAGATAAAAGATATGATAGTTTTAAAAATAAAAAATTTGTTGTTGTTAGGGTTCGAACTCATGCGCAAATAAAATGTTACCTCGACATTTTAAACACTGAGCTGATAAATTTTTACTTTTTATGATGACCTTATTCACCGTGCATCTATTGCCGAGGTAAAACGCGTTTCGCGTCCGACGTTAGAAGAGTTATTTGTAGTAGTGCTTGCAGTGAGCAGACACATTTAGAAAATCCTCCATGCGAGTGTTAGAGAACTCTTTCTCGAAAGTGATTGCGCGAGCATTCCAATTGTCCTAAAAAATGTCAGCCAAACGATTACAGGCTTCCATAACAGTGTAGTCTAGTTCCAAGATGGCGGTGAGCAGGTCAGTGGAAATTGTGGAATATATCTATTTAAGAACGGTAGAGTCAAGGATAGTCCAACATTCATACTCGACATTAGAGTTATTTGTATATGGTTTCTTGTCCATAGAGAGAACAATATGATATAGAACCCGATTAGAGAGGGCATTGATGCGGAAGAGCTCAACCCATGGGCGACATTGATCTTTCTCCAATAATCTTAACAATAATGAATAAAACTTATAAATCATAAACTATGACATTGTTGGAATACGAATCGATACACTTACCATTTCTATTCTTGCTCATCTAGGTCACCATATTTGTAGGATTGATTGTAGTTGAAGAAGACAATGGCACGAGATCAAAAAACAATAAACCCTAGATTTAGAGTACAAAGTCAGAAGTAGTAATAAATTAAATCAAATAAACATTCTAAAATTTTAGGAGAATGAGAGAGATTAAATGGCGGGGAATGACATTAGAGAAATTATTTGAAATTTTTACTTTTGTAATGAGAGGGGTAATGAAACTTTTTATGGGTAGATTTTTTTCATCAAAATATTCTTCATAATTCATATAATAATATAAATTTAATTGATATGCACTGACAGTGTAAAGTAATTTTACAATGATAATGAATCACGACCGTTAAATATTTATTGAAATTTAATTTTTATTTTAATTATTTATAAAATAATATTTATGAATGGTAGTGATGCACGGACTCTGTAAATAATTTTACACTGACAGTGCATAGTAATTAATCTATAATAATAATAATAATAAATTTCACCAAAAATAGTATAATTAATAATTAATAATAGCAAT